>JBCFYV010000935.1:14728511-15374408 GCA_039000515.1 Timema cristinae
TCACGTATTAAAGAGTTCAGATAAACAAATTTCATAAAGCCTTATGTATGCTTTACACACAATAATTTATCAATTACAATACAGATTTAAGTATACTCTCTATAAATTATTGATATTGATTTAGAACGGCTTGACATTTTATCAAAAAAACTGACGTTAAGAGTTGTGAAAAGTTTATACAGATTTTATTTTAAAATCTATTTTTTTTAGTTAAAATCTGTTTAGATGGAGTACACAAATGAACAGAGAGACGCATACATAGATATTTCAGAAAACCTTATTTATATTTATATACAATTTTTTTCACTAACAGAAAATCCCTCTATTTTATGTAATATGAAAAAGTAAATTCTAATATTTCTAAATAAAATAGAGTGATAGGTGGAGTCAAGTGAAGCAGATGAACCACTTCCTTGTTTGGAAACCAAATTATAAAACATTAAAGAATATATAGGAAAATTAAAATACCTAATATAAATATGTATATTATGTTATTTCATACCCCAAAAGCTTTCGATAAAAGGGGGGAAGGGACTGAAAAGTGTTCATTCACAGTTTTCGAGTTGTTGGGTTGAGCGTCCAAATAATTGTTTTCCCCTCATATTTCATTGGAAATAGATTGTAAGATTCAAATTTATTTTATTTTATTTGAGGTCTTTAACACGTATTTATCTCTTCGGTGGCCCCATGGTCTAAGGCATCACTCTCGCAATATACTAGACTGCCGATGACGAGGAGATCGGGATTAGACCCCGGTCGGATGTACTGAGGTTTTTTTCCTAAATTGTTCTACACTCTCCCTCCACGCAAATGATTGCACACTTCTTCTAAATCAACCGTCCTCATCCATGTTACATCAGCATGACTAGTGAAAGTGTGTTTAACCCAAGCGGTTATTAAGACACGATGCTAAAAAAAAAATACTTCCTGAATCGACTGATTGTTTCAGCACACGACTTATAAACCAACTTAAATCTATAACAGACACAACAGCCAGCAACTAGTCGTTAATTTAACACTCTGAAATGGGAAAAACCACATTTAATCATGGATATATTTGTCCGGTCATTCTGGGAATTGAACCCAGGACACTTGGCTCATTATATAGACACTCTACCGAATAGCTAACCGGCCTCGTATGCCTGGCTACTAGTCTAGGGGTCCCTGGTTATATTCACGGCTGGTACTTTGGGTATTATTTCCTTAGGGGGAATTATCCCATTGGTCACCTAGGTTGGTTAACTAGGCCTAGGTTAGATTAACACCCATCCCGGCTTCACAACTTGATAATCACTATCATCACATCATCTTATTGGGGTACGTGTGGTGTACCCTGGGCAGGGATATGGTATCGAAAGAAAAGTATCGATACTGTACTCATTAAAAGTATCGAAAGAAAAATATCGATACCGTACTAGTTTCGAAATAAAAGTATCGATAACACTAAGTATCGGTATCGAAATTTGAATCTGAAAAAATATTTTTTCTTATCTAGTAATAATAATTTCAACTTTTGAATCGTAATTATATTTTCTTATTTATTTAAACCCTGAAAAGTATAAGAGTTTTCAATATTATAAAAAAAATTACAAGATGCTTTTTAGCTATCCAACTCTTAAAAAACTTCCAAAACTCACTTCTGGGAAGTGCCATTTTTTTAACAACATTCATCGTTTATATACTCTATCAAGATAGATTATTAATATTGACAAACCATAGAAGAATTGATCTACCTCATCTTCTTAAACAACGCTCATAAACTTTTCTGCTTCGTCTGCTTGGGTCACCCTTTATTTTGTTTTAATTTCTCTCTACAAAAGATTCTTTTGTTTGGTTTGTGATGACCGTGCTCATTGGTAAAGGTGTCATAGAATGGCCGCCACTCAATCCGCCGCCCAGTCAGGCATCAGGCTGTATTGATAAACAAAGATGAAAAACAGCTATGAATTATGATGAGCTAAAATAGATTGAATGCTAGAGTTGCAGGAAATGAGTGAGAATTGAGAAACAGTGTCATTTGTTCTTCCTCCACAGTCCACCTTAGTAAACATTGAATCCCAACGTGAGTGAAGATAAAAAAAAAGTGATTTCTTTCGATGCCGGAGTGTGAGTACTAATATCAGTAAAAGTATCGAGTAAGAAAATACTAGTATCGAAAGGAAAATATCGATATTAGTAAAGTATCTATACTTTGTTCACATTCTTAATCCTGGGCAACATTCTGTGCAAACAGAGCGACTAATAGTCTACATACGGGGGACCGAATGGGATATCATGCCTCTACCAGTCATATAATAATTTATGCATTACAGTAACAAATGTTTAGAAACCGACTAGCCAAGTTGTAAGACTAATCTCACTATAATATAAATGAATGCATCTGCTGCTTCTCAGAACTATAGTTATTTGAAAGTTAGTGTGTGTGTGTGTGTTAATGTGACTTTTGGTATCGGTTGCGGTGGTCTTCTTGTGCAGACGACATCACAATGGAGGCTGGTAACGAACAAAATATTCCTCTTTTAAACTAGCAAAACTTTTCTTTTCGAGTTTCGGGCACAGATAACGTTCATGGGAGGGGGGTGGGGTGCTGAGGGGGTAATTCACAGCGTAGTTGTCACGGCGCCAACAGACAATTTTGTTTGAATAAAGTTTAATCTTTTTTAAAATTCTATTAAAACATTCTTTTTTTTTTCTGCAGCATTACTAGAAATTATGGGGTATTTTTTAGTAGTTAGTGTGATTACTTGGCAGGATGAGGTCATGCGAGTCTGTGTGTCGTATAATGACTTGGCAAAATAAAATTGTAACTTATTTTGTATTAAATTGTAGCTCTCATTCACAGAACTAAATTCTTTTTTTACAACCTTTTTACATTTTTTATATAGCTAGATAACATAATTTCTATTTAACATCCAATAAGTTAGAAGGGAATATAAACGTGTAGATTTTTTTTTCCATTTGAGCTCATTTTTTTAGCTATCACACAAATACAAAGATATTGTGCACAAATGAAAACGTATTCACTGAATATTCTCTGTAATTTGAGTGAAAAAAGAAACCTCCACCTTACGAACATCTTCCAAATAACAAATCGTACTACCAATAATAATTTTTTTTCACCTCGTTCAGGTTTGACGCATATTTACTAATTAAGACCCACTTCAGTGGTTGTACGGTTTAAGGCATCACTTTAGTGCGTGACTGGGCTGGTGAAAATGGAGATTCGGGTTCTAATCCTGGTCGGGTTTATTGAGGGTGGTTTTTCCCTCGATGGTTTCCTACTCTCCTTCCCCGCAAATGCTGCGTTAAAATGTTTCCTTCCTCATTCTTACCCCTTTAAAGTATTGATCAAATATGCGTTTAACCTGAACAGGTAGCAAGTTGCGATGATTTAAAAAAAACTAATTATGCTAATGTACCAGGGATGGGGAAGGTTGAATTAAGAGGAAGTGTACACTCATTTGTGTGGAGGCCAAACAGAAATCAATTTATGGAAACCCACCCTCAGGACACCAAACCGGGACCATAACCCTGATATTACCGTAATTGCACTTGAGCATATTATTAGTCACGCCTGAGATTTGGCTTATCAAATTGGTGGCCCGTAGGCCCCATGTGGCCCGACCTATGATTTTGTATGAACCGAGGACTTTTCAATAAACCGAAATACGATGCGGCCCGATTCATTTTATTATAAACGTCTTAGGAACACACCATTTAAGATTATGGCATTTATAAATTGGTCGCTATTTGGTGAAATCTAGCAGTTGAGGTTGGCGTACCCAATTTTTACTCTTTGTTCACCAGAAATCGATTCCCAAAAATGGTTAAATCTGTTCACCAAATATGTCTACTGTTCGGCAGCAGCTAAATGTGTGAACAATTGTTTCCTCTTATGAGAGATCGCTGCTCACGGACATGCCTTTGCTATCATTGTGGTTCACATTTCTTAGGAAAAATAGAAGTAACTCTTAAAGTGTTATTTTATCTCGAGTTTCTTTTTGTAATAGTAAGAATTTTAAAATGGGTTTATTTTATATGAATAAATTGACGTATATATATGTATATATATATATTTATATTAATATATATTATATATATATATTTATATTAATAATTATATTATATTAAATATATTTATTTATATTAAATATATATATATTTATATTAAATATATATATAATATTATATATATTAAATATATATCAAATATATATTAATTATATATTATATATTATATTTATATATATTTTATATATATTTATATATATATATATATATATATATATAGGTTGTTGGGCTCCTTCCCGCTGTCCGACTGAGTCCAGAGCGGAGATCTCCCCTCGCTTTTATACCTTTCTTGCCAAGATGGCGGCGATCGGTAAAAAGAGAAGGAAGGTCCCGCAGGGACTCGCCAGGAGCGAGAAGGAGATCCCGGGTTTCTTTATATATATATAATATATTAAATGCTGCAGTAATTTTTTCTATGTGGTTGGACACATTAGCTGAGTAGATAACATATATGTCTACTAAGCTAAGGGTCCCGGGTTCGATTCCCGGCATGGCTGAAAAATCTATCATTGGTGAAATGTGGGTTTATCCTTTCATTGTGACGAATAAACTGCCGTGGAAGGGTGTTATGAATGTTCTAGATTTGAGTCGTGTGCGGATGGAATCAGTCGGTTCAGAAAGTGCGTGTTAAATACCTCACATAAATGAATATATATATTTATATATATACTCGCTTTACTCGTAGGGGGCTCCGCCCTCAAACACCCAGTACATTTCTTTGCCAGTGGATGTAAGCTAATATAATTCCAGAGCCGTTTTTAGATAAGTCTTACCGTTTAGCCACAAGGGACCTCCAAAGAAAGGTCGCACCGATTTTAAAGTTGCTCCACCATTTTGAATTTTTTGGGGGTTACAAATTAAAATGTTTATTTTTTTGGAATTTTCCCGTTGGTTACAGGCTAGAAGCTATAAGTTTGCTAAATTTAAAGTTTCTAGCTCATCTGGAAATGGATAAACAATGTCGGTGAGTCAGTCAGCAATGTGGCTTTATAGTAGTATAATTATATTTTATCCAAGAGCCCTTTATGTTCAAACGAGTTTGATTAGATTATTAGATTATTTGACCACAGAAGCGGATCTCTAACAATCTTTCTTGTATACGCTCAACACAAGGCATTCTTTTTCCTTCTAACCGCGTCTTATTACCCGTTAGGTCTAGACACTTATGTACTAATTACGTTAATGGTTTCAATATGTTGAAAGCTATATCCATAGGAAGTAAACCCACAGTTTACGTGGAGGGAGAGTGTAAAACCAAAAACTATTTCGGAAAAAACCAGCCGCATTACACCCAACCAAGATTCGAATCTCAATCAACCCGTCATCGATAGTCTAGTATACTGTGAGAGTAGTGCCTTAGATTATGTGGCCACCGAAGTGGGTAAAAGCTTACTAAAGACTTATCTAATTGGTTAAGGATAGAGTAGGTATCTCAGAGGAAATGCACTCGACATAGCATAAGGAGAAGTTGTCAGAACTAATCAGTTAAATTACTTGAGATAAAGTCGCTCACATTTTACCGGTCTTGGATTTGTATACAGACCTCCTCTTCACCAGCAATCAATTGCATTGTGAATCTAACGCCTCAACCTGCTCGACCACTGGCGTAGGTAGTGTATTTTTTTTTTTTTATCAAATGGTGGTTTTAGCATTATTATATTTTGAAAGCTCACTTTTAATGAACTCTGAGTAGCTTGTAATTTATCGTTTGTGTCTTATTTAACTTAATCATAAACTGGACCTGTGGTGTATTGGTCAGTGCACCTGGCTACGAACCTAGGAGTTTTGGGTTTGATCCCTGGATGGTACCGTGGGTATTATACCCGAAAGGGGAATTGCCCCAAATGTCACCAGGGTTTGGATAATTAGGCTAAAGTTAGGTTTAAGTGTTCCCACTAGTTCCACACCCTCATACTCACTATCGCCCTCGTAATCACTATCTCCCTCATACTCACTATCACTATCACCTCATCGGGGCATGGAAAGACACTCCACGGAAAGGATGTGCGATTAGTAAATTCGGGCATCTCCTGGGCAACGGTACACTAGCACTGGGTAATCCTCCCACCAACTGGGCTACGAGTGATGTAGTCCACAGGCACAATATTATATCTTAATCATAAGGTAGAAAAAAGAGCAAGAGTTAAGACAAAATGTCTAGATATTGTTAATATGTAAGGAAATAAACCTGAAAAATTATTAAAAAACGTAAACTAAAAAATTGAAATAAAAATAAATATTCGTCCCTGTGTTGCTTGAGGATTAATTTAAATTTTAAATTCCTAATGGAGAGTAGACTTATGTTACATAAAACGATTTACCGATTAGAAACTATTCATAAAGGGAGTGAAATTAATACAATTATTACTGTTTTTATTCACCTAACTGATAAATGTATAATTCTTTAACAAAATAAACCTAAACAAAAAGGTCCTAAATAAGGGTGCTGCAAGTTAAAAAATTAACTATTACAAATTAAACACAATCAACCAAATTAAATACATACATATGACTCGTTTTGAGTGTTTGCTTAGCACTTTTTTATTTTTCGAGATAAATAAGTAATTGACCAGGCGGGGCAACCTAAAATTTTGAAAAACCATGAACTATCAGGTTTAGGTGGGATAGAATAGGAACGTAAACTAAGGCCTGTATTCTCACAAGTTTAGTAAAAAAATTTTTAGGCTAAAATACATAAAATATTTCTTCAGTTTATACATTTAGTTTGATTTTTTACACACCGTAATCCAAACATTTTTCAAATATTATTCTCTACGAGCATAGAGATATTTGAACATAAACTTTTTAATTAAAGAGAAAAGTTGAGCTAAATGCCCATGTTGAATGTCAAATAGTAAATATTATGGGTAGAAAACTGAACTAAACGTATTTACTAAAACAATATTGTTTAAAGTTGGCGAATTTAATGTCATAAAAATGGTAAAATTACGAAACTACAATCCTGGTACCTTTCACACCTTTTGCCTAGTATATACCATCTAAAATAGTCCAAATAGCCCCCAACAAACATAAACCAACCTTTTAGAGCCTAACCGAAGCATATTTAAGTTAATTTTACTTAAATAATTCATTCGTGAAAATCATGTTTACAAAAATTTTAGTAAGCATAGATAATAATGATGTATAATAGGAAATCACTTATTAAAAGTTTAGTTATAGAATAGTTATAGCTTGTTAGTAGATAGTGAATACAAGCAGGATTTAATTATTAAAAGTATAACATCGTGAAATAAGATCAATATCAAAGGTGTGAGGTCTAATAGTTGATAGAATGATGAAGACTGTATTATTATTATTATTATTATTATTATTATTATTATTATTATTATTATTATATTATTATTATTATTATTATGGCAATAAATTGAAAAATCATGTTATAAGGGTGGATTTCAGTAAATGGTTTTACACTCTCTCCACGTGAGTGTGGGTACACTTCTATCTAACTAAAGCCCGACCGGGTAGTAAGACGCGGTTCTAAAAAAATATCTAAAAGCTAGGCTATACAGCTTTGTACGTCTCTGACAATTATTTTTGAGTTTCTAGCATACTTACAAATCACAGGATATAACGAGCTTAACCTAAAGGGTAGAGGTGAATAAGGCTGTGTGTTGAGGAATTGCACCCACACAAATGAAGAGAGAGGATGAGAAAACACAGTAATATATTAACATGTTTAAAACCACCTCTCTTGTACCTGGTCATGCTTCGAATCCCGACCTGCCTTTCACCGGGAAAACAAACAGGATGAGACTACTTCTGTGGACGTTCCACCGGTTGGGGTTTTAAATAATTAAAATCGTTGGTTAGCATTGTATCAATAATAACAATAATGTCAATAATAATAATAATAATAATATTATATATATATATATTACTAAAATATTTAACCTCTGAAAATGTACCCACAAATTTTCTGGTTAGTGAAAAAATCCGTGTAAAAATAGATGTTGATTCTTTTGAATAGAAAACTCACACTAAGTTGAGTTACAAGGGATTACATTTTACATTAACTTAGCAATCATAGACGCGATGTGAGTTTAAAACATCCGCCATAAACTCTTGTGTATAATGGACTGCGCGTATCTCATTTACTAAAACAAAACCTAAAAACACAGTACTATGATTATTTTTTTAAAGTTATTACATTTCACCAAAACATTTTTCTTTTCCTTTTTTGGTTCTAATTTCTTACGCTTTATCTTTACTTTCCTTGGTTATCAACAGCGTTTGTGATTGCACAAGTCAGTGTAAAACAGTCCTATGGAACTCTGGCTGTCTAAGATCAACAATAAAATAAGGCTAAAGTTTTAAATCAGCGTTTGAATAAATGATGATAACCAAATCATGAAAGACGTTTTCAATGAACACTAAACTTCCTCTTTATACAGCACCTTAGTATCATTTCTAGTATATTAATCTTGCTTGTGTGGTCCACAACATTCGTAGCCCAGTAGTAGAACGTGTAGAATTTTTTTTTAATAATATAATAAAGTGAATTACTTGTAAAAGGGGTGGAATAACATTAAAAGGGCATCTATCTATTATTTATTATATGTCCAGTTACGTCATTAAAGAAGAAGGAAATTAAATAGATCATGAAAGAATAGTGGGCTAGCTCAGATTTAAAATGAATACAATACTTTGGGTTCAAAACCAACATTTACATTTAAAAAAACTATCTCGGGGTAAAACTTAAAAAATTACCAATGCATAAAATCGAATACTAAATTCTCTCAGGACCTCTGGGTCATGTTGGGATACAATATACCTTTACTGTACCTGGTCAACAATGGATTCACCTTGCTTACAACCTTCAAGGTCAGCATCCCTGGGAACTTCTTGCAGGGAGACAAAGGGTTCGAATCTCGGTCGGCTGAGCTAGGGGTGGTTTTTATATACGGGCTTCCACACTCCCTCCACGCAGATGCGGGTTCACGTCCTCTAAATATAACCTTATCAATCTCTAATCGATTAGCGTAATTTGTACTTAAGTGTATAACCCTAACGGGTACTAAGACGCGATGCTAAATAAATAAACTAAATAAACACTAAGTCTTGAAATTCTAGTGGAAAAGGTTCGTAAAAATATGGCGTCTGCGTAGTGAGATCGAAGCTGTGTAGAGATTCAAACTTAAAACACAAAAATTGTTGATATCACCCTCAAAATATGTTCTGGGAGGTCGTCGTTGAAACTGTGAGTTGGTCCAAAACTCCTAAAAGTCCAAGAAAGGGATTTTGCAGAGGTCTACCAGTGGTCTGAAGTTGTCACGTCTATGGTAGTCATTTTTATGAACATTTGAAATATTATATTAAGAAATAACTGTTAAAATCTCAGTTTTTGTTGCATGAAAATAATGTGTGTCATCTTCTCTTTATCTTCAAGACGCCAGTTCCGCTTCTTTATTACAATTCCCGCCTCTTGATATTTCTCCTAGAGGTCCCAAAAATCTCGAGAATTTAAGTTCTAAATTTAAAATATATGTCTATAAATATGTGAAATTAAGGTAGGAACAGGAAATATCTGGGGAAAGAAATAATAACTAATAAGCTTGATAAAATTTGAATATATTATTGAATGGATGAAGAATCTGATATATGACACTTTGACATATGATCATTTCTTGTAAACATTTCAATCAATTTCTTCTTTTTTCCTCGCGGACCTTTTAAAATTAAAATTTACGAGATCGAATGGCGTGGCTGAGTAGTCACATATTCCGCCTTCACCCTCTGCTACAGTCCTTTTCACTCTTCTTCGTATTGCGTCGGCTATTTTGATTCTCATAGGATCATGAGGTTCGAGATACTGATCATCTTAATCTTATTTTTGACAAAGCAAATGATTGTTTTTGCAACTGGCCCTAAGACTGCTAATATTGTGTCTGCGCATGCTTGGACGTAGTTGGAAACTATTATCTGCGCTATTATCAAATTACACTCAACATCCCCTCATAAGCTGTTCGTTTTGCCAATATTTGCCTTTCTAATTGGTGGCAGGAAGATAAATCATTGTTCAGTAATAAGTACGGAAACGCCACCCCTGTCTACGAGTTATTTAATATGAAAGGGACCAATATTGATGAATATATGAATTCGATTGAGAAGTACTTGAAGATGTGAAATGGAAAAGTGTTTTTTTAATTTTTTATGTAATTTTTATTGGACTTTTAAGTCAAACTAATGCAAACCAGATAATCCCAGTTTCACTGTCTACACCTTAGTTTAATTTATCAAAAGAACATCAAAACCAGAAACATTGCAAAATGAGCTACAACTAAGCACTAAGAGGGAAGAATTGACTACAGCGCTTGATGGTTGAATGTGTCACTAACGTTGGATTTGGTGTAGACCAGATATGTTATAATACCTCAATATTTAATCAAAGCCTTAACGAATACATATTTTATCCATATATTCAATAATACAAAAAAAAATACCCAAAGATTTTCAGATTTTATTTTTATCGCTAGTACTTTCTGATGGAAGATCAACAAAATTGATATTATTTTAATGATATGGATAAATAATTAAATATAATGCGTGACTAAGATATTCTAGATGAGCTAAAGTGACGTAGTAGGCACAGCACGCTGTATTATCTGCAAATATGTTTCGTTAAGTCAAGAAATAAATTATAGAACGTCCTTAATCCTTTCAATTTTGGACAAATTTGTCTTTAATCATTAGTGTTTTTTTTTCAATTTATAGAATGTGAAATACAAGTAATAGCTTCTTTTTTCGTTTGAACTATTTATCACAACTAATGACTGTTGTCTGTCTACTGCGATTCAATGTAGGATTCAAGGCCTCTGTCTAGTCCGATGCAGTGCAGGATTCAAGACCTCTGTCTAGTCCTATGCAATGTAGGATTCAAGGTCTCTGTCTAGTCCGATGCAGTGCAGGATTCATGGCCTCTGTCTAGTCCGATGCAATGTAGGATTCAAGGTCTCTGTCTAGTCCGATGCAGTGCAGGATTCATGGCCTCTGTCTAGTCCGATGCAATGTAGGATTCAAGACCTCTGTCTAGTCCAATGCAGTGCAGGATTCATGGCCTCTGTCTAGTCCGATGCAATGTAGGATTCAAGGCCTCTGTCTAGTCCGATGCAGTGCAGGATTCAAGACCTCTGTCTAGTCCGATGCAATGTAGGATTCAAGACCTCTGTCTAGTCCGATGCAGTGCAGGATTCAAGACCTCTGTCTAGTCCGATGCAGTGCAGGATTCATGGCCTCTGTCTAGTCCGATGCAGTGTAGGATTCAAGGTCTCTGTCTAGTCCGATGCAATGCAGGATTCATGGCCTCTGTCTAGTCCGATGCAATGTAGGATTCAAGACCTCTGTCTAGTCCGATGCAATGTAGGATTCAAGACCTCTGTCTAGTCCGATGCAGTGCAGGATTCAAGGTCTCTGTCTAGTCCGATGCAATGCAGGATTCATGGCCTCTGTCTAGTCCGATGCAGTGCAGGATTCATGGCCTCTGTCTAGTCCGATGCAATGTAGGATTCAAGGTCTCTGTCTAGTCCGATGCAGTGCAGGATTCAAGACCTCTGTCTAGTCCGATGCAATGTAGGATTCAAGGTCTCTGTCTAGTCCGATGCAATGCAGGATTCATGGCCTCTGTCTAGTCCGATGCAATGTAGGATTCAAGACCTCTGTCTAGTCCGATGCAGTGCAGGATTCATGGCCTCTGTCTAGTCCGATGCAATGTAGGATTCAAGGCCTCTGTCTAGTCCGATGCAGTGCAGGATTCAAGACCTCTGTCTAGTCCGATGCAATGTAGGATTCAAGGTCTCTGTCTAGTCCGATGCAGTGCAGGATTCATGGCCTCTGTCTAGTCCGATGCAATGTAGGATTCAAGACCTCTGTCTAGTCCGATGCAGTGCAGGATTCATGGCCTCTGTCTAGTCCGATGCAATGTAGGATTCAAGGCCTCTGTCTAGTCCGATGCAGTGCAGGATTCAAGACCTCTGTCTAGTCCGATGCAATGCAGGATTCATGGCCTCTGTCTAGTCCGATGCAATGTAGGATTCAAGACCTCTGTCTAGTCCAATGCAATGCAGGATTCAAGGCCTCTGTCTAGTCCGATGCAGTGCAGGATTCATGGCCTCTGTCTAGTCCGATGCAATGTAGGATTCATGGCCTCTGTCTAGTCCGATGCAGTGCAGGATTCATGGCCTCTGTCTAGTCCGATGCAATGCAGGATTCATGGCCTCTGTCTAGTCCGATGCAATGTAGGATTCAAGACCTCTGTCTAGTCCAATGCAATGCAGGATTCAAGGCCTCTGTCTAGTCCGATGCAGTGCAGGATTCATGGCCTCTGTCTAGTCCGATGCAATGTAGGATTCAAGGCCTCTGTCTAGTCCGATGCAGTGCAGGATTCAAGGCCTCTGTCTAGTCCGATGCAGTGCAGGATTCATGGCCTCTGTCTAGTCCGATGCAATGTAGGATTCAAGACCTCTGTCTAGTCCAATGCAATGCAGGATTCAAGGCCTCTGTCTAGTCCGATGCAGTGCAGGATTCATGGCCTCTGTCTAGTCCGATGCAATGTAGGATTCAAGGTCTCTGTCTAGTCCGATGCAGTGCAGGATTCATGGCCTCTGTCTAGTCCGATGCAATGTAGGATTCAAGACCTCTGTCTAGTCCGATGCAGTGCAGGATTCATGGCCTCTGTCTAGTCCGATGCAATGTAGGATTCAAGGCCTCTGTCTAGTCCGATGCAGTGCAGGATTCAAGACCTCTGTCTAGTCCGATGCAATGTAGGATTCAAGGTCTCTGTCTAGTCCGATGCAGTGCAGGATTCATGGCCTCTGTCTAGTCCGATGCAATGTAGGATTCAAGACCTCTGTCTAGTCCGATGCAGTGCAGGATTCATGGCCTCTGTCTAGTCCGATGCAATGTAGGATTCATGGCCTCTGTCTAGTCCGATGCAGTGCAGGATTCATGGCCTCTGTCTAGTCCGATGCAATGCAGGATTCATGGCCTCTGTCTAGTCCGATGCAATGTAGGATTCAAGACCTCTGTCTAGTCCAATGCAATGCAGGATTCAAGGCCTCTGTCTAGTCCGATGCAGTGCAGGATTCATGGCCTCTGTCTAGTCCGATGCAATGTAGGATTCAACGCCTCTGTCTAGTCCGATGCAGTGCAGGATTCAAGGCCTCTGTCTAGTCCGATGCAGTGCAGGATTCATGGCCTCTGTCTAGTCCGATGCAATGTAGGATTCAAGACCTCTGTCTAGTCCAATGCAATGCAGGATTCAAGGCCTCTGTCTAGTCCGATGCAGTGCAGGATTCATGGCCTCTGTCTAGTCCGATGCAGTGCAGGATTCATGGCCTCTGTCTAGTCCGATGCAATGCAGGATTCATGGCCTCTGTCTAGTCCGATGCAATGTAGGATTCAAGACCTCTGTCTAGTCCAATGCAATGCAGGATTCAAGGCCTCTGTCTAGTCCGATGCAATGCAGGATTCATGGCCTCTGTCTAGTCCGATGCAATGCAGGATTCAAGACCTCTGTCTAGTCCGATGCAATGCAGGATTCATGGCCTCTGTCTAGTCCGATGCAGTGCAGGATTCATGGCCTCTGTCTAGTCCGATGCAATGTAGGATTCAAGACCTCTGTCTAGTCCAATGCAATGCAGGATTCAAGGCCTCTGTCTAGTCCGATGCAGTGCAGGATTCATGGCCTCTGTCTAGTCCGATGCAGTGCAGGATTCATGGCCTCTGTCTAGTCCGATGCAGTGCAGGATTCATGGCCTCTGTCTAGTCCGATGCAATGCAGGATTCAAGACCTCTGTCTAGTCCGATGCAGTGCAGGATTCATGGCCTCTGTCTAGTCCGATGCAATGTAGGATTCAAGACCTCTGTCTAGTCCAATGCAATGCAGGATTCAAGGCCTCTGTCTAGTCCGATGCAGTGCAGGATTCATGGCCTCTGTCTAGTCCGATGCAGTGCAGGATTCATGGCCTCTGTCTAGTCCAATGCAATGCAGGATTCAAGACCTCTGTCTAGTCCGATGCAGTGCAGGATTCATGGCCTCTGTCTAGTCCGATGCAATGTAGGATTCAAGACCTCTGTCTAGTCCAATGCAATGCAGGATTCAAGGCCTCTGTCTAGTCCGATGCAGTGCAGGATTCATGGCCTCTGTCTAGTCCGATGCAGTGCAGGATTCAAGGCCTCTGTCTAGTCCGTTGCAGTGCAGGATTCATGGCCTCTGTCTAGTCCGATGCAGTGCAGGATTCATGGCCTCTGTCTAGTCCGATGCAATGCAGGATTCAAGACCTCTGTCTAGTCCGATGCAGTGCAGGATTCATTGCCTCTGTCTATTCCGATGCAATGCAGGATTCAAGACCTCTGTCTAGTCCAATGCAATGTAGGATTCAAGGCCTCTGTCTAGTCCGATGCAGTGCAGGATTCATGGCCTCTGTCTATTCCGATGCAATGCAGGATTCAAGACCTCTGTCTAGTCCAATGCAATGCAGGATTCAAGGCCTCTGTCTAGTCCGATGCAGTGCAGGATTCATGGCCTCTGTCTAGTCTAATGCAATGCAGGATTCAAGACCTCTGTCTAGTCCAATGCAATGCAGGATTCGAGGCCTCTGTCTAGTCCGATGCAGTGCAGGATTCATGGCCTCTGTCTAGTCTAATGCAATGCAGGATTCAAGACCTCTGTCTAGTCCAATGCAATGCAGGATTCGAGGCCTCTGTCTAGTCCAATGCAATGCAGGATTCAAGACCTGGGCGTAGCGGACCTGACCTGAACCGAGCAGATCTGGTGCACGATCTGCTTTAGATCGTTCGAAAACCAGTGCGGGTACTACACATCCTCTAAATCATTCAAAGCACCAGAGTGGTCTACTATTTAAATATTTAAACTTAAGGCTTGAACTTTAATTAAACACCCAAAATAGCACCAATCCTATTTATTTTCACCCGACCAACATTAACAACACACACTAAGACCTCTTCCCCGGCCCCCTCCTTTCCTTGCCAAACATCAAATTAAAAAACCCAACACATGTCTCATTCTAAAATAACACACATAAGTTATACCAACTGATTTCTTACATGTGTCAAAGACTTGGTTAAATTAACCGAATTAACAGAGATTTTTACTACTCGTTGACACCTGAAGAGTCCTATGACATCACACGCACCCTTCTCTTGGACGTCGCTGACGAGGAGGCTAGGGCTCGATTTCCGGCCATGTGTACTAAGAGTTGTTTTTCGCATGTGATTTCCATTGTGGTGTTCCAATCTTCTTACACGTTATTGCTGGTGCATTGCCTACTTATTGCCCTCCTCATCCCAACCCCTTAGATTAAGTTAATAGTTATGTTTGTGCTCTGAGGTTCACTACTCATTTGTGTTAACCGCATATTAACACTATGAGGTTAGGGATGAGTAAGGTTAGATTTAGAGGAAATGTATCATAATTTAATTCGAGGGAATGCTGAAAACTATTTTTTAAATACATCATGAGAGTGACGCCCTAGATCATGCGACCATCTAAGAGTTTAAACTTTACATTTGAACTTTATATGGTCTTAGTTATAAAGTGAAACCTTTCTTTTAGCAGTTTTTATTCGATTTAGAAGATAAGAACAAACAAACTAATAATTATAATATGGCGTCCAAAAGACCCAACCTTTATCCTCGGCAAATCCACCTCTGACCCATTCAACTGAAAATTGAAATATTATTTCTCCCAAACTTTCTCCAATATGACATTTACATGATTACTTTGTAAACTTACTATTCCATGAATCAAAATAGCATATGTTTTATTTTTAATAGTTCTAAGTTAAAAGGTTTTTATTTCTTTAAAAAGTTTTGAAAGTTTTTCTCCACCCTCGTTGACGTCGTGAAGGCCTCTCTTTCCCTCTGTCTTTGCTGTGATGCGGTGTACTCAGCTACCCCAATATATTCCATCCCCTCCCTCTCCCCAAACTTATAACCCTAGTTGGATCATTTCACCCTTCGATGAATAATTGAGTGGTCGAGTGGTGGTAGTAGAGGGGAACAGTGGGGTGGGGGTGGGGAAGGGGTTCACGTGACTCACTGCACTGTCTTATCATGAAACATTCACACGCAAAAGGGCAATGTAAAAAGGAAGCTAGGAGGAGTTTGAGAAGGTCATACAGCACTTACCTAAAGTTCAATACCATATGTAGGTAGATTTTAGTTTCTTACATACGTTTAGCTCCTAAACCTTTGTGCAGTCAGGATTGTTTTAAAGCCCACAAAGAAATCATCTAAATATATTTAATAGATAAGAAACAAGTATATATTTATTTAAATGTTCTAAAAATAATGTATATAATAACTAATGGCAAGATTAAAGTTACACTAATTAATAAACATATATATTTATGTTTTGTGAGTTCACGGTGCTTATTTAAAATTTAAAATTAGTAATTTAAACTGTTCTATATTAAACCATAATTTCACACAAGTTTCTAAATATTGTTTTTCTTTAAAAAAAACCTCAAAATAAAATATTTAGGAATGGTAATCATTCTTACTTACTTATTTACTCAATGACATTAGGAACTCAAAAGTTTATTTTCGCCATTAGAAAATTACCCCACTTATCCCTATCTTGAGCTAGTTCTATACAGTCCCCCTCATTACACACCTCCATTCTAATGTTACCCTACCATTTGCTTCTAGTTCTTTCCAATGGTTTCTTCCCATTGTGTTTGCCGGTCAGTACCCTGGACAAGATTCTAGAATCACCCATTCACGCTTTATGCCCTGTCCATCATAATCTACGAGACTTGAATATCCTAACAACGTCTTGTGAAGATTAACATTATATGCATCTCCTCATTATATAACCCCCGGTAGCCTCTTCCTTTTTGGGATCAAATATCTTGCAAGGCACCTTGTTTTCGTCATATAAGGTAAGATCCCACGTCTCGCACCCACCGGTTAAAATGGTTATCATTTTGAAAATATTTAAATTTGTGCTTATGCTTTTTATAAATCTTCCTAAAAACACGTGCCTCACTCACACAACAAAATAAAGCAGCCTTTGTTTATCCATATTATTTTAATTTCGAGAAATATATAACTTTTATACTAACTAACAACATACACAAAAATCTTTATTATATTTAAACAAAATCCTTTATTTAAAATTATTAACACAAAATTTGTTCTCGACAGTTCATCTGTCTATAACTGAAACGTGAGCTACGAAATTTACCATGTTCTCAGACTTTATGTAGGAACTGTACAGCCACGAAAGGAGAAGAGGTGTTTTTGATGGTAGTTCCTTAGCTGGTAAGAAAATAACCTGGCTGCTACAATCAATAATTCGGAATACGTTTTAGCGGTAACAAAACAAGTTTGCCTAACGTATAATATATATTATCTGTGTTTTATGCAGCCCGTAAAAGGATATTGTCTCTTTATGACGTACTTATTTGCTGAACACATCAAGAGTCAACGGAAGAAAACAACGTTTTTATGTTCTACTTCTATAATAAGAAATAGATAAAATGGTATTTAATTTGTACAGCTTTTTTTTTAGCCCGCTCCTTTGGCTTGGTGGTTAGAGTGTTTGATCGAGAGTCTAGAACAACCAACTTCTTTCGACCGGACATTGGTGTGCCGCGATAGTTTGGGGGAAGATCCAAAAGAAGCAAACAAATTTAGGAATAAAAATAAATATTTTTAAATCCATACTCAGCATTAATTTTAATAAGAACACATTGTTTTAATTTTAGCTATAGCAATTTTAAACATAATTTTAATACTATTTTTTTAAATGATAGCATCGCTCCTTTAAGGACTGATGGAGTGCATTGACAATTTTAATACCTTGTTCAGTGTGCCCTGATTTGGAAAAGGTTGAAAATATCTGGTCTAGACGTTCCTTCTTTAATGGGTGGGCATTTTACACACAATAAATTGTGAGAGTCTGAAGAATGGACTTTAGGATAACAAGGACTCGATTTTAGTCAGTCGGGTGCGTTAAAATTTTAATTTAAAATTGGGTTTTAATGTCAGTGGCCGCACAGTTTAAATAGCTATTCCCGCAGTAGACTAGACCACCGATGACAGGCAGATTGAGGTTAAAATCCTGGTCGGGTGTACTAAGGGTAGGTTTTCATTTTCTATCTCCACGCAAATGTGTGTGCATTTCCTCTAAATATAACCTTCCTAATCCATAAAACCACGAGCGTAATTAGTAGGCCTACATAAGATTACAACCATAACGGGTAGTAAGACGCGGTGATAAAAAAAATGTCTGTGTTGGCTATTAGAGGGTTTACCGAGCTTATTTCTAGTACAAACACAAATTATACTCCAGGTGGTAAATTATCAGGGAAATATTAAGGATCTCTCTCTACTGGAAGTCGAAACCGAGGCTCTTTAATAACTAAGGGTGGCCTGGCGGTCTAGGGGTAAGGTGTCAGACTTCTGTGCTGGCGGCCGGGGTTCAATCCTCGGTCCCGGCACAGATTTATCTGATTGCCAAACCCTTCCTTCACCTCTGACAAGACGTGTATTAATCACAACTTGTGAATGTGGGGAATGCCAGACCTCCACCGTGGTTCGGATTCCCCGTTAAACTGTAGGTCCTCCATTTCATCTCACAATCACCCCACCATTACACATTAGTTTAAGTGCGTATAACCCGAACGGGTAGTAAGACGCGGTGCTAATAATAATAATAATAATAATAATAATAATAATAATAATAATAATAATAACAATAATTTAATAACTAAGGATACACTATACAACATTTTGTTATGTGTAAGCTGATTGGTCTATTCCTTCACCTACTAGTTTTGTGGTGATGGATTTTTTAGCATATTTATTTCTGATGCATGTGTATATTTTGTTTCCATTTATTGATTTTACTAAGAGAGTGGAATAGAGTTAAAATCTAAGAAATCACCTCAAATTCAAGTAAGCTAAAATAATAGAATATTTTTTAAACCAAAAAACTATGGCATCTATTAAACTAACGAGTTTTATTATCTAATTCAACGAAATTAAACTAAATCCCTTTTTAAATTAACCAGTTTTGGGCTAAAAACCCCTTGTAATTTAACAACTTAAGGAACATTTGGTAAAATAATTATGTTTATATATATTTTATATAGTAAACTAGCCTGTTATTTTAATGGAAACATTCAGTAAACTAACACATTTATAATATTCCTTGACTGTTGCGGTTGTGACCTAAACTATGTCGTTATTGCGTACGCTTACCAAGCTAAAGTTTCAGGGTTTAATTCCCAACATGGACGATTAGTAATTAATTGATAGCCGGAATACTGAGTGTTGTGTCTGGCCTATAAACAAGCTATTACTAAGCCAAAGGTCCCGGGTTCGATTCTCGTGTCCACGTGTTAATGTTCATTTCATAAGCAATAATTTGCTTTAAATTCCCATAAAAGTGAATATTTACTCTTGTCTTGTTTTTATTTATGCGTGTGTTGTTACATCCCTCGTAGACCAGTTTGTGTGAAGATTAGCCGGTACAAATGTTCCGTTGTCCAGGGGACGTCCGAATGTACTAATATAAGGGCGATAGTGAGTATGTAGGTGATAGTGAGTATGATGGTGATATTGAGTATGAGGGCGATAGTGAGAATGAGGGCGATAGTGAGAATGAGGGCGATAGTGAGTATGAAGGTGATAGCGAGTATGAGGGCGATAGTGATTACGAGGGTGATAATGAGTATGATGGTGATAGTGAGTATGAGGTTTATAGTGAGTATGTAGGTGATAGTGAGTATGAGGGCGATAGTGAGAATGAGGGCGATAGTGAGTATGAAGGTGATAGCGAGTATGAGGGCGATAGTGAGTATGAGGGTGATAGTGAGTATGAGGGTGATAGTGAGTATGAGGTTTATAGTGAGTATGTAGGTGATAGTGAGTATGAGGGCGATAGTGAGAATGAGGGCGATAGTGAGAATGAGGGCGATAGTGAGTATGAGGGCGATAGTGAGTATGAGGGCGATAGTGAGTATGAGGGCGATAGTGAGTATGAGGGCGATAGTGAGAATGAGGGCGATAGTGAGTATGAGGGCGATAGTGAGAATGAGGGCGATAGTGAGTATGAAGGTGATAGCGAGTATGAGGGCGATAGTGATTACGAGGGTGATAATGAGTATGATGGTGATAGTGAGTATGTAGGTGATATTGAGTATGAGGGCGATAGTGAGAATGAGGGCGATAGTGAGAATGAGGGCGATAGTGAGTATGAGGGCGATAGTGAGTATGAGGGCGATAGTGAGTATGAGGGCGATAGTGAGTATGAGGGCGATAGTGAGTATGAAGGTGATAGCGAGTATGAGGGCGATAGTGAGTATGAGGGTGATAGTGAGTATGAGGGTGATAGTGAGTATGAGGTTTATAGTGAGTATGTAGGTGATAGTGAGTATGAGGGCGATAGTGAGAATGAGGGCGATAGTGAGAATGAGGGCGATAGTGAGTATGAGGGCAATAGTGAGTATGAGGTTTATAGTGAGTATGTAGGTGATAGTGTGTATGATGGTGATAGTGAGTAAGAGGGTGATATTGAGGGTGATGGTGAGTATGAGGGTGTGCAACCAGTTGAAACTCTTAAAACTAACTTAAGCCTAACTAAAGATAAACTGGTAACTGTTGGAATTGTTCCTGTTTAGGGGGAAATATTCATGGTACTAGCCAGGAACTAAACCTAGAAACCCTAGGTCACTGGCCAGGTGCGCTGGCAACAATACCACGGGGCTCGTATTTTGTTAAAGCCTCAGTTTTACATTTCAGTGAGGTATATATTATAATCTATACCTGTTACATAATAGAGGGAGAAGAAGAGAAATCAGATTACATTGGATAAAACTCACCATTTTATACTTCATGACAATGATTTATTAATGTTTGCATTAAATTTAATTGATAGAGTAGGTTTGAAATGAGTTTATTAGGAGAAATGCTATAAATTGAACACTTTAATTTTTTATTTAAAGTAATATTTAATAATCGCAACAAAAAAAAAAGGATCATTTGAATCAACTCTGATATATTTTTGCAGCCAGATATATTGTATCGATATTCGCCGTATATTTATTCGCTCACTCAAACCTTAGATTTGTCTGACAGTTCAAAATTTAGTCAAAAGATGTTTTGTTTTCATTCACTTTTACACTTAAAGTAAGTTTACAGTACATGTAAACCTGACAGGAAATATCTACATGGAGGATGGTATCTTGAGCGATTTTTAATAATTTACAAGAGCTTTTATCCACATTGGTGGTCACGTGGTTTAATGCGTCATATTCATAGTAAGTTGTATTGCTGAAAACGGGATGTTTTAGATTTGGATCTAAGTTGGGTGAACCAGTTTTCTTCATGTGAAACCACAATGTGGTTTTTTCCATTCGATCTCTACACTAATGCGAGTGTACTTTCTCTAATATTACCCTTTCCATTATTAACCCTTAGATAAGACCATCAATAAGTTTGGGTTGGATCGTAATTTAGAAATAATATTGTATTTATCTTAGAACTGTAAAATATGAGACCATTTCTCAAATGTTAATATACGAAACTATTTAAGGAATTCAACGTGCACGTTTTTAATCGATTGATTATATTAGCACACGATTAATGAACTAACTTTAATCTAGAACAGACACAACAACCAGTCGTAAGGCCGTTAATTTACCACCGTGGAAGGGAAAACGCACATTTCATCAATGATTATTTATTCGGCCATGCAAGGAATTGACACGCTACCAACTGAACTAAGGTGCCGGACCTAAATTCAACCCTGTGGTTGTAGTAGTTTGAACTGACAAGTGTTGACCTTAGTGGTCTTGCCGTAAAGTGCTCACCTCAAGACCTAATGTTAGTGTTTCAAACCCAGCCGGGGTCGACGAGTTTTGCTTGAGCGATAAAAATCCGAACTCATCTTCCTCCGAAGGAGAAGTAAAGCCGTCAATGCCATGCTGACTGCCCTGGCAAAATTGGTAGTCCCTTTCACTCTCGCTCATAGAAATTATGATACACTGACATTATCAGTAATTTCAGAAAGTGGACGTTAAGTATCTCAAATAATTGAACTGACATAAGTTTATTTCTCTGGCGAAGCAACTCTATATAAACGCGTAGAAGGGAAGAGAAACCACTAATTCATAATTAAAGGTATTCTATTGATCAAACATGCGCCTCGCTTGTAGGCAATATCGTGCCTTCAAACGCCGCTAACTCCGCATCGATGAACACGTGGACTGAATACAAGTCAGAATCCTCTAGTCTAGTTTTCCGGTGACCATGAGGCAGGGTAAGAACCCCCATCAGGTGCTACTGAGAGTGAATGTGAATGTGGGTACACCTCCTGTAAATTAACTTTCCTGATCCCAAACGCATGAGTGTAGTTAGTTAATTTGCGTATAACCCGAACAGATCTGTTAAATAAAACTCTGTGAAGTTGAAGTTTATTAGGTTTCAGGTTGTGCGTGTAAAAATCGGAACTTAATCGTCTGCTTTCAATTACGTGAAAACCGATTGAAAGTAATTTTATTTGTAGTTTTTTATTTTATTTTTACACCTATCCGGAATATACGCATTTTAACTATTCCAGTGGACTAAGGATAAGTGGTAGAATTAATGTACCCGTGTTTTCATGGAGGGAGAATGGTAAACCATATAGGAAAAATTACTTTCAATCCACCCGATCAGGATTCGAAACCTGACCTCCAAACCAAAATATGTTGAGCTTACATTTCGACCCCGGCCGTGGGTTACTTGTTGTTAATGTCGTTTAGTGGTACGGTTCATCCTTCCGACACAACTTCAAACAAATTTTCTCAAATAAAATAAAACGCGGAACAAGACGTTAATGAGGGGTTAAATTGAATGCCTTCAAGTCATAAGCGACTTAAGTGACATTATCACGTTTTTTAATTTTTTTATTTTTTTATTTAGCACCGCGTCTTACTACCCGTTCGGGTTATACGCTTTAAGTACTAATTACGCTAATGGATTGGGAATTGGGAAGGTTGAATTTAGAGGAAGTGAACCCGCATTTGCGTGGAGGGAGAGTGGAAAACCATTTAGGAAAAACCCCTCCCATTTCACCTGACCGAGATTCGAACCTCGATCTCCCCGTCCTCAGAAGTCGGGCTCAACACGACAAGCGCGTTAGCCAACTACGCCACCGAGGCGGGTTTTTTGAAATTAAAATAGTATTGTCTTTTATCGTGTCAATTTTATTTTGTGATAACATCTGCGAAAGTGATAACTGAACACGTGTTTAAACTTATTTTAAACTGATGTCAGGAAATTGGGTATGTTCTGAAGTTAGTACAACTTGTTATATTTATTTTTATATATCTATTTAAGTTACTTTCACTATAACTTATCCTTAACTGTTGGCAAATTAATATAAAAAACACTCAAGTATCTGTTTAGAATTGAACTATAGGGAATTTGAGCTTAATCAAGCCATATTTTTAAAAATTTTCAAAGTGGTCTGAGAAACTGATATTTTATAAAATAAATAAAAAATAAGTTTGAAAAGACTCAATAATATATTCAGTACCTATTTCAGCTTTCCCGTGATAAAGATCATTCTCCACTTACAATTTAGATCACGAGACGAATCCTGGGTAGCTCAGTTATAGAGCATTGACGCGTTAAGCCAAAAGTCCCGGTTTGGTTACCGTGTGCGGGTGTCATTTTAGAATGATTTAAATTAACTGAATTGTGGTTTCCCTCAAACGTACAGTATATTCCCGTAATTACAATGATCTGCAACCTGTGTGTTAATATGTATTGGAATTACGTTTTAATTACAATCTTGTGTTGCCTACTTGGCAGCATAGCAGCCCTCCAGAGTCGCAGATAGCTGTGGTATCTGATAGCTCAAGATATTTTCGGTCGCTCATATGTAGCTGACGATTACACACGTCAATCACAGACTCAGCTTTAAACTACGAGGGAAGAACTACCCTGAGCCCGGGACCAATCCTGGATAACTCAGTGTTAGAGCATTGGCAAGTTAAACCAAAGGTTATGAGTTCGATTCCTTTGTACAGGAGTCATTTTCAACTAACTTACTAACAACTAACTAACTTTTTATATCAGGTTTGTCAAACTCGTTTGATCATAAAAGCCATATTGGAAATTATAAATAGGCCTTACGGCAATGTAAAATTTTAATATTTTAATATTTTTTTTAGTAAAATCAATTTCAACTTTAAGTATCTTATTACTATAAAAATAAAGAGCTGTCCCGATATATACAACTCATTAGAAACTATATAAAATGTATTGGAAATTTAAAACCTTTTGTTTGCAAAAATGGTGTGATTGCCAGTCTAAATATTTTGTCGAAGTTACTTTCATTGTTGTTGGCAAATGGGCGTTCGAAAGCCAAGACCTTCTGGGTTTTTGTACGTTTTAAGGTGAGCAAACAACTTTTAATATACGCTTCAGCTCCCAAACAATGTACTGTACATATTTGGTACCCAAATTCAACATTTTTTGGGAAATGATTATTTTGAAATAGGAGTAGGTACAAATTGGTGCACAAACCTCAAATGGACAATATCCACTAATTAAAACACATTTTTCAAATGTTCTATTCATACGACGTTTATAAAATGAAGAGAAGTGTTGTATTGTATGTTGACTCATCTGGGTGGACAAACAGTGAACTAGTGGCCCGTGGACCTCAAGTTGGACACGCCTGATATAAATGTCTGAAAATAAAAATGTGGCTCTGACCATTATGTTTGTCCCTATGTCTGTTTGTACCCGAGGATGTGACAACTGTTACCGACGTTGCTTACTTGGAGAGCTCGAAGTTATCTTTCGAAGCGTGTTGCATCTTAAAATGTCTCGAGTAGTTTTACCCTGCGAGGCCTCTTGTCAATGTGCTGATAGCCCTTCCCCTCTTCCACCAACGAGTTTTCACACTCACTATACTCGTTGAACCTTGTACACATTAACGTGCTTTTTAAAATTTTCTTTTTTCTTGTTTCCCAATCTGAAATATACTATATGTATGCTTGAACCGGCATTTTTCCAACCCAAAATCCTGGTAATAAAAGTCCCACAGGCCATTTCCGTGACAAATCCAAATAAAACTAAGTTGTAGAGGATTTACAAACAAAACACTACTTCATGTTCAAAAAATATTTTTGTGACACTATGGGACTATTTTTAGAATTAATCAATAAATAACGGTTTTTGTTTCAACGTTATATCTTTAAAACTCGCCGATGAAATGGTACTTAGTACATTTGTTTTAATAGTTGTACTAGTTAACTAGGCCTATAATAAAATATAAACTATTTGAGTGAGCTTAGGCTGGCTGGTACTCTGAGCGACTTTGCAAGATTACTTCACCACAACATGACTAAAAGGTAGACTAGCCCTGCCCTGTATTATATGTTTTAGCGTTTCTACCAAATTTAGCTGTGACTGGGTGCATTTAATCATGTATTATAACCTCTCTTTAAGCTATGGGGTATGTATTCAAAACCTATCCTCATCATCCTGTACTTTATAATTAAATATAATAATAATTATTATTATTAGCACCGCGTCTTAATACCTGTTCGGGTTATACGCACTTACGATAATGTGTAATGGTAGGGTGATTGTGAGATGAAATGGAGGACCTACAGTTTAACGTGGAATCCTAACCATGGTGGAGGCCTGACATTCCACACATTCACAAGTTGTGTTTAATACAAGTCTTGTCAAAGATGAAGGAAGGGTTTGGCAATCAGATAAATCTGTGCCGAGACCGAGGATTGAACCTCGGATCCCCAACACAGAAGTCCGACACCTTACCCCTGGACCGCCAGGTCACCTATAATATAATTAAATCCACTTAGAGTCAGTTCCATAGACAAACAAAGTACATCATTTAAAAACTTGGTCAATTGTTTAACTATCTACCCTTACGGGTAACAAGAGTATATGCTGAAACTAAAAATAAACACAAATAAATAAAAACCTTTAATTATTTTGACATGCCTATGTATTTTTAAATGTATTGCATTATAGTATCTAGTTTGGTAACCAAGCTTTAAAAGTGTTTATATTTGGAGCCCTTAAGGGGTGGATATGAAGATAGAAGGGCAATGTCAGTAATGTCGTACAGTTTGTTTTATATATACAAATATACAAATTATTGACACTTTTAGGTAGCGGCGGGGGAAAGGATTTCAAAATTTCAATTTCATCCGCCTTTTTATCTCCTCATTAAAGGTATACCACCCAAATACAATATAATCAGAATCCGTATAAAAACGCGATTTCCTGCCTACTTGACGAGGCAAAATTGCAATTAATGTAGTTTGACCCACATAAATGGCACGTGAATTAAAATACCAGGATAATCTAGTCTTATTTGTCGGTAACGGAGAGCTGGGGCTTTGAATACCGATGAGTGTACTGAGATAGGTATTTTATATAATTTTTTCTAACCCTCCTTTCATGAAAATGCTGACTTCATCTAAATAATATTTTTAAAACTCTTACCCGATTAGAGTAATTTAAATTTGAATAGGGTAGTAATAGTTGGTGAAAATAACTATGTAATTTTAATTTGTAATAAACATTGAAAAAATATATTATAATACGTTAACTGATTTAATTGTGTTTTAATAATTAATGCATATGACCGCACCACGATGTGGCGCTTTGTTCAAGTTGAATAACCCCCCACGTTAGCCATTGTTCCTGATATGACGCGTGCCCTTAATTGTTTTCTATTGTAGTAGTCGAACGGCCGCCGCTTTGCCATGAGTTGAACAGTCGGAGTGGGCGCCGATATATCGGTCAGTATCGATGTCGCGTATCGCCTCAGGGGAACACGAGTAAGTAGGAAGGATGGGGGAGGTATGGAAAGGACAAGTTGATACAATGGATGGCATATTGTACTGGCGACGTCAAGAGAACTCCTTCAAATCACAAATTCCATCTAGGATATTTCCACTAGAAACTTCATCGCGATTGTTCGCAACGATTGATCAGACAAAAGACTTTTGGGTTCCTACCTTACAATTTTATAAATCCGATTTCTCAAAGTTCACTGAGCGCATTCGCATTATCCCATTCTATTGGGATCAAGTAGGTGTTGCAACCACATCGATGGCTACATGGTCTACGGCAGGGGTGGAGAACCTCTTGGCATTGCAAGGCTGAGTGTCATCTTACGGATTTCTCATACGGCCTCACGCGCGCACTCTTCATGTACAGTAACTTTCTACAAAATATGATAGTGTGCCAATCATAGATAAATAGATCAATAAGAGAGGATTTTTTTCAAACAGTATGTTTTAACTTAACGGCCTTTTATTTTAGTTAATTAAAGTAAACGCTTTGAAGAATGGAACATTTTTAGACCATGAAGATAATTGATTTTAAAAATGTGCAAAAAGACTGCACTGAACGACTAGAAAGGCCGTAGGTTCCCTATCCATGGTCTACGGCGTCAGTCTCGCAACAGGTCGGGTTGCCAAAAACAGGGAGATAGGGGTTCGAATCCCGGTCGAGTGTACTGAGGGTGGTTTTCCTTAAATTACTCGTAATAATAATAATACTCAGCATCGCGTCTTACTACCCGTTCGGGTTATACGCTTAAGTACTAATTACTTTAATGGGTTAGGAATTGGGAAGGTTGAACATAGAGGAAGTGAACCCGCATTTGGGTGAAAGGAGAGTAGAAAACTATTTAGGGAAAACCACCCCGGTTCACTCGAGGGAGAATGGAACCTCTATCTCCCCGTCCTAGGTGGTCTAGCTCAACATGAAACTAGCATGTTATCTAACTACGCCACCTAGGTGGGTTTTCCTTTAGTTGTTTCCCATTCTTCCTCCAAGCAAATTTAGGTACATTAGATCCGAATCCTAACTTCCTGATCCCTTCAACATTATCGTAGCTATTAAATATGCGTCTAGCGCAAAGCGACAGAAAAAAGGTAGGCATTGATTTTATCAAGGGTTTTAGTTCAAATATCATGAGATTAGCTATTTTAGAATCGTTAAAAATATAAACTTTTTGTCAAATTTAGTAAAATATTTGTTTATCTATCGATGCCTAATATATTCAATAAATTTTACAGCCTTACTTAAATGAATAAAGCTCATAATAAATTATTATAGTTTAAGAGCGTCACTTACTTGGATAGAATTGTCTGAACACTTGTATCTCTTGTGAAAACACAGTTTGAGAAAGGCTAATTTTTTGTGTCCGACCATTTATTTCGATAACTGTGAAACTTTGCGTAAAACGTCTTTGAAAATAATCTATTCAAATTAAGACGTAAGTTTTCTTATTCTATGGGGACATGTTGATATATCTTTTCCCTCAGTTTTGTCTTATTTTATCTTATTTTAAAACAACAACCCACTTCTTAATTAACGCAGGAGTTCTGGACGGCTGCAACGCGTCTTGGCGCCTCGGTAGGCGGACCTCTTAATAAATAGACTTATATTCAAAGATTGCATGAAACTCTCATTATTTATCAAAATTAGTTATGTACAGGTGACATAATCTTGAAACTTTGAATCACACACAGAAAGAGAAAAACATTAATTTTATCTTTTATATCAAATTAAATTTGAACTGAGAAAAACGGAATGGAATAAATGGATAAGCTATTATATTTGTTAATCGCGGTTATAGTTGCATCAACATATATTATTCTTTAAATTGAAAAATGAGACCTGGACATGGAAATCGAACCCGGGACCTTTGGCTTAGTACCCCAATTATCTTACCACTGAACTACCCAGGAATAGTGAGGGCCCAGGGTAATTCTTCACTCATATTTTAAGGCAGAGTTTGTAATGACGCGCGTAAATCATCAGATATGATTGATCAATTAAGATCCCAAGCTATCAGATAATGCAACCACCTTAGACTTGGTAAGGATTTATGCCTCAAATAGTACAATTACAACTGTATAGTGCTCATATCATGATGGATTTAATTTATTAATTAGTTCAATTATTCATGATGTTCGCATTCTTACAATAATTGTCATTGTACATTTGGCAGCATAAAGTATTACCGAGTCTAAGGTGACTGCACTATCTGGTAGATAGTGATCTTAATAATGATCACTCATATGTAGCTGACGATTCCAGCATGTCCATTACAGACTCTGCTTTAAAATATGAGCTAAGAATGTCCATGGACATAGGACCACTCCTGGGTAACTCAGTGGTTAGATCATTGGCATACTATATGCGTATAACCCGAATGGGTAGTAAGACGCGGTGCTAATAATAATAATAATAACATTGGCATACTAAACTAAAGGTCTTTGTTAAGTTCCCGTGTTCAGGTCTCATTTTTCAATTTAAAGAACTGAGAAAAAAGTTAATGTTACCTTATAGACCTATCCATATCGCTAAATGCGCGTAGGCCTATATATATTACAATAATAATGTTATACATTTATACCTTTGAATATTTCAATCGAAATAGAGTAAATAACATTGTAGTAATTCATGTTAAAATCTACTTTGTTCCGCTCATGGGTCAAACAAGTCATTAGGTTTATTCGTTGCAGTCACACCAACGTTATAAGCTTCAACTACATGTTTGTGACAATGTAACATGTTGTTATCTATACATGTGTCTATTGGTGTACTCATGTGTGAAATGAAATTGAAACATAAACACGTAATAAATTCGTTGATCAGATTAAAAATTGTTATATCTAATTTATACAGGCTAAAATTGCAAATATCAATGCTTTTAAAATTTTAAAAATGTACAAGTATGAATTATTTGTCAAATATACTCTGGAATTTAGATTTGACCTAATTTAAGCTTGCCATGGGAACATTCGTGCTTGTCAATTATTATTGTGCAATGAAAATTAATTTGTGAAAATTTTTATAGCAAATAAACTTAATTGAAACAGTCGTATAAGGGTAAGAAATGGAAAACATATTATTCTGAGTTGGCAAAATATGAACATACTCGTATTATAACCGAGTTGTTGGTAGTCTTAACCTCAGGAAAGAAGTGAGTGCGCAATAGTTTTTTTCCCACAAAAATAAGATAGGAATATTTTGAATAGTGTAAACTTCTTCATCTACGCCACCACTTTAAAAAACATTATTTTTAAAAAGCAGTTTAGTAAAAAAAATATGGCTTTTTCTCTAACCTGATATGTTTTGGATATCGCTATATAACTTTTTGTGCAGAAAATCAAAATAATAATAAAACGTGCTATTTAGTGACTGAGATAAAATCCTTCAAAATACCGATCGATGCTTTATCACATCATTATATAGACTCATAAAATAAATCGTCTATCAAACACGTTTGGACCATTTTAACGATGAAATTATATGCCATGAGAGTAAAAACACACTATACACACTGCCCAAAGTATGTAACAAATCTGGTGAGAAGTTGCTAATATGATAAAAACTCATCCGGAAAGATTTTCTTTTCCCTAAAAAGTAATAAAATAATTATTTTAGTAATTTTCTCTCTACATGAAATATGAACAAAACCTGCCAAATTAACTATGGTGATTTTATTTTAAACAATATATTGTTTAACTTTAAATTAAAGTAGAACTCAAATCGGTGAGAACGTGGACTAAACGTCGAGATCATCAGTATCTTATGCTGGGATGGAGCATTAAAGGTTCGAATTCTGATCAGGGGTAGCGAGGATATTTTTCCTAAATGGTTTCTCACTCTACTTCCACGTAAATGCAGGCACGTTTCCTCTAAATTATACCTACCTTATCCATACTTATGCTTTATATATAATATATGTATAGATATGGATAGGTAGTATAATTAAGAACGGCCTGCATTAGTGAAGAGAGTGATATATTGATAATATTATATATAATAATATACTATATAATCAGGGGCTTTAGGAAATGATGTGGGGAAAAATATGTTGGACTTTTAATTTCAGTTTGACACAAATTTCAATTCAAAATCCCTTCACATTTCGTTCCAAAGACTGTAACGTCTTCACATACAAACGGGAACGTTTGTACCAGAGTTTCCTCCCTTTGTAACCGGTGAGTGAGATAACATTTTAGAATAGGAGAGTCTCACTCCACCTCTGCTCACCAATGAAGTCTTAATCCTAAAAAGGTGAGGACAATGGAAGTCTAGCGTCCGTGCATTCTTGTCCAGTCCGCTTTGAAACTCAGCTCATATTAAACACTCATCCACCAAGAACGGTTTTTAAGACTCAGCAACACAAGTTTAAAAAAAAATTGTACTTACCATGTCTCACCACCTATCCAACACCTTATCTCAGTCAGTAGCATGTCTCTACTGAGCTAAGGGTCCTGGGTTTGATTCCGGCCATGGCTGAAAAAATTATCATTGTTGAAATGTGGGTTGATGGCTGGGGACTGGATTTTGTGCATGTCCTAGTCTTCAGTTAGATTATAAGACATATGAAGCTACGACAGGCCTAGCAAGCTGATAGTGGAAAATATATGGCTTGATTAAAAACTGACCTGGACCATAAGCTGGAAACAGTAGCTAATGGATGTAAATTAAACGTCTCAATTCCGTTAGGACTATCCACATGTGGGGGTGTATCAATATTTCGAGTTGAACGGGACTAGGCCTATTTGAAACTATCGAAAAAAAAGCTGAAAAAATGAAAATATATTTGACCTAATAGTAGCCCCGGCTACTAGAACAATTTTACTTATTACTCCCCTACAATTAGAATCCTTGGCTACTATCACGTCCCCGGATACTATTTGGTCAAATACAGTATTTAAAATGTAAAAAGGACTACATACATATTTTAAAACTACACATTATATATATGTACTGTTCGACTACCCTACAAGGTAACAAGCTTAACTTTCTTTACTCCACCAAGTTTATAAAACAAGTGTAGGAAAGGAGCGCTATACTATTACATTCATTTTATAAAAAGTGAAGTAAGGGAATGAATGTTTATATTTACGTAAATTGGCCTTATTTGAATAATATTCGAATAAATTGAAAAATTATACCCTAGCACGGGATCGAACCCGGGATCTTTGTCGTAAATAATCAAAAAGTCCTGGGATCGACTCCCGTGTCCAGGTGTCATTTATAAATTTAAATAATATTCTACCTTCATAAAAATGAGGGTACAGTTCCTCTAAATTTTACCTTTATCATCCCAACCCCGTTAGTGTAAGTTTTACTATAGCCCTGTTGAATACTAAGACGTGATAGATGTATGAATGCATGAATGTATATGTGAATATATAGGCCTATGTGCAAGGGTGTAAAAAGTCAACTTCTGGGGATGAAGGGGTCCACTGGAAAGTTGACGTAAGATGATACAATATTTATTGTATCATATACATTACATTTAATAACAACCATTTTTGACTCGTTTTCTCAGGCTAATTAACTCGTTTCATTCCAAGAAATACCCTTTGTTCTCCATTACCATTTGACTGTACAGTACATACATAATATATATTTACTATACATAATATATTACATGTAATACATAATACATACAATATCTTAAAAATTTAAGATAAATGTATTAGACCAAAATAATGGGGCATTGCAAAATGTATTAAAAGTCTTCACCATCCCACCTTCAAGAAATAATGTAGGGACTTGGTCTCTTCTAACTCCAGCCTTGGGCGTAGCTATGCAAACTGTTTGGCAGTCATGTGTGGGAGTATAGCATACTGCGAGGGCTGAGCCAGAAAATTGAAACCTTTCAACCTCGACAGACTGTACAAAAAATAATCTTACACGTAGGCTATTCAGTAGGTAGGCTGTTACCTACTATCATATTAAAAAACAAGCAATGGAAAAAAAATATATATATACAAAAAATACCTACAGGTCTAGGTGATTTCTCAACATAATCACCCCGTGAATTGAGACACTTATCGTATTGGGGTTTGAGTTTTGGTATCCTTGCGTAAAAGAAGGTTCCCGCCTGGGAGCTCAGCCATGATTGGACGCCATTCTTCAACTCCTCATTGTTGTTGAAGCGATGCGGTCCCAACCAGGTTTTCATGTGGGTGAAGAGGTGATAATTACTTTAGGCCCAGGTCTGGGTTTTACGAATGGTGATCGAACACTTCCCAACCAAAGTGGTCCATCTACGCTTGTGAGCGTGTAGCCGCGCGTTTTCGTGAACGAACACAACGCCAGACGTCAGCACTTCTCGCCTGTTGTTCTGAATTACCCTGCGCAATTTTCTAGTGTTTCACAGTACTTTTCTGCCGTTATTGTGTTTCCTGGTCCCATGAATTCATTCAAAAACACTTCTTTCGTATCCCAGAAAACGGCTGCCATCAGCTTTTGGTTTGTAAAGGTTTGTTCGAACTTTAAGGGTTTGTTTGATGAATGTGTGTGCATCCACTCCTTTGACTGTCCTTTGCTTTTGACAATCCCCAATTGAACCCACGTTTCATCACCCTTAACATTATGGTCAAGGAATTCATCCCCATCTTTGCTGTAACGCTTCAAGAATTTCAAAGCTGATCCCATTATCTGCATTTTATTATTATTTATTTTATTATTTATTTGTGGAACCCATCTTTCATAAAACTTATGTTAACCTAGCTTACCTGTAATTATCTCGTACAGAATTGTCTCGAGAAATATGGGGAAAATCCCACGAAAACTCTGAAATCGTGGACCGACGTCTTTCGCCAACTTTTTGGTCCCCATTTTGAACGAGTTCATCAGTCACTAATGCTTGCCGACCTTGACCACCTTCATCGAGCACGTCAGTTCGCCCATTTCTAAGGTTTCTACATTACTCACTGACACATCTTTAGCTCATAAAGCTTGGACCGTACACTTTACTCACTCTCCGATGAATTTCAGTAGCAGTTTTGCGCTGAGTGTGAAAAAAAACTGATGACAACGCGAATTTCACAATTGATGGGAACTTCTATTGCAGCACATATGTTTACTCTTTCATAAGATAATAATTATTATAGCTAACAAAAGATGACCGAACGCGTGGCGTGGGGAGAGACAACGCATCACGTGATGTAATTGTGCATGCATGAGCTCCATACTTCGCTTTCATCGCGAGGTACATTTAAACGAAGGTTGAAATACGAATACGCTTCGTATATGTATACAACAGATTGCACAGTAGTCAGGTGCATGACACTACACACCTCAACATCTTGTAGCACGGCAGCAACACACACTCACTACAATTGATAGTAAACAACACACCAGCCCATCTAGAAAGGCGAATGAGTTTTGAGGGTCATCATTAAAGGTCTTACATCACAGAAAGTGTTTGCCATTATTACATGAGCAATGCCGCGTGCCTAGCTCCTATGCAACCTGTTGTACACGTATGCTTGAACCACTTTGCTCTCCCGGCGTGTACGCCGAAACTTTGAACACGGTTTAATGGTACTAGCATAGGTTTCCGGATGTAAGTTTATAGGAATTTTGTATTACTTTTGGTTCATATAAGCTATATGTGCAGTTTGGGCTATGAGTTTAGGAACATCCTGTATAGAGAGAATAGTTTATCAGCCGGATGATGAATTGGTCTTAACAGTTAACCTATTTACTATATCTGCTTCTTTATTTTTTAGCACTCCGTATTACAACCCATTCGGGCTATACGCTTATGCACTAATTACCCTATTTGGTTAGGGATAAGGAAGTTTGATTTTAGAGGAAGTGTACCCGCTTTTGCACGAAGAAAGAGTGGGAAACCATTTAGTAAAAACAACACCCTCAGTTCATAGGACCGAGATTGAACCACGATCTCTCCGCTTCATCGGCAGTCTAGTCTAGACCATGATCATGCGGTCATCGAAGCGGGTTCCTTTGTCTTGATATTATTCTAGATTACCTATGCTGCTCTCACTTTTGACTTTCGGTGTCAATTTGGACAGAAGAAAACTCATCGTTATATTTAACTATGGTCACTTTTGAGCATCTTTCAATAATTTTTTATAATCTCTAAAAGGTTAAGTTGCATATGAGACAGCTTCATGTTTAAACAGTGAAAACCCTAGATTAGTGAAATTTAATTTTTAATTCAATTTTAAAAGTCCGTAATCCAAATGACCCAATGTTAGTCAATTTTCTGCCGCTCTTGTCTCTTTAAGCTTTTCAAACCCTTTTTGCGCCCAGTCTTGATAGATAATGTAGACTAACCCGGTAAACACGCTTCGTTGAAACTTGAACAGATCGCGTTACTTTATTCGTTTGCACTGTTTACTCTAGACCTTTCCATAATTGTTCGTGGTTTCATGTGATGAGCTGAATAAATCTGCGAGTTTGTTCAAGTATTTTTCAAAACGTGACAATAGGGAGCATGGCAACGTGAACGGTATTGCAAATTAAAACGTACTTTCAGCAACACAAAATAAATGGTACGGTGACCCACAAAGACTTGCTTCCTCTTTTATCTTGAAATAGACATTTACTAAACACTCCCAAGATTTGTGAAACCAAATAATAGGGCTATACATTCTTATAGAAACAATTAACCAAATATCATAAATGAAATAATATTTTATTAGGCCTACTTACTTTATGACATCAGGGACTAAGAATATTGTTACATAAAAATGTCACTAAAGAAAATAAAAATCAAATTCATTTTCAAAGACCTGAATTAAAAAGTGTACATATTTATTTATAGCTCATAAATTATTGGGTTTATAAATATATATTTCAAATAAAAGATTTTTATCTTCGATAGTAATAAAACTTTACAATGATAAGCTATTTTATATTTTAAATAGTTGCGGAGAAATTATAAAAATTGGAAAATATTCCTCAGGTAAAGTATCCTCAGATTCATTTTCATCTTGTGTATAGTAATAAACCGTGTCTATGTATAAAATATAATAAAAATTGTTATAGCGAATTTTGAGAAAATCGATTGTTTCTCTTTTTGCCCTTCAGTAAACTACCCTTAAATAAGGGCTTATTATATAATTCCAAAACCTCCTTGGGGGCGGGGGAACTTTTTAAAACGCTCGATATCAAATACTAGCCCAACTGGTAAAATAGTTTTGTCTCTAGCTCAAGGTATGGACAAACAGACAGCATTACTAAAATAACGTTCTTAGTTTCAGGGGGTCATTAAATGTCGACATTTATCAAAATCTTGAGTTAGATTTTTCTTTTAAGATCACAATACTTTCTCCACGGGATGTTGATAAAAAAAAAGAGAGAGTACGGCATTGAAAAACATGTTGTTACGAATGTTAAATCTGTTATTGCGTGTTCTTAATAACTATCTGTGATGTGTTTTAACATAATAAACTTATCTGTAACATTTAAAATTCTTTTATTTGGTGTTCTTTTATGCCCGCGTTTAGTGTCGCGCGACACACGACGGCAAATTGCCTCGTACTTTGCATGTTTATTTTATTCCCGCGAAATTTGTGGTCCATCAAAATAAATGAGTTGTTGGGGTTGGACGAAAATAATCGTATCAATAATGCCAGTGACTTTTGAGCTTTGGAGAGTGGAATATGGATCCATGCGTCATCTATTATGCGTGTAGGCGCATTGCGTTGAAAATACGGAAAAGAAGATGTGATGCTCGTCCCAAAAACTGCGGAAGATTTGTAGATGGGGAGATTCTTAGCTGGACCAATCTTCTCTACTGGTTTTGAAGCACTCGAGCGCATGGATTGGGGTATAAGAAATAGCAAGTTTTATTTTATTTTTAATGTTTTTATTTCATTGGAACTTTTTGTTGGGTTAATTTAGCCTAAGCTAAACCAGATTAGGTTAGGTTAGGTTAAGTACCCTTTAAAAAGGGCACACGGCTTCCTCTTTTTATTTTGATAGTTTCCAAATTTTAAAAATAGCCCTAAATATACTGTATATACAATTATAACTATAGTTAAATTTTTATATCTTAGGAATTGGCGGTCAGGAAACCCTAATTAACATCTGTACGTACTTGGTGGTTCACTGACTACAAACCATGCCAGGGAAAATCATATTCCTCTATCCTATTCCTCATACACCAGTCCATTTGCTGAAATGTTACTACTCTTGGCTTGCGCTCAACTACTACAGATTCTGTCTGCTAGGGAGCTCTCTCAATAGCGTGCTGTTGGCAGCATTGATGTCTAGACAGCGGACTACAGGCAAACGGCGCGTTTGTATAAATGAACCCACTATACGCCATGTACTTAGAATATTGTCGCGACTTTTTGCCGCTGGCGATCTGTAAGACACGACGGCATGTCTTTCATTACGCAACGACAGCTTAACTGGACGAGTTAGTTGTACTAATTATAGTCGATAATGGCTGCGTGGTCTGATGGCTGTGATCTTGTGTATCACGTGTTTATAAAGCTGACGACCTCCGCACGTCCATCTTAGACTCTGCCTTAAACTATGAGTGAAGAATGACCATGAGTACGGGACGAATCCTGGATAGCTCAGTGGTAAGAGCAGTGGCGTACTAAGCCGAAGGTCCCGGGTTCGATTCCCGTGTCCAGGTGTCATTTTTCAATTTTCAGAATATGATATCGGAGAGGTGTTATCCTCACTAAAATGCATTAACAATAGTTCCGGCTATTGTTTCACTAATTATAAAGAGACAAGTTAGGTATAATCGTTAGGGATGGCCACATAGTTTTACTAATGAGGAAGATACCAGGTAGGTATAATCATTAGGGATGGCCACATAGTTTTACTAATGAGGAAGATACCAGGTAGGTATAATCATTAGGGATGGCCACATAGTTGTACTAATGAGGAAGATACCAGGTAGGTTTAATCGTTAGGGATGGCCACATAGTTGTACTAATGAGGAAGAGACGAGGTAGGTATAATCGTTAGGGATGGCCACATAGTTGTACTAATGAGGAAGAGACGAGGTAGGTTTAATCGTTAGGGATGGCCACATAGTTGTACTAATGAGGAAGAGACGAGGTAGGTATAATCGTTAGGGATGGCAACATAGTTGTACTAATGAGGAAGAGACGAGGTAGGTATAATCGTTAGGGATGGCCACATAGTTGTACTAATGAGGAAGAGACGAGGTAGGTATAATCGTTAGGGATGGCCACATAGTTGTACTAACAGGGAAGGGACATAGTAGGTATAATTTAGAGGAAATGTAACCATATTTACGTGGATGGAAATGGGGAAACAGTTTAGGGAAAACCACCCTCAGTACACACCATCGGGATTCGAACACAATATCCCAGTTATTTGAAGTACAGTTTAGTGAAAAAGTGAACCCTAAATAATTGTGACCACAGAAGCTGGTCACGAAATATTTACTACTTAATTTACAAATACGTTTCCAAGACTAGTGTCATTTACGTTTAAACTGTAGGAGCACTGGCATTGTATATTTGGGTCTCACACTCTCAATGGTTTGAAAAGTTTTTGTCAATGAAAGGGGGTTGAGGGGGGTAAGGGATTACCGCTACCTGAACTATTGTACTAGGAAAGACAGCAGCTCTTAGCTTCCAGCAGGTCTTTCTCATGAGGAACATTTTGCAAGTGAGTTGTTTTAAAGAATTCTCGCTTGGAAGTGCTGTTATCACTGGATATTTTAAGTTCTACCTGTCTCGAGGGGCGCAGCAAATCTACCGTAAGGCTAGGTATCTGTTATTTCCTTGTCCGTGGGCTAGAACCAATTTAGTGAAAGTTATGAATGGTATCACACCAGATACGAGTGAGGTTTTGAATTGATCAACGAACACTTCAGGAATATTTGAATGTTGACGAAGGATCCGAATTGGGCAAGGATATAGAAACACATACTGCTGAACCAATAGTCCCAGCATCAATTATAGTGTCAAAAAATCTATTATGAAAGTAAAGAACCATGAATCTCCAAGTATAGCTTCAGTTCCAGCAGACTTAATAAAGGGAAGTGGTGAATCGTTGGTTATAGAAATTCATAAACTGCTATGGTCCATATGGAGCCATGATGGATTACCACAAGAATTCCATTCCATTATTAAAATACCCATATTTAAAAAGGGAGATAAAACAGAATGTAATAATTATATAGACATCTCACTATGACCAACATGCGATAAAATTATATTTAACATAATTTTAATGAGATTGACGCCATATGCCAAAGAAATAGTTGGGGATCATTATTGTGGATTTCGACGAAATAGATTAATATCGGATCAGATTTTCATTATTCGTCAAATATTAAAAAAGTGGGAATACAACATGAGTGTTCATCAATCATACATACATTTTAAAAAGGACTACGATTCAGACAAAAGAAATACATTTTATGAAATTCTAGTTAAATTTGGGATACCCAAAACACTTGTAAGGATAATTGAGGTATGATTGGCAGATAGGCTGCGCTGGCCAGGGTAAAGAATAGATGTCACTTATCAAATATTTTCGAATAGATAATAGGTTGAAACAAGGCGATGCACTTTTCTCATTATTTTTCATCTACTCTCAAAGTAAGCTATTAAGGTAATGCAAGAAAGTAGAAAAGGGTTGACATTAAACAGTACAATTCAGATACTGGGAGATGGAGATGATTTAGATCTTTTTGGGCAATAATAAGGAAGCTGTTGCCAGAAATGGAGAAACTTTACGAGAGGTTATTAAGAAAATAGGTTTAAAATTGAATGTTGTAAAGACTAATTACATTACTAAAGAGAGTACATAGATTGGGGACGATAATTTAAGGACTACGGTGAACTAAATATCATTTGATAGGGTTAATGAATTTAAATTTCTAGCAGCAATTTTAATTAGCAATAACGATATTTGATTGAAAATTAGAAAAATAATACAAACTGGAAATGCATGCTACTACTCGGTCAATAAATTGTTGACTTCTCGCCTGCTTTCAAGGAATGTAAAACTGAAAATATACAACGCAATAATTCTACCAGTTGTTTTCTACGGGTGTAAAATTTGATCTCTTACCTTACACGACAAATAAACAAATTTAGGGGTTACGAAAACAAGGTGCTTGGGATTATATTTGGTCCAAAAAGGGATGAGGCTACTGAGGAATATAGGAGGTTACATAATGATGAGTTACATAACCTGTACTCATCACAATACATTAAGATAGTCAAGTCTCGTAGACTACGATGGGCAGGGGATGCAGCGCGAATGGGAGATTCTAGAACCTTGTTCTGGGTAATGACTGGACACCCAGTTGGAAAACTTAGACGCATATGAGAGGATAACATCAGAATGGACCTGAAAGAGATATGGTGTCATGCGTGATACTGGATGGAACTGGTTCAGGATATGGATATGGTGTAATGAGATGGACTGGATATAAATAGCTCAAGATAGGGATGGGGTGTAATGAGGATATAACTAGCTCAATATAGGGATAGGGTGTATTGAGGGGGACTGGATAGAACTAGCTCAAGGTAGGGATAGGGTGTAATGAGATGGACTGGATAAAACTAGTTTAAGATAAGGGCTTACTAGACACAAAAAATAACTGTTTGTATCTACTTGCACGGCCAACTGCTAGTTGACTACTAAATTGTGTTGACCAGGTCCTAGAATTTTAATTTGTATATTATTCTAATGAGTTAACTTATTATTATTTACCATATTTAAAGAAACATTACATGGCCAAAAAAACTAAAATATGTTGTCTATTTACACATTCACCAAATCTAATAATCAAGTATTATATAATATGCACTAAATATATTCTTTTATAAATATAAAGACACAAGGTTTAAACAAAGTACACACACACACATATATATATATATATATATATATATATATATATATATATCTTCGATAACAAATTACCAATCAAAAGAATCCTGCCAACATTACACCAGAACAGCACTAATCACATTAGAAGAACGTGATTGATTACGTTAGTAAAATATCACATATATTTAGATTGACTAGTTAATAACCCGCCTCGGTGGCGTAGTTTGCTAACGCGTTAGTCGTGTTGAGCCCAACTGCTGAGGATGGGAAGATCGAGGTTCGAATCTCAGTCGGGTGAACTGGGGGTGGTTTTTCCTAAATGGTTTGCCACTCTCCCTCCACGCAAATGCGGGTTCACTTCCTCTAGCTCAACCTTCCCAATTCCTAATCCATTAGAGTAATTAGTACTTAAAGCGTATAACCCGAACGGGTAGTAAGACGCGGTGCTAAGTATTAAGACTAGTTAATAATATTTTAAAACTAGAAAATAATATATAGTTGTCATAAAAATAATTGGGTGTTTTCTTGCACATTTGCTCTACACACGAGCCACCACTGATTAGTCTGAATAGTCCTGTAAATTATTCTCAACACTCAGTTGAACTCTCATTTATCAGGTATCAACGAGAATATATTTTCCATCTGAGCAAAGCCATTGCACGATTTGTCAAATGAGAGACTAAAGGGGTAAGAATAAACATATCATAAGTAGAGGTTTAACAAGTTGGGCCTACCCCGACAACACTTCACGCCACTTACCAGAAACCACTGCCAAGAAATCATCAAACTAACTCCCCGCAACCCTCTATCCTATCTAGCTGGTAATCAAGTTTCTGCAAAAGTACCGATTATAATATCGGTAATGGCAACAACACATTTTAAGGCTAGTTGACATTTGATAGAATCTGTTTTTTTTTTTGTTCATCACGTCTTAGTTTAAGTTGAGGCTCTCCACATAATCTCACTAATAAAGTAAATATGAGGAAATGTAACCTTATTTTCGTTGAGGGAGAGTATAAAAACCATTTGGGGACCCTTAGACTTCAGTATATCCCTGTTGGATCCAGCCCGTGGTGTAGTGGTCAGTGCACCTGACCTAAGGACCCTGTGTTCGATTCCCCGCGGGTACCTCGGGTATTCTTCCATTAAGGGGAATTATCCCAATGGTCACCAGGGGTTGGTAAATTAAGCTTAAGTTAGGCTTAAGACTTCCTTTAGTCCACACCTCCATATTCACTATTATTATTATTATTATTATTATTATTATTATTTATCACCGCGTCTTACTACCCGTTCGGGTTATACGCTTTAAGTACTAATTACGCTAATGGATTAGGAATTGGGAAGGTTGAATTAAAGGAAGTGAACACGAATTTGCGTGGAGGGAGAGTGGAAAACAATAATATTCACTATCATCACATCATCTCATTAAGGTACATGTAGACAACCTCCTGGTGCACCCTGAGTAATGATCTGTACCAACAAAGTAGCTAATAGTCTACATACAGGGACCGAAGTGGATGTCATGTCCCTCCCGATCAGTAATACCATAAGGTAATAAAAAACTGATGGGACTTGAACCCCAAACCATCCCACCACCGAAAAAATAGACCAGATTAGGTCTAGGCTACCTGCTAACCGTTGCAGGTCATGTGATAAATGTGTTTCCTTCTTTAGAGAATGGCAAAGAGAGGTCTTTTTTTAAATAAATGTTTTATTTAAATATTCATCCCTTAAGAAAGTAGAGAATAAATAACTTTGAGCGCTCTAAATGTACATTGGCTTGTATGACAGGCGCACACCATGCGTGTTGACACGCAATACTTTATATTCCACTGCAGTCAAAATCTCCTGGACGCACACAATCCTGAAATGTTGAGTTGCTTGTAATATCATCACTTTCTATTTCAGAAGATGTGGTGACCTGGTGGTCTAGGGGTAAGGTGTCAGACTTCTGTGCAGGCGGCCGGGGTTCAATTCTCGGTCCCGGCACAGATTTATCTAATTACCAAACCCTTCCTTCACCTCTGACAAGACATCTTGTGAATGTGGGGAATGCCAGGCCGCCACCGTGGTTCGGATTCCACGTTAAACTGTAGGTCCTTCATTTCATCTCACAATCATCCTACCATTACACATTAGCGTAAGTGCGTATAACCCGAACGGGTAGTAAGACGCGGTGCTAATAATAATAATATTTCAGTTGATAATTTCTTAACGGCTATTTTCGTGTAACACACCGATTCACGAGACATTTTTTTGTGACGAGCCTCACGACCTACATGCTCTACATTTGTCGACCATGAGGGTTATAGGTAGCTGTATGCCTTCGTGACCAGATTACTTATTACCTCTTGCGCCAAAGGTCTGAAATGCTCGGGGTACAATAACAATGGGACACGCGTTGTGCAGTAAATATATACAGCTCTTGATGCATAAATGCTTTTAGTACACAGTTATTTTCATCTCCTTCTTACAACTAGTCAGGGTCATAGGAATTTAATTACTACAAGGAATTAACTATGAGGATCCGCCTCCGTGGCATAGTTGGCTAACGCACTGGTCGTGTTGAGCCCGACTGCTGAGGACGGGGAGATCGAGGCTCGAATCTCGGTCGGGTGAACTGGGGGTGGTTTTTCCTAAATGGTTTCCCACTCTCCCTCCACGCAAATGCGGGTTCAATTTCTTTAATTCAACCTTCCCAATTCCTAATCCATTAGTGTAATTAGTACTTAAGCGTATAACCCGAACGGGTAGTAAGACGCGGTGCTAAATAATAAAAACTATGAGGAAGGTACAATTTATACCAAATATACCAGCATTTGCGTTGAAGCATTGTAGGAAACAATTTATTTAAGAAAAAAGAGTGCACTCATGCAGGATTCAAACTTGACGTTCATCGTCTTCGAATTTCCTTTCAATTGCCAGAGTGGTTTTTCAACCGTTAGATCACCGAAGTGTGTGACAAATTATTGGCACTTAAGTGGTATGTTTAATGTACTATCATTAAGGATATAGATTATATAGTAGTTTATAGGAAGTGCACCCACATTAGTGAGGAGCGAAGAAAAGAAATAAAATGTGTAAATACATCCCCAATACACCCGGCTAGTACTAAACCACTAGTCGCTAAGGCTCACATTGTATTGGGTTGATTTCCAACTGGGTGTGCTGGTGTGTTTGTCACATGCTATTTACCACACTTGCTTCACTATGCACTCTAGATGCTAATGCGGGTACACTTCTTATAAACATACCTTCCTAATCATTACTCTTTGCTCAAGTTATTAACAATCCTTGTGTTGAACCTGTAATAAAAACATAACATTATTATGTAACCCCCCCCCTTCATATGATTTGATAGGTTCATATTACAATAAATAAAAGGTAGGTTAGTTACAAGAGAGTTTATTTTATTCTATAAACAACTCGCAGACATACAAGAGCGAGGCACTCTAGGAAAGTCGAGTGACTGGCCGATAAGGGCCGAAATAAACAATAAATAAAGGGGCAAGACCCAAGTCGTTAAGAGAAAACAGAACAATTAATACCAACGTAGTCATAATTAAATTGACCCTCGCAGAAGGCGACTAACCTAGCAAGAAGGTTAAATACAAGTAATATATATATATGACTACATGACCTGGCGATGCCGACACTACATTGACATAAGTATGAAGTTTATAATAGACTGCCATTATTAGGCGCAACAGAGAAAATGATTAACCTAAACCTAACCTGTTACAATAGTTCTTAATCAAATTAGTTCAATCTAACTATTATTATTATTATTATGACCAATGTGCTGGGTGCACGGGCTCGCGCCCCCCGAGTTGAGTAACAATTTAAAAGAATCACAATCGTAACAAATCTTTAGCTTTTAGTAAGCAGAACAACTATTTTAAATAAGTTACACGTTAAACAGAAATAATTAGCGCCCAAGATGGCGACATGCTAAAGTTCCATTAGCGCCCTAAGATGGCGCCATGCCAAAGTTCCAACCCGTCCGTGAGGCGGACACAACGTTAAGTACCAAGAAAAAGCTAGAGCATAAACCATAATGGCTGACAGGCAAATCCTGCAGTCTCAGAGAAATATAGCTATTAGTAATCATGATTTATATTTAAAGTCGAAACTTAAATTTTGAACACTTTAACCCAAACATAATTTAGAATACGTCGAACAGCAACCTACGTCTAAATCTAAGACAAGTGTCTCACCTAATCGAGTGCAGAGAAATGAGTGACATCACTACACAGTCCAGCCGTTATATACTGTACAAAGTCAATCACGTGTTCACAAACGGCGGGAATCACACTGGGGTGAAGGGAGAGGGGTGTACGTCGCTTCGGGAGAAGTCTCGACGATTCTCGTGATAATTTCAAATCACGCGCCGGTGGATGAGTCTTGTTTCACTCGAACACAACCGTCAGCGCATACGGGTTAGCGCATCTTGATGTTCAGTTGTCCGAGTCTTGCTCTAATCGGCCTCGAGCCACGGGCGGTCAGTAAGCCGCGTGATGTTGAGTGGAGTTGAGTGTGCGTGTTTCATGAAGTCGAGATCCAGCCAGTCAAAGGGGACAGATCAGGTGAGCTAGATCGTCCATGTTTGCATTATGTCTGTGACACCGTCACAATGTCCCCCTTGGACGGAGAAGAAGGACGTCCTTAGCCTTTGGTGAAGACACGGGGAGGCGCCTTCCCCGATGTTCACCGCTGACTAGAGGGTGGGTGGCGGCTCCGGTACCCTCCGAGGCCATGTTAGGTGGCCAGATGCAGGTTCGGGACATGACGAATAACTGGACTCCGGGGGTAGACCTCTGCTTCACACGCTCACTCCAACACACCGTCATCCCGGGTTGACAGGGAGACAGCATATGCTCGTAAGGTGGCCCGCTTTAACCACCAGGGAAGCTTCATCGCCACGCCCAGCTGGGCGATCATTGACTTCCGATGAGTGTACAGGAACAAAGGAGGGGAAGGAAAGGGCAGGGCAAAAAAGGGGGGACGGAAGGCCGAAGGTGAAGTCTCTGAGAACAAAAGTTTACACGTGAACACCACATCCAATTGTAAAGTTTATCAGTTAGCGCAGCCGTCCTTGAAAGTTACTGTGGCAGTTTCGTAGCACTAACATTGTCTACCAGCACGAGTCACAGAGATACCCACAACTCTGTTTAGCGACGACTTTCCATGAATGAGGAAAGGTGGGTTTGCCGCTTCACACGCACTTAGAGGTAGTCCGGTCGGTGGGACGAACGTTCTGCACTATGTACTTTGGACCCGACACACGCTTTATTATAAACAGTCCAACACAAGTTTTCTGCCCAAAGTCATACCTAGGCCCTACAGTACTACAAATTTATCCTAACAATACCAGGGGTGGTACCCCTTCCCTTATATAAATTATATATACAACAATATAGAATACTTAGAAACATGCACTTAGAACGCAAAATTAAATCACAAAGGTACACTTAAGCAAACAGACGACACACAGCACGGGGTCAATTGACTCATTTCCCTGCAGCCTTTAGGTGGCTGACATGTGCTCTACGTGTCAAAGATGGGTCGGATACTTCTTTTAACAATACCGAAACAGGTGTAAGAAATCTTTCAATTGACCAGGGACCACTCCACTTATACGCCAACTTCGCCGAAGACTTGTCAGCAGCTGAGCTAAGAGGAAAACACTTGCACACAACAACGTCCCAAGTTTAAATGGGACAGGGATACGCCCTCGGTTATAGGTGGCGGCAACCTTCCTTTGGGACTTGAGGAGTTAGAAAAAGCTACCTCACATTTCTTTTCATAAGAACAATCACCTGCGTCATTAAGGAGCGGGTCAATATCCCAGTTAAACAATAACGGGTGGTTCAGGTCCCTATTGAGGAGGATAGAGGAAGGAGTGGCTTTGACTGACTCATGGAAAGCGGCGTTAAAAGCAATGTTCAAAACGTCTAAGTCCTGGTCCCAGTGGGTGTGATCCAGGTGGTGAAAGATCGTCAAGGCAACGTTTAGGTTACGATTAAACCTTTCTACATGGTTCGGCGATGGGTTGTACGGGCTAGTGGTAACGTGTCTTATCCCCCACGAAAAACACATATCTCCAAAAGCTTTAGAACGGAAACACGGTCCATTATCACTTACTATGACCCTTGGGGTCCCTAAAATCGCCCAAACACGCCTGCAGAGAGCATTAACGGTCGTCCTTGCCTTCATGTTCCTTAGGGGGATGAGTATGACGAATTTAGAGAAGGCGTCCATGGCGACGAGTATAGAGGTGTTCCCTTGGTGGAGCGGGTAAGGGGGCCGACGAAATCAACAAAAACTTTCTCCCACGGTTGCTTAGCAACATCCGCGGAGTGATACCCTATTTTAGAATTACGCGCCGGTTTGGCCAATTGACACGGCTCACATTTGCGCACCCAATCTCTAACGTCTCTAGGCATTAAGGGCCAAAAAAATTCCTTAGAAATCTTGCGTTCGGTCTTAAGGACACCGCAATGGCCCCCAAAAAGGGAGTCGTGGAAATATTTAAGTAACATAGGCCTAAGTTTCTCTGGCACAAAATATCTTATCCTACCCTTGACACGAACTACTAAGAGGTCTTTAAAGATTTCGTAGTTCCCAATCCTCTCTCCACGCTTGATCCTGTCAACGATCTGTCTACAACATGGATCCATCAACTGATGGTCTTTGATTGAGATAAAGGATTCGGGAATCGTATGGATAACAAATAACGAGCCATCCTCCTTACATTCTCCTACAGGTTCCTTATCCTCACACATCCTAGACAAAGCGTCAGCGACAACATTAAGCTTCCCAGCAACGTGATGGGTCGTAAACTTGAACCTGGATAGCTTCCAAACCCACCGTCCAATTTTCCCTAGTTGTTTCGGTGATTCCACATCCAGCTGAGGGCCATGTTGTCAGTGTACAACTCAAACTGGCGAAGCTCTAGATAGTCAGCGAACTTGTCGATGCCGAAGATACAGCTGAGACATTCCTTTTCATATATACTATACTTTCTTTCGGCAGGGCTCAAAGTTCTGCTGGCGAAAGCTACAGGTCTACTTCCCTCGGAAGTCGTTTGAGAGAGAACCGCTCCTAGCGCTACAGAGGAGGCATCAACATGTAGTTGGAAAGGCAGAGAAAAGTCAGGCATGCGTAGCACGGCTGGCGACACTAGGTGGCGCTTAAGCGCAACAAAAGCCTGCTGTTGGGCAGAACCCCAAATAAAGGTGGCACCCTTTTTCTTCAAGGAGTTAAGGGGGTTGGCTAAGTCAGAGAAGTTCGGGATGAACCTAGCGTAGTAGGCGCACATACCTAGAAACCTTAATACCCCTTTTATGTTTTTTGGGGCGGGAAAATCCAAGATAGGCTTAACCCGATCCGGGTCAACGAGCAGGTTACCCTCAGAAATGATATAGCCAAGATATGGGATAGATCTCTTCGCCCATGTGACTTTCTCCGGGTTTACAGTCAACCCAGCCTCGCGCAGGCGCCTCAACACTACCTCAACATGACGCAAATGGTCATCAAAAGATTTGCTGTAAACGCAGATATCATCAAGGTAGTTAAACACGAATTTGTATTTCAGGTCCGCCAAAATATGGTCTAAGACTCTACTCAACGCTTGCCCCCGCAACTTATCCCTAACGGCACTCGGTTGAATTCGTAGACTTGCCAGGGGGTGATAAACGCGGTGAATTTCTTAGACGACTCTGAGAGAGCACATTGCAGAAAGCTCGCATTAAGGTCAATCAAGCTGTAATATTTGGCTCCGCCAAGATGTTGGAAGGCGGACTCTATGCTAGGCATGGGGTATGGGTCGAACACTATTTTTTTATTAAGCTTTCTATAATCGACAATCAAGCGATGCCCATGACCTTTCCTGGGAATAATGAACGCAGGACTTGCGTATGGGGATTTGGAGGGACGAATAACCTCCTTTCGTTCCAAGTCCATGAATAAGATTTCTAAATATCTCGAGTTTGGGGGGTGCACAGGAGTAGGGACCAGATCTAACAGGAATGTGGTCCTGCGCCACAATGTCGTACGGCAAAATGTCGCACTTGCCCCATCTGTCAGTAATGACGTCAGGGAATCGAGCTATCAAACGATCTATCGCTTCACGTTCCTCGACAATGGGGAACAACCTGCGAGGATGGTGCCCAACACAAAATGGAATAAACAAACTAGGTTCAAACTTAAAAGATATTCCTAAGCGTCTCAGGCAAGATTTGACACGAGTCAAATGAAGATAAGTCTAGAATAAACATTCAAAGGAAGGTTTCTTGGCAAACCAGAACGACTTTCACGCCAACTTCCGACTAAATAGAGAAACATCAACTAACTCCCCGAACCCATAGTCTATCTAGCACTGGTAATCAGTTCGCAAAAGTACCGATTTTTATTTACCGTAATGGCAAACTACCAATCATTTTACTGGCCTATTACAAGAAGAACATTTTTTTTTGTTGCTCACGTCTGAATTAAGTGAGTCTAACACTATTCTAATAATATCAAATAGGGAGAACACGATAACCTCATTTTCGTTGAGGGAATATAAAACTATTTGTGGGACCCTAACTTCTAACCGTTGGAAATCCAGCGCGTGAGTAGTGGGTGCCACCTGACCTAAGGCCTGAGTTCGTCCCTCGCGGTGTAGCATCGCGATCTTCATTAAGGGTTAATGACCAATGGTCACCATGGTTGGAGATTGAAGCTAGTTGGTTAAATTCCTTGGCCGCAGCACCTAATTACACTTCGCACAGGATTTTCAATCGGGTACGTGATAGACAAACCTCTGGTGCATGTAAATAAATGTGTACCAACAATAGAATAATATCAGTCTACATACCAGCCCACAAATGAGAAATGTCCTCCTCAGTAATAATAAAATAAAACAACATTGTGGGACTTGAACCGAAAATTCCACACCGAGAATATAGACCAATGGGTAACACCTCTAAACGTGAGGTCAGTAAAGTGTTTCCAATTCTTTAGAATCCAGAGAGAAGCTTTGTTTATAAACAGTTTTTTTGAATATCACTAAGAATCAAAAAATACTTAGCGCTCTAAATTTAACATTGCTTGTTGACACAACCATGATGTTAACAATACGTGTACCCCTTGCGTCGCAAACAGGTCCGAGCAAACAATCCTAAACTTTGATTCTTGAATTTAACTTTATTGAAGTGTGGGAGGTGGTCTAGTGGGTAAAGGTGTGGACTTCTTCTCGTCGGTTCATCCTCGGTCCGCACAGACTTTACCCCTATTTACAAACCCTTCTATCACTTGATCAAGACACCTGTGCGAATTGGAGGGAAGAGAGCCGCCACCTTGGTTCGTTCCAGAACTGTGTCCATCTTTCACGCTCACAATCAGCATCTTACATTCAACATGAGCAAGTGCGTTCCGAAGGGTGTAGGTCACGGGTCATGAAAAATAAAATCAGAATCATACAATTATCAACCTTTTTCGTGTAACAACTGCGATCTCGGACCATTTTTTACGTAGCCTAACTATACATATCACATTTGTCACATGAGGGTAAATAGGAGCTTTCTCTTGTGACCCAGATTCATTATTACTTTGCGATAGGTTTATCTGGTACAATAAAATAAGGTTAGGTTATATACAGTTGAGATACATTTATTTATACACAACATCTCCGTACAACAGTCGGAAGGATTTAAAAAGGATTTAACTGATGAGGCCGAATCGTGCGCAGTGGGCAAGACGCGCAGTCGTGTTAAAGGAAACAGAACAGGTTCAATCCAACGGTGGTCAAAAATTATTACCCTCGCAAAGGCGGTTTACTCCTTAATTCAATAATTTAATCATAGTTAATTATATATAAGCTATAACCCGGACGGTAGAGACGTCTAAATTGAAAAAGTATGAGGGGTATTATAAATAACTCCCATTTGCGTCGAGCAGAGAAAAATTGAATTAAGAAAAAAGGTGCAATATTCAATCAAACTTAGTTCATCTCTTCAATTATTTTCATTTATCCAATGTGGTTGTCAACGGTTAGTCCCCCCGAAGTGGTACAATTATGTCACTTAAGTTATGTTTAATGTACAGCATAAGATATTTAAATAATTAACGTTAAAGTAAATAATTAGGAAGTGGCACGCAATTTTTAAGCGCCTAAGAATATGCAAAGTTAAACGTCGTAGCAACATCTCAATAACCAGAAGCTAGACTAAACCACATGGCGCAGGCACAATTGTCATTGGTAATTGCCATGGTATCTGGATTATATTTACATGCTAAATTTAACACTTGACTTCACTATCATCTAAAATCGTAACAGAACTCTTAATAAACAAGTGCCATCCTAATCATTACGAGCAATTATAACAATCACTATAAACCTGCGAGCATACTTTACAAAAGTCCAATCCTTCCTAAGCTAGGAACATCCTGGGTGAAAACTGGGTTACTTCCTTCAGGATATACCTCCATTTCTCTTGCATCAATTATTCAATCAATCCTCGTGTGGAGAGTTCTTTAATATACCTCCAACCAACCTCAGCTGCATAGTTTAAGCAATCTGTGATTAACTGCGAGTTCTTCTCTAATAACCTCTGACCCGTTACGTCATTAAGCGCGTATTAACGAGTCTGTGTAATGCGTGTTTCATTCCTAAATATCCCGTCTAATCATGACTCTTAGCTAGATCGATCCTGTTTGAACTAGTAATATAAACATAACAATTACATTATTGAACCTTGGTATTTATTCTATTTAACCCCGCACATCTCTTCCCGCATTTGACAAGTTGAGTTACAGTATTTTATGATACTTCTGTTGGTCCCCACGTCTTACTACCCGTTAGGGCTCATAATACTCCTTTGTACTAATTACACTAATGGGTTAAGGATTCATAAAGTTTAATTTCGAAGAAGTGTACCCACATTTGCATGGAGGGAGAGTGTAAAACAATTTTGGAAAAAAAACCTAAATACACCGGTGGAGATTCGAACCTTAATCTTCCCGCCATAAGTAGTGTAGTATACTGCGAGAGTAGCATGTTAGACCACGTGGCCAGCGAAGTGGCTTAATGGTTTTTATAGTTTCTCCCCACGAAAATGTTGGTATATTTCCTCTAAATTCTACTTAATTCAAAAATTCTGAATTTCTCATCATCACCCCATTAATGTAATTAAAACGCGTAGCACTCGAGCAGGTAATAAAACACACTGAAAAAAGGAAGTTTAGGAATATCACTCTATAAGTATGCTATTGGGCAGCCTATATCGATGTTAAATTGTTATTTATGTTGACTGTACATCCCTACCAAGAAAACCAAGGGCCGAGGTTTGATCAATACAGTTAAGTTTTTTTTCTCCCATTTTTTAAGTCTGAAATTCCTTGTTTTCCCTACGAAGTGTATAATAGACATTTCAAACATATTTGTATTTAACTCTGGTATTTTTTTAAAATTCTCTATATTTGTTAAAGAGTTTTTTTCATACCATTTAATAATTTACATTTAACTATAGGTGCTCTAATTGTCGTGACTCAATAAGGTTGTTAGCATTTGAAGAAATATAGAATATGCACCGTTTAACACTTTTAATATGAAAACACTCGCTTCACAGTTTTTATTTTATATTATTATTTATTTTATTTTTATATTTTATTTCAAAAGTGAAAGAGTTCGGGACTACAATATATAGTATTTTATGTAATTTTCATTTAAATCCTAAATTAAATTAAATTATTATTAATGTTTATTATTATTCAAGTCATAATATTTATCTTGGACCAACTATCGATACATATCATAAATGGGATACACACTTGCAAAATAAATGTTACGCTGCACTGCACATACTTTTCTATCTTTTATCATATTACTGGTAGTTTGACCTGTTATTCGCACGGGAAAGCTGCATCAAAACTATAACAAATTAGGACGTTCTTCATCCCGCTGCCAACTTTTTTTTATAGTTCCTCCTTGCACAAACCTGAACTAGCTCTGGCCATACCAAATCAATTATGTCCCTCAATAGAACTCTTCATTTCACCCGTTGAGAATAGAAAGTGAAAATTATCATCTATACATTTTTTAATGGTACTTTGCCTGCAATTAAAGATTTTAATGAGGAAGAGACAATTGACTTTCAAATGGGAGTGTTACAATTGATCAAAGTTATTAAAAACAAAAGACCCAATACATCTTTTCTTTCTCCCCTGACCAACATTTCACTACATCTGTTCATGCATACACCCTATCAGCAGACACCTACACCCTAATCTCCCATTCATCAGTTTCCTCGGACCGAGTCATTCACTTCATTCCTCCCTCAAAGATCCCGTCGGCCCCTTGAACCTTTGTCCACAGCAACTCAAAGCTACCAGTATTTCTCCCCTCCCTCCTCCTCAGCCCTGACCTCACCAACGGAATCTCAAATTATAGAAGTAGATTTTACATAGCTCATGTTGTTTTTATTAAATGCTTTTCTTTTCATTTTCCTTATTTATATTATTTGTATATTTTTGTAATATCTTAGATTAACTAGACTAAAACGTTTAACAGAATACCAAGAGTCTTCAATAAACTAGTTCCTCCAAAATATATGCAATTCAAAGGGGTCTATTAAATAAGAAATACTAAGTTAATGTTTATGAGATTACAAAATGTATACAAAAACATAAAATACTTGGAAGAATAAACAGATGCAGTATTTAAATTATTTTTTCTTCTTCTTGCCTGATAGCTAACGCCATCATTTCTTTAGGTTGGATGCAGTTTCTCATTTTTGTTTTATGGCGCTGAAGGAGTGCCTGTAATTTGTCGTGTAATTCTTACAAAGATGAAATTGACATTCGGAAAAAATTAAAAACTTTTCTTATAACTCTTGAGTTCTTCATAAAGAGTAGCAAAGACACCACGCCCACCACACCTTTGAAGCAATGGGTGTACCCAAATTGTCCTGTTTTTTTTTTTTTTTTATTACGTCTTCTACGAAAGTACCACATGGCAATAAGAATACCTCGATCCAAGTTCGAAATCAGACCGAGAGCTCTCTCAGAGCTTGGGAAGAAAACACATGTTAAAACTGGACCTGATGAAAACCCGATAGAAACCTGATGATACTTTTTTCTTCAGGTTTTAAACCGGTCTGGAAAAACCTAATGGTGTGAAAGGGTTGTAATTCGTGGTTGATCTGGAGGTTGGGAATTGAATCCTGGCCTGGTTTATTATTTTCTTAAATCCAAAATGGTTTCTCCTCCTCCCTTCATACTCCTGCTTATACATTTATTCTAATTATACCTCCCCCCTTGACCCATTAATGTAAATATGTGGATAGTCCAGGTTGATAGCTGCGTGGTCAAAGGAGTCAAGATCACAATATACTGGGATGCTCTTGACAAATGGATCCAGGCTCTAATCCTATCCAGGTGTATTATAGATGTTTTTTTCATAAAGGAATTGCTGCGGTTTTTCCATCTCCTCTCCATGCAAATGGTGGTCCGTGGCCTAGCCCTAGTTCAGGGATCATAGTATTTACGAGGTAGGATGGACTTACACAAATACTAATATTTAGGGTCGCACCCCCTTCCGCCTTTTGCCGGATTAAACAAAGACGAAAGGATTTCAAAACCCTTACGGACTATGCCATTTTTTCTGACAAAGCCACTTTTAGTCCACAAGTGGTAATTTCGTACCCGTCTTCATATTTGATTCCCAAATACTCACATGGAGATACATTCTTTGCAGACAGGGCTAGACCTTTGACCTTTAAACATCGGTGCTCTAAGGCCGAAGTTATAGAGTTTGAATCCCGCTTCAATCCTTGTCCTGAATCTCTGATGGTAGTGTAACGTTATTTGCCACCCTTCCATGTATTCCCCTATATGTTTCTAATTTTTGTGAAGAGTTTCCAATTTATTTTCGTTTGAAATAAAGCACTTCAAAGTTCGACCGCCGCTTAACACGCTGTAATGCCGGCCTGACAAATAATACTATTTACATCCATTCAATAAAATAAAAGGCTGGAAGGAACAACGTATAACATTGTTTTAAATAATTTAAATAAGGAATTTTGAGTTAAGGAAGAACAATTACCTTTTATTAAACATATTAATTATCCTTCCAAGAAGTTTGTTGACGCTTCTTTTATTTATTTCAATGTCGGCCATGATTTATTTCAACGCATGCGCAGATCTGTCAAACAAGTGAGTGGCGGGTCTCGTGATTGTAAAAGAAGTAAAAGAGGAAACAAGGCAAGATATAAATAACTCCAAACTAGCACGCTTTTCAATTTTGACAGATGGAAATAAACATCTAATTCTTTAAGAAAACATTGTTCACATTCATTGGCATATATTTCAATATTTATATTAAACCTGCATTGTATTTGATTTTTATCTCTAGTCCACAGCCAACATTTTATCCTTTGTTTTAATATATTAGTTTTCTCTTTGGACATGGAAGAAAAAAAAATGGAACGTTTTTAAATTTTATTTTTGGAAGACTTTCTGGAGAAGACTAGGGTATTCTTCCTCAGTGTTGGTCTAACATGGAGCAAAATCTGTGGAGCTCTTAATTTAATTTATTTTTAAAGTAATTTAATGGTTGTAAAGAGTGCGAGTAGCAAATAGAAAGCTAAATGTATGTGCAAGAGCTAGATTGTTTATTTTTTTAAGAATTGTGGACGAGTTAACATTAATAAAGTGAAACAAATCTCTCAAGTTGGTGTTGTTTCAACATGGACTAATTCATGGGTGAGGTCAAACCAAATCTTCATCTTTAAAGTCATATGACTTTTTTCTTTTATCAAAAATCAGAATTCGTGTAAGAACGTTCAGAAAGACTATCTAATTCAGAGTATTAATTAACATTTTATTATATGTCTAAATATTAATTTTATTGATTTTTTTCTCTTCTTATTTTTTGTTTCAACAATACTATTTTAATTTGTCAAATTAGAATTATAACTATCCGGAATTCCATAGGTAGGATTGGGATGTAGTAAAAAAGGAAACAATAATAAACTCACAAAAGTTCCAATAATTGTTATTTTACACATTTTTATTGAAGTCTAAATTACTACATTTTATTTCAACAATCCATTTTTTATTTAAATTCCTAGGAGTGGCGCCCAACCAAAGCACAATTTTTATACCTCTTGACGTTAACTGTTATTAAGTAAACATATTTAGAAGGCACTGAAAGTATACTAGAAATATAAAAAAAGGAAGAAAGTATTTTTTCACCACAGTAGAAACTAAGCTATAACCTTACCTGCTTTGAAGAGAATTACCTCTCTAAAGTTGTAGATGTAAAGTCAAATTAATTATTATAGTTGGAAAAAATCTTTTGAGCATACAAACATATCATTAATCGTATTTTACTAATATTTGTGTTATTTTATATGTAGGCAATTAATAATATCTTTGGGTTTGCGAGTATGTGTTATTCCCTTAGAGTCGAGTTTTAATGAAAATAGAGTTTTTTTAGAGTTCGAGTAGCTTACAGAATTATTTGTACACTAAATATTACAATTAGAGTTTCTGCAATAGATTTATACCTGTACCATAAATAATTACAAACATATATTTTGAAGGATTATTATTTTTTTTTTGTAAAAACACATTTATCACACAAATTCAAATTTTTAAATAAATTTAATATCGTTATAAAATGTTTTAACAATAGAAAATAAAATATTGAAGGGCTCTGTTTGCTATGAAATCACATCTTAAAAATGGAATAAAATTAATCAAAGTAGAAATTTTCGAGAAATATATCAAAATTCTGAGTACTAAAATTTTTGAGTTTTGTAAAAAATCTTTTGGTTGAGTTTGAATAGCTATTAAAATTTGACTCATTGCCAAATTTTGAGTATTCTACACCCCATATAATATCTATAAATATTGACCTTTACATGTAACATGACTTGACGTATAAATACATGAAAGTACATCTAGTACCTTTTATAGCTGTCACTTCCTATTAAAATTGGACTATGTGTAAGCCAGTGATATGGTTTGTTTGGAAATATTGCTATAGCGTGAAGGGGTAAGGGTGATGGGGGGTTAGGAAGGGGGAGGGGTTCAACAAACACATTTATGCCCTCAAGGGGCACGATGATAACATTGTGGAGCAAAGGTCACAGTGCATTCCCTGGATAGTCATCGTTACCCATAGCCATTCAATCACGGAAAATGCCATTTAGTTGATTAGGTAGTTTAGTTAAGGTTAATTGTATTTACCTATTGTAGTTGTTTTTTAAAATTACATTACACTCTCGATTATTCAGTTTAATGAAAGAGAATTTTTCACAGATATTCGAAAAACAAATAAATTAAATATAATTTCTTATCACTTTACAAAGTATTAACTCTACCATTAACAAATGGTTTTATTTAGACAAAATAATTAAAGATGTATAGGCCTACTATAGTATAGTCCAATTTTCATAGAAAAGGCTTTATCTGGTATCTAGAAAAACATACTAGATCCACTTTCATGTATTTACAAATCAAACCATGTGACTTTTAGCTATCACTTTTGATAGATATTATAATTACCTATAAAATAACAAGAACAAAATAGTAAAATGTTATTATTGCTGGAGCGAAACAATTGTTTTAATTTTTCTAAAAGACTTTCTGTGAAAATTGGACTATACAAGGTCAACAACCACCCTTCAAAGCTACATTTGAAGAAGCCTAACAAACACGCAAAAAATTCCCGGGAAAGACGCATGGGTGATCGGAGAATTTACTTATTTTTTTATCATTGCGTCTTACTATCCGTTCGGATTATACGCTGATAGTTTTTTGTTTTACGTTTAACACTATAAGTAGGGATGAGAAAGGGAAGTGTTTTAGTAAATGTAGCCATATTAGCTTAGAGAGGGGATGGTAAAAACCACTAACTGATAAATCATCTATTATTAGAAACCACTTTCATAGCATCCGGCTGAGATTCGAACGATAACCTCTCCGTCGAAGGCAGCCCAGTCTATTGCGAGAATGTTGCTGTAAACCTCGTGACCATTGATGTGGGTCGTGTTATTTTGAATCCTATGGTGCACTTTACTATCAATAATTTTAGCTTATTTTACAAATTCGACATTACATATGACCAAAATAAAAACATTTTTAAAATTGACCAGAAATGTATGTAGACCTTTAATAGAATGGTATAGTTTAGTGGTACTACCAAGGTATTTTTAAAATATACAAAACATTTATTTTCTTTCAACATTGTGACATTGTGACTATAATATTTATTGCCATTGATAGTATCCGTCAAAACTGATTACTGCATATCAAATTATGCATGAATACAATAAAATAGTTCTAGTAACTTTAAAGACTCCTAGATATCTATTATTACAATTATGGCACTCACACGATATGTTCTATCGTGTAGCAAACACACTATATTTAAGTTTTTCTCTCTTTTATTATCTCCCTTTTGTCATCGTTTCTTATTTTCTTATATTATCATCTCTTATTATTTTATTTTCATCCTTTCTCTTACGTTTCACTTTAATTCAAAATATTATTGATTCGTTCATTTTGAAACTCTGGTTTATAAAAAAAATTTATTTGTATTATGTTATTTTCTGTCCACACGTTTTAGAAAAACATTTTATTATTCACTTCCTAACACCAACAAAGCAAAAAACCAGAGAAATACCTATTCCATTTATTTTGTTTTCTATTCTTAACTTTTTACATTTTCCTATAAAACCATGTTAACGCGAATCTTAGAAAGAAGAAGCTCAGAGACATTTTAACGGAGTGGAAAATAAAATCTATTTTTAGTTATTTGAAACAGTAAAATATTCTACCCTTGCTGCGACAAACTACTGGGATAAATGTATTGGGTTCAATTCTCGGCATGATCTAATAATGTACTGTTTGTGGAACTGTTGCTTCTACTTTTTCAGTTATGTTATTATATTATTAGCACCGCGTCTTACTACCCATTCGGGTTATACGCAATTACGCTAATGTGTAATGGTAGGGTGACTGTGAGATGAAATGGAGGACCTACAGTTTAACGTGGAATCCGAACCACGGTGGAGGCCTGGCATTCCCCACATTCACAAGTTGTCTTGTTTTTTCAGTTATGAAATGACAGTCTGGGAAAGAGAGTTCGTGGGTAGATTGTGTTTTGTTCTTCGAGTCTTACTAACCATCTTAGCTTCCATCATACTTACACTGGTACGTGTAATTCTAAGAGGATGTATTTATCCATTGTTCCACCAGTTTGGGCTAGTATATATTTAATTTATTAGTTTGTAAGTCGTGTTCTAATATACTCAACTATTTCAAGTGCACGTTAAACACATTTATCAAAAATAAAAGTTAATTTAAATTAGGTTAGTAAATCTATGCAAATTTTGTTTAGGAAAAGTTATTTTATTTATACACGTATAGAAAAATCAAATTGAAATAAAATCGACTAAAAATTATTATCCTACAACATTAAAAATATATATATTTTATTTTATACTGAGACATGTTCACATATCTATGTTGATACGTGTTGAAAGGGATTTGAATCTTTTTACTAGCAAAAATGATAGCTTAAATGAAAAAAGGAAAAATATATTTACTATAATACTGTATTTACATATATATGTATATATGTCACCGCAACTTACTTTTCGGGCTATTCGCCTGTACACTAATACATTACTCTAATGTGTCAGGGATGAGAACATTCAGATCTAGAGTAAGTGCACGCGCATTTGCGTGGAAATAGAGTGTAAAACCATTTAATAAAAGACTTAGTTCACCCGACCAGAATAGCGGCAGCCAGTCTCTTGCGAGAGTAGCGTTTTAACTGAAACGGGTTTAATCTTTCTTATATTGATAGAATTCTTATTCACGATTTTCCAAAAATTCGGCGTCCATTGGATCATGCAATATTGGCATAAAAATCAAGTTAGTGAATAAAAATAGTACAATTTTAGTTATGGAAGATTACTTATGTGCAAATTTGTAAACATTGGTTGAAATTAATTATTTTAATTGATATTAGTTAATTTCATCTATTTTTATGGAAAATCAAATTACAAGTCTATCCTTTTATTATTTACTGGGTTAAGTCTCTCTTAGCCGCTTGGTATTTTTAACTTCTTTAACTCGAATATGTGTGTGGTTCCGTTTTTTTTATATCACCGGGTCTTACTACCAGTTTGGGTTGTATGCAGGCTTATATGTACTAATTAAGCTATGCGCTATGAATGAGGAAGGTTTAATTTAGAGGAAGTGCACACAAATTTTCATGGAAGAAGAGTGTAAAACAATTTAGGGGAAACCACCTTCAGTAGATCCGACTGGAATTCGAAACCTGATATCCCCCTCCTGTGCAGTCCATTCTTTTAATAGAATGATGCCTTAGACCATGTGACTACCTAAAGAGTTGGTTCTTATTTGGAGCCAAGCATTATTATTATTTAATTTATCAATTTCAGATTATTTAGCATCCATGTTTCGGATTATTTGGGACGAATTTAAAAACACCAATATAATAATTATATCCAAAGGGAAACATTTTTATAGAGATAATTAAATCAAGTTTTTTTATTTCAGGCTATCTTTGGAAACCTTATAATTATAAAAAAAATTGGGGCAGTCTATACTCTTTTGTTCTTTTAATCTGGGATCGCACATAAGCGTAAGATAGACTTTGACTACGTAACTTCCAATCTTGCAACTATTTCTACCGTCGAAAATCAAATGAGGGTTTCTATAGGATGCCTGATTGTGTTTAAATTTCGGTTGAAATCATTTTATTAGGGTTTTTTGTTTGTTTTTTTGTCCTCACCTCTCACAACCCGTTTGGGCTACACTCTTTTATTGGTTCAAAATGTATCTGAGGCAGGCAAAAACTCAAAGGTGATGGATTTTTTATTTATTTTTTGTAGGGAGGGGTCCTTCTCTGGACAATTTCTTGAAGACTAGATGGCTTAAATTAAAGATAAATGGAGATGGTTATTAATTGTAACTGGAGTTCAGTAAGTCCCTTTCCCTACACACAACCAAATGTGTATTTGTTTGTACTGCTTGTCCGGACTATCTACAACTTTCATTACTTTAAGGATGCAGGAAGGGGTGGGGTAAAGCACTCGGGAGGAAGACATTTTTAAATATTTATATTTAAATGAAGATAAATCTGAAAAATACAGTAAGAATGTCCGTATGAAAGTCTTAACATTACTAAAGAATTATCTAAGTTAGCTTTAAATTTTATTTATCAGTGCTGCTGTACCTATATATCTTGTTATAACATTTTTAATTGATCCTATTAGTCGAGAAATGATTGGCTGTTCGTTAAAATGATGAACTTGAGAAAAATTTATATTTTCACACACACCGTTTCCCTCCATCACGACCACCTCTTATAACATTCAAGTAAATATACGAATTTTGTCAAAACTTTGTAAATTTCTTTTTTATTATTATTTATTTTGATTAAAGGCTATTTTTTATTTTGGTATTCAAGAATTTCACAGGAGAGTGAAATAAATCTAAAAGGGGACAAAATGTATGTCAGGAGGCCAGGGCAATGGTCTACACTACTGCCACGTTTGTCACATGTGTATTTTAATTGAATACAGGGGTGGTCAGCATTCCTGGATACTAATTTAGAGGTACTGGGTTCGATCCCTGGTAGTGTCATAGGTATTTTTCCTGAAGGGGAATTAACTCTTATGTCACCATGGTTTGGTTAATTAGGCTTGAGCTAGGTTTAAGACTTCTACTAGCATAAAGGACACCACCAAATCGCTAGCCACTGAATTTTTTTAAAAGGTAAGTTCAATTAATTAAAAAAATTATATTATTTTATTAAAAATATAATTTTTTTTATCAATTATCAACCTTAATTTTTCTCCACGATGTCAAAAAAGTATAATCTTATATTTTTATCGACACACTTTGCATTGTGTTTTGAAGTTGAAGCTCTATTTCAATCCAACAGTTTCACTATCGGACAAACCACTCTATAGTTGGTAATAATCCCATAACCCTCGACTGGAGAATCATCGCACCAAAGTTGAACTACGATAATCCTTCCTTTCATGAGATTGAAGTCCTCATATTTGACTAGCTTTCAGGAATTATTAAATGAGCAAGTTTCACTCATAATCAAGGTCCGTATATCAGGAAGATACGCTGACCCTTACGGTTGCGATGCACAATGTTTATTTATTTGAGTATTTAAAGTGTCAGGAATATAGCCAATTTTGTAGGGGTGGGAGGCCTTAATCCCCTTACCCCCTAGGAATATCAACTAATACAGCATTTGATTAAAACTAAAATGAATATTTTAAAAACAATCCATGGATATTATCATTGAGTAAATTATAATAAATCTTTATATTAATTATTGCAATCTCTACAAATGGTTCTCAACCTTTTCTAATAAACGGACCAGTGAGGTACCGCGATTGAGGAGCAAACCCAGATGTTGCCATAGGAGACCTAATTTGGCTCAAATATAGGCTTTAGAATTTATTTCATTGAAAACTTATATTGATAGATTTTTGCCAACTTTTCATATGCCGATTTTTATCTTTAATCTGACCAAAATATTAATTACATGTCTAAATATTTTTCTAAATTTCATATGTCAAAAAACAAACCAATAAGTAAATCAATAAATGTCTAAAACACGTGATTTAGCAATGTATAATTTATTATTTTGATATAAAGAATTAAAAAGTGAGCGTTAGCATGCATTATTTGAAAACAAAAATGAGTAGTAGTATTTATGTTTCCATATTTCCAAATTACAGGTTTGCAGCAATGAGCCCACGGACAGGAGCCGGTACGTGGGCCACTGTTTTAAAAACACTGATCTTTACTAACGGTTGTTTGAGTAATACAGTAGTCCAAGGCATTGTGTGTCGGCTGCAGTTGGCAATCTTCGTCGCATGTGACATCACAAATAATAGGGTAACGACGTGTGCATGACAGTACTTTCATAAAACAAAATATTAAAAGTATGAGCTAGTACTCTTGTGCTCCCTCACCAACAAGATTGAGTTGTATATACGCTATGTAAGGTGTTCTTTATAAATGACAAATTACAAACTAACCTAACTTAGAACAACAGATTTTACTATAAATAGCCAAACATAACACCTGGAATGGTAAGACCTGCATATTACCTCGAACTCAAAACACTCCACTATTTAGGTAAGCACCTGGAATCGAACTATTATCCCTGAGACCTGTAGATGGTCTTCCTGACCGCTCAGCCACGGGGACGGGTCTCAAAATGTATTCTTTATAATGTTGACGTAAGTTGATAGAAGCACACACCAACTATAATCTTATGTTTTATTTAAGTTTTGTAAAAGAGACTGATAAGTAAACTGTAAAACAATGTTAGTAGATCCTACTTTTATTAATGGAGAATTATTCAATTATTTAAGTGAACCCTTCTTTTTCCGAACAACTCTGAGCCTCTAAACTTTACACTCTGACTTTCGCAGGGGAAGATTTTGGTGATTTTTTTTTTAACAGATTCTGGCTCTATTCCCACTTAACATGCCTCCTAGTATTAACGTTTTATGGAATCAGGTGATATGTTAATTATTTGGATTGGTGGTCTCAGTTGCCTACTTATTGATTTAAGGTAAAGTACATGTAATTGAAAAAATTACTTTTAATTATTTATTTGAAAATCTTAATTTATGTACATATTATTTTTTAATATATTTGGTTTCAAGTTGGGGAATGACGTATAGTTTGCACGTTATCTAGGAAGACATGTTAACAGTTGACAAACGGTGGTAGACCGCGTCACCTGACCTAACACGACGGATCTTGCGCTATAGGATAGATTTACTCCTAGCCCTTCCTTGTCGCTCACAATAGGAGCGCTGCTACAGTAATACCCCCACGGCAGATTGCGTGATGAATTGGTCTTGCGGATCACATCTCTCTAGTTTTACTTTCTTTCTCTCTCTCTCTCTCTCTCTCTCTATGGGCCACATTTTTTTTCTCTGTGTGCCTTTATATTCGTCCGTACACTCTTCATTAGACACAAGTTTCAAAACAGTTGTTGAATCTCTTATAAAGAAACCGTTATTAAAAATCTGCATATTTCAACAAGAGGCTACTGACTGTCTTCCCTTACAATGATTGCTCATCTTTAACAAAAATACAAGGGTTTAGACTTTTACACTGTAGTAACTGCTTGAAGTTTCTATTCAAAGGATTGTCGTATTTCTTCCACTACAACTATTGCTTAACTTCTTCCTTTACAACTATTGCTTAACTACTTCCTTTACAGCGAGTGCTTAACTTCTTCCTTTGGAGCGATTGCTTAACTTCTTCCTTTACGGGGAGTGCTTAACTTCTTCCTTTGGAGCGATTGCTTAACTTCTTCCTTTACAGCGATTGCTTAACTTCTTCCTTTACAACTATTGCTTAACTTATTCCTTTACAGCGATTGCTTAACTTCTTCCTTTACAACTATTGCTTAACTTCTTCCTTTACAGCGATTGCTTAACATATTCCTTTACAGCGATTGCTTAACTTCTTCCTTTACAACGATTGATTGACTTCTTTCTTTACAGCGATTGCTTAACTTCTTCCTTTAAAACGATTACTTAACTTTTTCCTTTACAGCGATTACTTAACTTCTTCCTTTACAACGATTGCTTGACTTCTTTCTTTACAGCGATTACTTAACTTCTTCCTTTACAACGATTACTTAACTTCTTCCTTTACAACGATTGATTGACTTCTTTCTTTACAGCGATTGCTTGACTTCTTTCTTTACAGCGATTACTTAACATATTCCTTTACAGCGATTGCTTGACTTCTTCCTTTACATCAATTGCTTAACTTCTTCCTTTAAAACGATTACTTAACATATTCCTTTACAGCGATTACTTAACTTCTTCCTTTACATCAATTGCTTAACTTCTTCCTTTAAAACGATTACTTAACTTCTTCCTTTACAACGATTACTTAACTTCTTCCTTTAAAACGATTACTTAACTTCTTCCTTTACAGTGATTGCTTGACTTCTTCCTTTACAGTGATTGCTTGACTTCTTTCTTTACAGCAATTACTTAACTTCTTCCTTTACAGCGATTGCTTAACTTCTTCCTTTACATCAATTGCTTAACTTCTTCCTTTAAAACGATTACTTAACATATTCCTTTACAGCGATTGCTTAACTTCTTCCTTTACAACGATTGCTTAACTTCTTCCTTTACAGCGATTACTTAACTTCTTCCTTTACATCAATTGCTTAACTTCTTCCTTTAAAACGATTGCTTAACTTCTTCCTTTAAAACGATTACTTAACATATTCCTTTACATCAATTGCTTAACTTCTTCCTTTACAACGATTGCTTAACTTCTTCCTTTACATCAATTGCTTAACTTCTTCCTTTAAAACGATTACTTAACATATTCCTTTACAGCGATTGCTTGACTTCTTCCTTTACATCAATTGCTTAACTTCTTCCTTTAAAACGATTACTTAACATATTCCTTTACAGCGATTACTTAACTTCTTCCTTTACATCAATTGCTTAACTTCTTCCTTTAAAACGATTACTTAACTTCTTCCTTTACAACGATTACTTAACTTCTTCCTTTAAAACGATTACTTAACTTCTTCCTTTACAGTGATTGCTTGACTTCTTCCTTTACAGTGATTGCTTGACTTCATTCTTTACAGCAATTACTTAACTTCTTCCTTTACAGCGATTGCTTAACTTCTTCCTTTACATCAATTGCTTAACTTCTTCCTTTAAACGATTACTTAACTTCTTCCTTTACAACGATTGCTTAACTTCTTCCTTTAAAACGATTACTTAACTTCTTCCTTTACAGCGATTGCTTAACTTCTTCCTTTACAACGATTGCTTAACTTCTTCCTTTACAGCGATTACTTAACTTCTTCCTTTACATCAATTGCTTAACTTCTTCCTTTAAAACGATTACTTAACTTCTTCCTTTACAACGATTGCTTAACTTCTTCCTTTAAAACGATTACTTAACTTCTTCCTTTACAACGATTACTTAACTTCTTCCTTTACAACGATTGATTGACTTCTTCCTTTAAAACGATTACTTAACTTCTTCCTTTACAACGATTGCTTAACTTCTTCCTTTACAGCGATTACTTAACTTCTTCCTTTACATCAATTGCTTAACTTCTTCCTTTAAAACGATTGCTTAACTTCTTCCTTTACAACGATTACTTAACTTCTTCCTTTACAACGATTGATTGACTTCTTCCTTTAAAACGATTACTTAACTTCTTCCTTTACAACGATTGCTTAACTTATTCCTTTACAGCGATTGCTTAACTTCTTCCTTTACAACGATTGCTTAACTTCTTCCTTTAAAACGATTACTTAACTTCTTCCTTTACAACGATTGATTGACTTCTTCCTTTAAAACGATTACTTAACTTCTTCCTTTACAACGATTGCTTAACTTATTCCTTTACAGCGATTGCTTAACTTCTTCCTTTAAAACGATTACTTAACTTCTTCCTTTACAACGATTGCTTAACTTCTTCCTTTACAACGATTGCTTAACTTCTTCCTTTAAAACGATTACTTAACTTCTTCCTTTACAACGATTGATTGACTTCTTCCTTTAAAACGATTACTTAACTTCTTCCTTTACAACGATTGCTTAACTTATTCCTTTACAGCGATTGCTTAACTTCTTCCTTTACAACGATTGCTTAACTTCTTCCTTTACAACGATTGCTTAACTTCTTCCTTTAAAACGATTACTTAACTTCTTCCTTTAAAACGATTACTTAACTTCTTCCTTTACAGCGATTACTTAACTTCTTCCTTTACAGCGATTGATTGACTTCTTCCATTTCAACGATCGCTTGACTAATTCCACTTAAACGATTGCTTTAGTTCTTCCATTTCATCGAGTGATTGAATTCTTACAAAATGATGACGGTTTTACTTATTTAAAAATAGCAATCGCCTGTCTCCTTTCAATATAACGTTTGGTCCACTTCATCCATTACAACTGTTTCTTACTCTCTTCAAACACAGCAGCTGCTCATCTTCTACTAATGCGAATAGTCATTATTTTTAAATACAATTGTATTTGTATTACGCTACGGATTAAGAGATATGTCGTGGTGGATTTAGTTCTTTGTTGTTTCTCACTATATAAAGTTTACTCAAAAATAAAATAAAATTATGTAATTTAAAATAAGTTAAAGCCTGTGGCAAAATTTCTATGATGAACTCCTCCTACTTTAAAAATAACATTTTTCTTAGGACCAATACATTCGTTCTTATTGAATTGCTTTATTTGAATACATAAAATATTATGAGTAAAAAGAGGAGATTGATTTAAAATAAAATAAAGTAAACATGTCATCATTAGATGTACATTTCACTGTTCTGTTAAATTAAATATAACTGAATAATGACACGGATAAGAAGAGGTCCCGGATTTGACTCTCCTGGACATGTATAATTCAGAAAATTCACTTAAAATACTCCGATTAAATAAGATAAAATAAATAAAATATTTATTTATGGCTTTGTGTGTCTGTAGACCTTAAAACTCTATAACCAAGTACCGTACAAAGTGAAACCAATTATATGTATTTAGGGAACTTTAGAGGTGTGCACACAGGTTTATTTTTATTTTTAAAATTAAATTGTGAGTCTCATACCTTAGACTGCGTGACCACTAGTCTGGGAATCTCCCAAACTAAAAATAAATCCTAATCTGGAGTTTGTTATTGGTTCGCATACTTAAGTTGAGATGGAAGGATACACGAGAAAAATTAGCACTTTGTTCCATTGGTCAACGGAAATATTTTTTTATACATCCATAAGTTATATTTTAAAAATGAAAAGGGATTGGGGATAAAAAGAAGTTAAAGTTTTCATTCTATATAAAAATATAAAATCTGATAAATAACTGCTCTACATGTAGCCTGCAATGCGCCCTTAGTGATATAATGCGGCCCTTTAATCTGTTTTGAGTTTGACACCCCTGGCTTAGGAGATGTGCCTTGAGAGTTTATTTATTTTTTTACTCTTACGAATGTTACGAGTCTGAATATTTGAACCATGTGATCACCGGCTTATGCTGTTAATAAGTTATCCAATAACGTCTACCTTTACCCGCCATGGTAGTTTAATGGTCTAAGGCAATGTTCGCAAGCTCGTGGCCCATGGGCCACATCCAGACATATCAGGCTGGCCCGCGATACTTTTATTAATATCCAGCCTATAGTCATATAGCCATACAAAAAATAGTGTAATTTTTGTATTTCCATAACTTTGAATATATAAAAAAATCTTAGAAGTCGTTCAAAGAGTTCTGTTTTACTTATCAATTTAAATATTTGATTGTGGGTAATTTTATTTACATAATATAAAATTGCCTGCTGAGGCAGTGGAGAGGCTTATGTTCCAAACAGACCCGGCCAGTGGCTGGATGATGTTCATGATGATGATGATGATGATGAATGATGAATATTGCTCCAAGTATTTCGCTAGCTCACATCAGCATATAAGAAAATACAGTTTTTTAAAAATTTTAAATATACCTTAATGATTTTAAATAAATAGCACAAAATATCAAGTCCAGAACTTCATTGATGGGCACGCGGATTAAACGTCAGGCTCTTCTGCTCTAGTTTGACAGTGTCGGGGAGTCTAATGTTTGAATTCTAGCTGGATATAAAGAGGCTGGATTTTAATAAATGGTTTCCCACATTCCATTCCATCAATGCGGATATATTTCCTTTGAGCTATATCTTTCTCGTCCCTTACTCATCACTGTGATTAAAATGTGTATAGTCCGGACGGGTTGTAAGATGCGCTGGAAAGACATAATTATAGAATATATTTTAAGCAAAGATGTTTGTATAAGATGTGGCCTGCAACACTCCTCGGGTTGTGAATCTGGTCCTTCTACTTATATTAGAGTTTGAGAATTCTCGCAAGTTTCGTTTCATAAATGGTTTCCCACTCTCAGGCACACTTACCCTAAAACCAACCTTCCTCAACCCTAACTCATTAGCGTGATTAGTAGTCTACATATGCTTACAGCCCGAACGTGTAGTAAGACGCGGTGAAATAAAAACTCTTTTCTTTATCATTGTATCTAGTAGCGATTAGCTTTCTGTCGAAATTTATAACCAAGGAGAAAGAAAGTTTAATCTTAACTTCAAAGAAAGTTCAAAAAATACTGCAATCTTTACCGGCGGAACGGCGAGCATTTGCAGCTTGTTGAAAAATATTGTAAATATATTTTATTTTACTAAATGCCGAAGAATATAAAACAAGACACGGAGGCCCGTTGCATTTCCCCTCACCACAAACTTATTGATACACCACTGAAAATGCTAAACTACATTAGTCACGTGATTTAATAAACAACTTACCGTGCTTACAATAAAAAAACATCATTAATTTATAAACAAACATTGAACTGAAAAACCACTATTTATTTATTAAAACCAACCAAATATACCTACGTTTTTCGTGCAACAAATTTACAATAAAAGGATAGGGAAGGTATACTCTATAAGAAATGTACTCGCATTCTTTTGAGGAAAATTGAGAGACTATTAAGTAAATTAACACTTCAATACGTTCAACCAGAGTTCGAACCAAAATCTCTCAGTAATTTTCAAACAGACAAAACGATACTGATGCCTTTGTCTGTGTACACACCATTTCATAGCTGGCTACACTTTATTGGTGTATTTTGAAATAAATAGAAAATAATTACTGGAAGCTTCATTCTCTCTCTTCTTTAGCCTAATTAGGTCTCGTGACTTTGTTATGATTTTCACCTACTCCCCTCCCTCCCTACAAATCCTACCCAAAACCATCGCCCCTTACCCCCACCTTTTCCTACCTCTAACTTCATTGCAAAACAAGTTAATGCCCGACTAATGTCTCTTTCCCGAGCTTAGTTTACTGCATTATTAGCACCCCCTTCATGTTAACTACCCTTGCTTACTTGATTTCCCCTGACATTAGTTACACCACGAGTCAAAAGAGGGGAAAAGGAAAAGGAGAACGGTATTGGATGAATATTCATTAGACACGCCGCGAAAGACGCGTACCAAACACACACACACACACGTCGTGTGACGTCTTATCACATGCCGAGAACAATCGATACGTTAAGAATGGTTGATAAAGCTACTTAAAAACCTTATAACCAGTCTTAACAATATATTTAGTTAGACAAAGGGTGACTGGCGTCTAGGGGTAAGGTGTCAGACTTCTATACTGGCGGCCGGGGTTCAATCTCGGTCCCGGCAAAGATTTTCTGATTACCAACCTTCCTTCACCTCTGACATACATCTTGTGAATGTGGGGAATGCCAGGCCTCCACCGTGTTCGGATTCACGTTAAACTGTAGGTCCTTCATTTCATCTCACATCATCCTACCATTACACATTAGCGTAAGTGCGTATAACCGAAGGTAGTAAGACGCAGTGCTAATAATAATAATAATAATAATAATATTAATAGTTAGAAAAAAATACTGGTGGGGAATGTTTCTTCAAGCCAAGGTTTTCGTTGCACTGGACAGAAGGGTTGGTAGTAGTCTTTCTAAATGATGAGAAACGAAGAGTGTAGTTGAGGGAAATGTAACCGTTTAGATATAGAAAGTATATCACATGTGGAAAATCACCCCTAGATTCGAATCCCAGCAACAAGTGCATTGTGAGTCTGACGTATTTGACCACTCTTACACTCCTATGAATAACGCAAGATAGTATATTTTTAGGCCCTTGTGTCAGTACTTTTTATCAATTCCCTAAATTTGAAAATAAAAGGGGCTAGTACATGAGTATTTTGTAAGAATCTGATCAACATTCGTCTGCAGAGGAGGAGGAAATCACTTATATTGTAGTCGACCTTGCTGGTCTTGGGGTAAAGGACACGATGTTCATGGGTTCAAACTCAGTTGGAGTCAATTGATTTTCCTTGAACGATAAAAATATGTAGCACAAATTCCTTCGGAATAGAAGTAAAGCCTTTGGTCCCGTGTCGATTGTGGGATGTAATAGAGCCATGAAAGAAAAGTGAGAATACATTTCCGGCAAAATTGTTAGGCCCTTTCTCTCTCGGCTTGGAAAGTAGACTTTAAATACCTTAATTAACATAATCATCATCATCAACTGTAACAAGTGATATAAATAAAAAAAACTTATATTACAGCTGGCTGGGATCCAGCCTCAGTCTATCAAAGAATGAAGTGGAATCCACTCGCCCATCTATTCCGATAACCTAGCTGTGTTTGGAATAGAAATAATGGTTAAAGGTGTGTTTTAAATTCCAATAGAGGAAATTCTAACATGTGTTGAAATAATTTGTTATTTAAAATAAAATAACCAAACATGCGGGCACGCGAATTAGGCGTCAACCTATTCTAGCCTGGTTTTCCGTTGAGGTTCGAATTCAAATTCCACGTGGGGGTCATAGGTGTGCCTAGGTTTTTTTAAATATCTTAAATGGTTTCTCACACTATCTATCCCCGCAAATGAGAGTAGGCATCCTCTAAAATTATCGCGCCGTTAGCTCGGATGGGTAGTAAGACCTGGAGAGCCGGAAAACCAAACCTTGGTGGGGTTGATCGTGGGAAACGATCAGTAATAAAAAATGTAATGTGGAAGCAGGAGTGAGGTGGGGTTAGGGAGGGGGTTGGATGATATGAAGTAGTTGGGGAGTAGCTAAATCGATGACATTGTTTTCTAGCTTAAATGGTTAGCTGTGAACGTGTTTTTAGATTGTTCCGCAATGCGTAAAATGATCGACAAAAATTGGAATGGTCGAGAACCTTTCGGAATCAATAGAGCCCTGTTGTTACCTCATATCTCGGGGATAAAATTAAAAAAATAATGCTTTACCCACGTGTCCACCGGTACGGGATGGAAAAAAATACATTTTTGCTTTTCCAAACTAGGTACACTTGTCCAGCTTTGGTGGTTACATGGTCTAAGGCTTCACTCTCGTAATGGAATATCCAGTCGATGACAGGGAGATTGGGGTTCAATTATCAGTCGGCTGTACTGAGGGTGGTTTTTCCTAAATGGTTATCCACTCTACCACCATGAAAATGCTGGTACACTTCCCCTAAATTCAAACTTCATCCCTAACCCATTGGTGACCTGGTGGTCTAGGGTAAGGTGTCAGACTTCTATGCTGGCGGCCGGGGTTCAATCCTCGGTCCCGACACAGATTTATCTGATTTCCAAACCTTCCTTCACCTCTGACAAGTTATCTTGTGAATGTGAGGAATGCCAGGCCGCCACCTTGGTTCGGATTCCACGTTAAACTGTAGGTCCTTCATTTCATCTCACAATCACCCTACCATTACACATTAGTGTAAGTGCGTATAACCCGAACGGGTAGTAAGACGCGGTGCTAATAATAATAATAATAACCTAACCCATTAGCGTAATTAGTACACTTGCGTACAGCCCGAACGGGTAGTAAGATGCTAAAAAGATACAAGTCAAAATGTTAAGGCCATGAAAAAAAAAATCGAAATTGGCATCCAAGGATACGTTTTATGTACTTCTGATCCCTAAGTTGTGTTTTTATAGTTTTTCTTGTTTGTATCTTCCTTAAATGTGTAAACGGTTTCAGCCTAACCTAGTTTTATTCATCTTTCATATTTCTGTGAGCTATATTCTACTGATGTCACTTATATTATGTAACATCCATACACTTTTGTAAATATCTTGGAAAGTGAATTAATTAACTTTATTACCTAAAACATAAAAAAGTAATTTCCTCGTAATCGGCTTTCAATATTTATACCTTAACTTTATTTAGGTCACCAATTGAAAAACCATGCAAACATCTATGAAAAAATGGCGGAATGGCAAATAGAAATTTTTAATTTCTTAGAAACATGCAGAGTTTTTCATTTGACAGTTTATTATTTTTATTATTACTATACATTTCAGTGGTTTTTGGTTGGTTTTTTTAATCTACGTTTCACTACCCGTTCAAGCTCTACGTACACATTAATTCCGCTAAAGGAATATGGATAAGGAAGGTAAAATTGTATAGGAAATGCAGTTGCATTTGAGTGACGGGAGAGTGGGATGGATTAAAAAAACACTGTCAATACACCTGAATGGGATTCAAACCCCGACCTTCATCCTTGACAAACATTACCAGACGAGTTTGACGCCCTAGACCTCATGCCTATTGATACAAGATGGTCAGGCGGAACCTCCCGGTCAAAATGAGCTCATCGCAAGTGAACTGAATAATTTGTGTCGGAGGATACGCCGCGATGGTTGTCTCGGCTGGCGAGACCAATCGATAAGACGGTCTCGTGTCTACTGCACCAGGCAACAGGCGGCACCAACGGGCGGTAGGGGGAGGGGAGTATCGACCACTTTCTCCGGCGGTTCCTGAGTTCGAGGTCGGGCATTTACATTTCATGGCTGCATTGCATGCGACACAACTGCTACACGTCGGAAAAATCGAGATTAATATTTTATTATTCTCGCGACAGTTGTTGAGTTTAATCTTAAAACAACCTGTGTCGGTGGTTACATGGACAAAGGTGTCAGTTCTTGTCTTGGCCTGGTTCGCTAGTGACAGTCAGGTAATGGTTTGAACCCCGTTCGAGTGCAGGGCCTACTGAGGGTATTTTTGCCCCATGAGACTACGAATATACAAGCTAGGTGCGAACGAGCGATTGATTTAGACGAACACTGCGCATGACGTCAGAACCGAGCTATCTGACAACCAGCTGGGAAAACTTTGTGTGATAATTACACCGAAAACTAATATTTTCCCCTATTTAAGTTATATATTATCGCTTTAATCCATCATGCTAATTACATTTTATTACTGTAACGTTTATTCTAAGTGTATGCAGCCCAGAAGTTTACAAAATATTGCTTTCAACATTCACAAATTATTAAGTTATCGATTGTTACGGTCGAAACACACACTAAGTGTTCGACTTATTCAATTGAACTTGAAAAAAACTGTACTTTTTATGGTCGTAGTTATAAAATAAACTAATGTGTGAATTTGTTTTATCAAATAGTATTGCACAATAAAATTAACCTACAACATTTTACTAAAGTCTTATGATAGTTTTAAGTAATCACTAAATAAAAAATTACAATTAATCTTATATTAATCGTTTCTTTGTTCCAAAAACAATATAAATATGAGCATTGTCTATTTTCAAGAACGAGTCTTCACTAAATAGAGAAAGCTAGAATTTATCTTTCACATTTACTTAAGAATTATTATAGCACAATTTTTTGTTAAATTAACAAGCTTCATACTGATATTTAATATTAGTCTAGGAGAAACACCATGGCTATTGCATTGTGTTAACATCGGGAGTAACATCCTAGTCCCAGTCTGAACTACTGATGATGGCGTAATCTCCGAAACATGTCGTCCCCCAGCCAAGATTAGCGACAATATATGGAGAGGAATTAAAACCACACAGATAAGGAACCTTACTTTATTTCATACTTTTCAAAACGTCCATTTTTCCTTTTTGTTACACTTCTTTCACAGTAATCAATTATACTTATTTATATTGTCCTGTATTTATAATATATCATAACAGAGTACAAACATAGCTTGGACGACATACATCCGTTGATTTCCATTGAATCTCCAAAATCATCCATTGTATCGCTAGTTAACACAGGCCAATTTTATAAACTATTGACTCGAATAACAAGGTTGTACCATTAGATCGTTTACACTTATTTTAATAATTTTGTGAAATAAGTTACTTGTTATGTCTTAACTTTCATTTTAATATGTTTCATATCGATATTTTATACTGTTAATTTTTTGTTACGTGTCTAATAAATAACAACATAGTCAACTATTTTAACTTTCTATTAATCATCTTTCTACTTTCACTGTTAAATATTTTAAACATTACAAAACATGTCTTCCTTGTCAGCTTATCTTCAAATTATTACTAGTATATTTAATTATTTAACTATTAAGTTAATTATCGTGGCATACTAATTTACCTATTATTTTTGTATAAGTCATACCCTTCATATAACCTATAATCTTTATTTAAAAGTATTCGAAAAACATTTTTAAGAGTATTTAAGTTTTAAATGGTATAATAACTCCAATCTAGTCAATTGCCAATTTTCACTATTCATTTTACTTATCAGCTTATCCTGTAATCTGCTACTACTTAAAATATTTATCATATATATTTTTTTTTCTGCTATTTTATAATTTCAGAACATTACGATTGTAACAATCTCAATAATGATTTTTTAGAAATGGTATTGTACCTGTTTTAATTGACTAATTCATGATAAATTAATTTATCCTTTTGAATAAGTTATCTTAATGTTATGTTTCTTATTTTATCTTGTTTAATTGATCAAAGAAGTTGTACCAATCAATTTAAGTAATTGTAACATCCAAGTACGTTCCTTATATTATACATTCATATTTATCCTCACTACAACTATAGTGAATATTATTGAAACTAATTTAATATGTTAAACATTTCCTCTAAATTCAACCTTCTTCATCCTCGACCATTTCATGATTATTACATCTGCGTACAACCCGAACGGGTTGTGAAACGCAGTACTAAAAGTAGGTTTTTCCTTTATACTGAAATATTTTACACAAAAACTCGTGAAATATTAGTCCCTCAAGGGTGTGGGTGGTAAGGTAATATTTTTTAGGGGTGGGGGTACACTATAAAATGTAGCTATACCTTTAACTAATGAAAGTTTGTGCACGTATATTTGGACCTCACATAGAGGATCCATCAAATTACGGGGGGTCAGACACCCCAACACCGCCAACCGCCTTATACGTCTTTAATTCCTTACTCTAAGTATCATCGCTGAGGAAACTGTATTGGTTACTATTCGGAAACAGTGTTGTCATTTTCTAGTTTTTGTGCGGTCAATCTTCCCTTAGATATGACAAGTCTCGCAACCTGGTTAGTCAAGGTTGCCAGTAGCTCCTTCTTATCCAGTATACTACTTCAGACATAACAGAGAGCGAAGATATTTGGCAACAGTTAACTGAGAGAGATTGAAGATAAAGTTTTTCTCCATAAGACTTGCAGTTCCCTCAGCAATGATATTGGCTGTAGTAGAATGTGTGTTTTGATGTTCCAACAAGTTTCATTCATATATGAAAATATATTGTGTTTAAATGTTGTGAGTAAGTAATATTCATACATGATGCTCTTAAGGAATCTGAACAGGTTTGTTAGTGGTGCACCCGGAAATTTACTGGGAGGTTTGGGTGATGGGGAGTGGGGAGGTGGTAGGGGGAGGGCATTAATAAAGACCATAATCAGGAAAACCAAAGAGACCAAGAAAAATTATGATATTAATTGCTCCGTGTAACTCTTTGAAGTTATTTTTATGGTAACCTAGGATAACTGATTAACTTACGACTTTTATTTAGTTGATGGTAGATAGCTATAGTAAAAAAGGTGACATGGCGTCACAATGGGTAAGTGTCGTACTTCTGTGTTGGGGGTTTGAGGTTCAATCCTCGGTCCCGGCACAGATTTATCTGATTACAAAACCCTTCCTTCACCTTTGAACAAGACGTGTATTTTACTTGTGAATGTGTGGAATGCTAGGCTTCCACCGTGGTTCGGATTCTACGTTAAACTGTAGGTCCTCCATTTCATCTCACAATCACCCACCATACACAATACCAGAAACGGGTAGTAAGATGCGGTGCTAATAATAGTATCATATCTGAAAATTAAAAATGACACGTCGACACGGGAATCGAACCCGAGACCTTTGTCTTAGTATGCCACTGCTCTTACCACTGAGCTATCCAGGAATCGTCCCGTGCCCAGGGTCATTCTTCACTCATATTTTAAGGCAGAGTCTATGATGGACGTGCGGAGATCGTCAGCCACAAATGTGTGATTTTATTAAGATCACGAGCTATCAGATAACGCAGCCACCTTCGACTCGGTAGTTAATCCCTTAAAATTATAATAATTGTACAAGTGGCAGCAATAAGCCAACTACCGAGTACCTGCTCCGCCCCAACACCCAATAATTTTATCAAATGGGACACTCTTAGTACCTTTAAATAAATAGTGAATAATTGTATTCAAAAAAGTGAAAATACACGTTTGGCGCATACATACATGATTAACTCCTTTTACATGTTGTATTATTCATACAACTTATTTAATATTTTCTAATTTCAAGTTAAAACAGTTTTGTTCTATTACTACCCCTCCTTGCAATCAGAGATAGTGGCGCCCATGGCACTTTACCTCAATGCGTTGACTAATCAGCTCTGGTAGCTTTGTCAGTTCGAATACGTCATGTGCCTAATGTGAAATTGGGTGTGGTACGATAGTTTCTGAAGTCTTTTAAGTGCAGTCCCTTATCGTGTTAAGAGCCTTTGATATACTTAAACATAAGAATAGTTGCTACTAGTTAAAGTTTTTTTGTAATTTTGATTTGATATGCTTTAAACATTTAATTAAAATTGTATTTGTCTACGAACAAGTATAAAATGTATCAAAGAATTGTTTTTAATGAAGAGTCTCTTGGGGTACGTTTAGTGGGCATAACAATATTCCTCTTTCTCTTTATAGGCCCTTAACCTGTTCCATCCCTAGGGCTTCAAACACTATTCCTCTTTCTCTTTATAGGCCCTTAACCTGTTCCATCCCAAGGGCTTCAAACAATATTCCTCTTTCTCTCTATAGGCCCTTGACCTGTTCCATCCCAAGAGCTCTAAAGATCTTTTAAATTAAGTCATAATCCTGGCTTTAAAATGTATCCAGTGTAAAAACAGGTCTCATGCGTTTTACGTTTTAGTCATACATTATATGATTTAAGTTTTTATTAATAGTATTTCTGTTACAAGGAGTAAGGGGGCAAATACCCCCCTTTCGAGTCGCCACTGGGTTTGTTGTAAATGCCACTTAACCTTTATGCAAACAACATTCATTTTATTAATTCGGTTATTACCTGAAAGAATTATCTTTTTTTTGTTCAACCCATATGAGTTTTGTCATTATTGTTTTGGCTAACAGAAACTTACTAAATCGAATAATATGTCAAACCAATCACAGGATAATGTTAAAATGCTTGCATTGAAAGTATATATATATATATATATATATATATATATATATATATATATATATATATATATATATATATATTGTAAATTTGCTTCTTTTAAAGGCACAACGCAGTATGTTAACTCAATTATGACGTCATAGCCTCCCTCGCACAGATTTATCTTATTGCCAAACCCTTCCTTCACCTCTGACCAGGCGTGTATTAATCACAAATTATGAATGTGTTGAATGCCAGGCCTCCACTGTGGTTCGTATCCCACGCTAAACTGTAGGTCCTTCATTTCATCTCACTATTACCCTACCATTACACATTAGCGTTAGTGCATGTGACCCAAACGGGTAGTAAGACACGATGATAATAACGATAATAAGAAGAATAACAATAATACTTCTATTCCATTCCAATACAATATTTCTAAGAAGTCTTTCCCTCTCACCTCTACCACAATGTATGATTCTCGAATAGTCCACTTGAAAGATTATAAACTAAAAGATTGACGAAATATAGTCAGACATATAATTTATAAATTATTAAATATGTTTATATTAGTTGAAAAATAAATCCAACACTTAAAAATATGTTTTAGTATGTATACAAAATTATGGTAGTTTATTCTCAATTTTATTTTTCAAAAATACCAAATGTATCGCGAATGACTTTAAGACTCAGAACAATATTTAAAAAATAATAATATAGTGCAGTTTCTTTGAAAACCGCCTTGTTTAGGCATTATCGTTTGAACCAGTTTATGACTCGATATGTTATTACAGTTAGAAAAGCTTTGTTTATATTTCATATTATATTTAGTTCGATTTATTCCTACAAGTTTTGAAACAAAGCACACAGCTTTTTAACATCAGCCAACACAAAATATTAAACCTCATTTAACTTATTCTTAAAATGAAAACTAACACCTGGACACGGGAATTGAACCCAGGATTCTTGACTTAGCCTACCACTGAGCTACTCAGGATTCATACCATGCTCAAGGTCATCCTTCACTCAAATTTTAAGACAGAATCTTTAATGGACGTGTGATGGTCCAGGGTTCAAAATTCCCTTGACAATATGTTTTATCAATCCACGAATATGATGCGGTTATATCAGTAACCTAAAGATCATTTCTATCTTCCAAGCTTCGCTAATCATGAGGAATATTAATTCTATAGGCTGAGGCAGAAACTTTAGGCGATTGGCAATTTGAAAATAAGCACTTTAATTGAAAAGTATATATTTATCAGGTAAATAAAAGCAAACTACATACTACAAATTTTCATTTTTTGAAGATAATGTCACTCGGGTGAGCTCAAACGGATGTCAGACAAACCTCAGCACGTTGTCCATCACTTTCCTCAGCATAGTTCCTATAATTGTTTCTACTCCACCTTATACAAGCGTTTCTTTCTTCCATCATAATTTAACTTATGCAAGAACACCAATATTATATATATATATATATATATATATATATATATGTATGATGTATATTAATTGGTGTCAAAGGTGACCTGGTGTCTAGGGGTAAGGTGCCAGACTTCTGTGCTGGCGGCCGGGTTCAATCCTCGGTCCCGGCACAGATTTATCTGATTTACAAACCCTTCCTTCACCTCTGACAAGACATCTTGTGAATTTGGGGAATGCCAGGCCTCCACCGTGGTTCGGATTCCACGTTAAACTGTAGGTCCTTCATTTCATCTCACAATCACCCTACCATTACACATTAGCGTAAGTGCGTATAACCCGAATGGGTAGTAAGACGCGGTGCTAATAATAATAATAATAATAATAATAATAATAATTGGTGTCAAATATTCTATGGGCGTATTCCATCAACCAAACATTATTAAGAGTTCATATAAACATGAGTCTATAAACGCTTAGTTTTAGAGCTATTAAAGGTTTTCCTCAAAATGGATTGGTCGTGGTGTATCCAATGACTGGCCTGCTTAAGTCCCCGCAGTTGAACCCGATGGACATTTAATTGAACAATACAATTCCTTATAGCTCAGAAACTATCTACACCCATATTTATATGGACATATTTTCTTAGTGTTTGGTTGATGAGAATACGCCCCTGGATATTTGACGTCAATTAATTTACATCCTGTATAGTGAAATGTTGAAAATTTGAAAATAGAACATACTCATAAAAATATTGACCGATATAAAGTTGTTGGCTATTCCCAGTCACAAGGAAGTTACTATATCATGAAATTCTTAAGCCGGTTTACTTGTTTCTATTATTTAAATCTTCTACAAAACATTTTACTGTCCAAAATATTACGTTAATTTAACGAGATAGCAAACATTCGAAAATAATTATATAATTTATTAGGATCACACAGAATGAGATGAATTCAATATTTCTTTCTTGGTTTATTTCCATACGATATCCTAATTGCAATTAAGTTGACACCGTCCATTTGAAAAGAGAAGAAAGGGCTAAGCGAGTAATCACGCCTATTCTATTCAGCCTATCACTCGATGCTGTATCGCACATGTGATCACCTATCTTGGTATCCTCGATTCACGTATCGAGATATACGTATCCCTATGTTAAACCATTCTAGTGATCCTGTAAAGTAAGATGAAACAAAAATAATAATATTTGTGAAACTTATAATCTATATTCTATCACATGTTGGTCGAATACTAAAATTATATATGTATTGAAGTGTCCCTTTCTAAAGACAATGTCATATCAGAACACGGCCTACAAACTAACTTAACAAATAGCATAGATATTTACACTAATCTCTATGTTGTAGTGCCATGATATTATATTTATTTATATATATTGACCTCGGTGGTATTGGAGCAAGTGCTCAACTTAGGACCCGATATTCTTGGGTTCAAACCCAGCTAGGGTCAACGTATTTTTCTTTAGCGATAAAAATCTGTAGTACAACTTCCTTTCATCGGTCCTATGTTGATTGTCGCATGTAAAATAACCTGTAACTTACGCGAAAATACCTTTCCTGGAAAGATTTATAGGCTCTATCGTGTTCGCTCATAGAAATTCAGTGTGAAAGGAAACGGGGAGCCACAATACTTACTGAACTCCCCTATTACATCAAGTTTTTACCAGATGGTGCGGGCAGCACTAACCAGCCAAGGGCTCAGTGCATGCCTAGCCTAGCGAGAATCTCTCAACCCACAGGCTGATCAGAATTTGCCAGGAAAACGTCACTTGCACTTGCACTTGCATGCATGCAGACATTGAATTCACACAGCGAGACAAGGAGGGAGCTGTCACACCACTATGGGTCTATCCTTGAAACTCAGTGATCTCATAAGCACCCTCTAGTGCATTAGTGCTAGCTTGCACTCCTGTGGTACAAGCCTACTAGATAGAGGATAGCTATCGCGGTGCTATCGCAGCAACTAGGTCTTTTACACAGTTTATTATTGAAAGAATAATTGGTCCTCAATCGTCGGTTCATTTTGTGCACAACACTGTAAAGTACTTCTTCCTCTGCAAAGTCGTTGCTTCTCTGACGACTGGTTTTCATTTGGGATGCTTCTTATTAACAACCGCGAGCTCCCCTCAAAACAAACACTTTGTCTTGAAATTAAAGCTTGAATCCACTCTTCTAAGATACCAGCCAGACTTTTCCTCATGGTGCGTGACTTTCACCCTTAGAGTGTAAGCCTTTCTACAATTATTACTAAACAGCTTAGCTGATTTTTCCCCTACAAGTAGATTATAAATTCCATCTTTTTAAATAAGAGTAATTCTCCTAATATTTTCTAGATCAGCTTTCACCTCAATAGACTTGTTACCCTCCTTGAATCTACTCTTGAAAATAACACACAATTCACATTCCACTGTAACGTATTCAACGTAAAAACGCACATCGATTTATTGACACGCGTGACAATCTGAACACCCGAACAACTAGCGGGAAACTGATTGTAAACCACAGAGAACACAAGTGCAACACCAGACTAAGTCACGTTTCTATATTTGCACGTGTTCATTGAGCGCCAACCAAACAGAGCGCTGGGAACAAGTCACGTTTTGTAAGGCTGCGCGGTATTGTTCCATATTGTTGTATCCTTTTCTGGTTCTTATGTCCAACTATATACATGTACTAAGGATGATTGCTATGTAAATTTTATTCCGCCCCAGCTTTTACTTTAAACATGTTTTAGTCCCATTTCTCTTAATAATAAAAACAGCTTCTTAACCAATTTTTTTTTTCTTCTTTTCAGTACCATACAATAGTAAGTATTCTGTACGGTGTGATAAAAATTTGTAATAAACACATAACATACAGTATTCTTGTCATCAATGATATAATTATGGTTTCTATGCAAATTGTATCTTTATCATATTTTGTTCAGCCACTAGACTCTAAAAAGTAAAAATCCAATATGGTGGCCTATTTTTCATCATTATGGATTGTTTGGGACTAACGAATTATTATTCCACGATGTCAGTTGTATAAATTCACAAAGTTTCAGCTTGATATTCCATTTTCCACCTTAATACGCTTCTGTACTGGACTAGTAATAGATAGTAAGCACATCAAACCAACCTTCCGGTTGTTGACTTAAGAATAAGATAGGCCTATATAGTAGTAATTATTATTTTAGACACTGCCAGGTTGAATCAGGGTCCTATGATAGTTCCTCCCAATCGTAAATAGTCTCTCTATTTTTCATTTTACTGCACCACGTCATTTTACTTGTCCGGGGTATCCAAATAGATCTCTTAATTAAAACCACACTAGTCCATTTAGTATACATCTCAGTGAGTCAAACTCTCCGTGGGAGGTTTATCAAGAGTTGAACCCCGTTCCCCTTGCTAGAGACTATGTTTTGTGTGTGATGAGGTCATGTCACCGCATGTGGGCGCCTGCATGTGTGATGTTGCCCTGGTAACACAAGGCGCGTGCTAGAGAGATATATAATATCAGACACAGAGCTGGTATGCAAATATATCAAGGATAGTCAGACAGGAGAAGAGGATTAGATGTTTTTATTATTGTTTTATTTCGTACCTTTTTAACACACAGGTCATTTAATGGATCAATCTAAGGTGTAAGGTAAAGAAGGACGTGTTGACGAAATGCGCACGTTAATACGTGGGAAAAGGCTGTAACACATACCGTGGTAGATTGTAAGAAATACCACCTAGAGTAAAACCTGCCGGGATTCTAACCCTGGCCTCTCCCTCAACATTAATCTTGCGCAATACTTGTGTAACGGCTTAAACCGCATGGTCACCACTTTGGGTGATTGAAGTATATGGTCCATGGATGACAAGGAAACAAAATAAAAAGTACCTTAACTCAATTTACATTTTAAATCTCAAAAATATATTCTTTCTCTTTGAGTGGAATATTTTAAGAAATCGAAGAATGAACTTTCAATATGGTCACACAAAATTGTAGAATTTTATTGCAAATGCGTCAAATTTGCAAAATCATAATATTGAAAGTTAAATTATCTAAAATTTGTGGTTGGCTTTTAGAAAATTTAGTGTAAATTCCGTCCCGTATAAATATATTATTTTAAACATTTTCATTTTATTTTAACGTAGCTTTACTTCGTAGGCTTAAAACATGAAATAACTTCTAAGGAAAAAAATTCCTGAGTTGTTTAAGCTGATATTCCCAATATGTCCTCTAATGACCTCAGTGTGTCGATGGGCCTCTAAACACCCAATATGTGGATGTGATGTTCTCTATAAAAATATGGGCTGAAGTTTCATAGTCTACGAACCGCACAACAAATTTTTGTGAATCATTTCAATCAACATCGAACAGACTAGTATATACTGTACACCCGACCCTAATCAATTTTCTACATTAATTTGTAGACGTGTTTAAAGAATTACACAGTGCTACGAAACAATCCCCAAAGAAATTAAAGGCAACATGGGAAAAAGAAAATTTCTTGACTGATAAAATAACTGAGAATAAAAACTGTAGATACAAATTTATACCTAACATTGTCAAAGAGGTGTAAGTTTTTACTAATCTAATTTTCTCGGTGGATATTGATGCATATACTTAATATATTTAAGGTAACAATAAAACGTTACAATACAAATAATCGTTTCTACACTACGTTATTGAAGTTACATCTGGATTGTTGGACCTATATACTCGAGTCTTAAAATGTGGTCATGTTAAAATGCATGTTAAAATTTAACGAAATTGATTTAATTATTATATTTCACTTGCTATTATTGCTATTATTTATTGTACTGTAATGTATATTGTTGTACAACACTAAAATAAAAAATAATAGTTTTATTAGTATATGTTGTTCTTTAATGAGTTAGCCAATCATACAGTAAGGCTTAGGGAAGTATTATTAGAAACGTTTGATAAAACTTGTTATTGATAATAATACAGTATTGGTAAGAATATACAATAATTATTTCCGAATATAGGTTGACATTAATCTTCCAGCTGTCATCTTCATTTCTACCGTAAAGAGGGTATAGATATTAATCTAAAAACAGCGGTTACATGAAAGTGACGCGGGTTGGCGGAGATCGGGAGAAGGTTAGTTCAATAGCCAATATCAGTCGGGCTCTTGTTTGAACAGTCGCCGCGACGCCTTGACGTCGTGTTATTGTACCTGCCTGGTGACTCTCAAGATTACTTTCTTGTGTCTGTCACAAAGCGAAACAACGGCCATTGTTACACTTTACAAAGTGTATTTGCTCGAGATTCCCTCAAGCGATAATGAAGTGTTGGAGTAGGCAGGATATGGCGGGACATCCAGTAGATGGCGGAACAGATGCACTAGGTATAAGTGAAACTGTTGAAAAATTCTACTTTTTCATATTCTCTCCAGGCGGAATCTGGTACGGTTCTTTTAAAATTTTATCTGAATCACATCTCGCAATTAGCCTATACTACAATAATAGCACGTACTGACATGAACGTACACTAAATTTAATATTCTTCTTCGATTTCAATTTACTTTTAACTATAATGGTGAGCAAACAGTAATAAGACCTATAAAAGAGCAACACTGAAACATATATAAATACTGTACAACAATTAATTAAGAAAACAAAAATAAATATATAGTGACTTAAATAAAGTAAATAGAGTATAAAGAATGAGACATTGAAGAACTGTAAATAAAATAAATAATTATTGTATTTGTTTAAGTACAACTTGATTAAGAAAAGTTGTGCAAAATAAAAACTAAGCATAGCAATGATAGGAAATCTCAGCTTCTTTTGTGACAAAGTTAAATTTGGAAAAACCTAGAGTTTGCGCTACGGATACAACGGTTCAGCTTATAAGAGTTTCTGAGGAAAAAACAATTTTTAATTTTGAAAGTCCTGTGAAGGGATACGAATAGTTGCATGTTCAGGGCCAAATTTACAAGAAATATTGCTCTTGAAAATATTAAAAACCAAAAAGGCATAATAATAATAATAATAATATTTAGCACCGCGTCTTACTACCCGTTCGGGTTATACGCTTTAAGTACTAATTACGCTAATGGATTAGGATTTGGGAAGGTTGAATTATAGGAAGTGAACCCGCATTTGCGTGGAGGGAGAGTGGAAAACCATTCAGGAAAAACCACCCCCAGTTCACCCGACCGAGATTCGAACCTCGATCTACCCGTCCTCAGCAGTCGAGCTCAACACGACAAGCGCGTTAGCCAACTACGCCACCGAGGCGGGTCGGCATCACAATAAAGTCTGCGTGAGAAAGGATTTTGGAACTTTAAAAGGTTTATAGTTTTGTATTACTCTTAATAAACCCGGTTAGTAAAGAATTTATTACAGCAAGCAGCAACAAATTTACATTGAACTCTCTCCGATCTGATAACTAGTTAAGGTAATGGAACTCCAAGCAAAACTAACATAACCAAGACATAGTACAAGCATAAAACTAACATAACCAAGACATAGTACAAGCATAAAATACAGTCATTCTGAAATGAAAAGGTAATACATTTAAAATGTCCAAGTAATTTAAACGAGTGAGATATTATATGATAACAACGAGAGGAAAAGTAGAATTTGTTGTCCAGGAGAACACCTAGATCATTTTTATAAAGGGATCAAACTATGTTATCATTGATCGTTTTAGGCCTTTAAGTAAAACTAAATTGTATGGTGCACTGCACAACCTTTCTCAACTTGTAGGGTTTGTGAAACGAAATAATATACATTTTTGCAGAAACATTCCATCAAAGAGCATAACAATCACTTTAAAATTGGCAAATATTATATATAATATATATATATATATATATTTGCATATAGCTCAGAAACTATTTATTTTATGAATATATATTTCAATTAAAAGATATATATATTTAATAGCACTGCACCTTTACAATGATAAGTTATTTCGTATCTCAGATGATCTGGTGGTCTAGGGGTAAGGTGTCGGACTTCATTGCTGGAGGTCCGGGGTTCAAACCCTGGTCCCGACACAGATTTATCTGATTGACAAACCCTTCCTTCACCTCTGACAAGACGTGTATTAATCACAACTTGTGAATGTGAGGAATGCCAGGCCTCCACCATGGTTCGGATTCCACATTAAACTGTAGGTCCTCCATTTTATCTCAAAATCACTCTACCATTACACATGAAAACATGAAAAGGTTATTTTTTACACACTTACGTGAGTCATATCGGGCATTGATTAATCATGGACGGATAATGCACGTGTGGACCTGGCTTAAGAGGTGTCTGCACGTAGATAGATAAAAAAAGTGTATAACTTATTTCTGTTATATTTTCTGTCTAAACTTTGAAATTTCATTTTTTTATTAGTTTTCTAACTTTTACAGAGGGTTAAAATGACACTTTAATCCCCCCCTGAATCAGCGCCGGTTTCCGGGGGGTCAAGCGAAAGTACTCGTAAATATGGGATTAGTTTTCCAAGCAAAATATATGGATTTGGTTATTGATTTACTAATAGATATTCCATTTTCAAGAAACATTATTGTAAAATACCATTTATGTCATTTTATAAACCATACCATCTGCAATTAATTTGATGATTTTAAATAGTTTTCATAATCCGCAAAGGGTAAATAACTAGATGAGGTACATACCAATATCGTCAATAAATATTAAAGAGAATTGGACCTATGCGTTAGATACATCAAATGATATCATATAACAAGGTGTGTGTTGCCTGTACCAGCTTGCCCTCATGTAACAAGGTTCGTGGTGCCTGTATCAGTTTGCCCTCATGTAACAAGGTGTGTGTTGCCTGTACCTGCTTGTCTTCCTCATGTAACAAGGTGTGTGTTGCCTGTACCAGCTTGCCCTCCTCATATAACAAGGTGTGTGTTGCCTGTATCAGCTTGCCCTCCTCATGTAACAAGGTGTGTGTTGCCTGTATCAAATTGCCCTCCTCATGTAACAAGGTGTGTGTTGCCTGTATCAGCTTGCCCTCCTCATGTAACAAGGTGTGTGTTGCCTGTATCAGCTTGCCCTCCTCATGTAACAAGGTGCGTGTTGCCTACATCAACTTGCCCTCCTCATGTAACAAGGTGTGTGTTGCCTGTATCAGCTTGCCCTCCTCATGTAACAAGGTGTGTGTTGCCTGTACCAGCTTGCCCTCCTCATGTAACAAGGTGTGTGTTGCCTGTACCAGCTTGTCTTCCTCATGTAACAAGGTGTGTGTGACCTGTACCAGCTTGCCCTCCTCATGTAACAAGGTGTGTGTTGCCTGTACCAGCTTGCCCTCATGTAACAAGGTGTGTGTGTTGCCTGTACCTGCGTGTCTTCCTCATGTAACAAGGTGTGTGTTGCCTGTATCAGCTTGCCCTCCACATGTAACAAGGTGTGTGTTGCCTGTATCAGCTTGCCCTCCACATGTAACAAGGTGTGTGTTGCCTGTATCAGCTTGCCCTCCACATGTAACAAGGTATGTGTTGCTTGTATCAGCTTGCCCTCCTCATGTAACAAGGTGTGTGTTGCTTGTATCAGCTTGCCCTCCTCATGTAACAAGGTGTGTGTTGCCTGTATCAGCTTGCCCTCATGTAACAAGGTGTGTGTTGCCTGTATCAGCTTGCCCTCCTCATGTAACAAGGTGTGTGTTGCCTGTATCAGCTTGCCCTCCTCATGTAACAAGGTGTGTGTTGCCTGTATCAGCTTGCCCTCCTCATGTAACAAAGTGTGCGTTGCTCTCAATAACTTGCCCTCCTGTTTTTATCCTTCTAATAAACGCGGCTAATAATAAAAGCTATCCCTGGTGTCAGACGTGACGTAACGAGATGATGGTCTTGTTGACACAGGGGTACGGCGGCAGGGACAGCCTCATCCTCCCTGTGATCCTGGGGGGAGCCACTCTCATCCTGCTGATGTCGGCGTGCGCCTGTTACGCCATCAGACGGCGCAGACAGAAGGCTATCCGCAGGCAGACCATAGGGGTAAGTACAGGGGCGTTCATTTGCTGGATACGGTTCAATCTCATTCTGGTGAGCATATACATTAAGGGGTAAATAAACGACACTTAAAAAACACCCGTATAGAGCATTTCATGTTTTATGTATAAAGGGAAAAAAATCAATGCAGCTTTTTTTTTACAAGTTTTCTAAAAAACATAAATCTTACTTGTATGCCATGCGTTAGATTTTACAGTGTTATTTTAATTCTTAGCATTTGAGGCAAAAACATTTTTGGTCAAAGTAAATAAAATTATGCTCTGATAGATGCGTTTAGTTTAATTTTATACTTAGAGTGATGTCAATAGTTCTTGAATATTTGCGTGTTCTGAACAGAAACATTTTAGTTGGAGTTAAAAAGTATTGATCAAAATCTGTTATGCCCATGAAAAATATTCAATAAATGTTGAAATTACCATGCAGATAATTTTAAACTAAATGTTTCTATTGAAGCAATATCTTATTTTTGATTTAAAAAAAAGGTGTTTTACTATAAAAATTGGAACATATTTACCTCAAGGTGGGAGTGGAAGGGATTTGAGAAAAAGTCAGTCTATCTACAGTTTTTATATAAAACACTTTTGTTTGTCAAAATAAATAAAATATTTCTCAAGATGTACCATAAAGTTTAATTTTTTTCCCCAAAGTGTTATCACAAGTAATGTTTGAATATCTGGAAAGGATGTCCTGGAATTTAATGACAAATTTTTCTCTTCATTTAAAAAGTATGTCATCTAATGCCGCTATACTTGTCCAATATTCAACATTAATTGTTGATAACACCTTACGAAGGAAGTTAAACTCTGCATTTCTACTGGAACAATATTTTATTTCTGTTGACTAACAAAAACGTTTTGCTATAAAACCGCAAAAACGCTTACCTCGCTTCTTGTTCCCTACACTTACACCTGAAGGTCCACCACCTTAAATGACTTACGGATTACAAATTAGTTTTATTTCAGAACAAAAGTACAACACCCAGTCCTCCTGCCTTTAATTCATCCTAGCGAAAGGGGAGGACCCAATTTTCCCAACGATAAATGTTTCGGCGCTGATGGAACTCTAACTGAACTAAAGAGTCAAACTATTCATTTAATAAACCACCAAAAGAGTAAAAAACATTTGATATACGAATTGTTTTCGTCAAGTGAACATTAGTAATCAAATTTAACTTTGGCGTTGGTAATTTAACTCGTAACATGGCCTCAAACCTTAGTTACGTCAATAGCGCTTCTGTCTACTAAACTAAGATCCCATTCTCAATGTCAGGCGTACCATAAAATGTTTTGTTAGCAAAATTGGGGATTCCCCTCACATTTCCCTTAGTGGCTGAAGGACTGGGTAATGGGCTGTCCCCAGAATTAAGTTAGTTCGCAAGTCGTGTGCTGATATAACCTGTTGACTTAGAAGGAACGTGTTTGATATCCTCAATTAACTAAAACTAGTACCGTGACCTATTCACTTATAATATAAAACAGTGCAATGGCTTTGGGGTTTACTGATGGTTATGTAATTGCGATTTGAAATTGTTGATATCTATTGTGTATTCATACTTTATACATATTTTACTCGCACAAATACATATATATATATATTAAAATCGTGAAGATTTTCTAGTTTGAAAACATTATGGATCTCGCCGCTTTATTTAGCTCCTAACTCAAAAAAGTTAATTTTACATTTCTCTCTGCTCCGGTGTCTGCTTGTCCCTTTGTATGTTTGTGCCTGAGACTACAGCAAAAACAGTTTATGGATATAAATTAAACTTGATATTTAGAGGCTTAACTTGAATCACAATCACAATATTAATTTTAATTTTTAAATAAAGGATAGTTTAAAGGTAGCTGATTACTGAAAACTTGAAATTTTGGAAAATTTCTCCAATCATTTTGTTCCACATGGATATCTGGAAACTCTGACAAGACATCTTGTGAATGTGGGGAATGCCAGGCCTGGTTCGGATTCCACGTTAAACTGTAGGTCATTCATTTCATCTCATACTCATCCTACCATTACACATTAGCGTAAGTGCGTATAACCCGAATGGGTAGTAAGACGCGGTGCTAATAATAATAATAATAATAATAATGATATCTGGAAAGTGTTTTACATGGTAAAAAAACTTAATTTGGAGAGAGACATTCATTTAAGGGCATTTTGCTGACAACAGAATTTTGAAAAAAAAAAAATCCAAACTATTTATGATTCTGACGAAACATTTATTTATGTTAGCCCTGACATTTAATCTATCAAGCTCCTTTATGGTTGTCTTTAAGAAGCTAGAACGTGTATGTACATATTTTCATATTTATTACAAGAGATTTGGTTCTATAGTGTGGAAAATTAGATAAAATTATATCAATATCACAGGCTTTAAATATATCCAAACCGTTCTAAGAGACCTAAGTTTTAATTCGGGGAAGAATTCAAATTTATTCATCGAATTATGACAAAAAAGGTGGAGTACGATTTGTTCGTGGTTCACTATAAATTCATTCCTCGTTTTTTTTACTGTAAGTTAGTTTAATAAGTGGGTCCTGAACATGGTATTAATCATTGAACATCTTACTTAACGCGCGCGCCACTTCTTAAAAAGCCAAGCCATTCAAGTTGGATATTGCCTCTAAGATACATTGCTCAATACTCGAGAGCAGTACTTCCCACTCCTTATAGAACCATGACCTTATTTTTAAAACGATAAGCGTTCGTCACACATATAATAGACACGAGGGAGTGAGGTATCTTAACTCTTCTTTTAATACAATGTTTTAATATATCCGTATGCGTGTATACAAAACGTTTATAATAATATAATTTTAACGGTTGTTCTCTAAAATGGTGAAACGTGGTCTCTTAACCCACATGACGAACACAAATGTAGGATGATCGGAAACAAGGAGTCTAGACCAACAAGGCGTTGTTTCAAAAAGGGATGAGGTCACTGCGGAGTCGAAAAGGTTACATAATGATGAGTTACCAGGTACTCATCAAAATACATTGTTAGGATAGTCAAATCTCCTATATTACGGTGAACAGGACATGCAGTATGAATGTGAGAATGTATAACCTTGCTAAGGTTATTGTCTGGCAAACCCAACGGAAAAAGACAATTGGGAATACCTGCACGCATATGGGAGGATAAGATTAGAATATACCTGAAAGAGGTATTGAGGTGGACTGGATAAAACTAGCTCAAGATAGGGATAGGGTGTAATGAGTTGGACTGGATAAAACTAGCTCAAGATAGGGATAGCGTGTAATGAGGTAGACTGGATAAAACTAGCTCAAGATAGGGATAGGGTGTAATGAGTTGGACTGGATAAAACTAGCTCAAGATAGGGATAGGGTGTAATGAGTTGGACTGGATAAAACTAGCTCAAGATAGGGATAGGGTGTAATGAGTTGGACTGGATAAAACTAGCTCAAGATAGAGATAGGGTGTAATGAGTTGGACTGGATAAAACTAGCTCAAGATAGGGATAGGGTGTAATGAGTTGGACTGGATAAAACTAGCTCAAGATAGAGATAGGGTGTAATGAGTTGGACTGGATAAAACTAGCTCAAGATAGAGATAGGGTGTAATGAGTTGGACTGGATAAAACTAGCTCAAGATAGGGATAGGGTGTAATGAGTTGGACTGGATAAAACTAGCTCAAGATAGAGATAGGGTGTATTGAGGTGGACTGGATAAAACTAGCTCAAGATAGGGATAGGGTGTAATGAGGTGGACTGGATAAAACTAGCTCAAGATAGGGATAGGGTGTAATGGGGTAGATTGGAAATAACTAGTTCACAATAGGAATGGGTGGTGTACCTTTGTAAGTGAGACAATGAACTGTAGAACTCCTAAAGCCGCAGTTTAATTGGGTATGTATCCGTACATCATGTTCCTTATTTTCTTACATTTTCTTTACTTTTTCCTTTTTCACTTTCCCTTTTTTTATCCTATTTTCTATTTTCCCATTTCAAAACTTTTCACGACCCACAGTTTGGGAACCAATGCCTTAGAGTATTGTTTATATTAAATAACATAATATTAGTTTATATTTCATCATACGTAGACGACATATTTTTAGAGTGCGATTTGGCTTGTACGGAACTTAAACTATAGTTATAAGCCCTATTAGCACAATTTTCATATGTACAAACATGTGGTGTTCAATCTTGCGTTTTACGGGTAATATACATAGTCTACTTATGTAATTACTTCAATAAAAAATATGTTGAATTTTTTTCTAATAGTTGCTTTCCACCACTATCCTAGTATACAAATAGCACCGTTTCATACTACCCGTTCAAATTACACGCATATGCACTAATTATGCTAATTGTCAGTGGTTAGAAAAGCTTACCTTCCTTTAGCGTAATTAAAATTTAAGCGTACAAACCTGACGGGTAGTAAGACGCGGTGTTAAATAATAATAAAAATATATTTTATTTATTTTCACAAAAAAAAAAATGTGTTTATAATAATACTGAAAAACACTGACATTTTCTTGAGTTCTCTACATCCCAATTTTAAGAAAGTCACTTTTATTATTGCAAATAATAAGTTGATAATAATCTCCAGATAATTTAGTCCAGATAATTTGTTCATCAAACTGAGTTGAGGGATTCTGGGGGTGAATATTGCTTTGTTTTTTGAAGCTTAAAATTGAATGGGTCTATTTTCAGTACGTTTTACTACTTCTATAGGCTTACACATTTAAGTGCACCAAAGGAGTATAGAAGAGGAAGTTGGAATTATGATCAAACTTTTCAGAATTTTTGTGAGAATAGCAAAAAACTTAGTAAAAACCACCCTCAATATGGCGTGGACAATAGGCACATTCATACAAAAAAGAAACTCGTTTGAACCACCCTATATAGGACGTTTGGCGCCGTATTAGTAAGTAAATGGGAGGTTTTTTGGACCAACTAAGATTTAACAAAATTATAACTTTCATTTATACAGACTTAACTTAACATACTCTAATCTAACCTAACCATCAAGCCTAGGCAAACAAAACTTAACCTGCCTTAGATATCAGGTGGTTTCCTTTCAGATTCGCAAACCTAATATAGCCTAACGTAACTATTAGGTGATTCAACAGACACAGGATTTTGAAACCGGGTCGAAACGACCTTGTTTCTCAGCCATGATACTCCCAGATGGCGCCAAACGTCCTCCACACCTCAGTAAACCCAGGCGGTATTTTAATTCTGACTCCCTGTTACCTGCAAACCAAACTAAATGAATTTGTCATATAAAACACGTGCCCAACCACATATATGGGTTAAATAAAATTTAGTCTTTCAAAATATAAAAGGTGACGTATTAATTACTGAAAATTAAAATTGAGCTATCGTATTTAAAAAATAATAATTTCTTGCTTCCGGCATTGTTTACATAATTTAAGGTGTCTAATTTTACGTATTTGTTTGTGATAGTAGAAACATTTATTTTACTTTATAAAATCATTTTTAAAATAGCGCTGTTTTTTATTTAATTATGTTTTTGTGATACATTTTAATATGTATGATAGAAAATAATTATTATTCTGAGTGGACATCTTTAATTTTATATATTATTTATGGTTTGTCATTAGTAGGATTATTTCAAAATAGCCTAACAAGATAAATCATATACTATGTAGTGCTCTGACGTACTTTGGCAGTAATCGTTAAATGTCAACAGAAATAGATAAGATAACATTGATATGATTTAATCTTTTGTAATCTTATAGTGAATTTGGATATCTCATCGTTATGTTTAAAATATACAAATCAGAAAATGTTTATTTTATTTAATATTGTGTGACACAGTTGGGAAATATTATTTATATTTTGGTATCAATCCCTCTAATTGATCATAAATAAGTAAGATAAATGATATTCACCCAATAGTTCTTAATTCTTTGTATATTTATGATATTGTATCTACCAACTTACTATCTGGCCCTAAAAACTTGATAGTTCATGACCGCCAGAACGTATTATCGCCATTCAAAGGCTATCGTGAAACACCTACATCCAATCACTATCCAGACATTCAACCTCCCTTAAATCCATCATTACATATTTATAATAGCATAGATATTTTAAACATTTTGTTTGGATATATCTAGTTTTACGCAATAGTTTAACATAGTTTAAAAAATAAACCTGAAATATATAACATAAATAGTTATGAATGAATGTTTGTTAAATTTCGAGTTATTTTAAGAGATCGTAGATATTTAAAATATTCAAATAGGACAAATATAATTAAACAAAGTAATGGGTTATTGTGTGGCAGTAAAAACATTAATTCGTAAGAAATAAAAATATCAAACACATAAATTTAATCTTTATTTATTTTAAATATCGTGGATATTAAAAACATTGAAATCGAAAAACATTAAATTTGGAAGTATTTGGAACACATCATGTCATTAAAAGGATTATTTGGATAGAATAAAAAATAAATAAAAAATACTATTTTTATTTTTAGCAGTCCTTGAGCTATTAAAAAGATCGTGGATATTTAAAATATCAAAATCAGATCTCTTTATTTTTATGAAGCATTGTGATATTAGTTTTTTAAATATATATTTTGTTATTATTTACTGTGCAGATATTTAGTACAAGAAAATTACCAAGAAATCAAAGCAGAGCTTATAAAATAAAATATAGCTATTTATATTTACAAACTAGGTAATATAGGCATAATAGATACTAATCTTGATCATTTTCTCAATACGTGACGAATATTTTTTATATGAATGTGATAGTATTAACCATCAGGAAATTTTTCTATAAAGATTAATATCAAAATAGTGGCATATTTGAAACTAGTGCCATTATAAATACTATAATCAATTCAAACTATAATAGTACCCTTATTTACCCGCCTTAGCGCCAGAATGGTCTAAGGTGTCACTCTTGCAGTAAACTATATTGCCAATTATAGGGATATCGAGATTCGAATCTTGGTTGGGTGTGCTGAGGGTGATTTTTACTAAATGGTTTTCCCCTCTCCCTCCACGAAAATTCTGGTACAATTCCTATAAGTATTACTTTTTTCTAAAATTGCTTGGTAAAATTTAGCGAATACCTTAGCTAAGAGCGACTATTGGCATTGGTATTAGATGATTGTTTCCTAGGGCCTGGTGTTCACACCCTAGCTGGAGTCTTTTCTATAAGGGAATTCAAATAAGGTACACATTAGTCGGTTCACTTACGACAGGTGCCACAGACTCGTTAAAAGCCTCTAATGTAACATTTGAAAAAATAATAAATTAATGTAATTAGTTGATAAAATTCATGTAAATGTTAACAATATAGACTATTTAACTGTCCATCCTTATTTATCTTTGTGCGTTCATTATTTTAGAACAATATTTTGTAATTTGAAATCAAAATTATTATAGGGGCATCTATTAATTTGCTGTTGTAAGTATATATTCATTAAAATCCTGTTAAAATAACTTGAAATCGTATTAATTAATGTTATTCATATTACTAATTGGTATGAACTGAGTCGTTTACCAATCAAACATGAGGCGTGCGCGCCAACAATTTTATCAAGGAGCTTCACGTAACTCGGAACGCCTGTACTTCTCTATAAGCCCGCACTACAGTTGTGTACAACATCTAGTATATAGTTTATCTCACGGCGCTTTCAAAATCTTTGAAATATTTGAAGCCTAATTTTCTAGCACCGCCAAATAACTTAGAGATTTTAAATTCTTCGATAAATTCCTTGACAATATTTTGTATTTAAATTTGAGAAAATCAATCTATTGTATAGTAGTCATGTATTCATTATTTAATTAAATTACTTACAATAGAAAGTACAACAATCTTAAACTCGCATTTTAAGAAAACTATTTGGTTCCCCAATTTGTTTATTTTAACTAAATATCTAATATGTTTTCAAATAGATTACTCATTTTGAGACTTTTAAATGCTTTCACTCATATGTTAGTTATCGGATCAAACCTAAGCTATTCTAATAATATATAATATTCAAAACGACACCCCTCCACAACTTCGTTATAGACTCTTGGAAACTTTTCTAACTTCAAAATAATATATATTATTTAAAAACAGATTAACTTTTTTTCGTTAAATTATTTATTTTTAATTTACTACTAGCTCGGTTCAGTGACCGAATGATCCAGATTATCACTCTCATTGGCCTGTGCCTGATGGGGAGATTCAAGTTTGAATCCCGGTTTGGTCAACTGAGGTTTTTTTCATAATTAGTTTCCCACTCTCTTACCAAGCAAATGTTGGTAGAATACCTCTAAAATGCTTCCTTTTTCATCCCTACCCCATTAGATTCATGATCAGATATGCGTATAAACTGAACAGTTAGTAGACGCAGTGTTAAAAAGTACTACTAAGTAAATTCAGATAAAATGTGTAATATAGAATTATCCGATATGTGAATCAAATAAATGTATTATACTCAACAAAATTATCAAAGTGTATATACATACATACTTAAACATGCCGTCCCTTACGGGGTAGGAAAGATACTTTGAATAAAGCTCAAAAAACAATAGCTTCGTAATTATATGTTTATAATTTTAGCGCTGAGTCTTACTAACTGTTCGTGTTATACGCTTATGTACTAACTAATATAATGAGCTATGTATTATGAAGGTTTAATTCAGAGGATGTGCACCCACATTTGCGTGGATAAAGTGGAAAACCTTTTGGTGAAAACTCCTTCAGTGCACCGCAATGGGACCGAACCCTGGTCCTGGTGTCTTGGGAAATCTAGTCTAACAAAAGAGTAACGCGCTAGACACGCGGCCACTGAAGCAAAGCTCCATACTTAATCCATCTTCACAACTTTCTCATTACTTCCCTGTCTTTTCATGCTTCATTCCCTTCAACAACATCCATACACCGAATCCTATATGATCTTTTATTCTTAAAACTATTTTTTTCACACATTCGTCTACAACATGTAACCACGTCTTACATGGCCTACCCATTTCTTTTGATTCGTACACTCTACCTTCATATATTTGCTTCGTCACTCGATCCATACTCATCTTCTCAACATACCCAAACCACACTCTCTTACCACCCATTCATTACTGACTCTGTCCATACGAGTTTTTCCACATACTTTTCTTAGATATCTCACTCCAACCACATTCATCTTGCTCTTGTGTTTCTCCTGACAAATCCACGCTTCACATCCATAAAACAATGTTGACGTTAACACACTTTTATATACCGCCATATTTGCCTCTTTCGATACTACTTCATTCTTTGCTATAGTCCACATACATCCATCTACTCTCCGAGATTCATTTGTTAAAGAAGCCTTAGCCCTGGTCACTATCATTGAGGCGTTGAGCTTGAAACAACGATCAGGTCCTTGTAGTTCGAATTCAGGTGACTTTTAAAACTTCATAATCTCAAGCTTCAATGTAAGTTCGAGAACATGTGCTTTAACCCTTACTTTAGTTAAAGGTTAGAAAAACTATGACATAAATAAATTGAAATGCAATTTATAATAATAATTTCAATTTAATTCATAATAGTGCTGGCCAATAGTTGTAAGACCTATAATAGGCCAGCACATAAAAGTACACAAGTACCTTACAAGCACATATAATAACAAAATAAAATAATCAATAATCGCTAAATAATGATACACAGGCCCCTATTGATTAATAATTACAAAAATGTGACATAATAAATACATAATAAAAAAAACTTAAGAGTAGTAAATGTTTAAGTATTTAAAAATGATAACAATAGGCAAAAATAAATCAGAATAAAGTAAACTTAAATATTCAAGCCGGAGCCTCTACAAGGTAAATTAGCTATAAGGGAGTTCCTTAAATAACTATCTGGAGTTTGGCTTTTCTTTTATATTACAAGTTGAATTCAACAATTTGGAATTAGTGCTATTGATACAATAGTCTATAGGGCTCACACTGTAAGAGTTGTCGAGAGAAAATAACTTCGGATTACGAGAGGATCGAGCAGGGACATGTATACCTCCATGATCAAGAGCAAATTTACAAGAAATGTTTCTATTGAAAATATTAAAATCAAAAAAAGCATCACAATAAAATACACGTGAGAAGAAAGTTTGGAGCTCTAAGAGGTTTTGAATTCTCTCATAACTATAATAAATCTGGTTATTAAATAATTTATTAAAACACGCCGCGGCAAATTTTCTTTGAACATTTTCTAACCTGAGAGAGTCAGTAAAGCTAATAGAATTCCACGCATCAGTAGCATATTCTAACTTAGATCTAAGCAGGGCATAGTAATAGTAATGATGATAATGGCCGCTGGTCTAAGACTTCACTCTTAAAGTAGACTAGTAGACTATACTGCCGATTATGGGGAGATCGTGTTCGAAACTAGGTTGAATGTAGGCCTACTGATGATTTTTCCAAAGTGGTTTTCCACTCATCCTCCGCACAAATTCGGGTACACTTCCTCTAAATATAGCCTTCATAATCCCTAACTCCACCAGCGTAATTAGTAAATAAGTTTATAAAACCGTACGGATAATAAGAGCCAGTGCTAAAATAAAGAGATAATTAGTAATGGCGTATAACAAGGTGTGTGTTTAAATTACCTTTGCATTCTTCTAGCGACTAAACTGCTATATGCAGCATATCGAAGCAAAGTTTTACATCAAAATTACTGAAAAAAATATTCCTTTTTTTTATGGAATGAAGGTACAATGTCGCATAAGATATCAATTGAAGATCTAAATATAACTCTGCGAGATCTCAAAAGCAACACTGTGCTCATAGGAGGCGTCACCGTATTAATATTCTCAGGAGGCTTCCGACAAACTCTACCGGTCATTTCGAGAACCTATAGCTGACGAGGTCAACGCCTGCCTGAAAATATCCTACATTTGCCCTAACATTGGAAAACTTCATCTGACAACCAACCCGCGCATCCGCCTGTGTAAAGATTAAAACTGGACATGTTTGTCAATATATTGCTGAAACTCGGCAATGAAATTTTTGAACACGACATATTTGTCGATATATTGCCGAAACTCGGCAATGAAATCTTTGAACACGACATATTTATGGATATATTGCTGAAACTCGGAAAGGGAATCTTTTAACACGTACTATTTGTCGATATATTGCTGAAACTCGGCAATGAAATCTTTGGACACGACATATTTGTCGATATATTGCTGAAAATCGGCAATGGCATCTTTTAACACGATATATTTATTGATATATTGCTGAAACTCGGAAATGTAATCTTTGAACACGACATATTTATCGATATATTGCCAAAACTCGGAAATGGAATTTTTGAGCATGACATATTTGTTGATATATTGCTGAAACTCGGAAATGGAATCTTTGAACACGACATATTTATTGATATATTGCCGAAGCTCGGAAATGGAATCTTTGAACACGACATATGTGTCGGTATATTGCTGAAACTGGGAAATGAAATCATCGCAGATCATAAAGGCAAGGTGTCCTTGAAAACTCCCATAAATTCGTCGTGGTCAAAGATATCCAAGAATTAGTAAATTTTATTCATCCCAATATGCGTCTAATATAAAACAAAAACAAGCACAAGCTATTCTAGCTCCAAAAACGAATCGTCTAGTAAAATTATCGATTGGGTTTTAGATCAGTTCGTAACATAACACTGCACTTGTATTTTCATAGAAACTACCCTGTCTAATTTTTTAATTACCTTAATCCATTCGGTTTAACCATTTAAACTCTTCAATTAAAATTTGAGCAACCACCAATTTTCTGCGTGATTTCAACCCATCTAAACCGTGAAATGTTAACCCTCTTATAGGCAAACAGTCTGCAAAACTTTATCATAGATATCATTGTCATGACAGGCTGCACTACGGAAGAATGGGTCTAAATACAAAGAATACCCATGATTCCATCAGACATGCCCTTCCAATTTCTTATAGAGGTTTGCCATGCGATGACCACCAACACAGCTCAAGGAAAAACCCTGGAGATGACAAGTGTTTCTCATATGGACAAATATCGATGACGATTTCCCGTGATAATTCTAGTAGAAACCATTAAATGCTCGCTCCTGATGATAAAATCACAAACGTCATCCACATAGAGGCATTGTCTTAAATGTTGTTACTTTATCTCCTTCTATAATACAAATATAATGTTTGTCTAATCTTAAAACATAAATAATTACGCCACATTGAATTTTTAGATCCTGAAGATATATTTTTATCAACTTTAAAGTTTTAATCGTGGTAATCTTTACCTAATATGTTACGTTAGCTTTTCTCTGTGCGAGTAAAAACATTGGGATTAGAAAAGTTTTAATTTTAATGAACACATTTTTTAACTGATATTAACGTGAGTGAATTTGTGGACAGAAGCTAGTATAAAACAATGGTCAAAATAATCTCCCTAATTTAAAACCTTTTATACAAAAGTGTCAATATGTCATCAAAAACATATCAAACTAAAGGGTTTAACTTAGCGTAACGGACTTTTGGGTATGACATTTTGGGAGCCAGAGCTACGCGGTAAATTAACACAAAACCTAAATGGTACCAAATTATAAAATAAATTATTGTGGTTGAAGATATCAATAAGAAATAGAGCGTAAGTATAGGTTTTTCTTAGAAAATATGCATATGTAAAACAATGTGCCTCATTATTATACTTAAATATATGTATGTTATATAATATATATATACATATTTATATATACAAATATATTATATATAGGGAGATATGATTGAGAGAGAGAGAGAGAGAGAAAAGGGAAGGGGTGATGAAGCATACCCTTATTAATATTATAATTGAAAAAGTTTTTTTGTAAGAAAACCTATACTTACGCTCTATTTCTTATCAATGTTAACCACATTAATTTAATTTATAACTTGATACCATTGAAGTTTTGTGTTGTCTTCCCGCGTAGCTTTGACTCCAAAAACGTCATATTAAAAGGTCCGTTACGCTAAGTTAAACCCTTTAGTTTGATATGTTTTTGATGACATCTTGACATTTCTGTTCTAAAGTTTTTTAATTAGAGGAGATTATTTTCAGTTACACTTAGGGAAGTTCATTCTTAAATTATTTCCCTTTCTTCCTACACACAAATGAGGGTAAATTTCCTCAAATTCTATCCTACTCATCCAAACTTCGTTAGTGTTGTTAAATGTATATCACCCAGGTGGTAATAAACCAACAAAAATATTATGTCAGCCTCTAAAATAAACCCAAACCAACTCTGAACAAAGAGTGCTATTCCACCTACCTACAGTTAAATGGCCCTAGCTTACGTGCTGACGTACCGTGACCTCGGCCAGAATATTTCTACATTGCGGTCTTGTCCCCTTCATACGAAACCACGGGGGAGGGACAAGGGAAAGTATGTTTCTCTGCAGCAGGACATAAAGGTATCCACTGGGACGGTTGGTAGTTGGTATTACTGAGGTCACCCTCTTTCACTTGGCAGTCCTTGTGTCGCACTATTTGGTGTTGCGAGTAGATATACAGTTCATTGAAACCTTACCGAGAAGAAAAGACGGCAACTCCATAGGACCACGAGGTCAAGCTATAAACATTTAATGACCTAGATTTCCTTCCAACATAGTTATCTAAAGTAAATATATGTCAATATTATAATTGTATTGACAATATTAAATTCATATTTACAATGGAAAATAAGCTGCGTTGTAATATATTTGTTCCAAAAAGGGATTAAGATACTGGAGAGTAGAGGAGGTTACGTAATAATGAGTTACATACCCTGTGATCATCACAACACATTGTAGGATAGTCAATACGGTGGGAAGGACATGCGGCGATAATGGGAGATTCAAGAACCTTTTCTGGGTACTGACTGGCAGACCCAATAGGAAGAGACCATTGGAAAGACCTAGACTCAGATTAGAGGATAACATTAGAATGGACCTGAAAGAGATAGGGTGTAATGAGGTGGACTGGATGAATCTAGCTTAATATATGGATAGTTGGCGTGTGACAATGAACATTCGAGTTCTTAATACCATCGAGAGATTAAGTAAGCAAGTATGGAATAAACTCCTCCCTATTGGTTCTTAGTGAACAGAATTTATGAGTTTAAATAAATACTGTAATCATGCAAACAAATACAAAACTCAACACAGAAAACAACAAGACAATGAAACAAATTATTTTGGGATTATTTTATGTGCAGCGTGTCTTACTACCCAAGTGGATTACCCGCATGTTCAAACAGCTAATAGAGTAGGGTTGAGGAAGGTAATATTTGAGAGAAAATGTAACCAAATTTGCGTGGAATGAGAGGAGGAACCTATTTAATAAAAACCACTCACATGAATCCAGGATGGGATTCGAATGTTAAACCACACCAGACGATACTGATACTTTTGTCCGTGTGAACAACGATACAGGTAAATATGTGTTCAATTGAAAGGTGAATACATAATATAAAATACTAGTATACTAAGTCCGGATTAGCACACATTATGTATTTTTTTACCACTCAACTTCACTACAAATGGTTGGATAGTTTGGAAGGAGATCCTTATAATAAAATTGGGGAATAATTTTAGCCCTCCGCAATACTTCGTTTTAGGAAAATTGATAACAAGACAAGAGTATACAAATATTACATTTAGGGAACAGCATTAAAGAGTTTAAACAAGTGATTCTTAAAGAGCAGCAGAAAGAAAATTCTTAAGTCGCTCCATTAAATGCAAAGATAATAATGGTTTTTACAAAAATATAGGTGACCTGGTGGTCTAGGGGTAAGGTGTCAGACTTCTGTGCTGGCGGCCGGGGTTCAATCCTCGGTCCCGACAAAAATTTATCTGATTACCAAACCCTTCCTTCACCTCTGACAAGACATCTTGTGAATGTAGGGAATGCCAGGCCTCCACCGTGGTTCGGATTCCATGTTAAACTGTAGGTCCTTCATTTCATCTCACAATCACCCTACCATTACACATTAGCGTAAGTGCGTATAAACCGAACGGGTAGTAAGACGCGGTGCTAATAATAATAATAATAATAATATACAAAAATATAATATTTGATTAGACCACGTGGGAGTTTTATTAATATAAACGTACAGATTTTCGACCACAGATGCCGTATTATATGTTTTATTCAATATTACATTAATTAGATTAAAAAAGTTCGTAGTAATTTAAGTTTATTTAAGCCTATAATAATAAAAAATTGAGCTCTACCAAGATTAATAAACAAGCTATTATACGTGGCCTGTGTGTGTACTACATCAAGATCTGAGTTTAATTACATAAAGGAATTATTTAATAGATGTGCAGGAAATATTTGTAAATTGTCTCCGTAAAGATTATGTTTAGTAACCTGAAGGCAATTTGGTAGGTCATTACTAAATGTGAAACGGTTTAGGTAGAAAAAAAAGCATTAATTGTTAACTAGTGTAATATGTCCCGAAAACGACAGAGTATTCAATGTTAACTAGTGTAATATGTCCCGAAAACGACAGAATATTCAATGTTAACTAGTGTAATATGTCCCGAAAACGACAGAATATTCAATGTTAACTAGTGTAATATGTCCCGAAAACGACAGATTATTCCGTGTTAACTAGTGTAATATGTCCAGAAAACGACAGATTATTCCGTGTTAACTAGTGTATTATGTCCCGAAAACGACAGATTATTCAATGTTAACTAGTGTAATATGTTCCGAAAACGACAGATTATTCAATGTTAACTAGTGTAATATGTCCGAAAACGACAGATATTCAATGATAACTAGTGTAATATTTCCGAAAACGACAGAATATTCAATGTTAACTAGTGTAATATGTCCCGAAAACGACAGAATATTCAATGTTAACTAGTGTAATATGTCCCGAAAATGACAGATTATTCAATGTTAACTAGTGTAATATGTCCCAAAACGACAGATTATTCATGTTAACTAGTGTAAATGTCCCGAAAACGACAGATTATTCCGTGTTAACTAGTGTAATTATGTTCCGAAAAGACAGAGTTATTCAATGTTAACTAGTGTAATATATCCCGAAAACGACAGAATATTCAATGTTAACTAGTGTAATATGTCCGAAAACGACAGATATTCAATGTTAACTAGTGTAATATGTCCCGAAAACGACAGAATATTCAATGTTAACTAGTGTAATATGTCCCGAAAACGACAGAATATTCAATGTTAACTAGTGTAATATGTCCCGAAAACGACAGATTATTCCGTGTTAACTAGTGTAATATGTCCCGAAAACGACAGATTATTCAGTGTTAACTAGTGTAATTATGTCCCGAAAACGACAGATTATTCAATGTTAACTAGTGTAATATGTTCCGAAAACGACAGATTATTCAATGTTAACTAGTGTAATATGTCCTGAAAACGACAGATTATTCAATGATAACTAGTGTAATATGTTCCGAAAACGACAGAATATTCAATGTTAACTAGTGTAATATGTCCTGAAAACGACAGAATATTCAATGTTAACTAGTGTAATATGTCCCGAAAACGACAGAATATTCAATGTTAACTAGTGTAATATGTCCCGAAAACGACAGATTATTCCGATGTTAACTAGTGTAATATGTCCCGAAAACGACAAAATTATTCAGTGTTAACTAGTGTAATTATGTCCCGAAACGACAGATATTCAATGTTAACTAGTGTAATATGTTCCGAAAACGACAGATTATTCAATGTTAACTAGTGTAATATGTCCTAAAACGACAGATATTCAATGTATAACTAGTGTAATATGTTCCGAAAACGACAGAATATTCAATGTTAACTAGTGTAATATGTCCCGAAAACGACAGAATATTCAATGTTAACTAGTGTAATATGTCCCGAAAATGACAGTGTGCAGCTGCTCTAAAGGCATGTGTGAACTTTAAAAAGGGGATTTCCGCAGGTTCTTTTGCTCATGGTGACACTTAAAAATAAATCATTTCTTTCTGGGAGCAAAAGTGCTCCACATTATAACCAAACACCAAGAAAAAATAATAGAGGACGTAGTAAATATATGTTTTCAACTTTTTTCCACCTTATTAAATAAACTGAAAATTTACGAGATCTCATGTAAATTATTCAAAGAATACGCAATACTTCGTAAAATATTAGTATATGTGCTTGGCCATAAAGCTCACCAAAATATAAGCCGCAACAAGAGTCTAAATGGAATTTTTTTTATTATAAGTTTAAAGGTAATATAAACGACCATAAATGCGGAACAATTTTAGTTGACATTTTCCCAAGAGAAATATTATCTCCCATGAACCGGAAACAAACCACCAAACCAAATAAAACAATGTTACTAATCTTACCATATACGCTAGGCCCGTATGTACAGTACGTGAAATTATTCTTTTGAATACTTACGTTAAAATATTACTATCGAAAAAAAATCTGCTGGCTTCCCTAGCAAAAGTGTGCAAATGGGACTCAAACCAGCGAGCATTGACGAAATTGTAACATACTTCTCAGACGTTTGCTGAAAAATAAGCCAACGCTAAGATTAAGTATTTTGCTTGTTAGAGCATCCACTTGGATAATTATTTTTCAAGTAAATACGTAATAGTTTGTTTACATTTTGTAAAGTCTATTATTAGGAATAAGCTAGTTAAAAAAGTGGTGAGATACTGGAATGAACTAGATTACATAACGTCATACAAGATCGTTTTAGGATAGTCAAATCTCTATATTACGGGGACAGGACATGTAGCGCGAATGCGAGAATTAGTAACCGTGTATATGGTATTACTATCATACCAATGGTAAGATACTTGGAAGACCGATCTCAGATGTAAGGATAAAACTGGATAGGACATGAATTATATAGGGTAATGAGTGGTACTGGATATAACTACTCAAGATAGGGGTAAGGTGAATGATGATAGGAATGATAGAACTACTCAAGATAGGGGTAAGGTGTACTTGGATGTAACTATCTCAAGATAGGGGTAAGGTGTACTTGGATGTAACTATCTCAAGATAGGGGTAAGGTGTACTTGGATGTAACTATCTCAAGATAGGGGTAAGGTGTACTTGGATGTAACTATCTCAAGATAGGGGTAAGGTGTACTTGGATGTAACTATCTCAAGATAGGGGTAAGGTGTACTTGGATGTAACTATCTCAAGATAGGGGTAAGGTGTACTTGGATGTAACTATCTCAAGATAGGGTAAGGTGTATTGGGGTAGAATGGATAGAATTGTCTCAAGATAGAATAGAGTGTAATGAGGTGGACTGGACAGAACTATCTCAAGGTAGCGTACTTTTCTAAGTGTGGAAATGAACGTTCGAGTCCCTAATGCCGTAAAGGGAGTAATTAAATCCTATTTATTTAATTCACATGGTCCATATGGTCCTTTGTCCGTGAGAAATTGACCCTAAACTAATTAAAGGATTTTTGAAAAACATTATAAGTTGTAATAAGGAAACAATATTTAATCGTAGTTATAATAATAGAATTCAATGTAAAGAATGGTTACAATGTGAGATAGAAAATATGTATTAATTAATACTGAGTCTAAGATCAATTGAGAATTAAGATATGAATGCTGTATTTAATATCTAAGAAATCATTAATATTGACATTATTATTCAAATCAATATATAACAAATTAATAATATAATTATCATAAATTATAATAATCAAATCAGATGTAATGAATAGTTACAATGTGGGATAGACATTAAAGACAAAAAAGTCATACTTTAGTTCACGGATCCGCCTAACATTTAAAGTTGAATATTTTACTATAATGTGACCATTTACACCCGATTGAGGAGATTAGTTTGTTCAGGAACTGTACCGCTAATACCTCGGGATGGCGGTGTAACCCACGTTAACCCTCAGCTCGGAGAACCCAATGTAGCCCCTCAGGATTAAGGTCACCACGCGCCAACCACTGGATAATACATCTGTCAACGACAAGGCCAACCGTGAGCCGTGGGCGAGCCGTGGTGAATGATGTCGGGCTGTCGCAGTGTCGGGAATATGATTGACGACGTTGACATATTGTCGACGAACCACAAAGTCCCCGATTACCGGCGTCAAGTTTAACTGAACAACTCTCTCACACTATTTGTTCAGAGGGGTTGTGTAAGATTAGATTAGAGGGGCACTTATTTTGTTGAGTGGGTTATATTACTGAGCCAGCTGAAGCAGGAAAATGGTTAATACGTCAGAATTATGACTCTAGATACTTCGTTTCGGTCCTGACCACGCCAGTAAAATGTTATAATTTTTCAGCACCGCCACTGGGGCCATACGTCTATGCACTAATTACGCTAATATGTTAAGGAGGTTGAACTTAGAGGAAGTGTACCCACATTTGCGTGGAGGGAGAGCGTAAAACCCTTTAGGAAAACCCACCCTCAGCACATCAATCAGGATTCGAACCTCAATCTCCCCATTATCGGCAATCTAGTCCTACTGAAAGAGTAGCGTGTTAGACCACGCGGCCACTGAATCGGGTAAAAGGGTTATTGTGATAAGGTTAGATTCAGAGGATGTGTACTTGCTATACTATGGATAGATGGTGAAAAAACACATTTGTAAAACCAACTCCAGGTCACCCAGCTAGTATTCGAACCCCAAACTTTCGGTCATTGGTGATCTTGTGTAATGGTAACTTAACACCTTAGACCACACAGCTAGCAGTGCGGGCTACCATTTTTAGTGTTAACCTTCTTTACATAGTCGTTCATTTCTAAATGTAACAATGAAATACTAGACCATCAACTTTAAATGTAATTACCATTTTGATTTCTCATGATTCGGTATTGATTGAAATATGTTTTTGTCATAAAATATCACTTTTGATTGGGGTGGTGGAATTTTCCTGCTGGCATTGCTGTTAAACAGATGAGTTTGACAGGTCAAAGAGGAAACATATATCTGACCTAAACTCTAAATTCGCGTTTATGACTAATGGATATTTTAATTAATAAATGTTTCGTGCAAAATAGTATTTAAAAACTCGTTTTGAAACGTTTGCATGAAACTTTTATTTTGTTTTGGAGTATTTATAAATAATTAAATTTGTAAAATTTAAGAATGTATGGATCATGTGGGGGATAGGGCTCTCATTGTCATAAAAAAATAAGTGTTTTGGGTATTTAAACAAATATTATTAAATATATTAGCTATTGCTACACCCACTTCAGTGGCCGAATGATCTAATGCGTCATTCTCGTGTTGAAAGGGACTGCTTAACGGGGAGATCGGAGTTATAATACCAGTTGGCGTTATTAAAGGTGGTTTTTCCATAATGGTTTCCTTCTCTCCTTCCACGAATGGGGAGGATTACCTCTCAATTACTTTCTTCCTCATGCCTACCTTATTAAAGTATAAGTCATTCACGAGCTAAGTTTACCTGGATGACAGCTCGAAATGTTACTAGAAGTAATCCCTAATATATCACTACGCCAACAGCTGACATCTATCACTTTGGATGACTGTAATTAAATCATATGGTAATATATTAATGTGATAGTTAACCACAGTAATTGAGGTCAATATTATTTATAAATTTATTTGAGGTCGAACACAAAGTTTATTTATAGTTTTATTCCACTTAAACAAATATTCACACCACTTTCACAAAAACTTCTAACGAACATAGCTTCAAAATGGCGACTGACGAATCTAAACCATATGATTGAACATAACTAGTTTCCTTAAATAATAATTATACAAAGCTTAAGATTTTCAAGATCCTTCTTTTGGCATCCTTCCACACCAGCAATCACGCAGTCTAATACTTCAGGCTCACAATGTGTGTAGTAACAAAAACTAAGGTTTCTCAAAGAAAGTGGTTAGTAACAAGTTTTCGCTTTTTATGTTTTTTTATTCCTTAGCTACCCAAATAGATAGGCACAGTGTCTAATGGGCTAGGCTCATTATGGATGTAAAAAAGAGGGTAAGGCGTTCACACCTTAAAGAAGAATTCCCTGACTCATACGATCACCCCTAGTCCAAATAATGAGCAAGGATGACCATGAAATGTGTTATCAGATTATCATTAAAAAGACAACACTCTACCACAACATCCCCAGATATTACAACCTCACTAACCACAACATCTCCAGATATTACAACCCTCCACTCTACAACCCAACAAACATCCCAGATTTACAACCTCACTCTACCACAACATCCCAGATTTACAACCTCACTCTACCACAACATCCCCAGATGTTACAACCTCACTCTACAACATCCCCAGATGTTACAACCTCACTCTACACAACATCCCCAGATGTTACAACCTCACTACCACAACATCCCCAGATATTACAACCTACTCAACCACAACATCCCAGATTTTACAACCTCACTCTACCACAACATCCCCAGATGTTACAACCTCACTACCACAACATCCCCAGATATTACAACCTCACTCTACCACAACATCCCCAGTATTTACAACCTTACTTACCACAACATCCCCAGATTTACAACCTCACTCTACCACACATCCCCAGATGTTACATCATTTCAAACCACAACATCCCCAGATTTTACAACCTCACTACCACAACATCCCCAGATTTACAACCTATACTACCACATCATCCCCAGATGTTACACCGTTCAACATGAAGGTAATGTTGTGAAGGAAACACTTCTATCGAGAAAAGTAAACAGGGAGATACATTTAGATAGTCATTTTAAATTATCTATTTAAAATAACAAAGCAGGGAACTAATTGCTTGCCCCCATTTAATCGGACAATAGAAGTAACAACATTTAATAATAACAAAAATACTAATATATTTAGTCAAGCAATGTGTGGTTTAGTAACAAAAATAAATCTATATCTAAATCAATGGTATCAAAATTATATATCAATATTATCCACAAAGGACTGTAGTAGGAATAAATATTCTATGCCATCAATTCACTTTAATGGTGAAGGAGATCTCCTATTAAATTATTATTTATTTTTTATTTTATTATTATTATATTATTAATTATATATATTATTATAGCACCGCGTCTTACCACCCGTTCAGGTTGTACGCACTTACGCTAATGTGTAATGGTAGGGTGATGTGAGATGAAATGGATGACCTACAGTTTAACGTGGAATTCAAACCACGATGGAGGCCTGGTATTCCTATTAAATTGAAAGACCATATACGATTGGCACACCCAAGTATTTAATTTCTAGTGACAATTGAATAGCACAACCCCAATTAGTAATGTCTCAACAAATCTTATTATGGAAGAGCAATTATAAAAGTCAATACAGGGACATACAAAAGCCAAGAGGCCAAGAAAAAACATAGTGACAAATCCCTCTAGTTCTAGTATCGACACTGAAGATTCGAAACCCTGTCCCAAGACATATTAATGGTAAAATCCATTTACATTGACCCACTCTGCAATGAAACAATGTTACCTAGACCTCAACTGCCACTGGGAATACTACACAGCATTAGGAAACTAATGTCTATAAATTAAGATGTTATTAAATAGACACACTGGCTCCTAATGCACCAAACTGAGATTATATTAATTTACGACTTACACCCGTCCTCGTGCAAATAATTGAGCTAAGTTCCCTGCTCACATATCATATTCAGGTATGCGCCGCATTGCAGCAACATGATGCAATGCCCTGAGAGGGTAAGCTACTCCAAAACAAATAGCATCATTAAATTATAAATTGACAAAGTGCCTGCCATTCAACAGAACAAAACTTAAACCTTATTTCAACCAATTTAAACAACTACAAACTTTATCAGAAGGAGACATAACTTCCAAAAATAATTTCTCCACATAGTCGACGAGACCATCGATACCATCCTCACAGGCAGGCGACTACAATCAAATTTAGCAGTGAGTCTTCTTCTGTCGTTGATTGAATAATAAGTTGAGTTTAGTGGGCTGAGCACCCAAATATATATGATTAAAATATCGGGAGGAGTGGAGTGGCGAGAAGGAGACATACATTATTTACCCAGCAGTCATTCCAGTTTAGTAGATAGGTGGGAGTTGGTCCCGTGACACCTTCTTCTCGTGGCTAGAAGAGTTGACTGTGGTGGGGAGCTTCATGTGCTTGCGGCCTTCTTCCTCCTTACTACCTGCTTCTGTGGCCGCATGGTCTAAGGCATCACTCTTACAAGACTAGACTGCCAATGGCAGGAATATTGGGGTTCGAGTCGGGTGTACTGAGTGTGGTTTTTTCTAAATAGTTTTCCCCTCTTACTCCACATAGGTGTGAGTACACTTCCTCTACACATTAGCACAATTAGTACATATGCTTATAGCCTGAACCGGTAGTAAGACTTTTTACTATACCTCTTACTACCCATCAAGGATGTACGCATTTAATTACACCAATAGGATTAGGATGAGTAAGATATTATGTATAGGCAATGAACCCGCATTTGTGTGGGAAACCATGTAGTAAAAACCCATTCTCACTCCACCTGGTGGGATTCGAACCCCTCACCTACTCGTAATGACAGATAAGTTTAGATGAGCTTGACCTCTATGTTGCTTGCCTAATGGTGTGGGTGACTAGTAATTAGTATCCAACCACTTTCTTTGAACGAAATAATTATTTAAAACTCGAATACAGTCAGGTCAAAAGATCCCTAAATGGACATTTTAAACAAAATCATTAGAGACATTTTCTAAAAATTTCAAATTTTCAAAAATTACTCATTAGTAAACTATCTTCAATCCAAGTGCTAAGGACAAAATTAAAAGAAAGTCTATAGCATCTAAATATCACGTTAAAACCGATCGAGATAGAACATGTTCACGATTGCACTACTTTCTCTTTATAAGAGAAAGTTAGCTCATCGGCTGGACAGTCTCCTTTTTTCCACAGCTGTGTTCTCACATGAGACACCAAAGTAGTGTTGTTGGCTATTAAGTCACGTAAGCTCTCATGTTTGGACCACATTAAATACAGTTTATTTTCTTTAAATGACGATAAATCAGCTTTAAAATAAAACTCAGTCATTATTAGGGTTTTCTAATCTTTTTGTAAGATTAAATTTATTTCAAGAAAAAGACTACGCCTATTGATCAAAACCAGCGGGCTGTATGTCAATGAAAACAATAAACCAAAGTTAAATTCACATAAATCAACGTCAACGTTGCATCAATTCTAGAAATGAAAAGGTTATTGATGTAATAAGATGTCAGTTTCATACATTTTACCTCCACACACACAGTGAAATGTCAAAGACTCAGAGTATTGTACGATTGTAGAGTAATACAAGTCAATATTTCCCAATTGGTGGCCCATGGACCAGTACCGGTCCGCGGGCTCGTTACTGCCGGTTCAGAAATATATATTTTTATTTGTGGTTATACTTTTATTCTAGCAACGTGTACAATAATTAACTTTTTTCCGTTAATTAATTTTGTTTCCAAACAATTCTTGTTAAATTTTAATTCACTTTATATTCCTGGGTCATACAAGTCTATTCAACTAAATTAAGTGTTTGTGTCATTTATTAATTTATATATGTTATAACTAATTTATACGGGTCATAATTACAAAAATAGGTGCACAAAATGTTGGCAAAAATTTATAAATAGGAATTGTATTGGAAATAATATCTATAACTTAAATTGGACCCAAATAAATCCTGCTTTGGGAAATTATTTACTTATCTCCTGATATCTATATCTTTCCGGTCGTTCACAGACTAGCAACAAGTCTTACTACCCATTCGGATTTTAAGCTAACCAATAATGGTTATGGTTCATTAATTAGAAAAAGACAATAACCTTAGTACCAACGGTACTAAACCCACATCCGTGAGAATGTGGAGAAACCGCCAGTCTTATCAAATGTTGTTTGCTGATGATGTGGAAGTTGGGGTTTGACATTAACATGTTTTTCCTAAATGTTTTCCCTTTCTCTCTCCACGAATGTGTAAGTGCATTTATTTTAACCAGTGGTTCTCGATCTCTTATAGTTGACGCCTCCCTTGGTAGAGTATTATCGAACTCCCACGCCCCTCTCCTTCCATTTTGACATTATTATAAAAAAATATCTTAACCTAAAACATTAATTTTCTAATCATTTCTTTATTTTTAACAAAATATAAATGTAAGCCTGACACAAGCAGCATAATAGTTCAACAAAATAAACTGAAAATTGGTGAGATGGTTGGTTCTGTTTTTCTTTCACTAGTTGTTGAATTTTAGTTTTTATGTTTGAAAGGGCACACCGAAAACCACTTTCCACTTGAAGTCGACACCGCTGTTAGTTTTTATGAGAGTCATAATTGAAAATTCTGACACACAGGTACACAGAAGAAAATGGTATAGTCATGCATAATATTTGCATGGCTACTTTTGGGTAAATGTGCAGGTAATTTAGCCAAAATTAATTCTGATTCATTGTTTGAAATTCATCCTTGGCTTTTGTGTCGCACTTGAGTTCAAAGCCTCTTCTTATATTGATTCTGTCATGTCAATTTCCAAGACTAATTATTTTGAGAAAGATCCGCCAATTAGTGCTTGAATTCTTCTGCAAGAAGATCCAAGTGTGAAATAATCTTGTTCTTCAACTCATGCTGATCGAATTTATTGTTGCCAAGTAGTTCATTGAGACGAGTAAGAGATGAGAAATTTCCGTCTTGAAGTCGTCGCTTCCACAGCTGAAGTTTTCCCATGCATGCTCTGATGGCATCATGTTTGAGTTGTTCCCTTGCAGTTTTAAATTGAAGTTGTTCAATGCTTCGAAAAATCGGAAAGGTAGGCCAGTGACAAAATAAATTTATCGTTGGTGAACGCTCCACATAGCTTATTGTTTTTCTGACTAAGTATAAATATTTCTACTTCGGACTTAAAGTCATACAGTCGAGCTAACATATTACCTTTTGATAACCAATGAACTTCGGTGTGAAAAAGTATAGTTTTGTGCCAAGATCAGCACAAAGACCTTCAAAAGTGTTGTATCTAAGGCACTTGCCTTCCCAGAATTCACTACTTTTATTGCTACTTTCATTGAGTGGTTAAGTTCATCTGGTAAAGTTTTAGCTGCCAAAGCTTATCTGTGCTTTACACAGTGGATTCCTATTATAGCCAGATTGCCAGATCTCATCTTTTGCCAACTTAAGGAATCCAGAACGAGAACCAAGCATAGCTTGTGCTCCATCATTATAGATCCCCATAACTCTTTCCCATGAAAGTCTATTTTTATCGAAAAACTCACAAAAAGCAGACATGATGTCAGAAACTTTTGATGTTGTTTTCCAAGGTTTTATAAAGAACATTTCTTTTCTCAAATCTCCGCCGTCCACAAACCGACAATAAACTAGCAATTGATAGCGCTGAGCTAAATGGAATTCTTAGATGATTTTTAACGTTATTTTCTATTGGATCTACACCTCCTGTGGAAATTCCCCTCTCCTTTTTCAAGTTGGGAACCACTGTAGTCTAATCTCTGCTTTCATCATCTCTAGAACATTAGTATGGATATGTGAATAGTCCGGACGTGTAATAAGACGCAAATATTAATAAAAAAAGTTTTCTTTTAAATTAAAGTTAATCAGAGCTGTGTGGTTTTAGTATGCATTTCCCTTTAGATTTACCCCGTAATGAGACCAAATGATTAATTATACACCCACGTCTGTGAGGCCGTGGTCTAAGTGTCAGACTCATACAGTCTGATTTGCCAGTGACAAGTATGTTGGGTTCGAATCCAGGCAGACTGTACTAAAGGTGTTTTTTCCTAAATTTATTATAACTTTTATTCCATGCAAATACAGGTTCATCCCTTCTCAAAAAATACCTTCCTCATCTCTACCATATTAACTTAGTTAGTGTATATACCTATAATCCGAAAGGTTAGATAGACGTGGGGGGAAACAAATTCTACACACTCTACTAAAACTTCAAACAAAATTTAATTGTTTAAGTTTTCTGTGGTTTTTCTAAAAAACCAAAGTTCTCCCAATCTGTAATTTGGTAAAGTTAAACGATAAACCGTCCAATAAGAATTCTGGTCGTGACATCTGCGACTGTTGACATCGATTGTTCTAGTCGATACAACGCGAGAAAGTTGCGAGAGAGAGTGTTTTTGTTGAAAGAAAGGGTAGGAAGAATTAAAGGGGAAAGAAAGAAACTATGCTAGAGACACGCAACGAGAAGAAGAAAATAAATAAAACAGTGGAACTTTGCCCAAACGGCGGCCATAAACGTTGAATTATATGAAAGAGAGATGGATAGAGACCTAGGTTGTTAGATCGATAGCGCTGCTTTACAATTGAACTCAATTACACGCAGAATGGACTACTGCCACGGCGCTTTAACAAATGTGTGTGTGTGTGTGTGTGTGTGTGTCGTGCAAGCAGTAGGGCACGGGTGTGAAACAGGCTGCGTTCTGTCAGGGGCACTCTACAAAATGCGTGGACATTTCTGGTTGACCTATAACTAATGCACGATTTGAATCTTTTAGATTAGAGCATTTAGTAAATGAGTGTAAAAACTCCAACATTAGCTATAGTTCACTATATTTAGCATCTAGATGTCTAAATCCACACCAACTGTCAAAATGTGAAAGCTTCGAAACACACCCATGACATAGAGCCTTTTATTAATTACCAACTTTATTTACTGCCAAAATTAATAATATCTTACTATATATTATTTACCAACGTGTCTTACTACCCGTTTGGGATATACGCCTATGCACTAATAACTAATCTAATGGGTTAGGAATGAGGACTTTTGAATTTATAGGAAGTGTACCCACATTTGCGTGGAGGTAGAATGAAAGACCATTTAGGAAAATCCACCCTCAGTGCACCCGAATGGGATCGAATCCTAATTTCCCTCTCATCGGCATCCTGTCTATTGCAAGAGTAGTGCCTTAGACCATGTGGCCACCAAAGTGGGTTTTACTATATTATTAGTGTTATTTTATAAGTATTGATGACACCTATCAAAAGTGACATATGCAGATCACATGACTTGACGTATGAATACGTGAAAGTAAGTCTAAAACATTCATAACTTTACGATAAGGCCCTTCCTATGAAAATTGGACTGTAGTAGTTTGTGAACTATCAACAAAGTTACTCATCTTTCAAATGGTAACTAATCCCCATCAATGATTAAAAAAAACACCTGTATGGTTTTCTTATCATCTTGCCAAATGAATGCTGTTGCATTTTCTTAAGATACCCATCTCTCTCTGACACTGATAGTCAATTTTGACATAAAAGTAAACATATATTAACTTTTGGCTAACGTACTGTATGTTTTTAGTAGTTCATAGAAAATCACATTTTAATTTTATATATATATATAAATTGATTTTATGTATATAAATTAATTTTAGCGTTATTTTGAACTTTTAAAGTGAGGGATGTATGGAATGCGAGAAAAGGTAAGTGTTTTTTGCAGATTTTATATAAATACATTTCTTGGTCAAAATAAATTTAAAAATTTGCCGGTAGAAGCATATAGTTTAATGTTCTTCTCACGTTGACTTCATCAGCTCTTGAATATCTCTGAAGAGTGTCCTGTAATTTGATGACAACTTTTCTCTTCATTTAAAAAGTTTGTTATTTAATGGCACTATGCTCATGAATCATGATAGATATTCAACAACTATCGAGGTCACCATGTTAATAAAATTGAAATCTTTGTTAGTATTGAAGAATTTATTTGATTTATCTTGTCAAAAAAATATGTTTTGCTATAAAAACTGCAAAAACATGGGCCTTAACTTGGTTCCCTCACTTCCTTAACAGTGAAACAGACAAGACGATACTGACGCCTATAGATAGACACACAAATTGACTAGTATTACTCTGCGCCGACTAAAAGAATACTCTTAAACTCTTGATTTGAGTTTCCCAAATTTCCATACAAAATTGTATCCAAATGAGCCAGTAAGATGCGATAAAGATAGATGTGTGCCGCCCTTTTGTCACCAAGTCCCAATTACACGTAAATATAAATAATTTAATTAAACAGCCAAAAGGTTATCTACAGAACAAACCCGTCCTTTGGGCATGTGACTACTTGAAACTAGCTCTATTAACTTTAAAACTGTCATACAAGGTTCTATAAGTGGCGGTCCTTCTGTACATATCGCGTGTGTATATTATGTTGCCGGACAAATAGTGTATCTCTTGGGTAGGATAAGAAAGGATATGAAGGGGGAGGGAGGGGGGAAGATGTCCTCGCAAAATGTCTCCAGAAATACGACGCCAGGGTGCAATTTTATTTCTTGCAGCTCAGGAGCCAGTTTTTTTTTTTTTTTTGCTATAGTAGAGCATGAAGCTTGTGTTGGTGAGTGGAGAGTAGGAAGGGGGGTATGGGGTAAGGCTGGTATATTCTGCAGAGTCAGTCACAAACAAGACAAGGAAGTGAGAGAGAGTTATATTATAACACAAGGAATCTCTTCCTTTCATTATTACCCGAGAGGTGTAAGTTTTATTAAATGGGATGACGTGATTTAGCGCTCTCTGTTATATGAACATTTTATAAGTTGACTTTAAATTACATACTTTTTTATTTATTTTAGGGATATAATTTTCTCATATGCTACTTAAAGGCACCGTCTTCTTGAGAAATGACTTAATTTGTTTGAGTTAGGTTAGATCTATGTTTATCATCATTTACCTTAATCTCAGAACTTGAATATTTCGCGTGAAGCTTTGTTGAAAAGGAGCTAATTTCACCTTGGCATTCATAGTTTTAAAACCATGAACCTTAAATATTTAATTTTTAATTATATAGGTTTTATATGACTAAAAATTTAGACACATGGTTATAAACTTCGCCTATTTTTTGGTGTGAAGCATAATTTTAAACTTACAAAACCTTTGATAAATAAAGAGGTATTTTTGAAATTCAACAACACATATTGGCGCCGCCGGCAATAGGCCACCTTAGACATGTCATTTTTGATTATATTAATACTGTACTATTATTTTATATTTTATATGACCAATACTTGGCTATTATGGACGCATTTTAATGGAGATGGATCTAGTCCTAAATTTCTCAAATCCCAAACTTAAATTTTCTTTTTAATCTCGAATTCAAATTCAAGTCATTAAAAATTAAAAATTCTAATATTATCCAAATATTTTAAATTGAAAAGTTGTCAAGCGGCTTGGTATCAGTGACAAACGCTATTTTGTTTGCCATATATTTTACGTCATAAAAAACGAAGATAACCTATTTGAATAAATAAATTATAAGAGTACAAATTTGTCCTGTTTCATGATTTTGTTATTTTTCACAATTACAAAAGTCTAAATTATTACTATTATAAATTGCTAAAAATTATTAATTTCAAGTCGAAGCCTTCATAATTGAATTAAAATCATCTTTTTGAGATTTTTAAGATTCTAGAATCTCCGAATATTATAGGATTAAAACGTCCCATATCTAATTTTTGTATTAAGAAACGATCAATTAGAATGCAACTGAATCGTATGGCGTTTCATCTACTTTCCAGGATTAGATTAAGGGCACATTCAAGGAAACAACAAATACAATGCCTTAGTGGAGTTTCACTCAAGTTTCCAAGAGGGGTTGTCCGAACACAATATTCTCACACCCACAACTCAGCCCCTTTCATTTTACAAACCTTTTCAGACAAGTAAGGGGTAATATGCAGTCTGAGTAAACTCGTTTGGGGGGTTGGTTTACTATCTGAACATAGCTTTGTGAAAGCCGGCTGATTGACACTAGAAGACAAATAACGATTTTTGTCTGCTTTCTAGTAAAATCATATTTAAACTTATCTGTTAAAAAGATAAGTTTAAATATGATTTTACTAGAAGAGACAAAATCGTTATTTGTCTTGATCTTAATTTTGTTAGTCGGGAATGCACGTAGCGATCGCCGTGTTGAAAGTCGGAAGCTCTAAAAAAAAAAGCACAATCATTTTAACTTGGAGGCTGATTATCTGGTGTATTTTTGTCTATGATCAAGAGTTATCACATTACTTGAGACAGCCCACGTGCCAACGACTACCATATCTTGTATCTCTATGCACCACGTGCCAACGACTACCATATCTTGTATCTCTATGCACCATGTGCCAACGACTACCATATCTTGTATTTATGCACAACGTGCCAACGACTACCATATTTGTATCTCTATGCACACGTGCCAACGACTACCATATCTTGATCTCTATGCACAACGTATGGTTTTTATCAGAGTTCGAAGATTAGTGAGGTTTAGTTTATTGAGAAACTATTTAGGAAAAGCCGCCATCAATACACTCAGTCAATATTTGAATCCCTACCTCTCCATCAGAGGTGAACCAGAGTATACGAGACTGACGGCTCTGTCCACGTTGTAGTCGGTGTGGATCTGAACAGCTGGGTCCATGCTCAAAACATATATATTACTGAAAAACCGGCCTCGGTGGCTGCAAGGTCTGGGTCAGAGTGGTCCAACTGACGGCCATGTTCACTGAAAATGTGTCCTTCACAGTTTCTTGGAGGAAAATTAAAGAGAAATCCTCGGCGACAACCTGTTAAATAGTTAATGATTCAAATATATATAATTTTTTAAATATATAATATATTATATATATTTAAAAAGAATCATAATTGATTTTTTATTTTGAATTTATTTGATTTTTATGTAGAAGTGTATATTTATAATTCTAAGTGTTGGTTTCTTTTCGAAAGTGTGTGTGTGGCCATATTTCATTATACATTTTTGAGAGATTGCTAAACTTTTTAGAAGTAAGATTTGAAAGATTCTACCAACCAAAAATACAATGTATATAAGTATTGAAAATAATTGTTTATTAAGTGTTGTTCGTAGGCCTAAATTAATTTGATGGGATTACTAAAAGTCTAAAATATATCTTCGTCCCGTGGTGCAAATTTATCATAAGATTTGTTCTTTGGGATGAAAAACGTTGTAACAGTCTAAGGCGTCCCTCTCACAATAGACTGGACTGCAGATGACGGTGATATCGGTGTTCTAATCCCTGTTGGGTGTACAGAGGGTGGTTTTCTCTAAATATTCTTACAGTCTCCCTTCACGCCAATGTGAGATCATTTCCTCTAATTTTAAACTTAATACCTAACTCATTAGCGTGATTAGTACACAAGCGTAAACCTGATCAGGTAGTAAGACTTGGTGCTAAGTAAACTGTTGCTGCGTGTCTATAAGTGGGATCGAACTTCTGTCTCCCCAAGTCAGGGTCAGAGGATAGATACATTGACACCTAAAAGCCCGTCTCACGTTTGATTATCCGGGATATTAGATACAAAAAATATACGCTTGAAACGGAAATTGTATCAAAGAAGGGATTGATTTCTTCATTTGACAACAGAAATTTTATCATGTAAGGAACTGCATTCTTTTTTGGACAACAGATAACTTTTATCAAAGAAAGAATTGCATTTTTCATTTGACAAAAGAGAAATTATATCAAAGGGGGGATTGCATTTTTCATTTGACAACAGAGAAATTAGGAACACTTTATTAACTTCATGTTAAATAACTATTATCCTGTGTTTTAACTTTTAAATACGGTAAAACGTCATCACAGTTTCCATTTCTACTTTTTTTTTAAGTACAATACAGAAACCCGAACCACAACGCGACGTTTGGCTTGAGCTGTATTACCTCCCTAGCTCGGTACTATCCAGGGATGAAACAGCTTCTTAAGTGGTCCGTCTTCTGGCGCGTATACGTCATGGAAAACTTTCAGCTGTGCCGCTCTATTTAAATTGTGGTTGGTTTTTTTTATTCAAAATATGGTTTACTTTAAAATTAAGTTGAAAGATACCAACATTGATCCATATCATAAACAACCTAACATTTTAAGCTGAATTAATTAAAAAAATATATTCGAAAATTTTAAATAAGCTTATTTTCAACGGCGTTTTACGTAAATTGCCACGGTTTTTTGATTAAGGTGTAAGGTAAAGGACACTGAATTTATCATTCCTTAAACAAATGAAGTCATTTGTTATTATATGGGCACAACAAAACTATTTAAGTTATCTGAGTATTTTGTGTGTACTTTATGTGTGTGTGGTTTTTAAGTGTGTAGACTGCATTCTAATAAGAAATGTCACAATGTGATTACTTTTAACTTTTGAAATGCGGTGCCCTTAAGAAAACTAAACATAAATAAAACATGTCTAAAGTTTAAACTTTCAAATAGGTCTCGCAAAATTAACATAGTCGTCTCTTTCCCGAGTTTTACTACCCGTCCGGAATATACATATTTTAATCCCACAAATAATGTATGCTTTGAGGTGAATTGGGAAATTGTTTAAGTAAAGCCACACTTGGTATCCCTGGTTGACATCTAGTCCCCACGCCCACCAATGCGGATGGCACCAAGTTGTAGCTAGAGAAATACCACGCCTCACTTAATCAAGAAGTGTCATCTCCGTCGGAAAGGAGTGAAGTAAGTTATATCTGTGTTGACACAACTCTTTCTTCTGTTTAATTACTTTCCCAGTAAGTTCTTCTCCGCCCAAACAATCTTCCCTCTTCTCAGAAGTTGTTTGATCATCAAATAAACGTTCTAGATCCAATTCATTTTTTTAATTTAAGTTTATACTACTTTTAATTATTATTTTATAACACATTTTATTGTGAACTATTTTACTTTGTGCCATATATTATATATATATATATATAATGGACAAAGTAAAATATATATATATATATAAATATATATATATATATATAATAGCATTAAAATTCTTAAAAGTGTTAATTATTTAAACGTTAAAGTATAATTTCTCATAAAGTTACATTTGATTTTAGAGGCTTACGTTGGTGTCTATAAACAGCTTACTATAAATAAATATTTTGTCAATGTTTACAGTTTTACATTTGTTTGGTTAAACATATATATATATATATTATATATATATATATATATATATATATATACAAGGTATAGGTTAAAAGGATAGTTAAAGAAAATGTACCTCCGTTTGCATGAAAATAAGATGGGAAAATCCCTGATAAATCACACGCGTAAAATCACCCCCAGTGAGCCTAATCTAGAGTCGAACTTCGACCTCCTCGTCACAGGAAGTAAAGTTTTTTTGCAAGTCTGACGTCGTATAGTGTGACCACTGATGTGGGTGAGAAAATTATAGTTAAGAAGCTTCAAAATCATTCAAAATTATTTAACCGTCTTACAAATTGTCCATCACGAACTTTTTTTTTTTTTAATTTGAGGAGTATTAAGATTTAAGTTTCTCGCAGTTTTGTTACTCCAAGAACTGGGATATTTCAAGTTCATTGTCGTTTAAAATGAGCTACTGTTCCTTTTCAAAGACGTTTTGAAAATTATTAAACCTTAATGTAAGTTATTTCAATGGTAGAAGAATATTTTGAAACCCTTGCCTTCATTATGGCTTGAGCAATATTTTAAAATCGTGGAATCTGTAATACGTTTCAGCTCTATAGTTGGAAACCCCCTTAAAAAGTAACAAATGGTTGCCTCATAAAGAAAATCTGTCTCTACGCTAAACACCCAACCCTACACCCTATTGTTTTAAAGCTAGCCTAGAGTGGACCGATACCAGGACGTACAGAGATTAAATGTATATTGTGTTGGACACTGTCCTCAGTGATTACCTTATTCAGTGAACTTCGGTAGACACGTTCGCTGACCTCGGGACCACCATTAGTCATAGGACCTGTAGAAGTTGGAGGGGACACAAGTATACCTACTAAAAGGGATTAGTGAATTAAATAAGTACTCAGACCTGTTACATTTGATGTTCTAGTCACTAGACTCTAGAAAACCAATATTGGACCATCGTCAGGGTTTGAAAACCCATGTATGTTACACTACCGCTAATTCTCCCAACGTTCTATAGGAACTCTTTAGGATGGAGTGTTGAACGCTGATTACATTTTCTTTTAATGTTGGTCCGACAACATAGCTCAATTGGAAGCGCTACTGAGCTAAGAATCCCGGTCTAGATTCCTGGCATAGCCAAAATTTCATCATTAGTGAACTGTAGATTTTCTCTTCCTCTGCGGTAAATTAATGGCTAGGTGCTGAATATTGTGTCTTTTATAGGCTTAAGTTGGTTTATAAGTCGTGTTCTGCTATAATCAGTCAGTTCAGAACGTGCACGTCAAATATTTCCAAAAAATCCCAAAATAAGATGGAGAGAAAGTAGTTTTTCCTACAACTGTTGTATTCTACAAATTAATAAGTACTTAGAAAATTGTAATTTTTATCTACTCTCGTTTTGGTTTTCCCTTTTTCATGACGGTATATATAATCATTATCAATACATTATCCGTTTATTGGGCTAGATTGAATCCTCAGTAGGTAACATGCTTAGAGAACCTTGTTTCGACCCCAGGTACTGGTGGGAAAATATATTATTTTTGTAGTTTATCCACGTACACAAATAGTATAGTAATATCTCTGCTTTCTTATGTTAAGTTAGTTTGTAAGCCATGTTATTACAAACCACTGAGTCAAGAAAGCATACGTTAAATAGCTGAAGTGTAGAACTGGTATTAAAGGAGGTATTTAACCCACAATCTCTAAGCACAAGGATCAGTCGACAAATGACTTACAAATGAAATCTAACCTAGAACAATGTACTAACTAAACACTTAGCTCTAGAGCTAAGATGTAATTATAATATAAAGCTGGTGGAGTGAGCACGAACACACATGATAAAATATTTAATCTTGCGTCTCAAATTGAACTAGATTGTCTAATAACTTTCCACGAACCCTCTAGCTACGAGGACAGGTATAGATAGTTTCTAAAACACAAGTAGTCTGTCACGGAAGTGAGAAATGTGGGACCTTCTTCCTTTTCGTTTAAATATCCTTTTAAACAAATATTGTATATTACCATTTTTACAACCCAGCATTAGAACACTATCGGGTATCTTTAAATACAAAATTGGACACTCTTATTGCCGAAATTATCGGCCTCAAGGGGAAAAAATTAGTATCGACACTATATTACATTCATTAAGGTGGAGGTTTTTGCATTTTTTATGGGATTTTTTTTTTTTACAAATTAAATAAAATATTTCTCCAGTACAAACATAGTTTAATTTTATTCACACGGTGACCTAGAAATTTCTTGAATTTCTTTTAAGGAAGTTCTGGAAGATTTTAATGACAACTTTTTCTCTTCATTTAAAAAATTTGTTATATAATGCCACCATGCTCGTGACATATTCAGGAACTGTTGATATCAACATGTGAAGAAAATTAAACTCTATATTTATACTGAAGCTATATTTTATTTATTTTGGTCAAAAAAATGTTTTGCCATAAAACCCCTTCCATCCAACCTTAACAAAATATTATACTCATTTATTTTGTTAATAATAATATTTAGCACCACGTCTTACTACCCGTTCGGGTTATACGCTTTAAGTACTAATTACGCTAATGGATTAGGAATTGGGAAGGTTTAATTAGAGGAAGTGAACCCGCATTCGCGTGGAGGTAGAGTAGAAAACCATTTAGGGAAAACCACCCTCAGTTCACCCGACCGAGGCTCGAACCTCGATATCCCCGTCCTCAGCTGTCGAGCTATACACGACAAGCGCGTTAGCCAACTACGCCACCGAGGCGGGTGTATTTGTTTTGTTAATTATTTATGTGTAATTGAATAGTTAATAGCTATAAAAGATCGATCTTAAAAAAAAATAGTTAAATGAGAATGTATTTCTGATGGGCTGTCGTTTTCATAAAATTGGTGTTCTGTTGTCTGCCTCAGTGAACCTTTTTGGAGTATATAAAACATTATTGACCCATGTTGTACTATGTATGTACAGTACTGTACATACGTCATGAGTCCACCACCAACAAACCTATTCATGTGGAATAATGTCATGATCTAAACAGCGAATTAAGATAAATCGCACATTTAAACCAATAATAATGTTTTAATCAATTGAAATAGTTTTAGTGTTATTTCCCATTATCATTGTGTTAAAATGGTATTCATCATTCAATAATTTTATTTTTCTCGTGTTACTCGATTAGTTTGCTTAACAAGCTATTTAATTGTTTATTGAAATCCAAAGAGATTTTAGATATCAAAGTTTTTGACTATAAGCTTTTGAATTGCGTATTTTTCAAGCACACTCCACGGCGTACTTTTAAGTAAGCAAGGTGGTACCTTTCAATTGTCACTTTTATATTATTAAATAATCTTCACACGCGAGTAGAATTAAATTTCTGGTAACTCGCTTCGGTGGCCGCAAGGTCTAACGCACTACTTTCGTACCGAAGGTTGGGAGATCGGTGTTCGATCCTGGTCGGGTGCACTAAGGTAGTTTTTACTAAATGGTTTTCTATTCTCCTTCCACGAAAATTTGGGTGCACTTAATCTCAATTAAACCTTATTAATCCCTAACCTATTAGTGTAATTAGTACATAGACGTATGACCCGAACGGTTAGTAAGACACGGTGCTGAAAATATTTGTATTTATGTGTCTGTTTTCTACATAATTATTTCCCCAAGAGGTTAATTTGTGTTGTAATTGGTGGTCCTCATTGGTTTTGGTACAAATAGTTCATCTCAGGACCCGACGTCCGTGGGTTCGACAAATTTTTACTCAGCGATTAAAATCTGTAACACAACGTATTAATATTTAAATTTGGTGATGTAAATATTTGTATCATATCTCGATGCGTGTTTAGTATTAACTCAAATACTTATTATTAATGTTTACGTTTAAGAGATACCACTTGAATACACACATCTTAAATTCAAACCCTGACCTCTATATAACCAGCGAACCAGACTGGACAAAGTGACGTCTTTGTTCATGCACCCGCTCGGTCAGCTACAAATGTATTTATAAAGCTTCTTTATTAATAGGGCCACGTAATTGTATCTAAAAATTATAGTTATATTTGTTAAACCATCAAACACAAACAAACTTTGGTGGGACTATGGTATAAAGTTTGCCGCTCACTGAATAGGATCGGAACCCTTCGACCGGAAACAGGTTTTGTCGGCACATTGGTGAACTGGCGTTCGGAATTCATGTCAGTCGGAAGAAAACAACTAATGAGAGATTACATTGATTTTAATGATAGTGAGGAATAGTGAAGAGGAGGCAATGATGGTTTCTCTGTGCCTTTCTGCCGATGAACAGGAAGAAGAAGCTTCAAAATGACTATGGGTGCACGATATTATATGCAGAACGTAAGCCATAGGGAAAATACCTGGCAATAAAAAAAATTCAATACATTCTTATGAGTAACGAAAAGTTTTGTGAACCATTACAACTGATTGATATAAGAAAAAAAGAAACAAACTGCAAGAAATGTCGATTTCCAAAGTATCGACTAGCAGCGACACTCAGGTAAGAACTTAAACTGTTTACATAATATAGTAGGTAGCACAATATTTGATAGTGAATGTTTGTTTCTAAGTTCTTGGTGCACCGTTTGAAACAATGAGCCCAAATTAATTGTTGGAGGCCAGGAAGTCAAAAAAATTGCAAATGAATATTTTACTGGACAGATTTAATTTTGTATTGTTGTAATTTTATGTTATAGCTTCTGGAAGTGTGGTGGCTGGCTTACATAATGTTCTTGAACAGGGTCAGTAGAAAGGATTTTGGGTTGAGGACTAGAGAGTAGTGGAAATTTAGGGTACTATTCGCAATTTGGGTAGAAGATGGAGAGGGTACTTAGATTTGGGGGAATACTGGGAGCTCGGGGTAGAAGATAAAAAGGAGTTAATAGGATCGGAAAGAAAGATTGAAAATTGTGTTGAATGATTTTCAAATTCATAAGAATTTCTAGAAGCATAGAGAGATAATTAGTTGAACATTTGAATGTCTTAGACCAATGGTACCTAGCCTCAATTTTTTGAAGAGGATAAAATGTGCGAATAGTGCCCTCCATTGCTTAAAAAACTATAGTTAATGGTCTGGTGCTGGTGGAGCCTTTTGGACTTATCCGAATAAGTTTTAAGTACATGGGCAACCTTTCTTGGTTCCAGATATATTAATCTCTTAACGGCAGGTGTCCACCCTGCGATGGTACTAATTGTTCTTCCACTTGTGAAGGGGATACTTCCTCTTGGCTTCCATTATTATTATTTTCCTCGCTCACGTTGTTTTATTCACTTTGTCTCGTCTTTACTGTCATCTGAGTGAACTTGCAGATTTCTATTAGGTTTCCTTTGGTCACCAAAGTGGGCTTTTAGGAAATACATTTTGTTCCTCATATTTACAGGGCTTAATTGATTTAAATTTTTGACCATTAATGGTTCTCTTCTTGATCAATGCCTTCCAAAGCAACTCTTAAAGATGTACAATTATTTTTCAGAGTATAATCTAAAAAAAAAAGGTTCAAATACAAACAGAATAATGCTTTCCGGAATGATTTATATTTAATTAAATGAATAATGTGTTTTGTGTGCGCGTGCGAGTGCAAGCGGTATGTGTGTATATTTGTGAAAGTAATGGTTTGTGCATGTGTTTGTTTATTTGTTATCATTAAAACCTAAATAAAAATATTTGTTTCAGATTTCTTGGCCATGGTGGAACATACAGTTCAATTTCTTTCAGCTACACGATGGATAAAACTACACTTGGGCAAATCGTTCATATTACATGTTTGTCATTTTGGGAACGACTTTATACCTGATCACGAAACATGGAAAGCTTTTTCAAAAAGTTTCGCACATAAGTTGCAGTAATCAAACGTTATTAGAGCGCTTGACGACAAACATGTTCTAGCTCAGAAGCCAATCAACAATGGTTATCTTTATTATAGTTGCAGAAAAAAAATAGTGTTGTGTTAATGGCACTGGTAAATCCTGAATGCAAATTTTTTTGATTATATGTTGGTGCTCATGGGGAAAATCCGTGATGATGGAATATTTAAATATTTTCAATTAGGTTAATACCTTGTTAACAAATTTGATATACCATCACTAAAAGCTTGACCTAACACGGTTCTCGTACGTCCACCTGTCATAAATCTTGTCCATTACATTTGCATATCATGATTCCCATCCCTGGATCGCAACTACTTTAAAGCGTTACTAAAATGATATATTTTGAGGTCAGATAATGTTTAAAAAAATACTTTAATTTACCTAAGGGTAAGGTAGCTTGTAGCTTGACAAGAACACGTTATTAACAAATTTAGGTTAAAAACATGCCACCATCCAAATTCGAGCAATAATATATAAACGGTGATAATGAAACTGTTTGTGTATAATTTTGTATTGAAGAAAAAAATAAACAGTGTAACATTTGACTTACGAATTTCCTTTAAAATCTCTGAAATTTTATCTTACCCATTTTTCTTCATAACACAGTCATAATAATGTTTGTTACCAATGTTATAAATTATAGTTGAACTAAATTGATTATAAATTCATCGAAATACATTTTTTAAAATAAACAAAACTCGCCGAGTAACAGGAAACGGAAATCAACAGCTGATGTATAACTGAGCGTTAGGGAAGAGAATGATGCAATATTCCAATCCTGAGAACACTTGCGCATAGCTTCGGAATCCTTCAAAATATTACCTCTCTGGCAAACCGATTCGTTCCGATCCGATCCAATGTACGGCAAGCTTAGCAATAGACTGGGCTACCGATGTTGTGGAGATTGGGGATTTGAATCTCGTTCGTGTGTAATAAGGGTGTTTTTTTTATAAATGTGTTTCCACTCTTTCTTCACGCAAATTTAAGTATAAATACTCTATATTCAACCTTCCCCACCCTTAACACACTTTCGTAATTAGTAAATGTGCATACAACCCGAACTTGTAGTGAAATGCGGTGAAATACAGGATGTTTTACTCGCTACCGGCCCCTGAGTTTCCCTTACAACTTACAAAATAATGGACGCAATTCAATGAAACCTACTGCGGACATACTTTGGTGTATGAGAAGCCTGGCGACGGAATCACACGAGGGAGGCGGCGCTACTCTCTAGCCTGTGAGTGGCGCCTGCACGAAGCGAAGAACTATTCCGTGTTCGCTGTCCTCGGGAGTTGGTGTAACACATCTGACTGTGCTGTTGTTGTTACGGGATTGTCAACAGAGTATGAAGCGGTACACAGTGGAACAGTGCGTGTTTATTGTACGCACGTACTGGAAAACTACGTCAATAAAGGCGTGCCAAAGACAATTTTAAGTGAGTTTGGGGTTCAAAAACCACCGGAAAAATCTTCCATTCAGTATCTGTTGAATAGATTGGAAACCACGGGGATATTGTTGGATGGCCACGAAGGAGGATGTCCAAAACTGCCAGAAACAACTGTGCAGGAAGTTAAAAATAGACTACTGGCCTCCCCGTAGAAGTCCTTGGGCAAATGTCACAGGAGATGGAGCTTTCACAAGCATATGTCAACGAGCAGCAGCAAAAAATAAAAAAAAGCTGCATGCATACCGTGTTACTGTTACTCATGAATTGAGACCTCTCGACAAGCAGAAGAGACTCAATTACTGTCATTGGTTAAATCAGTTTGTCAATGCACATCCGGAAATACTTAACTGCGCGTGGTTCTCTGGCGAGGTTTGGTTCCACCTAAGTTGGTACGTCAATTCCCAGAATACCTGTATGTGGGCTAGTGAAAATTCTCACATCTTGCATCAAACACCCTTCATGATTAAAAAGTTGGGGTGTGGTGTGCTTTGTCGCAGCGCTGCATTATTGGCCCATCTTCTTCCATAAAATGGTGGATACCGCAGTTTACATGGAAATCTTCCATGTGTTTGTGAAACAGTTGGACGGCGAAGAACTCCATACTGGCTATTTTCAGCAGGATGGTGCCACCTGCCACACCTCCAATGTCAGCATGGCGGAAATTGTTTCCTTCTTTGAAGATCGTGTCATCTCTAAGGGACTTTGGCCACCAAATCATCTGACCTTACTCCGCCGGATTTCTTTCTATGGGGCATGCTGAAAGGGAAAGTGTATCACAACAAACCACGTACTCGCAAGGGGAACTGCTAAAATAAAATCTGCCGGAAATTGAGGGTGTGACTCCCGTTGTGTTGGTGAATACCTTCAATAACATGGAGAAGCGTGTGCAGGGATGCCTTGATGCTAATAGCACCCACGTTCAAAATTGTTGTGAAATTATAGTTTTTCTCATACACCAAGGTATGTCCATAGCAAATATCACTAAATTCCATCCATTATTTGTAGGTTATAAGAGAATCTAAGGGGCTGAGAGTGAGTGAAACCCCCTGTATATATTTTAATATGAATATAATAAATTTTGCGCACTATATTTTGTAGCAGGTATTATTATTATTATTATTATTATTATTATTATTATTATTATTATTATTACTTCATTCAACAACCAAGTAAGTTTATATATTTAGCAAATTGGGATGGCAGCTATAATTAACTGCAAATCACTTGAATCCCATGTGATTTCTTATTTCATGAAGATACACTTTTGACCTCAAAAGTATTCGAACGAACGAGGGGTTGAATACATCGTTTAAACTAAAACTTTCTTCTTCTACAGAGCCATATTTATTTATGTCCTGAACTGTACTATTTAGTGTTTAAACAGCTATATAACAAAAATCGTACTTTACTCAAAGGGTTGAAAAAAATTCAATAATCTTGCTTTCTAGGGATTAAAATAGTAAAAATACATGTTCACTTTTTACCTTTGTTAGTCGGTGTCCATAGATTAGTTTTGTTTAAATTTAAATCCCTTTTCCTCGTCTATCAGGGAGATATCGGGACTTTGAGGATTAAAAACTTACTGTTCACATTTACATTAATAATGCATCATCAGTTTCTATTTTTAAATAATAAATTGGTGTGGATTTCATTCAATGGATCTCGCATCAGTGGACACGTGGGCAGAGTCCCAGTCTCATCTAGTATGGTTTGACGTTAATGAGAAGGTTGAGGTTTGAATCCTAGCTGGGTGAACTGAGGTACTATTTTTTACAATATAGTTGACCCACCTTCGCTCCACGCAATTGCGGGTACTCTTACTTTAATCCTACCTTCCTCATCCCTAACCAATTTGTATAAATATGCAGATAGCCCAAACGGCCAGTGAAACGTGGGCTACAAAAAAATGTTTATCACTGTCGTTACAAACGGTTTAGTCTGAGAAGTATGGATGAGGAACTGTACCCGCATTAGCATGGAGAGAGGATTGTAAAACCAAAGTGATAAATCATATGTGGGGAAAAATATACTAATTCACACCTAGATTTTAAAGTTACCATTGAATTTAAAAAAAAATTAAGTCACTAGTGTATCGTTTGATTCAACAAAATTATTGGTCTCCCCAAATTAAACTTAAAACTATATTTTCTTTTTTTATATATATAATCCATTTGTTATTTTTGAAAGTTGCACTCTTTATTCGTGTTATGGTTCAATATCTTAAACTGTTTGGTTTGTTTTTTTAATACCATTTCAACAATTTGTTGAGTCGCATAAGATTTTATTTCACCATAATTCGGTATTTTGGTTGCATGCATATTTGTTTTTATGCACGTCGCTACCTGGGCCATACGTACCCCGTGGGCAATTTGTCAGACTGGCTTAAGTGCATGGAGGGATTGTCGGATAGGATTGTTAAAATTAGTTTAGCCTGGAGATTTGCTGATTTTTAATAAATTGTTTAACTCTAGTACAATATATGAATTAGTCATTTATAACGAGTTAAGTATAAAAAGAATTGAATCAAATATCCAAAGCTATTATTTATGCTTTTTAGTGAAGGTTACTCCATCTAGATATCATAATATGAAAATTGGAAAATGACACCTGGACACGGGAATCGAATCCATGACCTTTGATTTAGTACACAATGCTCTCATCACTGAGCTATCCAGGAATCGTCCTTGCTCAGGGTCATTCTTCACTCATATTTTAAGGCTGAGTCTATTATGGACGTCCAACTTAAAATATGGTGAAGAATGACCCTGAGCAAGGGACGAATCCTGGATAGCTCAATGATGAGAGCATTGGCGTACTAAGCCGAAGGTTCCGGGTCGATTACCGTGTCCAGGTGTCATTTTTCAATTTCAGAATAAAAATAATTGTTAGCCCGAGTCAGTAATTCTACCAAACAGTTAGTTATTCTTTACGTTTAAATCGGTTATCTAACCCTACATCGAACTGGGGACAAGAATTTACTCTAGTACAGCCTCGAGGTCCTCCAAATCTTACTCTCATAATTTTAACCCTTTTTATAGTTCAAAATTGTATTTATGTCAACTTTTTTGCTTAGTTCCATAACACTGAAGTTTTACTATACACAAATAAAGCTGATTGAAATGACAACTTTGTTATATTATTTTGAATGGTTTACGTTTGGCTGACTGACTCAGGTTTACAACACAAAGGAGCATGTGTCAGCTAAGTAACATTAAAATTGATTAGATGCCAATAGATAATAACAATGCACATTATTACATGCACTATTTCGAAACCAAATAACTTTACATTATTTTCACAAGAGTTTTTTTGTTAGTGTCACTCTGTAAACGAGTGCAAAACACGTCGTACAAAAATAAGCTTATAACTCAACAAGTAGCAACAGCGTCAAGGCGGTAAAATGAGACAATTTCGATAATTACACTGGTTAACAGCCATTTTTCATCTGGTGTGTGATACATCAATTAATATATATTTTTTGTTGTAGAATCCTAATCAGCCCTCGGAAACGCTCCTTCACGTAAGGATTTTAAGATATTTGAGACTTTAACTTTATTTATTTTTTTAGATTTTTGTGTTTCTCTCTTTTTTTTTATGAAGTTTCACTGACTATGCTGGTTGAACTCAGTATTTGGATGCAATATATTATGGAGGACGTTCTAAAAATAGTCACTAGATGGCAGGGCACTTTAGTTGAGGGGGAATGGTACTGCCATTGGCCGTTTGGAGTGACTCAGCTAGCCACGTTAGCCCTGCTGTTTAGTGCGTGTTGAAACTTGGATGGTGTTACGCACTTTGTATATTTTTCTTTATTGATACCTTAGTTTGTATTATTGTGTGTTTTTTATTTTTCTGTGTACACTAGTGAGACGTTCTGATATTTTTAGGTTATATTTAGTACAGTGTTCTTATCGTAATGGCAACTGCTAAATTTCGGGTTTTTGTAAACCACCCTGATAACTTTTGCTATGTATGTGGTAAGCTCACACCAAAAATCCAAAGAAAGCCAATCACTGAATTAGTTAAGAAGGCTTATAAACTGTACTTTGATTGTACCCTTGGAGATCAGGATAAACCCTTTGCACATCATGTTGCTTGCATAACTGCACAACTACTCTTATAGAATGGATGAAATTAAACCGCTGAGCCATGCCGTTTGCTGTTCCAATGGTTTGGTGCGAGCCAAAAGATCATATAGACTGTTAATTTTGCCTGACAATTATTGCAGGATATTCCAGTAAAACTAAACATACAATTAAATATCCTAATGTTTCTTCATTTCATATGCCTGGGCCTCATGGAGAAGGCTTACCTGTTCGCGCTTGTCCCTTGCAAACCACTGAATCAAAACCATCAGAGGAAAGTGAATCAGAAGATGCACGACCTTTGGAAGAGTACATCCCTGAAACTCATGACAGATCGCCTCACCTCATAGAACAGAAGGAATAAAGTATTTAGTCCGTGATTTGAAACTTTCTAAACAGCAAGCTGAACTGTTGGGTTCTAAACTGCAACAATGGAACCTTCTAGAGCAAGTTACAAAGATTTCAAGTTTTATAACAAGAAATAGCTGTTTCTCTGGATATTTTGAAATGAATAATTCATTGTTTGTGTGCACTGACGTGAATGGTTTGATGATGGAGTTGGGTGTTCAACATAATCCACATGAGTGGAGAATATTTATTGATTCATCTAAAGCAAGCTTAAAAGCATTGCTATTGCATAATGGCAACAACTTTCTCAATGCCTCTAGTGTATGCGGTGGACATGATGGAAACTTATGAAAGTATGGCTTTGCTGATGAAGGGAATCAAATATAAAGATTATGAGTTGTAAAGAACCACGGGTTTGGACTATTTTATTACGAGCCGTTCGTCGTCCTAGTTTCTTATCCTACGTAATGGTGTCGTCTGGAAAGCTCTCGTCTGTCGTCCTTCAGCTATGTTATATTGAATTTCATTGATAGGATGTTACTTTAAGAAAAATACTTATTCACTTGTTCATGTTTATTTAAATGCATACGTATTGTTTGTTACACCATTTAACACTCGAAAATGTTGCTAATATACATTTTATAACAATAGTTCAAAACATGTCTGTTCCACATGACGGTTCAGCGGGAAAGACCAACTCAAAACTATGTCGTCTTTCAAAGGCTTGGGTCTGTATTCCCCGTAGTTTTGTACTCTCAAACCCAAGTCACTACTAGATTTCTCGCCTTCTTCCAATGGGGTCATTTTATCTGAGCGGGAAAACTAAAAATAGGCGTGGCTTAACTATGCACCTGCTCTGAAATACTGCGTAATACAACCCTGAAATAAACCACGGAGCTAAAAGAAAGGAAAATAGAAACATGCTTGTTGTTTAGAAACAGATTTATTTAATTTAAAATAACTGAAAAGAAGAAAATGAAAATATTTACGTTAAAATATGATTTTAAATACAAATAAAGACCGAAAAATCAATGTCACAGAGTGTCAGATATGCTGTGATTTAAAAGTTGTCGCACTGCTGACAGGTTTACGGGGTAGGTTCACAAAATACTGTTGTTTATTGTGCTTGTGGGACAGCTGAGGCACCAAGAACCACTACTAAGTCAAGGAATGGCCTATGAGGAAATTATACATTGCTGGAAAGGAAATTGATATTTACTTCATTGGTTGTGCCAAGTAAAGTCATTTTGTCTCTGCTTTATATAAGTTATGCTTGATGAGGAACTTTGTAAAAGTTCTTGATAAAGTAGTTCAGGCCTTTAATCATTTGAAAAAACTGTTTCCCGAGTTGAGTGAAGCAAAGCTAAAAGAAGGTATATTTATTGGGCCACAAATTAGGGCATTGTTGAAACCCAACTTTGATGCTAAGCTTACAAATATCTGGTTTGCTGCTCGGTCCTCTTTCAAAGCCATTGTTCACGGCTTTTTGGGCAACAAAAGAGACGATAAATATGTTTCCATAGTGAGTGGTATATTAGACAACTACAAGAACATGGGGTTTAGAACGTCACTAAAAATTCACGTTTTACACTCGCATCTTGACTTTTTCTTCTTTTTCTTTTTAGGGAGACTGATGAAACACCTTACAAAAGAAAAGCATCGTCGTCCCATTTTGTCAAAGAAAAATGACATTAAACTTTGTAAATATTAATATAATGGCTTAATGTGTATTATTTTAGTGCTTTTTGTTGGTTTAATTAGTTTTTTACGCTATCAAGAAAAACACAAGCGAGTTCTGGGGATATGCTTTGTTTGTATTTAAAATGTTAAATAGTTTCTAATTTCGTATTATTGTATTTGTATTATTGCTGTGTATCCTGGAAATATGACGTAATGGAGAGAATATGATTTTTCCACCAAATTCAGGACCCTAAAATTAGTTATATCCACCCATTTACAAACCAGATTCAGAAAAAGTTTTAATTTGTTGACCAATGTTATTATGAAAACTAAGGTTTCCCCCACCTAAATCAACAAGGCGAGCTTACCTCGCTATTACGATTATGCACTGTACTTTAAAGCGATAACAAATATATTTATGGCTTTATGGTGTACGTATATAATAAATATGATAAAGGAAAACTTAATTAGCAGTTCCTAGTTGTACTTAGTGAAGACGAAGAGGAACATAACTTCATCATGTTATGAAACTCAGACCGCACATTATTTCTTAAGTACTGTAATAACTTCATAGGGACGCAATTGTAGCGTCGGGTGGAACAATGTGTTAAGACACCTCAAGGAGATGTGCAACTAAGATAAACAAATGAAGGAGGGGGAGAGATTAATCGTACCCCAGGCCTAACATTATTGACCGAAAAAAACAGGTTCTGTTTTACGGAGACCATTTGACATATCGTCAGTTTGTCCGTTATTTGTTCCGCGATAACTGACAAACCACGTAAACAAATTCTATCTAAATTTGGCAGGACATTCTTTGAACATATTAATACTGTACTTAGTTTTTCCTATCCGTCTCAATGTGGCGGTCGCTAAGAGGTTTATTCATATAATAGTTTATCTCAAGTACCTAAGGATTTTTTTTAAACTGGCGTCTTAAGCCACGTGGACCTAAGTTATTATCTATAAATATAGTTTACTATTTGAAATATTATTATTAATTAGTTTTTTTGTCTAACTTTATCACCAATGTATCTTAAAATCCAAGGCAAGATTACAGGAGATATTCTTGAAATCCAAATATAAATCTTAATCCTGTAGTAAGGATGAGATGTGAACATATCATTCTTACCATGATGCACCTAGTATTATTTGAATGAAAAGAGTATTATCGTATGGTTTTAGAAGCATTATATGTCTGTTACTGTGTGACAGCTCCTCTTTGTTGGAAGTCTCTTTCAGCAACCGTAACTGAAGGCCACATCGTGGCTTCCAATATCCTCTGATAAATAACTATCTTAGGCTGTATCCAAATAGTCTACTTATGCAACGTCGCGTTGGCTCGTGGCGTTGATAGCTGCATTGGCAATCACGTGACCAAGTGTAGATCTGTCCGAATAGTCGAGGACTAGACCGATGCAGTTTTCTCTAGGTCTTGGTAACCATGATACGAAAGCTACAGACATGCGGCGTTGGTGCGGTGTTTGACTGGCAATTGTTTTAGTATTATCGTTTCTTCTGTTGAGCACCGACTTACACAAATTATTCGGTAGGAAGCAGCACTGTGGGCCCAAGTGTGTTGCCGTTCGAATAGTTTGATGCAGTCTTCTCTATGAAAACCGCGAGAAGTGTAAAATTATCAATTCTGCATCAAGTCAAGTGTACTTGACTATTCGGATACAGCCCATAACTATGCACACACACACACACACACACACACACACACACACACCATACAGCCCACATATTATATCATCACTGTGAATCGGGTAACTCACATTTAACCAATAATATTCTTTTCTGACATGTCAGGAAATTAACCCTGGATCATTAGAGTTATAGGCAGACTCGCTACTAACTAAGCTAAGGCGTCAGACTAGGCCTAAAGTTATGAACTTTAAAGTGGATGGAAGTACAAGTAAAAGAGTTTACGACTCCACGCAGAGTACGGTAAGTTATTCCCTGAAGACAGATGATAAATGGCACCAGAAAACTATCCTGCGATAGTATCGTGCAGACAGGGGCATGCTTATAGTTAGTGAAAATATGGTTTAACGTATATTTCTGCTAAAGTAGTATATGTTTATTTTTTTATTTACCTTGACTATTTGAATCAGTTTCTAACAATTTTAACCTGAGTCCTATTTTTCTACAAATAATAAATGCTCAATTTTCTTGTATCCCTTTTATTCTTGTAGCTTTTATTTTTAGGATATTACGGGAAATATCGAATATAAAACATTGCTATTAGGTTTCATATCCCCAACAGAAACAAGATAGTGTATGTCGGTGGCAAGCAGAGCAGGGATGTTCCTGTGTTGTGGTCAGCCCGCAACTGTCCACTAAAATTCGCACTCTACGCTACTTTCTGGGGGACGACGGAGTGGCGAGACAGCTCACTCTTAGTTGACTCCATATTAACCGGATCTGAAAACCCCCCCATCAGCGTTCACGTTGGCATTGGGTGTCAAACTCGCTTAAACTGGTTTCCAATGAGAGAAAGTCAAGGTTTAGTTCTTGACCAGGTATACTGAGCGTGGTTACTTCCGAATGGCCTACTACTTATCCTTCACGAGGATTTGGGTGCGTTTACTCTATATTTGTAACTCTCTAATCTCTTTCCCATTAGTATAAAAAATAGATATCCCGGAAAGGTATAAGCCCTGGTACAAATTAAAAAAAAAAGCTCAAATAGTACCCCATATGGTAGGTATCTTCTAATCTTGTAACCATTAACTGTTTTCAGACTATAGCCGGGTTAGTTTAGTAAAATGCCTCAATCCTACCACCATTATTCCTCCTTTAGTTACCTCCATTCTTCTCCTTTCACTTATACACTTTTGTTTTCTGCTCCTCCCTTCGCTTTTTTTGGCCTCCCCTGCGGTCTTTTTCCCACATACTTCATTTCTAACATTTTCGTATATAGCCTGGATGGTGTACGGCATCCTCTCTTTTTCCATCTTCGTTATATGCCCATAACATCTCAGTCTTGCTTCCTTTCCTAGATCTTGTAATCCCTGTACTCTCATTCTGTCCCAGATTACTTAATTCCTAATCTTTTTCTCCTCGTAACAACTACCATGCTTCTCACAAACTTCATTCCCATGTCCTCCACTTTCTTAGTCTTTTTTACATTCAACGTCCATGTCTCTGCTGGGTGGGAAAACTATAATATAAATCACTTGTGGAAAACACCTGGCCGCTGAAACTCAACTCCTTATCACCAGAAATATAGTGTATTAGTCTACAGACTTGACGCCTTAAATGTCGTGGCCAGTGCTACTTGCGGCTGAAACTTGTAAAGTTTTATACATCATGAAGAAACCTTGAACTGTTTGACCCTTTAGAACAGTTGGTGGTGAGTCTGCCTGGGAATATTATTGTTGATTCACAAGTTCTCTGAAAACAAGAACAGGGCATAAACGTGGTCACAAGAAGAGCTCTAAGCCAATCATAATATTTCAGCCACATATACGTCGCTCACTAGCGAGATAACTTCAGATATATCTGCTCTGTACAACAATATCTGCTTGGGAGAGCCAATAAGATTATAGAAACCACCCGACCCAATCAGTGCGCATGCACTTACAAGGCGAGGTACAAACATATTCCTGCCTTTACTGTTTTGAGGAGATTTTAAATAATTCGTTAAGGTGAGCTGTAAAGAACTGATTTCGAATAAATATGGAGTTTAATTTTCTACGCATATTAATCTCAACAGTTGTATACATGTCATGAGAATAGCGGCATTTGATGAGAAACTTTTTAAATGAAGAGAAAAAGATGTAATTAAATTCCAGGACACCCTTGACAAAATATTCGAAGAAAATTAAAATCTATGTTTTTATTGAATCAATATTTCATTTATTTTGACAAAAAAAGTTTATTAGCCACAATAATGGCAAAAACACCTTTCACTACATCCGCACCTAAATGGAAAGCATTAGTGTAGTTTCTGTTCTCTTTTAATTTGTTTCATGACATCACACAATAATTTTAAAACTCCATCGTAACATTAATTTTAAAGATGTATTTATCCGCCAGTAATATAGCTGTTTACATTTGGCGTTGCAAAGTATCACTAGTGCACATACATTTTTACTGACGCGTGAATTCCTGCGCCACTCTAGAAAATTCTGCTCTCTATTTTCAGCGACCGGATGTAGCAAACTTTACTGTTGACTAAAACCAGGATTTCTTATATTTCTTTTGTGGGTGGCCTTTTTTTTACCGGGAGAGAATATATTTTGTAGTTCAGTTGTCTGTGCCTGGAGGTTGTCTACACGTCGTACCCGCAATGGAATTATGTGATGATAGTGACTATGCAGGAGTGGAGCCAGTAATGATCTATTCTTTCTCTAGCACCGCGTCTTACTAACCGTTTGGGTTGTACGCCTATGTACTAATTACACTAATGGATACGAAATTAGGAAGAGACTTAATTTAGAGGAAATATACCCGCATTTGCGTGGAAGGAGAGTCTAAAACCATTTATAGAAACCGCTCAGTGCACTCGACCTGGATCGAGCCCCATATCCTTGTATTTGGTAATCTAGTTCAACACGAGAGTAGCGCGTTAGACCACGCGGCTACCGAAGTGGATAGTAGTGATCTTAAAGCTAAGCTCAACTAATCAAACCCTGGTGAACAGGGGGATAATTCCTCTTATGAGAAAATACTCAAAGTACCATCTGGAAATTGAACCCGGGACCCATAGGTTTGTTGCCAGGTGAACTGACCACTACACCACGGGGCCAGTTATCAGGAATGTGATTGTGTGAAAAGTGGTGGACCAGTCACGTACGTGGTCTGCTGTGGCTTTCGACGCGTTTTGAAATGTTCAGATTTGTATTTAACCACTCTGAGATCCAATCAACGCAGTGATAATGGTATTCTTGTAATACCATGAGCTGTCTTAATTAAAAACAAAAATAGACTCTCCGTTAGGGTCGGCAGTTTAACATTGGTAAATAGGGTTTTTTTCCTTTAAATTAAACATAAAATGAACAACTCGGAGTATTGTGCTTTTCTGTTGTCGTTATTAATTATATATAACCTGCTTCGGTGGCCGCATGGTCCTACATGGTCACAACATTGTTTCACAGCAACTGTTTGATGAAATAGAGAAAGAACCCTGTTCACAACATTGTTTTACAGCAACTGTTTGATGAAACTAGAAAAGAATGTTGTTCACAACATTGTTTTATAACAACACTGTGTTACGAATAGGAAAGTTCTCTCCACCCAGTTTATGGTATAAACATGCACTGAACAATGTCATCGTTGACGAGTATATCGGAGTTCGAACCCTAATCAGATCTGGTTGAGGTGGTAATCGACTTGTGATGTACCACTGTGCCACTACTATATTCTCTCCACGCTAATTCAGGGGTGTTTATTATAAACTCCTCACCTATTACATATAGATTAGCTTCTAATAGATCACGTGATCCGTTCCGGTGGCCGCATGGTCTAACGCGATATTCTTGGAGTAGACTAGACTGCAGATGATAGGAAGATTGAGGCGCGAATCTTGATCTCGTATACTGAGGGTGGTTTTTCCAAAATGGTGTTTAACTCCACCTCTATGTAAATGCAGGTACACTTCTTCTAGATATAACCCTCTCAATACTTGTAACCATTAGCCTAATTAGAGTATAGTCTGAATGGGTAGTAAGACAAGGAGCTAAAAAAATACTTATGTGTTAAATATAGTCATTTAAAAATAAAATACCTTATTTTAAAAAGTGGTGAAAGTGCAATAAACTGTATCTTATAACATTATTTTATTAAGTTTTTAATAACCGATCATGTTTAAAGCAAAACTGATATATTTTATTTAACATATCTAAGGGGTCAGGATGTTTGGAATGCACATGTAAAACAATACTTTTTTTACATAGTGAATATTTAACAGACTATCTATAGCTCTCACAATTATCTAAAGACACAGGATAAGGTGGAGGATTATTAATAAAAGCTACCACAAGTTCTTGGTTAAAGATGGAAAGTATTATTAGAGAAAAAGTCCTTAGTGCACTCAGTAGGAATTTAATTCCAGTCTAGATTCGATAGTGCAAACCATTACCCTCGCTGAATAAAATAACTTTCAAGCCAAATTATTGATTCTGAAATAAATATTGATGCGACTTAACTAATTTATAATTTCTTTAAAATTATACCCGAGTCAAGTCATTAAAGAAGCCAAATATACTTCTAACGAATCCCAGTTCGATTCCTTGTAAGACCTGTGCAAAGTTTCGTTGGTTAACAAAGTTAAGGTTAATATCCCCCAGAAGACGGTAGTTTGTCTGTTTACTGAGTTAAGGGTCCCGGGTTCGATTTCTGCCATGGCAAAACATTTTTTTTTGTCGAAATGTGGGTTTTCCCTTACAAATTTATGAATTAAGGACTGGGGCTAGGTGCTGTGTCTGTTCTAAATTTAAATTAGTTAGCTATTCATGTGTGTATGTTAGCAGTTGGTTCATAAATTACGTGTTAAATACCTCGAATAAATTAAAATGAAATTAAATGTACTCCCAGAATTTTTATTTGTACGCTATAGTGCAAAAACTGCCTATCGCTGACTAATACTATTTAACTCAACGATGTTGCCTACTTGGAGATTTCAAAGCTATTTCGTGAAGCGGGTTGCATTCTAACTTGACGCATCTAAACAGTCTAAGCACTATCACACTTGGACGACAATGTACTAAACAGAAAGAGAGGGAAGGAAATGAGAAATTCACCCTGAAGAGCTCTTGTCGATGTTCTTATAACCTTTTCCCTATTCCTCTGACGAGTTTACACAGTTACTTTAATATTTGCGCCTTGAAAACATTGACTTACTTTTTAAAATTACGTTTTTCTTGTTTATTTTTCTAGATAAATATATTCTACCATGGACTTTTTTAATATACATCCTGGCAGGAAGATTCATACAGACCTTTTACGTGGCTAAGCCAAATAGACAAAGTTGTAGAGGATTTATAAAAAAATACATTTACAAAAAACTACTTTAAGATAAAAATAATAATTGTGTGACACTCTAGGAGTATTTTAAGAATTATTTAAGAATTTATGTTTTTCTTCAACGATATATCTTCAAGACTCGCTGGGTAGAACGTAAATTTAATAACATGGGAAATCCTATCTTGAGCGGCCGTGACGGCAAGGGTAGGCACCGTACTTAAAGGAAAGGTTGAGATGGATGAATTTTAATAAAACACAGGGAAATATTCTAATGAGGAAAGTGTGTAAATCCTAGCAGGATAAACTTAACACCTTCAGCAGAACCAATCCGTCAGGTCGCAATCGAGCCATACCTATTGAGCAGCTGCCATATGTTAGCGAAGAGAGTGTCAACATCTGTGGATTGAGGGTGTCATGTGGTCAGCACAACAAACCTTCAAGCCGTTAATCTCAGTTTTCTAGACCGGAGCTGGAGCCTATTACAACACCCAAACATTATTAAAATGTCACGAAACATTACTTTCTAGAAACAGTTTTACATTAATGGTGAAGAAAGTGTAATTCAAGGGAAATATACCCGCATTTTCGTAGAGGTAGAGTGAAAAACCATTCAATCAAAGCCATATTTATTACAACCGATTGAGATTCGAATCCCGACATTCCCGTCACCTGCACTCCATTACACCTGAGCCTGTTTGACCACCAATGTGGGTAAAACTACGTTGCTTACCAATTTAATTGGGAGTTCCCAAACCTACCCACTTTTAAATATATCTGAAGGAATCGTGTAGTGACGCGACGAAGAAGATTCTTATTTGAAGCACAAGACAGTAGTAGTGATAATAATAGTAATGATAAAAGCAGAATATGCTCGTCTACCTCCTCTCTAATTAAAGTGACTAATTAGCCGAGAACACAAGTCTGCTCTTATTCTATTATACCGCAAGCTAGCTCAGTTACAAAAGAATTATTGAAGTAACAGCAACTTGAAAACTCTCCAGCTTTTATTAGATGTAGCTTTTAGATAACTAATAACATACATTGTGCGATAGAATAAATTTAATGGTTTCAAGAATATGATTATTCAAATATTTTATTAGATATATAACGAAATTTAAATGTTACATTTTCTAGATATATTTACTTTCTCATGTAAAGAAAAAGTATTGTGAACGTGAGAATTTTACTGTATAGGTGAGTTGCGGCTCACTCACTTGAGAAAGAGGTATGAGTTGCGGCCAACTCACTTGAGAGAGAGGTATGAGTTGCAGCCAACTCACTTGAGAGAGAGGTATGAGTTGCGGCTAACTCACTTGAGAGAGAGGTATGAGTTGTGGTTCACTCACTTGAGAAAGAGGTATGAGTTGCGGCCAACTCACTTGAGAGAGAGGTATGAGTTGCGGCCAACTCACTTGAGAGAGAGGTATGAGCTGCTTCCACCTAATTAGCAATGTGCTTTCTATAATTTGGTCTTAAATTTAAGATAGAAACTCTCATCCATCGTCTCATGTCGACAACCCTCGTAATAACCAAACTTCCTCAGTTCTTGTCACTCACTGAGTTTGGCAAAAAATTGAAGGTTTGTTTGGTTAGGTTAGGTTTAGTTAGGTTAGGTAAAAAGCCCAAGCCGCTATTCATATGTGGCTCTAAAAATGTGGGGCCGCAATTCAACTGTCTCATTAGAGGTAAACAACTTGTGGGGCCGAAATTCACCTGCAACCGAATTTTCAACCTAGAGATTACAGCGAATTTTTACCTTTTATTTGACACAGGACACAAAAAAGTGGATTCTACAATTTTCTATGTCCTTAGGCCTGGATTCGAAACCGTTTGAGAGATTTTAATCAAACTTGATATTTAGATATGACATTGCTAATATTCAGGATTTTTTTAATTTTGATCTTGACCCTTAAAATACCGATGAATGATATTTGAAAATTCCATATTTTCCAGTAATGGTTCTAAAGATTTTATCTAAAATGTATGCCTAGACAGTATTTGAATCAAAAAAATAATAGTATATAGTATATACTGTTTTTTCCAATGAAAATCCGTCAGAGGGTAGTTTACTAATTATTAATTATTTTTACCAAATTGAAATGTTTAAAAAAATGCTTTAATTATTTGATTACAAATGGGAATCGTGAGTGGTTTACAATATGAAGAGTTGTATACATTTAATTATCTTAAAAAATATATTTTATTCAAAATTGATATTTTACTACTATTTCTTTTGAATGAGAAATAATATATGTTTATTTTTCTAAATATATTAATTTAAGGGCAGTATTCTCATAAAAAAAATTGAACATTCAAATTTTTTAGAAAATTGCCTCGATGATTTAGTAAAAAATGGGTAAACGATAATTTTTGTTGTTGACAAATAGGTATATATATTATATATATATATATATATATATATATATATATATAATTATAAATAAAAATAATTTTGAGGGTACCTTACAAACAACCGATATTTTTAATTTGAAATTTTTCTAAAGCTTTAAGAGGTTGAGGGTTTTGAGTTAAAGTGCTCGCCTCAGGTCCCGATGTCCGTGAGTTCAAATCTATCTGGGCCCGACGGATTTTTTTAAGCGATTAAAATCACATCTTTTTTCTGAGAAGAAGTGACGTCGTCGGTCCCATGTTGATTGTGGCGTGTAAAAGACACCTGGGTGGTATGTGAAAATACCTTTCCCGGCAATATTGGTAGGTTCTTTCGCTCTCGCTCATAGACATTTTCATGTGATGATACAACCATTTGGTTCGGAAAGTGCACATTAAATAATTTAAATAAATGAATAAAATGTATGAAGGGTATTTAGTGTGATTAATAATACGGTAGTGTTTTTCTGTGATAATAATAATAATTATTATTATAACTATTATAATAATTATTATTATTATTATTATTATTATTATTACCAAAAATAATAATAATTATCATTATTATTATTATTATTACCACAAAATAAGAGCCAAACTCAAAGAGTTATTTAAGTAACTCTCTTATCAGTCATTTAATCAATACATGTTCTACTTCTAGTATCTAAATTTGCAATATTCTTCTTACTGTTTATATTTTTATTCTTTTAATCGAAATCCTTTCCGGTTGATCTTCCCTACTTATTTTTATTAATGCAGTTATCACTGTTATTATTATTTTTATTATCTCTTAGTGAGTATTTGTGTCATTACTTAGCTATGATTGTTTGTTTTACTTTCTAGCGTTGTGTTTTATGTCAGGCAATTGTGCACTTTTTAGTGCAAATAGTGCTGGATTATTATAGATATCGTGACTGTTGGTCAGATTTTTAATAAAGTGAAATTGAAATTGATATAAATATCATGGAGATCGAACGTGCTCTTTGTGAATCAACAGAGATTTACACTAGTTAACCTGACTCTAGAAATACACAAAAACCCAATTCCCTTGGTAGTTTTTCATCATTGTGAATGGAGTAACCCTTATTACACAAATTACCTTTTTTTTGTTTTGGATTACGAATCCGACATCCTTTTCTCAGAAGATAAACACTCAACCGACTGATCTTTAGTGTCGGGGCGTATAACCCGAACGGGTAGTAAGACGCGGTGCTAATAGTAATAGTTTAGTGTCGGCCCACGGGGTAAATACTGTATTTGAATAATAGTGATGTGTCGCACCTTTGTTCTTAAAACATTATTTTAAGAGCCTGTCTCATACGGGGCTAATCTCACCCCGGATAACACCTAATTTAGGAAGGTGATACAGCTCAAAACAGGTGTTGCATGGTGGGATGATTTTTTTTAACACCTCGTTTATTTTACCCGTTCAGGCCCTAATTAATTACGCTAATGGTTTTAGGGATTAGTAAGGTTATATTTATGGAAGTGTACAAGTATTGGCCTGGAAGGAGAGTGAATAACCTCTTTGGAAGAATCACTCTCAGTACACCCGACCGAAATTTGAACCTCGATCTAACCGTCATTGGCAGTCTAGTTTACTGCGAGAGTAGTGCCTTAGACCATGCGGCCACCAAACCGGGTGAAGGTTTTCTATTTTCAAATTTAAAAAACAATGGAAATGATACCAGTAAAACCATTTGATCTGGTTACAAAATTGAAAAGTAACTATTTTAAAAACAGCTTCGGTGGCCGCGTGGTATAATCCGCTATTTCTTGTTGGGCTAGACTGCTTGAGATGAGGATATTGGGGTTCGATCCCAGTCACGCGCACTAAAGTTTTTTATTAAATGATTTTACACTCTCCTTTCCCGCAAATGTAGGTGCACTTCCTGTCAATTAAACCTTCCAAATCCCTAAACCATAAGTGTAATTAGTATGTAGGCGTACAACCCGAACGGGTATTAAGACGCGGTGCTAAAAATTAACTATTTTTAAATAAAATATATATATTGAACTGAATTGAATCTCGCTGTTGTCATATAAGTAATGCACCCCGGTAAGTTTTCTGGCTCTATCGTAATCCTATATTTAATATCCCGGTTAGTCGGTCGTGGCTTCCCACCTTTATCTGCTGTTGTAGGTAGTATCTGTGTGACAAGATGTTTCAAATAGGCCGACATTCCTCCCATCAAGGCAACAGTGAACACGTGGGCCAAATGCGTCAGTCTCATCTTGTCTGGTTTGCCGATGACAAGGGGGTTTGGGGCTCAAATTCCGGCTGGGTGTACTGAGTGTGTTTATTCCTGAATTGTTTCTCCCTTTACCATCGTGTGGATGCGGGTGTACTTTATATACATTCTACCTTTACAATAGGTATCCCATCAGCATTTATATAAATGTGCGTGTAAGCTAAACCGGTATTAAGGCGCGTTGAAAAGAGATTAATTTTAAATAAATGACATTTTAAAGACGATAGAATGGAAAACAATTAGAAAAATACCATCTAGTTTCACCCAGCCAGGGTTTGAATCCCGACCTATCCATTCCCGGAAAACCATTAATATTGTGACTGACGCCTTTATTTTCATGTACCCACTGGCCGCATACAAATGTTCGAGTTAGAAAACTAGAAACAAAAATGAGCACTTTGTAACATTTTTGCCCTTAACCCCTTCAACTAGCATTTTAGTTGGTAGCTAAGGCCTCCCACGGCTAAACATTTTTATTCAACAAGGGGGAGAGGAATAAAGAGGGAAAGGGTAACTTCAATTCACAGAACAAAACAGCTCTGACAAGAATGGTGCTCATTTAATTCGGATTAAAAACGAGAGCTTACTCATTCAAAAAGGGTTTTTCTACCCACCAACCCTTTTTTTTATCTAATAGTTTTACTTTCTGTCTGGAAATAATGAACGCTGATTCTGCCTGCCATGTCTGCCCAATTCTACTCTCTTTGGCTGAAAACACCACTTGGTGTCCGCAAAAACGAACTATGTTGCTTTCTTTTTAGCGTATGTCATAAGTGACCGGGAGGTACTGTACATGAGCCTCATGTGTGGACTATTATCCACTCTGGTGGCACAGATCGTGGATCAGGGTGTATCTACGGATTGCATCTACATGACAATGAGATGATGTGATGATAGTGAATATGGAGGTGTGGATCAGTAGAAGTCTTAAACCTAACTTAAGCCTAGTTTACCAACCCTTGGTGACCGTTGGGATAATTCCCCCTAAGAGAAGAATGGCCAAAGTTCCCCCCGGGAACTGAACCCAGAACTCATAGGTTTTGAACAGGTGCACCGACTACTAGACCACGGTCTCGACTACTAATTTGATAACAGCACTACCTAGGCTATTAGCATATCTACGATTGTTTACACTTAGAAACAGTTTAGTCGTGTCATGTGTAATTTGCGATTTCACCACTACAAACCTGTTCAGTCGTGAACCTGCGTATACAATCAATCAATCAATCGTCAAACTTCAAAATGTTTAACAGAAAGGCACTTGGATGTCCATAAACAAGCAGTACGAACCCTTAATAGTACATTTCATCGTCGCCGCCACCCGGTTAATCAAAGATATATTCCCCTAAACTAACTATTCACTACTATTTTGTAATTATTTGAAATAAAAAATTGTAAAATAAAATGGAAAATTTAAAAAACCAAAAGGGGGACGAATGTGGAAGAGGGCCTATAATATTCAGACACGGGAATCTGGTTTCATCTTCATGTCTAGGACATGAACGTTTATGACGTCATCAACAGGAACCGGAAACAAGCGCAAATTTGTCTTTTGGTGGCTTTACATTATTATTATTATTATTATTATTATTATTATTATTATTATTATTAGCAATGCATCTTACTACCCGTTCGGGTTATAAGCACTTACGCTAATGTGTAATGGTAGGGTGATTGTGAGATGAAATGAAGGACCTACAGTTTAACGTGGGATCCGAACCATGGTGGAGACCTGGTATTCCACACATCCACAAGTTGTGATTAATAAACGTCTTGTCAGAGGTGAAGGAAGGGTTTGGCAATCAGATAAATCAAAATTAATATACGCGTTGAAACGATCCCGTCAACGGACTACAATCACTGACGTCACAGCTACACATGCACCACACAGCTTAAAGCGGTAAATCATTTTTCTTGTAATTAATAGGAATGACGTTTGCGTGACTGAAATGTAGACAGCACTGAAGAAAAGTTATGGGTGACAAGTTTTTATTGTCGCACCGTGAAACCTCCCACTTATGAGCTTTGAAGCTGCGACTACGCTGCTCTTATCGCTACGTCTAACAGCCTCTTTAGTATCCGACTTTAGTATCCACGACACCCGCCTCGGTGGCGTAGTTGGCTGACGCGCTAGTCGTGTTGAGCTCGACTGCTGAGGACGGAGAGATCGAGGTTCTAATCTCGGTTGTGTGAACTGGGGGTGGTTTTGCCTAAATGGTTTTCCACTCTCCCTCCACGCGAATGCGGGTTCACTTCCTCTAATTCAACCTTCCCAATTCCTAATCCATTAGTATAATTAGTACGTAAAGCGTATAACCCGAACGGGTAGTAAGACGCGGTGCTAAAATATATATATATATTATTCACGACTTTTATAACTGAGGTCCGAGCGGGAAAGGTCGTTTGTGTCACGTGGGGGCTCAGCCAATGGTAACCACGCAACCTCCTATATACTAACCTTAAGACAAGACCAAGTATGTGAAATACCTTGCTAAAAGCTAGTTTACCTGATCAATGTATGGGAGACAATGCCACAAAACAAGGACATCTGAGTTAGCTATAGTAAGTAACATTCTAATAAATTAGGAGACACGATTCTGATATATTAAATAACGACTGGAAAACTTGAAACAATATACGTAATATGTTGGTTACCATTTTGATAAACAAGGTTAATCCACTAGAGCTATACTAAACACCATAACTGAATATGCTGATTAGCATTTTAATAATTTAGTATACCAATAACAAATATGATAAACACAAGGCCGTAGTAAAGGTGGAGTTTTGAGGGGTTAAAACTTTCCACCCCTCCCCAATTTGACAAAAAAAAACTGCCTTTATACTAGATAAACAAAACAAGATCAAACGAGCTTTTAGAATGTCACCACCATTGTAATGTTAAATTACATTTTAAGAAAATAGTTTGTGATTGTGTTCATTAGACAAACAAAGTTGTGTAGACTATGACAAAATATTGACTAATTTAATATGAGTATTATTGAATGTGGGGAGAATTGTGGAAGCTGGTAAGTCTTTGAGATTTGGAAACAACAAAATCTTTCAACTGGAAACTATTCGAAAAGTAGTTCCAAGTACTCTCCGTAAATGAGTCAGCAAATAAAGAAGATTGAGAAAAACAGTAGCAATTTTAGAACAGCCTACCTGAAAATAAGTGCGTGCTGTCATGGAAGCAAGGTGAATTTAATTGGAGAGTTCAAACTCTTAAGTTTGTGACATGATGTTAAGACTTACTCTTAAGCCCTAAGAAATAAGAACATTGTTGTTTTGTTTTGTCTTTTTGTAAGAGGGGGAGGAGGGGAGAAAGTAACAAATGTATTTTAGCACCCAGATAATGTTAGAAAATGGGATGATCCTAGAATCAATTTGAAATGGTCCTCATCCAGTTTTTTATTAAAATTTGAATGTGCTATAAGCTATTTATAATGGTATTTGTTGATTATTATTAAAAAAAATCGGAAATTAGATGCCCTTAAAAGGTTATTTGAAGTGGTTTTACATTAGAAAATTTAAAAGTTGAATGCCCTTAGAAGCTATTTGGAATAGTCATCACCTGGATTTTTTTTTAAACTAGATCTCTTAAGAAACTACACCTAATATTATTGCTGAAAGAACTGCAGGTCTTACGGAAGAAAGCCTTATCGTCGCGTTCTCTCTCTGTTAATGTTGCCGAATATCCTCGCTCTCTGTTATGTCGGAAGGTGGTATTCTGTGGTAAGAGGAGCTTATGGCAACCTCGACAAATCAGTGTTGCGAAACTTGTCTTACATTTGAGGGGAGGTTGATCACACGAAAACGAGAGAGTGGCAACACTGTTTCCCAATAGTAACCACGCAGTTACCTCCGCGATGTTATTCAGTGTATCGAAACTAGTCTTCCCTAAACACATTTTTTTAAATTGAATATTCTTAGAAACTAGTTGTAGAGGTTGGTACTTACTTGGATTTAAAAAAATATATATATATTGTAACGAGATTAGTGTTTAACAGCGGGACCGGCGCGCTCTCATTGTTTACCCTGCCTGCGCTCCCTGTTCTCTGTCTCCCTTCTTGTCTGGCAGGTGGCAGCGGCCTTCTCACTTGGCTGGGGATTAGCGGGGACAGGGGGGAGGACGGGACACACGTATGGGTCCTTTTTATTCTGACCCAAGTATTCTAGAAGTGGAGGATTCCAGACCCTTAGCTGGGACTACCCTATATATACACGGTCGGCGATATCCAGGTGTGCTCAGTTCTTGGTTCCCAACCAGTGACTCCGGGATTCCCCAGTCCGAGTTATGGACAGTGAAGTTAGTGGACCGGCGTGTCCAGGATTGGGCTAGCATGCTCGAGCGGGTTGGCGTGTCCAGGATTTGGCTAGCGCGCTCGAGTGGGATGGCGTGTCCAGGATTGGGCTAGCGTGCTCGAGCGGGTTTGGCGTGTCCAGGATTGGGCTAGCGCGCTCGAGTGGGTTGGCGTGTCCAGGATTGGGCTAGCGCGCTCGAGTGGGATGGCGTGTTCAGGATTGGGCTACGCGTGCTCGAGTGGGGTTGGCGTGTCCAGCATTCGTTTATCGCGGGTCATCACAGTGTGTCATGTGAGGGGACATGTGTAGGCTTGTGTAGACTACACGGGCGATGTAAACATATATTATTATTATTATTATTATTATTATTATTATGGACTACTTTTTAATGAAAATTTTTGTGACTGTTTTTAATACTTGTAGTTATTACTTATTTTATAGTTCAGTTTAAGACTTCGAAAAAATCTAAGGTCAATAAAGAGGTATTGACCTTAATTTTTTCGAAGTCTTAACCTGTATTATCACTGCTCCCTACTTTTTTCAAGCTTAGAATGTTTTCTAAAATGATTCATTTTATAGTTGTTAATTATTTTAGTTCTATTCTAATGTGTTCTTATTAGTTTATTAATTTACAGACTAGATTAAGACGCTTTTTATTTAATTTAATGATTTGTTTAGTTGTAATTAATTTAGATGTATAGTTAATCAGTGTGTGTGTTTATGTATTTTTAGTTTAATAGTCAAAATCTTTAATATTCAGTGGGTATTTTCATTCGAGTTTAAAAAGCAACTCACTCCAGTATCCTTAAAATAACTCATATCATGGCTCGCATGGTGACGTGTGATCAGACCCCGTGATCCTCCCGGTACACGCACGCCATATGTTACAATATTATATGCATACAGAAGCTATTAGGAGTGGCCTAATAAGGGTATTTCTTTTAAAAATCTCATGCCTCTAGAAGCCATTTAGAGTGATATTCACCTGGAAATTTTTTGAAAATTTATTGGGTCTAGAGTGGTCCTTCTCTTGCAACTTTTTTAAAAGTGAATGCCTCTATTGAGTAAGGCCTATTTGAAGTTTTGATCAAATATCTCTAAGCTTCACATTAAAAACTTCGGAAAATTTTGGGGTTATTTGAACCCCTAAACCCCTATCTCTACGCCCATGTGTGCTATAAATACTATGTTGTGTGAATCCTTTTAGTTTTGGTAATTTAGCGTATGAAGTTTAGACTAGTGTTAAAACCAATCTTGTCTTTCATTTTTATTACGAAGAACCTTTTAGGAAACACAAACATGTTTTTTACGGTCAACATTGATACAATTTTATTATTTTTAGTGCTCTTTTATGGGTACTCGTAATATCTATCAAAAGTGACAGCTACAGATCGCATAACTTGAAGTATGGATATATGATAGTTGTTTAAGTAACTTATATAACCGTCAAAAAGGTGTATTCCCATCTTAATCTGACTGTCGTAGGAAGAAAGGGTTTACTACCCTACGCAAGGCCAAAAAAGCCACAAACTCTTCCCTCGGTCATAGGTCACCCTTTTTTAGCCCTACGTGTCTCATACGTCTAAGGTCATTTGGATCAATGGTGGCGGAACCATATTTGTGTAGGGTTGATGGGGCAACAGATCAAAAAGGGTTTGGGGGGACCGTAACTCCCTCCCCCAATCTTAAAGAGCTCGGGGGTGGATGGGGGGGGGGGGTCATTATTTTAGGTTCATAAATGTGTTCTTATGGGTTCTAAAATATTCTAAATCTTTATAATCGCGTTTTATGCCCTTCTTTCTTTAACTTAATTTTACTTTGGAATACTATGTTTTCCCTTTTTTCAGGTATTTGTAAATATATAATGGTATTTTCCAAGGGAACTATAAACGATTTAATTAGCACTTAGCAGTAAGCACTAATGAGAAATGATTATTCACACATTTTGTAGGGTTTTATTATTTTACTATTTAGGATACGAGCTTAGGAATATGAATTTAGCTTTTAATAGCAGAAAACAAATTTATTAGGTGGTAACACTAAGAAATGAGAGCTTCCTCGGCTGTACAACTAGACTAAACTTAAACACAACAAAATAATTTTAAAGTATTTTCCCATTTATGTGGTCAGTTTACAGGAACACCTAAAAGGGAAGTGAAGGATCATTAATTTTAGAGATTTTCACTCTCTGCCTTCAAATAATTATTAAGTTAAAAGTAATCCAGCGAATGAGTTCATGTTGTGTAGTCCAGAAGTGATTTTTTTTAAATAATAACTATTTGTTTAAATAATTTGATAAATGAAGGAGAATTAATAGTATCCTGTGCATAATTTATTCAAATATGACGGTTATTGACGTCATGGTTCATGTGAGTAGGGTAATTAAGGTAAATAATTAAATACAATTATTTATTAGGTATTATTTTTATAATGATATAAAATTATTTAAAAAAATTATAACTATTTGTATTATTCTATAGAGATGTGGTAATCCGAAATACATAAAATAATCTCTTCTTCAAATGAAAAATGATAAATAAATTGTGCATTTATTGAGCTTATAAATTATGATATTTTTCTTTTCTTTTTTTTTTACGAGTCTTAAGAGGGTAGTTATCATTGGGTCATCAATCTTGCTGCAGCTCACTTTTTTCTATCGCCAAACAAATGTTTTAAAGTTTCAATTTAACGTTTTCTGTTTTGGTTCCAGTCAGAGAAAAATAAAAATAAATAAATAAAATAAATTGTTTGGTTTTTAATTAGGTTATGGTTCTTTAAAATATGTATCTAATAGTTATGTTGTTTGACATACCTGTATGAGGTATTCTAGCTCTTCTTAATAGCACTAGTGGATGGCATACCTGAATCACGTATCTTAGTCCATCCTAATATTGTTGTACTACTACACAGGTATTCAGGTATACCTACAGTGGTATCCCAATCATGGTATGTACATTACCTTGATCAGGTCTCTTATTTAGTTTATCCTAATAGTGTTTAACATAACTGTATCAGGTATACTAGCCTATCAGAACAAGGTTCGTCACAACTGGCTCAGCTGTCCTCTAAAATCGGAATGATTTCTTATCAGGCCTTGGACGGATTCCTTTTGATCAAAATGGTTGATATTTAGTGTAACGCTTCAAGGAATCGAACTTTGCTTCACTAACATAGCTACCTACCTAAAGGTATCTTCTTTATTCTAGTAGTCCCATATGCAATAAAAATTACTACTCAATAACTTGTCATCCATTATATTTCTTAATAATTAACGCGCTTTGATCGTAAACGAAACTATGAATCACTAAACTATAAACCTAAAAACCTTTAAAAGTACCTATTCATCCCGATATCTTCCCTAAAATAATAATTGAAACTTATAAACACGATTTCTTCACTATTTTTTAGGACTTAAGACTCAGAGGATTCGAACTATGGTCTTTATCTAAGTAACTAAATAATGTTCAAGCGTCTCTTTGGTGCAAAAAGGTTTGTAATTTATTTGCTTCAACTTAAAATCTAGTCATTGTTATTTAATATCATCTTTAATAATATATATTATTTCAACATTTATAAAGAAAGTGTCGAGACATTAGCTCATAGCTTTGTCAATTGAACATGTAGATTGTACAGTACATTAGATTAGACGTGTAGATTGCACAATGCATTATATAGACGTGTAGATTGTACAGTACATTAGATTAGACGTGTAGATAGTACATTAGATTAGACGTGTAGATTGTACAGTGCATTAGATTAGACGTGTAGATTGTACAGTATATTAGATTAGACGTGTATATTGTACAGTGCATTAGATTAGACGTGTAGATTGTACAGTCATTAGATTAGACGTGTAGATTGTACATACATTAGATTAGACGTGTATATTGTACAGTAGCATTAGATTAGACGTGTAGATATGTACAGTACATTAGATTAGATGTGCAGATGTACAGTACATTAGATTAGACGTGTAGATTGTACAGTACATTAGATTAGACGTAGATTGTACAGTACATTAGATTAGACGTGTAGATTCAACAGTACATTAGATTAGACGTATAGATTGTACATACATTAGATTAGACGTGTAGATTGCAACAGTACATTAATAACGTATTAGACAGTGCATTAGATAATGTATTGTACACTACATTAGATTAGACGTGTAGATTGCACAGTACATTAGATTAGACGTGTAGATTGTACAGTACGTTAGATTAGACGTGTAGATTGTACAGTACATTAGATTAGACGGTAAAGTTTACACATTGGCTGGAGAAGAAATCCCCCCACAAGTTTCTTCGTTTAGCACCGCGTCTTACTACCTGTTCAGTTTATACGCATATGAACTAATTACATTAATGTGTTAGAAATAATTAGGTTGAATTTAGAAGAGGTGTACCCGCATTAGCATGGTGGGCGAGAGGAAAACCACCCTCAGTACACCCGACTGGGATTTGAGCCTTGATCTCCCTATCAATGGCAGTCTAATCTAGTGCAAGTGTGACCACATAAGTGGATCTCTCACAAATCATTACGTTATTAGAAATTATAATAATTAATGTGTTAAGATTGTTTTATGTCCCATGGAGGTAAAGTTAGTTCAACTTTTCCTTTTGTAAAATCTGGATTTTTATACAAAACAATACACTTTGATTCTCCAGAGCGAAACAATATCCTGACATAATATTTCCCTAGCCCCCAAAAGAAAATAATTGAGTAATAAGTGAAACAATATTAAAAAAAAGTAGTTAATCCCCCGTTTCGCCACACCCCTCCAAAATATAGCCAAAAAATATTCAAAACCATAGCACTATACTGCATGTAGCTATATGTGCACACAAAAATAATCGTTTCACTTTAGTTGGTATATAATTTTTAATAACAAAATACATTTATTTTCGAGATTGTTATGATAAGTAATATTTTGATTCAACATAGAGAGATTATGAAATGTTGCTAAAGATCAAGATATTCGTATGCAAGTAAGTACAATAGTAACATTATCAAAAAATCTATTTTGAAAATGTAATAAAATTAATTAATGACCTTGTAGATACAAATATATGTAAGCTGCGGTGTCCGAGTGGTTAAGGAGTTGGACTTGAAATCCAATGGGCGTTGCCCACGCAGGTTCGAATCCTGTCCGCAGCGAATATTTTAAAGTTTTTCGTATTACCTTATAACTTCATTCATTAAACAACTTGAAAAGATTTTTAAACGAGTTAACACAATTTGTATTATTTGGAAACATATTTTTCATAGAATACGGCGTTCGATTATTAGAGAGACTTGGCTTACTGTTCTGTTATTGCTAGTGAAATCACCGCCATCTAACTGAGCTTAGCATTAATTAACTATATTGTGAATGTGGGGAATACCAGGCCTCCACCGTGGTTCGGATTCCACGTTAAACTGTAGGTCCTTCATTTCATCTCACAATCACCCTACCATTACACATTAACGTAAGTGCGTATAACCCGAATGGGTAGTAAGACGCGGTGCTAATAATAATAATAATAATTAACTATACACCCAAAGTGTATAGATAAAATCAACTTATTAAAATAGATATATAGCCAATCGTATTGAATGTATAATATTTAGAGCATTGATAAAATGTTCACAGAGTGTATATTTTACACCGCTCTTGACTCTTTATATATAAAATAATTAGGAATAATGTGAAATAGTAATTATTAGAAGATGCTCCTGACCGTTTTTACAATGTTTTTATTAATCGTGGATTGGTGCAAAAGTTTGGTTCATAGCGCTATTAAAAGTATTCTTTGTTCACGTTAATAAGCTGATTTAATAATATTCTTGAGTCTAATCACATTTATTGCTCTAAAATTAAGTTGGAATCAACTTTTGGCAGCTTTGAAAAGCAATAAATATTTCAATAAACTAATATGAGACTTATTTAAATAAGAGAACATCGCGTTGGAAAACTACTCGTAGCTATACAAAGACTAACTATAATAATTTAAAACTTATTTACGTAATATACTAAAATCAATCACATTGTTTTATTAATAGAAAAAGAAAACACATGTTATGAATAATATAGAGTTAAACCAGTTAGTTCATAGAACCCGCTTCATTTTGTACCAACCATATGGATATCCTTGTCATATAAGTTTTATTCCCTTATTCCTTTATTATTTGAAAAGCCCTAACATTGTGAAATATTTCAGTACAAAAACAAGAGCGCGTCTGACTTCTCATGTCTCTTGAACTAATTCAATACATACCGTAAACAATACATATTATTCCTCAGCCCATTTATTTACAGACAGAACAGTAACAAATAAATAATAAGATAAAGATCGACCTATAGAAACATAATTTTGTATCAAATTACTTTAAACAAAATCTTATATTTTTTCTGGGAACCAGGAGATTGATATAAAAATATAAATAACAATATGTTAAATTTAAAATTAAACTAAATTTAAATGCCTTTAATTTTAGATATAATTTCATATCTAAAAAAAAACTTTTTTAGTTATAGCTTATATTAGTTTTGATGCTGAAATCTCGGGTTACACAGCGACCAATTTCAGATAAATATAAATTGAATATGATAAATGAGAGAGTAAGAGGAATACCAAAGGAAGAGAGAGTCCAGGACAGGAGAGAGAAGTCACGACTAAGGTGGTATGGACATGTGAGAAGAACGGAGAGGGAAAGGCTGCCCAGGAGAATGTTGGATAAGGAGGTGGGGGTAAGAGGCCGGGAGGAAGACCAAGGGACAGATGGCTTAAGGGAGTAAGGAGGAGTGTGGAGGAGAGTACTGGGCCTAGGTGGAGAGAGAGAGGTGGTGGGGGAAAGGAGGCGATGGAGAGGCTTATTATCCTAATAGACCCAGCCAGTGGCTGGAAGTTGTTCATGATGATGATGATTATGATGATTATATAGATAGATGGATGGATATACAGATAGATAGACATAATATAAGATGCGGAAAATCAAGACCCATTAGTCAATGATGCAGTGTCCGTTAATCAGTGTTTTAGTTCTTTAATATAATCTCTATGCGATACACATGCGTTTAATCTAGCAAGATTGTCATTATACCTTGGTATGGAGCGAACAACGAAATAACATTATTTACTTTTATTTACAAAATTAGGTTGAGTCATGTTTTGTTTTATTAATATAAACGTTACGGGCACCACTGATTCGGAGGAATATATCCTCACGCTTAGGTATTTCTTAGGCTGGGCTTATATTCACTTATAACTCACAGCTAATAGCCAATAGCACATAGTTCACAAGATGTTAAAACATTTTCTCAATATTAGCGTTCATAATCAATACATAGTGAATAGTGGAAAGAATTGATTAAACGTCACCTATCTATGCAGGATGCATGGATCTGAGCATAAACAAACACTTGAGACGTATCAGTCAATGAAAATGTGGGAAAAGGCTCCAGCCAATTAAATCACCAGTATACACTTTATACATAAAATATATTCAGTTCATATCTCGAATTTTCTTGTAATAGCAATTATTGTTTGCTATAACGATTTGTCTTTGTTTTGTTAGCTAACAGTAATTCTACCACCATATCCATGACAATAACAAAATCAGGACAAACTAAAAATCAATTTTGATTTAATAGTATGATATATATAGCGCGTCTGGACTATACCATTAGTACCCCAGTAGTGGAAAGGCTAGCCAGTACTAATTTACTGTTGCCCAGGGGAAGGCCGAATGTACTAATCGTACATCCTTTCCGTGGAGGCTCTTTCCATGACCCGATGAGGTGATGTGATTCAAGCATGAGGGTGTGGAAACAATGGAAACAACAAAATATAACCTAAGCCTAACTAACCAAATCTTGATGACCTTTGGAATAATCCATTTATACTAAGCTGACAAATATTTCCTGATCCGGTACCACCAAGAACTCTCACCTTAGTTTGTATTACATTTATATGAATCTCCATTCTGCTTGTCGCCAAATTTAACGACATGAAAGTCACTTTCATTCTTAGCCATTAATACGGCATCATCTGCATATAACAGCACTCTCACATTCACACTGTCCATGTGCACAGTAACCGGGTCCTACACGTACCCACGAATCCATTAAACAACAATGTAAACATAATACAACCTTGTATAACACCCTGTTCAGTATCAAACCATTCGATCAAAGTTCCATAAACCCTAACGCATGCTTTATTTCCATCATAAACCTTCACAATTGCATTTATTAATAATGCATCCACATCATAATCTCTCAGAACATTCCATAACATACTCCTATTCACCCGATAATACGTTTCCTCCAGATCAACAAATGTACAATAAACTTTCTTTCTTACTGCCCTACATTTTTCAATTATTTATTGCAATGCAAATATCTGGCCCACCCAACCTCTACCTAGCATGAAACCACATTGCCCACCCCAAATCCTAACCACAGTTCTCTCACGCACCCTCTCAATTAAAACTTTGCCTGGAATACTCAACAAACTAACTGCCCTATAATGCTTACATTCACTCTTACTGCTCTTTCTTCTGTACAAAGGAACATTTAACAACTTTCTTCCAGCCATTAGGAACATTCGAAATCCCAGGACACAAAGTGAAAAAAATCACACAATCTGGCGATCATTACCATGCGCTCACACCTAGGTTCACTTGTGATCCCATCTACGCCTACAGATTTGCCATTATTTAACACTTTTTATAGCTTTTAACACCTCAGTCTCATTAATTCTTTCACTCAATATAACATTTTACCTATATTTTGCTACTTCCTCTATGTTTTAGCCATACAATTGCTCAAAATACTCTCTCCATCGCTCTCTTATATTGTTTTAATCCCATATAATCTCACCGCGTTCATTCTAAATGACATAGGTCTTTCCTGGCACTCCTTGTTTAGTTCGTTTTACCTACTTCCATAACATATATTAACATCATTAATAGGCTCATGGAACGATACAAACTTCCAACTTATGTGTCGGTCAAAATACCAACGTTTCAATATTTTTAGGGGAGCTTTATTTGAAACTGAGAGGATTTCAACCGCCCTTACCCCATCACCCCAAAAAAATTATCAGTGATCCCACTGTATATAAACGTAATTTATTAATATATGATGGTTATTTTATTTTACTTAGTTGATGACACAGTAGCTTGACTAAATTGCTTCGTAGAGTTAACTGTTTGAAAATTAAGTTGACTTAGTTATTACTTGTTGCGTTATCCGCACGCCATAGATTGACGTCACGTAACCGTAAAAAGATAAGATTCTTTTAAATATCTTAGTTTGTTTTAGTTCCCTTGTGGGCATTTTTAGAGGAATGAAATGTGTATATATGAATTGGTAGTAAAATATCCCAAACTTGCATGCGCATTGAAGGGTATGTGACGTCACAGATTTGCTTACGATTTATTCATTTAATTGTAACCCACATCGGTGGTATAACGGGCCAAGACGTCACTCTCGCAATAGACTGGACTGTCGATGGTAAGATCGGTGTTCAAATCCCGGTCGTTTGTATTAAGTGTGGTTTCTCCTAAATGATTTTCCACTCTCCCTTGGCGCAAACACTTATACACTTCCTCTAAAGTCAACCATCCGTCCACATACCTAGCACATTTGAATAATTAGTACATATACGTAAAGTACAAACGGGGTAGTAAGATTTGGTGCTAAGAAAAAAACTTATTTATAATCTCAATAACATCAATAGTAGGTTGACCTCAGTGGTCTTGGGGTTGAGAGCTCAACATAAGACCCGGTGCTCGTGGGTTCAAACCCAGCCGAGGTTGATGTACTTTTTTTGAGTGATAAACATCCGGAGCACAACTTCCTACGGGGGGAAAATTAAAGCCCTCGGTTACATGTTAATTGAGGTATACAAAATAACTCTGGAAATTTTGTGAGAATACCTTTCCCGGCAAAATTGGTAGACCATTTCACTCTAGCTCGAAGAAATTCTCGTCTGATGATATAATCAGTCGGGTAAAAATCATACGTTAAATACCTGCTTTTAAATTACTAATAGGTTCCTTGAAAGGTGGCATCTCACAAATTTGATGTTGATCAAAATACAAATATTTCTACTAAGTCAAAAGTAAAACTTGCCTAATTTTTAAAACTATAAGTTGTGAAATATTTTCAACCTAGTAGTGTGAGTCTACCATAAGCCTCATTTAGGGAAGCTTGAATTAAAATTTACATTATTAGATAGAAATGAATTCCGTTCACGATAGGTTTTAACCTGGATGACAGTTCGAAAGTCATATGTTTAGGTTTTGGGTTGCCAACACTTGTAAAAGATCACAGATCTTTAATTACCTGTTATATATTACATTTAAAATAAAGTAAACTTAAGTTTTCTAATACTATTTCATTTTTTTAAATAATTTGATTTTATCCAACTCGAAACAATATTTTAAACATAATTAAAAGTACTTATTTTTCGTTTTGGAACGTTACTGATTTTGTGTAATATAGGCACACATCAATATATTTTAATACAGGCATCGTATTTACTTGGAAAAGAGAAAATTGTTGTCATTTTTTTTACATAAATAAATGATTTTATGATTATGTTATCGTATTTTGAAATATTTAACCGAATAAAATATTTTAATTAACTGCGTGTCTGCATCATTGTAAAAAACTTGTTTACCGTCATGTTAGATCATATGTTTAGATTCGTCAGCTCGCCATTTTGAAGCTATGTTCGTTAGAAGTTTTTGTGAAAGTGGTGTTAATATTTTTTAAGGGGAATAAAACTATAAATAAACTTTGTGTCCGACCTCAAATAAATATTTAAATAATATTGGCCTAAATTACTGTGGTTAACTATTACATTAATATATTACCATCTCTTTTCATTACAGTCATCCAAAGTGATAGATGTCAGCTGTTGGCGTAGTGATATATTAGGGATTACTTCTAGGTAACACTTCGAGCTGTCATCCAGGTAAACTTAGCTCGTGAATGACTTTTATCTATCGTTTTATTTGTACCAACAATATATATTTAAAAGCCAAATAGATCTGCAGTGGAAAGTATTTTGAGTATACTGCTAACAAATCTTAGTTTATAAAATCGTGTTTGATTGGACAGAGGTTCGACCCTAAGGCAACCCGATATTTCTTTCAAAGTTTCAACACTCTCTTCTTGGCATCACTTTCTAAACTAGCTAAAACAAATTGAGAATAAGTTATTTTAAAGAAAGAAAATGTTCAAATGACTGAAAAAAGCTAAAAACCACGATGGAAAGTACAGTCATTGTATATTTTATAAATGACCAAAAGTAAAATCCCATCAACAATGAAAAATATGATTATATTTTAAAGTTTTATTGTGTCTGGTTTGAATGCCTTTCCCGATAAATGTTTTTTAACATAAAGTTTAACCAAAGAGAAGCGATTTTACAAAATTAATGTTTAAACTTTCTTCCATATACATTTCCACTGATAATTTGCACTTCAGAAAAAGTTTTCACCACTAAAATAGACAATTATTAACGTTATAATCTTTGTAATATATTTTTAAACAAGAAAGACTTATTTTCAAACACCATATTCTGTTATAAAAACTGCCAAAACACTGGTCTTAACTCACGTTCTCTAACATTCCAATTTAATGCCTTGTGCTTGTAGATTAGTGGGAAGGTCAAAGTTGAAGTTTGACCTCTGTATTATATCTAATATAAGCTAGGGTTCGGTCGCAATTAGCATCCCAGGAGATTACTAGCTTTTCCAACACTACCTCATCCTGTCGTCAGATCTGGTCCAATTACACCCGTAGGTCTTTTAGGCCAGGATATTTCAGATAGTAGGAACTGGGTAGCTATAGTCCATTCGACATAGAAGTGTAGGTAGTTATTGACGACTAGCAAAAGCTACACATCTACTCTCATGTATCCATCCTCCAAACAATATAATCTACAATACCATATGTTAAGTTGTTACTTTTGGCAGTTACAACTTTCACAACAAACCATTTATTTTTAATGTTTTTTTAAGCGTATTTACATTATTGAAACATGAACATATCAAAATAACCCTTTGGATATTTATTTTTTTTTTTGTGAAGCTCTGGTTTACTTAAAAACGCTTAACGGACTAGAACTTCTAAAAGGCTGCGTTCTCTCACAAATTAAGATGGCGAACCAGACAAAACGAAGGCCATTGATCAAGTCATTAAAACTGTTTTCGGTTGTTTTTATTCTAATATTATACTTTGTTTGGTTTTTAAGTTAAACTTTTTATTTATTTGGGTGACAGTTAGGATATATGAATATACATTGTGATATAACACTTTTATTTTATTTTATTTTATTTTTATTTTATTTAGCACCGTCTTACCGGTGGTATACAGCACTTACGTAGTGTAATGCTAGTGATTGTGGATGAAATGAAGGACCTACAGCTTACGTGAAACGACCATGTGGAGCTGCATTATAAACTTTTATGATTATCTTTTATTATAATCTGTTGCACAACGCAACAAACTAATATTTATTATATATTTTTATTTAATTATGAAAGACATTATTCACAGTAACTCATGAAGTTTATTAGAACTTTGATTGTTTTTTTTACATTATTAGCATCACGTCTTACTACCCGTTCGGGTTGTACGCACTTACGCTAATGTGTAATGGTAGGGTTATTGTGAGATGAATAAGGAGGACCTACAGTTTAACGTGAGATACGAACCATGGTGGAGGCCTGGCTATTCCCCACATTTTCAAGTTGTGAATAATACACGTCTTGTCAGAATATAGTATTACTAAGAAAATAATTATTTACACGTAGGCTAACATCAGGGACTTCCAACCAAATTATCAATAAAAGTCTTCTGCTACCTGTCGGTCCACACCCCTCCAGTTAAAAAATTACTAAAACTACTTTTTTAAATCCATGCAATTTGCCTCTGTCTCAATAGTTAATATATATACCAGAAAAATAATAGTAATTCTATAATAAAATGAAACTGACGTAAAAGGTGCTTTAACACAAATTTCAGGGAAAGTGTTATTATATTCCGTAGCGCAAAACTCACACCAGCGGGCAAAGGCATGATTATCGTCTTGTCTGGTTTGTTGGTGACTGGGTGGATGGGTTTCGATATTCAACCGCGCTCGTGTACCATTGTGTTTTATATTTGTTATTTTCCAAAAAATGCAAATACGCTTTTTTTTAATTGACATGTTTGTCTTCAAAATATTAAAAAAATAAAATAATAGAATAAATTAAATCTGCCTGTGATCTGATGCGTGCCAATGTTTGATCAAGACTTGTCAAAGAATGAAAAGTTAAGGGCTACAGATACGTACAAATATGTTCGTCCATAAGTTATTTTAGTTATTACATTGTAAATGGGCTAGAAACACACACATTATTATTATTATATATTATTATTATTATTATTATTATTATTATTATTATTATAGGGTCACGTGAAGTCCACTTTTTAATTACAAACGAAGTTGAGTATAATATTTGAAATATTCTTGAAGCTGAATCGAAGTTCTAATATTTTTGTTAGTTACTTTATGCTTTGAAAAATACTATGTTGTTATTTTATATAGACCTATATCTATGCTCTATAATTACTATGAAAACATTTTATTCCAATTTTTTTTTCTGTAATAGAGTTCGTTTTATTCTGATAAATTCAAATACAGTACTATCCCACTTAGAATTCAATAACTTCAGATTTTATTGTATGCATATTGATTTTTAACTGCTCAAAATGGCAATAATTGATCATAAATTTAGTATTTTATCCACTCTCCATACAATTTGCACAGACTGAGTAGCAAAAAGCATCCCTGTCTCACTCCTCTCACTATCTGTACGATGTTGGTCTCTCCATAATCCAGTCTCACTGTCACTCGCTGTCCCAGGTACAGGTTTGCAATCAACCCTCTGTCTCTCCATAATCCAGTCTCACTGTCACTCGCTGTCCCAGGTACAGGTTTGCAATCAACCCTCTGTCTCTCCATCATCCAGTCTCACTGTCACTCGCTGTCCCAGGTACAGGTTTGCAATCAACCCTATGTCTCTCCATCATTTAGTCTCACTGTCACTCGCTGTCCCAGGTACAGGTTTGCAATCAACCCTCTGTCTCTCCATCATTTAGTCTCACTGTCACTCGCTGTCCCAGGTACAGGTTTGCAATCAACCCTCTGTCTCTCCATAATCCAGTCTCACTGTCACTCGCTGTCCCAGGTACAGGTTTGCAATCAACCCTCTGTCTCTCCATAATCCAGTCTCACTGTCACTCGCTGTCCCAGGTACAGGTTTGCAATCAACCCTCTGTCTCTCCATAATCCAGTCTCACTGTCACTCGCTGTCCCAGGTACAGGTTTGCAATCAACCCTCTGTCTCTCCATCATTTAGTCTCACTGTCACTCGCTGTCCCAGGTACAGGTTTGCAATCAACCCTCTGTCTCTCCATCATTTAGTCTCACTGTCACTCGCTGTCCCAGGTACAGGTTTGCAATCAACCCTCTGTCTCTCCATCATTTAGTCTCACTGTCACTCGCTGTCCCAGGTACAGGTTTGCAATCAACCCTCTGTCTCTCCATAATCCAGTCTCACTGTCACTCGCTGTCCCAGGTACAGGTTTGCAATCAACCCTCTGTCTCTCCATAATCCAGTCTCACTGTCACTCGCTGTCCCAGGTACAGGTTTGCAATCAACCCTCTGTCTCTCCATAATCCAGTCTCACTGTCACTCGCTGTCCCAGGTACAGGTTTGCAATCAACCCTCTGTCTCTCCATCATTTAGTCTCACTGTCACTCGCTGTCCCAGGTACAGGTTTGCAATCAACCCTCTGTCTCTCCATCATCCAGTCTCACTGTCACTCGCTGTCCCAGGTACAGGTTTGCAATCAACCCTCTGTCTCTCCATAATCCAGTCTCACTGTCACTCGCTGTCCCAGGTACAGGTTTGCAATCAACCCTCTGTCTCTCCATAATCCAGTCTCACTGTCACTCGCTGTCCCAGGTACAGGTTTGCAATCAACCCTCTGTCTCTCCATAATCCAGTCTCACTGTCACTCGCTGTCCCAGGTACAGGTTTGCAATCAACCCTCTGTCTCTCCATCATTTAGTCTCACTGTCACTCGCTGTCCCAGGTACAGGTTTGCAATCAACCCTCTGTCTCTCCATCATTTAGTCTCACTGTCACTCGCTGTCCCCAGGTACAGGTTTGCAATCAACCCTCTGTCTCTCCATCATTTAGTCTCACTGTCACTCGCTGTCCCCAGGTACAGGTTTGCAATCAACCCTCTGTCTCTCCATAATCCAGTCTCACTGTCACTCGCTGTCCCAGGTACAGGTTTGCAATCAACCCTCTGTCTCTCCATAATCCAGTCTCACTGTCACTCGCTGTCCCAGGTACAGGTTTGCAATCAACCCTCTGTCTCTCCATCATTTAGTCTCACTGTCACTCGCTGTCCCAGGTACAGGTTTGCAATCAACCCTCTGTCTCTCCATAATCCAGTCTCACTGTCACTCGCTGTCCCAGGTACAGGTTTGCAATCAACCCTCTGTCTCTCCATAATCCAGTCTCACTGTCACTCGCTGTCCCAGGTACAGGTTTGCAATCAACCCTCTGTCTCTCCATAATCCAGTCTCACTGTCACTCGCTGTCCCAGGTACAGGTTTGCAATCAACCCTCTGTCTCTCCATAATCCAGTCTCACTGTCACTCGCTGTCCCAGGTACAGGTTTGCAATCAACCCTCTGTCTCTCCATCATTTAGTCTCACTGTCACTCGCTGTCCCAGGTACAGGTTTGCAATCAACCCTCTGTCTCTCCATCATCCAGTCTCACTGTCACTCGCTGTCCAGGTACAGGTTTGCATTCAACCCTAGTCTCTCATAATCCAGTTCACTGTCACATCGCTGTCCCAGTACAGGTTTGCAATCAAACCCTCTGTCTCTCCATAATCCAGTCTCACTGTCACTCCCTGTCCAGGTAAGGTTTGCAATAACCTCTGTCTCTCCATAATCCAGTCTCACTGTCACTCGCTGTCCCAGTAAGTTTGCAATCATACTTGTCCCCATAATACAGTCTCACTGTCACTCGCTGTCCCAGGTACAGGTTTGCAATCAACCCTCTGCTTCATAATCAGTCTCACTTTTACTCGTGTCCAGGTACAGGTTTGCAATAACCCTCTGTCTCTCCAAATCCAGCTCACTGTCATCGCTGTCCAGGTACAGTTTGCATCAACCCTCTGTCTCTCCATAATCCAGTGTGACTGTACTCGCTGTCCCAGGTACAGGTTGCAATCAACCCTCTGTCTCTCCATAATCCAGTCTCACTGTCATCGCTGTCCCAGTACAGGTTGCAATCAACCTCTGTCTCTCCATCATTTGTCTCACTGTCACTTCCTGTCCAGTAAAGGTTTGCAATCAACCCTCTGTACTCTCATCATCCGTATCACTGTCACTCGCTGTCCAGGTACAGGTTTGCAATCAACCCTCTGTCTCTCCATAATCAGTCTCACTGTCACTCGCTGTCCAGGTACAGGTTTGCAATCAACCTCTGTCTCTCCATCATTTAGTCTCACTGTCACTCGCTGTCCAGGTACAGGTTTGACAATCAACCCTCTGTCTCTCATATTTAGTCTCACTGTCACTCGCTGTCCCCAGGTACAGGTTTGCAATCAACCTCTGTCTCTCATCATTTAGTCTCACTGTCACTCGCTTCCAGGTACAGGTTTGCAATCAACCCTCTGTCTCTCCATATCCAGTCTCACTGTCACTCGCAGTCCCAGGTACAGGTTTGCAATCAACTCTGTCTCTCCTATCATTTAGATCTCACTGTCACTCGCTTGTCCAGGTACAGGTTTGCAATCAACCCTCTGTCTCTCCATCATCCAGTCTCACTGTCAACTCGCTGTCCCAGGTACAGTTTGCATCACCTCTGTCTCTCCATAATCCAGTCTCACTGTCACTCGCTGTCCCAGGTACAGGTTGCAATCAACCCTCTGTCTCTCATCATTTAGTCTCACTGTCACTCGCTGTCCCAGGTAAGGTTGCAATCAACCCTCTGTCTCCATAATCCAGTCTCCTGTCACTCCTGTCCCAGTACAGGTTTGCAATCAACCTCTGTATCTCATAAATCAGTCTCACTGTCACTCGCTGTCCCAGTACAGGTTTGCAATCAACCCTCTGTCTCTCCATAATCCAGTCTCACTGTCACTCGCTGTCCCAGGTACAGGTTTGCAATCAACCCTCTGTCTCTCCATCATTTAGTCTCACTGTCACTCGCTGTCCCCAGGTACAGGTTTGCAATCAACCCTCTGTCTCTCCATCATTTAGTCTCACTGTCACTCGCTGTCCCCAGGCACAGGTTTGTAATCAGCCTTATGTCTCCCCAGTTGATGAGGATCTACTTGAGTGCTTCCATCATTTTCTTCCTTCCACTATAGTGAATGCTTTTTGCCATTCGATGAAACCAAAGTAGATCTCTTCCTTGACTTCCAGCACTCTCTCTGAAATTATTCTCATCATCCTGATGGCATCTCTGGTTCCTTTTCCATTTCTGAATCCAAATTGGCTTTCTTCCGCCACACTTATATTTTTCGTTCGAGTCGCCTGTTGAGTTTTCTTGCCATATATATATATATATATCTTCGCGTATTTACACTAATGTGCTAGGGACAAGCTAGGTATAATTGAAAGGAATTATGCCCGCAATTACTCCTAGGAGGATAGGAAATAGTTTAGATGGAAAGCTTTGTAGTGTTTTATCCATCAGGGTTTCGAATTCCTACCTCCCCACTCCTGACAAACCAGACAAGAAAAGACTAGACTGGCACCTTTGCTTGCTGGCTCACCGTTTTAAATCATGAACAAAATAAAGATAGCAACCTTCAATAAATCCCATCTATGATCCAATTTCTTATTAAAGTTCCCTTTAGAAAATATAAACTTTTTTTCGATCAAAACTGATATCCTTTTATATAATATTATTATTAGTGTTATTGAATAGATGTTGATAGTATCTATAATTAGTAACAGCTTCAGCTAACATGACTTGACGTATGAATATCTAGTAACTTTTCGATCTGCCAGATCTCTATATGAAAATTATTCTGCAATAAAGGTGAAATGTATCCATATAAATATTATATCACACTGTTGATTTGTTTCAGAAAATTTCCTCTGACCTTCAGGCGGGTGACAAGACCAATCTCCTGCCAGACGGATCCGAGGAGGAGTGAACGCAACAATGACCAGTGACGTCACGAGACACGGCCCCTGAAGACGTATTGTAGGCCAATCAACGAATTCCTTCAAATAACAGTGGAGGGCCCACTCTTTCGTTTAGAACTCAACAAGTAACGTCACAAGAATCTAAATACACTGTCATATTCATCTAGAGTTCTGCCATCTATTATTTATACAACATCACCGCTATTTTGTGGCTAAAATCTGAACTAAAATTGTTCTAATGTAGGGTCTGGATATGCACTATAATACTTGATGTAGCTTACCCGTGCCTTGAAGAACCTTTTAGGGAGTTTATCAAAATATTGTAGGGTTCTTAACATTGACAAAAATGTACGATATTCTGCTTCTATTTGTCAAAATTGACATCATCTGTTTATATTGAGAGCTGCTATGCGAATCCAACCGACTATAAAATTAATACGTACCACAGGGGTGAAGTTGAACAAGTTTTTCAAATTAGTTTTTTTTTCCTTATTATGACTATTAATTATTTAATTACAAATTTAATTTCTTTTAACATACATTCTCATCACATTTGTAGTCCAGTTTGGATGCTTATAAACAATTAAACTAAAAAATTTGTTATAAAAAATACTTTGGCATGATTGTTTTAACCCTGAAAAAGTATTGATGCTGGATTTTTATATATATATATATTATAATATATATATATATATATATATATATTATATTATTATATATATATACTTAACATAAAAATACTACAAGGAAAAAAACAATTTTTAACCCAAATATTGTCTAAACATATAGGCCTATAACTGTGCAAGTTATACACTTTATGGGGGTGAAGTTGACCAGCCTGCAACACTTGTGATTTTCCATGTGGTGTTGATGTCTTTGAAGGATTGATATTTAAAACAAATAATTTTAAAGAAAATAAGGTAAACATTAATTTATTAATATTTGGAAGTGAGCTAATAATTAGTATTGATAAAAATTATCTAAAATCCATACTCTATTGCAAGTTAACACAACAATAGACCTATTATTCTTCATATTTTATTGATAACAATTAAATTTTTCACAAATCTAGTTGCATTTGATTATGACAGCCAAATTAGGCCTTTGCTTCAAATATAGCCAACTTAAATTTATTTTGTTTTGGCCCATGAGGATTTTAGTATTTTAAGTTTATTTCTTATAAATTGATATTGTTGTCTACCGGTATCTAATCTTACCCTGTTGTCGCTGCTAAGACACCAAATAAAAATAATTCGAAGCCTAATAGTAAGAAATTGTGTCAATACAGTGAACATGACAGGGAAAAAGAATTTAATTTATATTTGAAGGATAAAATTACATTGACTGAGGCATGTAAAATCTATAATATACCCAAAGGATCATTTGTGAACCATGTATATGGCTGAAAAGAAAAAACCCAAATATTTCTTTCCAATTTGGAAGAAACTCAGCGCAATAATTTTTGACATATGCAAAGGGGTTGAAACTTACCAACGGGGGGCACTACATTTTAGATGAAAGTGTTCCTGCTGAATAAACTTGTGTGTAAAACAAGTCATAAACAGTTTAATGAATTGAATAAGTTATATTCTTTAGTATTTTAATCGTTCAGTGTTTTATATCTTAATTTCACAGTTGTAAGAGTATATATTAAAAAATTCTGTAATATAAAGAGTGTTTGCAACTAACTTATCCATGTGGCAACTTCACCTCAACACTTATCAAAAATCTTTTAGAAAATTAAATCAATGAAAAATTGATTTACTCATGTTTTAACCAACCTAAAAATAGCTAAAGGGTGTTTCATATATTTGAAACCAAGACTCTTATAATTATTTTTTTTCAATAATTTGTATTGTTTAAATTTGAAAAGTGGTCACCTTCACCCCATTTGATGGTACTAGTAGAGTTACATTGGGATTCAGATAGGAATAACATTCTTGCACATACATTTTCAGATAAGTTTGTTCTTACTATTTTACTAAATAAACGTTTTGAACCCTCACAAAAGGCTCTTCAACTGGCGGATCGATTATATTTGGTCACATGACTAGCTTAGATTCAAAACCCTTTACATTTATATTGATAGTTTTCAGAAAATAGTAATAACTCTTCTTCCTAATCACAATTATTCGAACTAAACACAAATGTATTGATGGAAGCTTATGATTAGAATTAATAAAATATAATTTATTTGGGTGATAATAAGCTTGTTGAATAAAAGTTGATGTTGAAATATTTCGAAATGAGATTTGGAATATGATGCTTCGAACTACATTCTGATCACAGACATGGTCAATAACTTCAAGGGGTTGTATTTCAGGCGATGGTCAAAACTATGTATGATAAACTTTGGTTAATATCTCGGTGGGATCATAATGTAGTCCTCAGGTGATGTGAAATCAGGTAAGATTCATTTGACTAGGAGTTCTCTCCTTCTTGTAGCACTTGTAAAAAAAAATCCAGAAAATCTTATTAAATACAGGTTTATTTGATCTATGTAAAAATAAAATTTATTGACCAGGCACAGCAATTAAGGTTTAGGAAAAATACTTAAAGAGCATTAAAATATACATTATTTATTGTATCCCAGTAACGTTACCTCAATGATTTTATTCTCCGCGTCTTACTATCCGTTCGGGTTACAAGTATAAATATAATATATATAATATATAATATATTGTACATATTGAATATAATATATGTTATATATTACATAATTTATAACATATATAATATATGTTATATATTATATCATTTATATTGTATATAGTATGTTTCATAGGCTATATTATAGTTATATAATACATTATTATATATAACATATGTGTATAATGCGCTAATAGACTAGGCATACTTCAATATGTAACATTTAGAGGATATGTTCCGCATTTTTGTAAATATAGAGTGGAAAACCATTTAGGAAACACCATTCTACGTATACTTTTTCAGGATTCAAACCCCGAACCCCTGGTCACATTAAAACCAAACTAGACGAGTTTGACGTATGTTTAATCATGATTAGTAATTAAAAGTGTCCCAAACAAAACAACTCCCGTTAAGCAATTTTCAACAAATCAAACACTAAAGGTTATGGTATCCGTTTTACACGTGACCTTTGTCCCTCGACCCCGTGGGAAGAAACACTTGTGAGGATTTGGACGATTGGTATTTCATGAAAATAGAGTTATTAGAACATTAATTCGATTGCTAAATAAGGCCGATATTAAATTGTTATAATGTTGGTATAACAAATTATGTTGTTTTCAACCTAAATCTTGATTTCGAAAAAATATTTCTTTTAATATCATAGCTAGGTTTTTGAATCTGTGCGATTCTTTTATTCCATTTGAATTCCTTATTTGAAGAATATATTATAAACAGAAATATATAATTACTTAGATAGTGTTTGGGTTGATTATTTGCTATCCACAATAATTTCCCTTGAGCTTACAGGATGTAACAATTAAACCTTTTATCGCAGTCTTTAAATTGAATCATACGGTAATGAACCATACGCACTATAGTAATGACACTAACCACACAGCACTACAGAAAGTAACATTTGTTCATGCGTGTACGAATGTGGGTACGTCCCAAACGGGCCACGGCCACCGTTATTAATATTACAGCCAGTCTGTATATGACCGTAAGGGTGTAACAAGAGAACTGAGGGATCACATGAAGTTAATTATATTTATTTGAACTATCCTAATTCATTTGATCGTACAGTGGATGTAGCCTGTGTGGATTTATTATATAATTATATTTTCGCAATTTGTTGTTATTTCGCGTTCACCACATTAAATGCTGTCTCACCTAAGCAAATTAAATTTGCATGAATTATTGTTATAAATAAAACAGTATATTTATATACTATAAATTTATTGTTAATTGTATATTATACCTTAACACTCTAAATCTACTCAATGCGCTAGGGAGTGAAGTAGTTAACGCAATTCACCAAATAATATATTAACTAAAGCCACCAAACAAAATATATTGGCCGATTGTATCAAATGGGATTGTGAACCTAGAAGGAAGAGACAAAAGGTTTTAAATTTAAATTAATAGTTGTTCTTTAAAAGTGTTTATGGTAATCAAGTTCAGGACATGCAGCGTGAATGGGATAATTATAACCTTGTTCAGGGGGTACTGTCTCGCAAACCTATTGGGAAGACAAAGATGAGAAGATAACATTAGAATGGAGCTGAATGAGCTTAAGTGGATAGAACTGGCTCAAGATAGGGATAGGTGGCGTACTTTTGTAAGTGCAGCAATTAAACTTTCGAGTTTCTAATGCCAGAGAGTTAGTAATTAAAAAGTGGTAATACGAGTGATGTTACTAAAGAAAGTGGTAATACGAGTGATGTTACTAAAGAAAGAAGTGGAGTTGCACTGAGGCCGTTAACAACGTTAGTAGCTTACTTATCACATCGAGGTCGTTATTATCAACGTTAACAGCCTATTATATAGGGGTTATCAATTACACTATTTATGACTTAGGGCGTTATCAACGTTAACAGCCTATTTATGATTAGGGCGTTATCAACGTTAACAGCCTATTTTAACTTAGGGCTTTGTTAGTCATACGTTAACCAAGCCTTATGACTGATACGTTACAGATAGCTGTTATCAACGTTAACAGCACTTATTTATTTAACTATAGGACGTTATCAACTTAACAACCTATTTAGATCTGAGGACGTTATTAACGTTAACAGCCTATCAAGCACTTATGACGTGATCAACGTTAACAGCCCATCCAGCTTTGAGGACATTATCAACGTTAACAGCCTATTTTATGACTTAGAACGTTATCAACGTTAACAGACCTATTTATACTTAGGACGTTATCAACGTTAACAGCCTATTTATAACTAGGACGTTATCAACGTTAACAGCCTATTAGATTTAGAGTTATCAACTTTTAACAGCCTATTTATGACTTGAGGCTTATCAACGTTAACAGCCTATTTTTAAACTTAGACGTTATCAACTTAACACCTATTTATTAGACGGATTTAACGTTAACAGCCTTTTCAAACTTAGACGTGATCAACGTTAACAGCCATTCAGATTTGGGACATTATCAACTTAACACTTATTTTAACTTAGGCGTTATCAACTTTAACAACCTATTTTACTTAGGACGTTATCAACGTTAACAACCTATTTAGATCTGAGGACGTTATTAACGTTAACAGCCTATCAAGCACTTATGACGTGATCAACGTTAACAGCCCATCCAGCTTTGAGGACATTATCAACGTTAACAGCCTATTTTTAACTTAGACGTTATCAACTTTAACAAGCCTATTTATAACTTAGGACGTTATCAACGTTAACACCTATTTAATCTTAGGACGTTATCAACGTTAACAGCCTATTATGCTTAGGACGTCCATCACGTTAACAGCCTATTTATGACTTAGGACGTTATCAACGTAACACACTAACTATTAGTATTCTGAGGGACACATTTAATACAACGTTAACGTCAGCTTATTTATTTTTATTTTTCACTGAGGACGTTATCAGCTTTAACAGCCTATTTAAAAACTTCCCATCGAAAGCTCTAGAACATGGATGCTCTAGGAAAATAATCCCATTGGCCAACGATTTTTTTTTTAAATATGGACCTATGAACTGTCTCCCTGGAGTACGAGGTTCCATTCCCACGAGGTCTACACTTTTCGACCAAATAAACTATTTTATAACTTAACAGATGTATTTCAATTAGTTGTATAGACTTGCACCAAAAGTATTTCCCGATTACAATATTAAATAATATTGGTAACTTAGCATTTATATGTTTATTAGTTTTCGACCAGATGTGGGAACAAATAAATTTGTCGTTAAAAACTTTTGTATATTGGTTGAAGTGTCCCGGCGACTGTGACTTCTAGGATGGTATATGGTGACTAGGATCGCGCTCAACCGGTTTACAACACGCCCGGAAACTGACGCGAGTCCTTTAAACATATTATATAGGTACAATAACATCAAACATGCGGAGATATGTGTGTACAACAGTAACATCAAACATGCGGAGATGTGTGTGTACAACAGTAACATCAAACATGCGGAGATGTGTGTGTACAATAGTAACATCAAACATGCGGAGATGTGTGTACAACAGTAACATCAAACATGCGGAGATGTGTGTGTACAACAGTAACATCAAACATGCGGAGATGTGTGTGTACAACAGTAACATCAAACATGCGGAGATATGTGTGTACAACAGTAACATCAAACATGCGGAGATATGTGTGTACAACAGTAACATCAAACATGCGGAGATATGTGTGTACAACAGTAACATCAAACATGCGGAGATGTGTGTGTACAACAGTAACATCAAACATGCGGAGATGTGTGTGTACAACAGTAACATCAAACATGCGGAGATGTGTGTGTACAACAGTAACATCAAACATGCGGAGATGTGTGTTTACAACAGTAACATTAAACATGCGGAGATGTGTGTGTACAACAGTAACATCAAACATGCGGAGATATGTGTGTACAACAGTAACATCAAACATGCGGAGATATGTGTGTACAACAGTAACATCAAACATACGGAGATGTGTGTGTACAACAGTAACATCAAACATGCGGAGATATGTGTGTACAACAGTAACATCAAACATGCGGAGATATGTGTGTACAACAGTAACATCAAACATGCGGAGATGTGTGTGTACAACAGTAACATCAAACATGCGGAGATGTGTGTGTACAACAGTAACATCAAACATACGGAGATGTGTGTGTACAACAGTAACATCAAACATGCGGAGATATGTGTGTACAACAGTAACATCAAACATGCGGAGATGTGTGTGTACAACAGTAACATCAAACATGCGGAGATGTGTGTGTACAACAGTAACATCAAACATACAGAGATGTGTGTGTACAACAGTAACATCAAACATGCGGAGATATGTGTGTACAACAGTAACATCAAACATGCGGAGATGTGTGTGTACAACAGTAACATCAAACATGCGGAGATATGTGTGTACAACAGTAACATCAAACATACGAATTATTTTTACATAATTACCATTAAAAGTCAAATAATTCAATCTAAATTAAATTTTTCGTTAGATTTTACACTAATTTAAATATGCCCGTGCTATTTTGGTAGCATTTTAAGTTTATTTTCCTTAAGCGGGTTCCTAAGAGATCTTCATAAAGTAGGTCACAAAAATTTGTTTTCATACTAACTGTTTAAACTGATACCAAACTGCAGCATAGTGATCAATTTCATTCAATTATCGTATTGGCTGCGCACATTGTTATCCAAAGACAGCTCATAATAAATAATTACATAATATTTAGTAGATGGTTATTATTTGGCTTTATTTCCCCAAGAGATTCAATTAAGTGCACATTATTTAGATGACAAACTCAATAGCAGTGCTTTATTTGAGATGATGATGATGATGATGATGATTATTATTATTATTATTATTATTATTATTATTATTATTATATTGAAATTGTGACATTATAGATCAAATCGTGGTGAATTCTCTCGAGTTTCGCGTAAATCCAAAGGCTTAATTCAATATACAAACTATCACAAACTTTAAGGTTATGTTAATTTCCACTAATATTTGTTTTTAAGTTTTACTTTGCTTTATAAGGGAAATTAATTCAAAGTGTAAAAAGTTAATTCTTTGTTGAGAGAAAAGAACGGTATGTTTAGGAACTATTTTCATCGACTGTTAACATCGTCTAAAGTTGAAGATCGTGTCATTTTCAATTTACTTGTTCGAATAGCCTAATATTAAATAGGCTAACCGGCTTTTGGCAGTTGATTGGTTTTAAGCATACTTAAACTAAATATGCACTACATAATATTAATTTATAATAATTTATAGAATATTGACCTGTATAAAAACAATATCCATATGAGATGTATTCATGTTAGCATTGGATGCAAAATCAATTAATAGCTCCAAAATAAACTTTTTTAGAACTTAACAGATCTATATATTTGAGGGATGTATTTCAAATTTGTTGTATTGACTTGCAACAAAAGTATTTCCCAATTACAATATTAGAAAATATTTGTGACTTAACATTTATATGTTTGTTAGTTAGGTTGTTCGTAAAATATACACGTTTCACAAATTATGTTTTATTTATCAGAAAAATTTGATTAAATATTTAATATAAATTAAACAGTATTTTAAATAGTATCCAGTTATAATGGTGTGATGTATAAAAATATAATGAATAACATCTGTGTGGTTTTTTTCTGTTCTTTTTTCATAAAATACCGTACAATGTTTTAAGCTCTGACATTAGAACTAAACCTTTTGCAATCTTATTGCACCGTCAATTTGTAAATTGTTCGTATAAAATATATTTTACAGCATTACAAACACCCAATAAAAGAAATTGGGAACTAGTAAATGATTATTAGTTGATTCAAAATATTATTTAGCATATTGGAAGCTTGTTTTTAAATTGCATGCTTACGAACATTTATAACAATTTTACGTTTATAATATTTTGACCTTTCCATCACTACAGGTACGAGATATTTTAGAACTAAACAAAAAAAACTGAAATAGTTTAATATGTTCCTTATATTGTTGGAAACAAAATGATAGTTATATATGGTAGCCATCCATACACATTTCACTTTATTTTATTTTATACGTTAACTTCCCTGATCTACTCTTTACATATTCCATTAATGGAATCCGATTTATTGTTTTATTTTCAAAATAAAGAAAAAGTTATCGAAATATTCAAGAATCTATAGCTTTGGGAGTTTTCATTGATATATTTTGGACATTACTGGATGATTAAGGAGTGTGAAAAACACATCTCCAAAAATACCGAATTTGAATATATGTGATGGTAAACATAGAAGAATGTGAAAACTAGGATATATTAAGATCTCAAAGAGTTTGACATCAAAGAGACCTTTTTGAGTCAAATTATCCTCTCGTAAAGCATCCGCTCTTTCCATTAATTAACAAGAGTATTCTAGTTAAGATAATGACTATTGTTGACTTGTGTAGTGTACGACGATTTAATGGAGCGTCGACCCACTTATTCATATCTCTATACGCCGTACTCAGCTAAATATATTGCTTCTACCTAGGTGTGGTGTGAGGAATGTGTGTGTGCATACATTAGGGGAGTTCGTTTTGAAATATTATCACTTCTGTTTTATGAGAGGAATAAGTGAAAGAGATAAATCGCTTTCTCTTCATACCAGATATAGTGTTTCTCATAACTGTTTATATCGTTAACATTCAAGTGTCCAAAATTGTTTTAGAGAACGTTTTTAAAAATATTATTTTATCTTTTAAATAGACCGCTCAATGTAATAAATGGAGTAGAAAGTTTTTTTTAAAACAACCAATTCATAATTGCATAATATTATTTTTATAAAAGTGTTTGTATGCAACACGAATACTAGAAATGTAAAATACAATTAATGATATAAAATAGTGTTTTGCTTTTATTGAAACTTATTTTCTATTCTGAGTAGTATTTTACTTTATATAGTTATATTATTCAATTTGGCTTATGTCACATATACACCGCACAAAATGGCAACGTTGGTTTAAAAGAGTTAAACAAAAATTGTAAACGTGACCTTAAATAAAAAATTAGATAGTTTTTCAAAGTTATAATAATGCTACGTTTTAGAAGTTTGAAAATTGCTTAATTTAAATTAAAGTTAAATGTCGTGTCTTAAAGAATTTTGCTAAAAAAAATTAGAAATCAAGTAGCATAATATCAATGCAGGGACAATTTTAAACCATCATATATGGTATAATTTATTTTATTATTAATGAAAACTTTTTTTTTTTCAAGTAAAGGAAAATCCATTTAACGTTTTCCTTGTATAAATAACCAGCTTTTATATTTCCATTAGAATATGCAGTGCTATTTTATAAAATAAAAAGTAAAACATATTTTAACAGTATTTTTTTATTTGGGTTCGTGATTCGCTTCTAGCATTTGGGTACAAGATATTGTGCCTTTTTGTAGCTAAATGAAGAACTGATTTAGTGTAAATAAACATAATAAGAGAAAGTCTTTTAGAAAATGCTGGTGCCTTTTTATTATTAATATTTCATAGGTCTTCCTGGATAAAAAAAGAATATAAGTTTTATTTTCTTGGACAATTTTTGTTTTGTTGCATAGCATTATAGTAAAGTTGCCCTATCATAGATTAGATCACATTAATTGGAATAATTTTTAAGTAAACATAATTTTAAATAAGAATATGTTGGAAAACTTAAACTGTCGCTTCTGGCCATGAATATATGTGTGTCTTAGATTCAGGGGTCACCAAAATGGGGAGGGGAAAAAGAGCTAATCACTTGCCCGAAAGTTGTAGATGATTTAAATACAAATTTTAAAACATGTGAAGTACAACTATTATATAGATCTCTGAACATGTATAGAATACATATGATACATTTTAAGACTGGGATTATGATTACATTCAAGAAGTGTACCCTTTATCCCACTCAAAATAAAAATACTCCTAAAATTTTAAATTAAAAAGAGCACACAAATCATTGCATTGGCACAGTAAATAAACCCCTAACCCCCAAAATAAATGTAAGTGTGCGCCACTAGTTTCAGCGTTTGTTTGAAACGAAGATCTACTAAAAAGCACTTTAACCATTTCATTTGACCCAAATACACAAATTTGAATCTCTTTTTAGACTGTTGTTTGTCACCGAGAAATGTTTCAATCATATGTTACATATTATATGAGTCGCTTTGCATAGCCATAATACACGTCATCTATTGCAGTTCGGTCAAGTGTCACTTTGTCACAATAGGGCTTTTAATTTTCAAATTGAAAAATAGGCTCAGTCAAATCCATGTTCGAAACTTTTTTTAATACAAGCTAGAGCTACATCACCAGGAAACGTAGCCCATGCTCCGTTTGTGCAATGAGTTTCATACTGCTGTGAAATATCATGTTTGATATATACTATACGTAATCATTTTAATTATAATTAATTTATGATATATTTCCTGAACATTTAAGTGGTCTGCTCGGGATTTTTTAATGAATCTGTAGTCAAAATAAGATAAATATAATTCAATTTACTTTATAAAAACAGCCAAAGCTCCAAACAAAAACATATTTTTCTGTTTGGTGTTAATTATATTAATTGTATTAAGATGTTTGTGTAGTCATACTTATTACAGTTTATCACCTTTCAATGCTACATTAATGCAGGTTCAAATCAAACACTTATAAAAATGTTCAAAAATATAATGTCAAAATACAAACCTACCCCAAGCAAACGTGTAAATTGATATAATGTAGATAGTTAGAAAATAAAATCACTCAAATATTTATTATAGAAGATGTCTGACCTTGAAATGAGGTGTATCCGTATCAACGTATTGTAAACAACCACAAAATGATTATAAATTTAAAAAAATGTCACTGTATTTTAAAAATAGTTCTCATCGTTAGATGAAAAACGGTGTTTCTCTGTGATTTATTCATCATATCGTTTTTGTTTAAGAGTGACTTGGATAAGGTTTAATTTTCCAATGTGCATAAACGGACCTTGTTGAAAGCATTTGGCCAAGTAGTGTAGGCTATGTTATGTCTATGACTATTTTGTATGGTGTGAACTAGTCTAGCTTGTACAATATATTCGTGTGTATTAGTATTAATACCAACATGTTATTTCTTTGATCAGTAACTGTAAAATTGTAATACTGAAGTAGTTAATGCATAAATTTGAATTTGTAAAAAATAAATAATGACTGTATTTATTCCAATATTTTTTAATGACTTGAATACTAATATAATTTTTTCAACCCATGTGTGTGTTTGCTTTAAAATATATTATGAAAAAGTCATCTTATGTACAAATACAAGTACTTATATCCCAACGTGACTTAACTTGTAACAGTAGGAATAATTAAATATTTTATGAACAGTTACACACACATCTATTGCATCCTTTTCATATGTTTGTTTATGCATGTAAGAAAACACGTTGCTACCAACCCATATTCCCTAATTAAATGTTTGATACCCATGTACATTATTACATTATTATGATGTTTTAAAACATGAGTCATAAAATGTTAGTTAAACTATGCTCACTATGATTATTAAGTAAACAAATAATGCAATGTTTTCTTAAACATATTAGTCAAATCTAATTTTACCAATAGCTAATGTATTTTCAGACACAATTATAATAATATTGTAAACATAAATGTGATCGTTGAGATAGTTATAATGTATAAAACAAAGAAAGTTTAACTCACGATAAAAAGGAATACTGATAGAGCACTGTTAATATATAATAAAGTAACTATAAATTATATTGCAAATGTATGTGTACGATTTTAATCGCATAGTGGTGAGAATTACACTATTAAACACTAAAATTTGTATAATACCTGATGAATGTATGCTTTTTTTTTGTCTTGAATGCACCAGAATAAAAATTAACCCACACAGCATGCGTACATTTAGCTATGCATTTGGCCTCAAATATCATAATAATTCATACATTAGAAATACGTATTTGGGAAGACCAAATTTAGCTGTGTGTACAATTGAATATGCTTGTAAACAAACAGCATATAATGCACCCAATTTAATCATTGTTATAACACGTGTTTAGTAAATAAAATAATATACTGTGTAGATATATGTATTACCCTACTAGAAGTAGTGATTAAGAATATATTGGAATGCAATGATTATGAATTTTTGATACAGCTTTCTGAATAATATTCAACTTTTCCCTTTTATTATCTATCTACACTTTCTTTATTGTCATCCAATTAGTATATTCCATAAAATAAAGTGTTATGACAGAACAATAAAACCTACTGTAAGAAGCGGATATATTAATCCAATGTATAAGTTATAATATTCCATATTAGTCTATGCACTCAATGTTTAGTTCACTTATTCACTAATATGTTACTTGCCTGTTGTGATTTGTCTGTTAAAAATAACTTTAGTGTGGTGTGATTAGATCATATTTGGTTTTTTAATTCGTTTTGGCCATGTTTTATTGAAAAGTGTTTGAAGGTTTCTGGTCTTAACTGGAATACTTAAAGCAAATTAATACATGTGACATTTTTGAATTGTAGTTTAATTGAAGATTTCTTAATAATAAAGTCATTGTTCACTTTAGAATATGCAGAGTGATATTGTAGTTAGTAATATTGTATTTTCATTTCAAAATGTCAACAAAGGAAACGTAGAGTTAACACGTCCAAGTTGAAGGAAATCAACATAAAAATGTCACACGTATCAGACTTTTAATATTACATGGGGCCAAGGATCTAAATAATAAATAGCACGTCACCAATAGTTATGTTGTCAAGTAAACAAAGTGTACTAAAGGAAATGATAATTAAATTTTAAAATAAAAATGCCCTAATTATTTGCTATTCCCTCAAAACCCTTATATATGTTTTCTTAAATAACGTACACAAAACACAATTTTATTTTAAAGTGAGTAATGTATTGAATATACAGGGTGTTTCGCTCGCTTTCAGCTCCTAAGTTCTTCTCATACACCAATTAAATCCATTAGTTTGAAAGTCTAAGGGAATCTCAGGGGCCGAAATATATAGTGGAACATCCTGTATATAAATGTTATCAACTGATATTGCACAAAGGTACGGTAGCGAGTGTATGTAACCCAAAAAAGCTACAGCTTATTCTTATCAGTTTGAGGTATACACATTTTAATTATGCTGTTCGAACAAAGATTAAAAAGGTAGGTTTTAGATTAAATGTACCCACATGCTACATTATTGTGCAGGGAAAAGTCGTAACAGTTTATAAAAGACGTAATTCGAACACACGCCTTTGTCTGAGTGATCTCAGGCGCGGAATTTGAGAGACAAGCTGGACCAACGTAAGTCTATTATTTAAAAAAATATCTAACTCTTCTGTTGAAATGGGGAACTAAGCTATTCTAAAAATTTACCAATAAAACTTGGAACCTCAAGTGTGTTGAATTTCCCGAGACTCTTCAACTAGTTTTTTTCCTAGAACCGCGTCTTACTACCCGTTCGGGCTATACGCGTATGTACTAATTACGCTAACCAGTTTGGGAATAAGAAAGGCACCCGCCTCAGTGGCGTAGCTAGTTAACGCGCTAGTCGTGTTGAGCTAAACTGCCGAGGACGGGGAGATCGAGGTTCGAATCTCGGTAGGGTGAACTGTGGGTGTTTTTTCCTAAATGGTTCTCCACTCTCCCGCCACACAAATGCGGGTTCACTTCCCCTAAATTATACCTTCCAAAGTCCTAATCCATCAGCGTAATAAGTACTTGAGTGTATAACCCGAATGGGTAGTAAAACGCGGTGCTAAATTAAAAAGAGGAAGGTTATATTTATATGAAGTGTACCTGTGTTTGCGGTGGAGGTAGAGTGGAGAATCATTTTGAAAAACTCAATACACCCAACTGAGACATGAACCTCAATCTCCCCGTCATTGTCAGTTTAGTTTACTGCGATAGTAACGCCTTAGGCCATGATGCCACCGAAGGAGGTAATTTATTTTACTTAACATATACACATACATGATTTGTTTTTTCATATGGAGAGTAGTAAATCAACCGGTTGTTCTACTTGTAGGTCCATCAGAATCATGTTAGAATTTCCTAAAGTGAGTTAATTAGTTAAGAAATTAGTAAGAACCATAATTTAGGTCTGTATTTTACTGTAACAAAGTGTATACATATCATATTTTTTAATAATGGCGTCTCACTAACCTTTCGAGTCATACGCATATGAATTAATTACGCTAATAGGTTGTTGATAAGAAATGTTGGATTTAGATTAAGTGTGCCCGCATTTGCATGAAAAAAGTGGAAAACTATTTAGGAAAAAAAACAGTACACCTGAAAAGGATTTCAACCTCGGTCTTCCCATCATCGGTAGTCCATTTTAATTCGATAGTGACGTCTAAGACTATGTGACCACCGATGCAGATAAATCTTAGTTAATGAAGCATTTGATATCCCCTTAAATTATAGTTTTCAAACCTTCTTTGAATATTCTACACGAAATAAAATTGACTATGTAATAAAAAAATTAGGTGACCTGGTGGTCTAGGGGTAAGGTGTCGGACTTCTATGCTGGCGGCCGGGGTTCAATCCTCGGTCCCGGCACCGATTTATCTGATTACCAAACCCTTCCTACACCTCTGACAAGACATCTTGTGAATGTGGGGAATGCCAGCCTCCACCGTGGTTCGGATTCCACGTTAAACTGTAGGTCCTCCATTTCATCTCACAATCACCCTACCATTACACATTAGCTTAAGTGCGTATAACCCGAATGGGTAGTAAGACGCGGTGCTAATAATAATAATAATAATAATAATAATAGTAATAAAAAATTAATTAATAGACCAATTAATTTATAATGCTATTTAAAAAAAATGATATTTTTAATGACTTTCGAAATTTTTTTAAGGTAGTTCGTTATTAATGTAATCACTTAAAACAATCCAATTTGGTATTATTATTTCTGAGAAAGGTAAGCATTACCGCAAGTTAGTGCCGGCCGGCACTGCAGTGTTGCCTGCAATGGCCTTGTATTTATAGTCTGCCATGTCTTGTTCCCATTATTAGCAAGCCGGATTGCTAAGTGGCTGAGCTTTGCTCTATAGTCGATAAAATGGAGAATGTATGGCTCACGCCAACCTTAATGGGGTCGTATATAAACAAATATGTAAGGTCACTCATTATCTTACCCACCCCTACTTATCCTGAGCCCCAATACTCGAGGATCTAAAGCACGCCTTCTTAAACTGTGTGGTCATGGAAAATTTGGCAACAGTAAAACGTTTGTGAACGTGCAAAGACAAAAAATTAATTCAAAATTAAATGCATAGTGAATCTTAGGTGTTTCTGGCACCACTTGTGCGTGTTACACCACGTGACATCCCTGCAGCTTTGATTATGAACACACAACAAACCTAATTATGTTAAAAGATCAAATAGAAAGTTTTACTAAAAAAAAGTTAACATAGGGAAGAATAGGGTGTAAAATAGTTCTTTAGAAATGTTTATAGCTACAAATGATTTTTTTTTTTACTAAAAATATCCTTCCTAAAAGATTTAATTGTAAGAGTTATTAAATTTATCATCTGAAGTGCCTTGAGACACAGTTTCAGAAATAATTCCCTTCAAATTTTGTTTAAAAAAAACTAAGTTTGGGTTAATACTCAATTGAAATTAAAAACCTCAGTCATTAAAAGTTCAAGAATAATTTACCGAGCTATCAAGTAACGCAAGTTTAAAACTTCGACTCTCCTCAAAATTTTTTAAATGAATTGTGGTTTAGGACTAGGACAGAATTTCCAACCATTTCCTAAATAGTCTTAAACATATTTTTGCCATTTGGTACTACGTATTCATGCGAAGCGACGTTCTCAGCGTTGACGATTATAAAATAAAAATATCGATCAAATCTGAAAAATGTTGAAGATGCTCTGCGTCGAGCAATATCAAATACTCAGCCAAGAATGTAAAAATAAACACGCACATACATCTCATTACTGTGCACATTTGTTTTTGTCTTTAATAAATGGTAAAATAATATGTATACCAAATAAATGTTTAATTTTTTTTAATGTTTTATTATCAGTAAATGTTTGATTTGTATACCTATTTTATACAACTATGTACCCGGGGTCACATAAAAATGTATCTGGTTAAAAGAGGGTCAAGAGTGGAAAGAGTTTAAGAAGTCCTGATCTAAAGGACAGCTGAAAATTATAGTCCAATTGCCATAGAAGTGGTGATAACTGATAGTTATCAAAAGCTACTATATCTACTCTCATGTATCCATTCGCCGAACTGAATGATCTGGTTGACACTTTTGGCTGTCAAAACATTGAAAACAAACGATTTGTTTGTATTTATGTTTATCTTTTAGCCGTGTTTACATCTTCTGGTAGCTGCCAGCTACCACCAGTCCTATGGCGAATGGACTCTAGTAAGAAGCACAAAGATTAGTTTTATTTAGCACCACGTCTTACTACCCGTCCGGGATACACGCCTATATACTAATTACACTAATAGGTTAGGGATTAGAAAGGTTTAACATATAGGAAATGCACCCAAATTTGCGTAGAGGTATAGGTAAAAAAACATTTATCAAAACCACCCTCATTCAACCCGACCGGGATCGAGCCCTAATCTCACCGTCTTTAGCAGTCTAGACCAACACGAGAGTAGCGTGCTATACCACGTGGCCACCGACGCGGGTCAAAGACTAGTTAATAATTATAAGTTCGTTTCATTAGATGTTCAGCATAACAGTTTTACTGACAGTCTTTAAAGTGATCACTTTTATTGGCTTATACGTTTTAACACAGGATGATAAGGATATTTTTAATGGAAAATGCACCCCCATAGATGTGAGAAGATGGGAAGAGAGCACAGTGAAATACCATATGTGGAAAGACACCCCCAGTGCACATAGAGAAACTCCAAGATAGGCAAACCAGTCTCTCGCGAGCCTGACGCCTTGGTCCACGTGACATCTTCGTGTGTGTCCTTTTTGAACCAACAGATATTATCGGGACACAACTTACTTAACATTAGAACTACCAGCTGTAGCTTCATTCCCGTGAAATGCTAAGCCCCAATTTCTAAATCAACGTAAATATTTCGACCGTGCGTGGAGATCAAACCCGGATGTCTTCGAACAGTAGACAGACACGTTACCGACTTGAAACCAAATAAAAGCTCAAGCTCAAGCGTGATGCCTACCTTTGACTTAGCGGCCAGCCTAGCTAAGATTCCCCATGTTAAGGCGATCGTCTCAGTCAGCGAAGAAATATCAATCATTGTCAGGCCACACGGCTTAAAATACAATGGTCTGTGTCGTTTTCTGGAACTACTTCTTTAATCTGTCTAAACTTATACTACCTTTCGTCCTTCACTTACAACCACCCTTTGTCATGTAGTTAAGAAAAAGGAGAAGGAAAACTAAGAAACTTCTAATCACAAGATAAAGAGGAAAGCTCGCTGAGAACTATCAAATATCTTTAAATGTTCTGTTGTGAGCCTATCAAAATATTATTATTATTATTAGCACCACGTCTTACTACCCATTCGGGTTATACGCACCTACGCTAATGTGTAATGGTAGGGTGATTGTGAGATGAAATGAAGGACCTACAGTTTAACGTGGAATCCGAACCACGGTGGAGGCCTGGCATATCAAAATATTACTGTATTTGTTAGAGGAAGGCTAAATATAATCCCTTTTTTCTTCAAACCTAGTCTTATAGCTTCACAAATATTTTTAAAAAGTCGTTGAAAATAAAATAATGTCACGTTTTACCAGGTTTTTTTTCTACTAATAAAACTCAAATACAGAGTTTTAAGCAAAAATAACCCTGTTTGAATCGTCAGGCTTTATTTTGGCGTGAACAATATTTTGAACTAATAGGCCTATTGCGCTAGAGCTGATCGTCTTAACGGCAATTTCCCTTTTACCGAGGCAGTCACCTTAATGTATTTACGTTTTATTCGGGGAATTTTAAAGACGTAATTAACATTGGGAAAAAACATTAATTCTTAAATAATTCTAAAACGAGTCTTAAATTGTAATAAAAAACTACTTTTTTTTATCTTAAGGTCCTGGTCAGGTCTTGCGGAAAAATAATAGTTTGGAAATATCAACTTTCTCGAGAATGAGTGAAATTTTATATCAATATTTTCAACACCCCTTCTAAGATAATGTATCAATGTTTATTGGGTTTTACATTTTCTTTCATTTTCTATGCAGCGAGAAGTTTTCTATTGAAAAATGTCAAAATTATTGATATTCGATTACTGTTAAAATTATAGAGGAAGTGTGTATACAAAAAGTATAACTTAATTAACATGTTTCTATTCTTGAATAAATCGTTTCCGGAAAGAAAATTTCAAAACAGTAAAAAATTTGAAGATAACTGTTATTTTTCTCATGGATCTGCATTGCCTTGACAAATGAAAAGGGCCAATCACCTTAAAGTATTTTTTTTATTGTAAACCGATCTTTTTTCAATCTTTTACCAAATCGGCTATTTGTTTTGACACGAAAACGGCCTGTAGGAAATGTTTCAGCTAGAATGTATATTAAAAAATCCGTGATCCGTTTCGGTGGACGCATGCTTTAAGGCGTCACTCTCGCAATAGACTGGTTTTCGATTATGGGAAGAACGGAGTTTGATTCCGGTCGGTTAATACAGGTACACTTAATCTACATTTAGCCTTCCTAATCCGAATGCATTAAAGTATTAGTACATATATGCGTACAACCCGAACAGGTAGTAATACGTAATGTTAAAAAAAAGTTGGTGGAAGAATATGTATATCCAGAATATGAAACCAGAAAAAGATAGTTTTGAAAGGTAAGTCAGTGCTGACCAGCCACAAATAGTAGAGTGAGTGTGTATACCCGTCAGTGGAAGAGAGGAAGTGTTATCAGTGGGTGAACTAGAAGCCTCACAGGATTAACTGCTAATGTTCTTCTCTTTATTTCTCTTCCGTACATTACCGTTTCGGTGGCCACATGGTCCAAACCAGGAGTGTCCAACCCATGGCCCACGGGCCACTTTCAACCCCCAAGAACGTTTTGTGTGCCCACCAGCTCAAATTGATAACTTCAAATTACTGAAATAACAAAACAATTTAGGCTAGGTACGTATAGTGTTACTTGTGTGATGCATGTATGCGTGTGGGTATGGATACGTGTATAGACATGTGTGTGTGTTCTATCTTTAGGTATTAGATATTATAAATATCATGTATGACCCTCAGTCAATTCCGCAAGAGCTTATATGACCCTTAGTTGGGGCAAGGTTGAACATGACTGATCCAAGCTCTAAGGAATCACTCTTGCAGTAGACTAGACTGCCAATGACGAGTAGATCGGGTTCAAATCCCGGTCAAGTGTACCACATGATCATAATTAGCACATAGCCGTATGAGCAGTATGACTCGAATGGGTAGTAAGTCGCGGTGCTAAGAAAAATGTTTCATTGATATAAAAGTGTGATGGTGCTTATAGTGCTTAGGCGCGTCAATATAAGATGTAAATCGCTTCGCAAAATAGCTTTTAATTGGCCAATTAGGTAATGTCGTTAATTATCTGAAATAACGACGAGAGGATAACTCAGGCGCAGGTGCAATGGTGCATGCTAGTTCCCTCCTCCGACGCTATGAAGCACTACAGTAGCCCCGGGAGAATTGTGTACTGACGTATCTGGGTATCTGTAGATGTGTTGGATGATGCCAGAAGGGGGGGGGGGGGGGGGGGGCAGGGAGAAGTCTCGATGAAACTATCTCTTCTGATAATTAATGGGCCTCCCGAGATCAGAAACGTAATAGTACCAACTACAGAATCTCATATTTTCAACATGTACCAAAACGACAGTTCCTTGATCTTGAGCTTTAATCTTTCATCTCAAATTTACATGGGTATTATTTTTTTAATACTTTCGTTTAGAAAAAAAAGCATTTTATCAGTCTCTAGTAATGTTAAGTTCGATATTAAACTTTTTTTAAAATACAAAAATATTTTTTGTTATCAATATTGATAATATTTTATTAGTGTTATTTTATGGGTCTTAATATAATATCTATCAAACGTGACAGCTGAAGATCACATGACCTGACGTATGAATACGTGAGAGTAGATCTACTTATCCAGATATAAGATAAGGGACCTTCCCTATAAATTTGGAATAAACGAGATATTCCTTAGAACTCTATTTTTTTAATAAGAAAAACTCAACTATACACCGAATAATATATAGTAAATAAATGAATAATATTGTATCTCAGGTGGAAATAAAAAACAGAGCTGTTAAGTGTACCATTGACCTCCTTCATGAAATTGTTAAAATGATAGCTAATAATCAAAAGTAATGACGGGATAAAGTAGGTTGGTCCAGTGATCGTGCCTCAACGTTTGAACTATTGCAATTATGAGCAGTATTTCGTATTCAATTTTTGTCGATTTTCCTTTATTAAAGAGTCGAGACCCAGGCTTTGCACTGAAAAAATACTGAAACATACATGGCTTACAAAATAAGATGATTACATTGTGTTGGTACACAAGTGATTACAATTAAACCAATTATTAACTAATAATAATAAAAAGAAATAACAATAAAATATGAGTCAATGGTAATAATAATTTAGTGAAGAGTACCCAAATAACAAACGGGCGCACTTTGTGTGAATGTCCTTTCTGCCCGGAATATTGAGAAAGTCAACTTATCGGGCCGAGTTACAAACCAATATAGAAGGTATTGAAGCAAGGTCACTTACATAAATCAGCAAGAACACGTCCACTAATAATATTTGCGTCAGGGGAGCATGCGGGCACTCACAGGGAGATCGGAGTTAGAATCTTGACTGAGTTTACTGAGTCGTTTGTTTTCAAAATTGTTTCAAAAACTCCCTCCAAGAAAATGCAGGCACTTCTCCTAATATCTACCTCTCTAGTGTAACTATTCGAGTAGCTTGGACGGGGATTAAGAGGTGACGCAACTATTTCTAGGTCATAAAAATAACTCTAAATATATTTTAGACTAAGTCTATTTAAAAAAAAAGTTAATTCCTAAGAAGGATGAGGCTTTTCAATCCTTTCACTTTTCAAGCACCCCCTACTTCACAATCTTGCCTACGCTACTGGTTGGAAAGGCGTGAGATTGGAAGCGTGCAAATCATAAAAACGCCTCGGTGAACGTGTTTCGGAACATGTCTGTGTAAACGCCTGAACGGACTAGACCCCCCATTATTCGCAGTGCTCGGCGAACAATGTATCGAGTGTCGATACGCATCAGCTCTGCGCGTGTCTGAAAGAAGTGTTTTAAGGGGAAAAGGTATTTTACACAAAGTGAGATCTCAACCTTTCTAGAACCAAGCGAGGCGGACAACCAAACACGATCCTGACATATTGCAACTAATGGACTTGAATTTCTAGAAAATCAACCAGGGAGGTTATCTAATTCAGACAACAACCTGTTTTCATTACTAATAAAATGGATCATACCTTGGAAAAGGAATGATAAACCTTTGGCCCGCTGACGTTTTGATGATGACCGACCTACCATCCTATAAACATTGAAGAGATACATCATTTGGGAATTGGTCTTTATTTGGCTGAATCTAGCAAGTAAGGTTGTTGTACCAAAATCACCATGGATCGATTCCTAAAAATAAAAATGTTAAATTTGTACATCAAATATGTATAATGTTTGGCAACACCTAGATTTGTGAACAGTGGTTTCCTCTTATGAAAAGGAACAAACATCCGAGAGATGACGGCTGACGGACAATTATGGAAGTGACTTCAACACAAGATTTAAAGCCTAAAAAGAACTACCTTGCTTAAAAAAAAAGTCTCAAATTTCTTGGTAGAAATAGAGAGTAGTAAGTTATACAATCTTAGTTATTTTTGTAACAATAATTATAAAATTAAGTTTTTACTTTCTAATATTACGAAAAGTTAGCCTATTGTAATCGTTAATAATTTTGACCCTGAAATTATTATGAATCTTTTCGTTTTTTGTATGACCGAAACCAAAATTGGATTTTACGATTCTGTCTGTCTATAGTCACAGATCTGTAATGGTTTAATATATTTTGTTCAAATTTGATATTTAGTTGTTATAGGACAATACCCAGATCTTCTCCTCCCTCCAACCCTCAAATTAAGGGTAGCTTACTAATGAGGGATATTTTTGAACTGCAAATTTAAAAAAATAATAGTTTTAACGATTTTGTTTAGAACTGATATCCAGGGTATATATTTTACTTGACTAATAACACTATTTTTGTATTGTGGGTAAAAATTAGTCAAAGTTTATTTTACTGATTAGCGATTTCCAAAAATTTGAAATATATAAAAAAAAAATCCTTCCAACAAATTTGTTTAAAATGTATATCTGGGAAATGTTCTACATGACAAACAAAATGCTTTGTTTTTATTTAGTACCCGCCTCGGTGGTGTAGTTGGCTAACACGCTTGTCGTTTTGAGCTCGACTTCTGAGGACGGGGAGATTGAGGTTCGAATCTCGGTCGGGTGAACTGGGGGTGGTTTTTTCCTAAATGGTTTTCCACTCTCCCTCCACACAAATGTGGGTTCACTTCCTCTAATTCAACCTTCCCAATTCCTAAATCCATAAACGTAATTAGTACTTAAAGCGTATAACCCGAACGGGTAGTAAGACGCGGTGCTAAATATTATTATTATTATTATTATTATTTAAAAAATGTGTTCACTGATGAGTGAGACTATTTTTGTTTAAATTTGAATATTTTAAGAAATGTCTTCAGTGAGTTGGTTCAAATTTAATGTGTTATGTTTTTACATTATAAATAATTATATATATACATTTGTTTTTCTTTTAAAAATCCATTTAATAGTAGTTTATTGATGACTGATTTTTGAAAAATTTGATTTTTTTCCAACAGATCAAACTACTAAGTTCAAAATTGCTATTTGGAGGCTATTTTGCATTAAAATAAATAACGTGTTGATTTTTCTAAAATAAATTGATTTAAGAATAGTTTATTTTTGACAAATTTTAGAAAATTATAAATATTTAAAAAAATGATTATTTGGGAGCAGTTTTACATGATAAATAATATAATATTTTAATTTTTTCAAATATAAATCATTTAAGGGTGGTTTAAAAATAAATTATTTTTGAAATTTTTTCCCAAGCCTTAATATATTACCGGTATATAAAATATGTGTAGTTTGTGTCGCACTATTTATTTTACTTAAGATGGGGACAAGATTGAGTTTTTTTAAATGTATAGATCTTCGAAAATTCCATTTTAAATGTGGCCTTTATGATCAAAGGGGTTTGATAAACCTGTCTTAGAGGAAAGTGTGTGTAGGTGGAGGTATTAGGGTGGGGTCTAAGGGAACGATGGCCAAGGTCAGTATGTTTACAGTGGTTTTTTTTAAATGAGTCAAAACAAATCAAATACATTTAGTTTAATTTTCTACATATTGTATTAATCTAGACAATCCTTGAATATTTGTTATAAGTCATAACTCATGATTTTTACTGCATTTGATCGGAACTTTTTAATTAAAAAATAAAAAGTTCTGGTTAAATTAGACAATGCCAATTCTACATATTCAAGGATTGTTGACATTACTGGTATAGAAAATCAAATGTATTTTATTGAAACAATATTTTATTTATTTTGACCCAAAAATGTTTTTTTTTTTGCATAACACTGTAAAAATACGGACGTTAACTCACGTTCCCTCCTTTCCCACCTTAATATACAAGAATATATCATATTAAAATCATGTATAGTTACAAATGTACTTAACAACCTCCTCAACACATCCCGCCCAAGGTTGTAAATAGTTTTAATAAGAACGTAAAACATGATATCGGGTTAAGATCATGAGCACTAAAGATGTGTTAAATTTTGGGCAACCTTTTAAGACCAAGATTAAGAATTGAGATTATCTAAAAGATAGGCTACAATGTTACACACATCAAAAGATAGGCTACATTGTTACACACACCAACAGATAGACTACATTGTTACACACATCAAAATATAGGCTACATTGTTACATACATCAAAAGATAGGCTACATTGTTACACACATCAAAAGATAGGCTACATTGTTACAAACATCAAAAGATAGGCTACATGTTACAACATCAAAAGATAGGCTACATTGTTACACACACCAACAGATAGGCTACTTGTTACCAAATCAATATGCTACATTGTTACTACGTCAAAAGAAAAGGGCTACATTGTTACACAACATCAAAAGATAGGCTACATTGTTACACTCATCAAAAGATAGGCTAACATTGTTACACACATCAAAAGATAGGCTACATTGTTACACTCATCAAAAGATAGGCTACATTGTTACACACATCAAAAGTGGCCTTAGAATTCCCAAACGGAAAAAAATACTAAAATAATAGCTTCGGTGCATTGTGTTCAATATCATTTAATTATTTACAAACCTGATTCAGTGTGCGGACGGTATTACTGCGTCACTATTGTGTTAGACTGGCCTGCTGATAATGGGGATGTCAGGGTTTGAATACCGGTTGGGTCTATCGAGGGTGGTTTTTCATCATTGGTTTTCCATTCTCGTTCCACGAAAATGTGGTTGATCACCTCTAAATTTCTTCCTTCCTCATCCTCACCCCTTTAGAGTAGTTACCACAAATCTGTTTAGCTTGAATAGGTAATAAAAATATCAAAAATATTATTAAAATCACTGCCCTTTGTTATCATAAAAAAACACCAAACAAATAGATTTTAGAAGCATTTAATACTAATACAGTATTGTATATTTTCATCAATTAGAAGGTGGTGAGACCTCAAGCCCCCAACACCACCAACACCCCCACCACCCCCAAAACCACCAACACCACCATACCACAACCGAACTCACCCAACCTCACAAACAAAACAAAATATAATTCTGGTTACAACCCTTAGTGTATGCTCCCTTCAAGTGCATTTATAAAAGAAAGTATTTGAGTGTGTAATAAAATAAGTAGAAGTTAAAATCAAGACTGAAATCTGGTCTACAATAAAGTAACAGGTTCCAGACGTTATCTTCACTTTGTATTTATTTCTCCTCAACAGAATTCTTCGCACGTAGATCCACAGCTGATCTATGTCAACCGTGTGGACAAGTTTTCACGAAAGGCTCGCCATTGGAACTGTCAATAGGTTCCACTGGACGTCTATGCGTTATCAGATGTACGGAATAAAATACTTTATGAGAGAGAGAGAGAGATCCGATCGAAATCGTAGGTCTCAAAGCTGTCCTCCTGAACATACCACAACCCTCTGTCATGAGGGGGCCGGGGGTTCAGGGGAATAGTTAGTGGACTAGGATGACAGATTCAGAAGGTCGGAAAAAATTAAATAAACTAATCCTATTTTTGTTTTTTTAATTTATTTATTACCCATGAAGTAAGGATGTTGGTCATATCAAAAAAAGGTAGTTCTTCAAAAAGATGCAATTCGGATGGCAATCATTTTTCTTAAAAAATAGACTATATTTACTAAATATTCAAATTTTGTCCTTAATGTGAGCATGAAAACTTCCATAATACATTTTGAATTTGAATTTTATAAAAAAAATTCTTAAATTTTGTTTTTATGAGAAAGAGACGTATATGTTTGGATATTATTATCAAAACACGGGATTCTAGAAGCGTGGTTTGCTCTAGTAATATTCGGCCATTTAATTTTTTAAATTTTTTAACCAGTAACTGAAGAGGTGACTGCATGGTCTAAATCGTCACTCTCGCAATAGACTAGACTGCATATGACGGAAAGATCAGGGTTCAATCCCAGTCGTGTGTATCGAGAGTGTTTTTTTTCCTAAGTGAGTTTCCCCTCTCCCTTCAAGGAGTGCTGGTACACGTTCTTAAAGTCGTCTTAAAGTAACATTTAAGTCACTTTGAAACTTTAAATTTAGTTTAAATATCCACTTTAATTAATAAGATTTTGGTAGGTCATAAGATCAGATACAATTATGACTTTCAGATTTTAAAAAATTGTTACATTTTGGCTTTACAAAATCGTTATTTTGAAAACCTACGGTCAAAGTTTTTGACTAACCCCTTAGGAAGAATTATTTTCCTCTGGGTTTTCATGGTCTGGTATATTTAACATATAAGCTATCGACAGTCATATTTTCATGTAACTATAATACTTTAAAATTAAAGTTGATTATGCAAGTAATGTTATTTATGTAAAACAAGAGATATCCAATTAAATTAATAAGAGCGTCTATCATAGCAGGCCCAACTCAACTCCTAGCTCGCGCGAGCTATGGGAGTTAAGGCTACCTACGATATGCCAGAAATATGTGCAGTGCATTCGTATTTGAATGTTTACTCGACATTTTCCACGGTGACGATGGAGGACAAAGCGATTGTTAATTACTACAGTATATCCATATTAAGACAGAATGAAGATTTATGCACACTGCTTACCTTTGAAGTCATTATAAAATGGTCAAAAACGGCCTTTTAATTGCAGTTTTCATCCAAATATCATTTATTATTTCAACAATGTTCAGTTTTAGTAACTTCTATCAACTATTTTCCTCCATTTATGTTTGATCAGAAATTATCCGCGAACAATAATGTTGGTGTAAATTTACGATTTCTAGATGACTGTATCGCAGAGTTGATTGGCATGTGATGCAAACTCTTAATAATATAAAATCAAATTATAGCAGTAAACTATTTAACCTACCATTAGATACGGCCATAGATAACAGGATTGTATTTTATCAATTTTTCCTTGCCTGAAAGTTTATATTTTATAAACTCATGACCAAAGTACTGTGTAAATAGTATATTGCGAGAGCTATGCCTTAAACTGTACGACCATCTAAGTTGGTCACTCAGTTTTAATCTCACACAAGCTGAGTAATAATTTTCACAAATAATTAGTACTTTCACTAAAATCTCAAAGCAAATATTTGTGAATGCCAAGTTTATAAGTTTATCATAATCTCCGTTCTTTAAATAAATATTAGTTAAACTTTAGATCTATATTGAAATAACCAAACTTTTGAAAATTAGACAAATGAAGCCACCCTCGTCTTCGGAAATTAATTTCTCCATTTTACAGTTTTTTTAAAATTAAAATTAAGTTTTGTGCACACAAATTAATAACACAGTAAAACATTTAGTAGAAAATCCTTTAAACCTTAAAAGGAAATGGAGCCATTAATATTGAGAAACGACCCATTCTGGCCGCAGGAACAGAGGGAAAAATTTGGTTTCAGTTTCTGAGATTAATTTTCAAATGTAATTTATATGAAAAAAAAAAGCATTTACAAGGATTTTTTTAAACTGGCAGCTTTCAATATAATTGTGTTTATTAAACGTTATAGAAGTATAATATCATCTTGGTATTTTAAATAATAATATTTATTATTATTATGTATTCACTATTTTTTTTCCATTGCAATATCCTATACGCTAATATAATGTATCTACTATTTTGCAACCCAATTGTCCTTATGTTGTTTTTTAAATGCTAGCCCTGGAGGTCTTGACTGTTGGCTAGCACTTTAATAAAGGAAAATGAGAAAATAATAAAATTAACATCATTATTAATATTTTCATTGTATTATTATTGTTAATATGATATAAATTAAATATATATAGGCCTACAATACTTTCCCATAAAAACTCCACCATCAGACTTTTATTTTAGTTATTCCGTTGTGTTTGTTTTTATAGTATGTTAGTATGGGTAGCAAACATGATTACAAACACTTATTCGTAGTCAGTTTACCTTATTTTATTTTAAACGACAAATTAATTCAATAAATATTTATAATTTAACTCTTGGAGCTCAAAAGACTTCTTTAGAACAATAGTTTATCTTGCATATGTCATTTACGGGGATGGTACGGATCTATATGATTGTGCTTTAATTTTGTGATAAAAATTAAATGTAGGCCTTTTATTGCTTGATTATTATCACACGCACGTGTTAAAAAAAATTGTTTTAAAAACATTCTGTAAAATAACTTCATTAGAAGATACGCTGATTAAGGTGTAAATCTAATTTTAAATAAAGTGCTGAAGACGGGGTGGTCAAGTTCGAATTCAGGCCGGGAGTAGTGAGGTGAATTTGTCTTCGATAGTTTCCCACAGTCTTTCTTTCCGTAAATACGGATACAATTCCTGTGAATTCTACATTTTTCATTGTTTTCCTCCTATTTGTATAAATATTGGGATAGAACGAACGGGTAGTAATACGTGGAGTACAAGGGAAAGGGGGTGAGAGGGGAATTGTCAATTGGTGTGGGTGTGGGTGCGTATATCCCGAACGGGTAGTAAGACTCGGTGCTAAAATAATATAATAATAATAATAATAATAATAATAGGTGTGGGGATTCGTGTATTAAAGTCCAGGCTATGCAGTGGAATCCCAAATCGTCCATGTATATACTTAGATGGTCAAGCGTACCGGGTGTGTGGTACAGTCTGTTAGCAGTACCATTAAGATCCCTAACTAAGCACCACAACACCCAGTCGCCATAGTTACAAATATGAAGAATAACCACAAGGGTTTTATTTGGATATCGCTACAAGCCCAATTATTCCCTGTCTCACCTGAGATGTATCAACTATGCCCATGGGAAGATTCAGTAAATAAAATTATGTATAAACAAGAACGAAGTGCAGGTAACAAACATTGCCCAACGGCTAATTTATTGAAGTGGTAATTTACATAGAACCATATATTAAACATACTCTGATAAACATGGGAGACTCATCACTTCTCTATTCAACTAACATAACAATGTCTAAGACCAGGCTAAACGAGGAATAGTAAACGATCAGCATCCCCGTCTATACATTATAACAATGTCAACAATAGGTAAATTTAACCTCACGCTAGCTATCGCAAAAGATTACAATGTTAGATATATTGCCCAAAACCAAGTTTACAACAGTTAGCTCGCTAACGCTGAAACCATTAACATATTCTTAGGTTCTTATTTTTGATAGATTTATCTATACACCTCATTAAACCACATGTAAAGAAACATAGGGATATAAGATAAATGAAATTTATCACTTGCCATTTATAAACAAACTAATATACAAAAAGGTCCTACTAGACTGAGAGCATAAAAAAAGGAGCATTAATTTTGTATGAGGGATAACCATAAATACCAACCAATATTTACTAAATCCCGCAAGATTGTAACAACAACCAGGAATTACAGCCATCTGACTGATCGCTAACTGTATCTTCCATACAAACAATCAAACTAATAATGGCATCTAACAAATAGTTTCCCTGGCCTTTGCACCAAGAATACAACCCTAACCTGAATATTGCAATAAGTAGGCACATCAGCACCACCATTACAACCCTAACCTGAATGTTATAATAATAAGGCATATCTGAAACCAAGATTACAACCCTAACCTGAATATTATAAAATTATGGCATATCTGCACCAAGATTACAACCTAACCTGAATATTATAATAATATGGCATATCTGCACAAGATTACAACCCTAACCTGAATATTATAATAATATGGCATATCTGCACCAAGATTACAACCCTAACCTGAATATTATAATAATATGGCATATCTGCACCATGATTACAACCCTAACCTGAATATTATAATAATATGGCATATCTGCACCAAGATTACAACCCTAACCTGAATATTATAATAATATGGCATATATGCACCAAGATTACAACCCTAACCTGAATATTATAATGACGTGGTCTAAGATTAATTTTCTGTCATCCTAGGCAGACTTACGTCGTATTAGTCCTAGGGCCCTACATATCGCCCATGTGGGCCTAACGTCTATCAGGCACCAAAGAGTGACTTCCATAGCAAAACATAAGCTTATATCTGATCTTACTCAGTGGAGGAAACAAGGGAAGGAGAGAATTACATCATAATGCGGTCACTATAATCCAATCATGAAGTCTATATCTGCCCAAGCGCGTGTGCATAGCGCTGGTTGGACGGACACACAGTCAAGGGGGCGGGAGTTACTTCGGGCCGCGGAGACAGAGAGCCTTTCATCTAACAGTCTTTTCGCGCATGAGCGCTTTTGATAGATGTATCAGTTCACAAAAGCACTAGAGCGCGTTAACTGTCACTTTCTCACACAGAGTTCGATGTTTGTTGATGTGTTGTTGATGTGGCGTGATCATTGTCGTTGTACGAGAATCCAGCCGGTCCGTTGAATAGGGTGAGTAATGATATGTAGTTTGTGCCGGGTTAGTCTCTCCACGGTACAATGGGTGGACTGATATATATATATATATAATATATATATATATATATATATATATATATATATATATATATATGGATAGCTGTATGACGTATGAATTTATGAAAACAGTTCTAGTAACGTGTGTAAGACTCTGATTCCCACCAACGTGTGGCAATCACACTATGCTTATTAGTATTACTTTTCACTCGACTGTTCCAATTGAATTAATTAAAATTAATTTAAAACAATCTAATACCCATTACATTTGACTTGGAGCTTCAATTAAAAATAAAATCACTTTAAACATTAATTCTAGGACATTCGAATATATTTAACAGATATTAATTTATTTCAGATGTGTTGTGATCAGCCCTATGACACTATACTCAAAAACCTATGTAAAAGTGGATCAGACTAAGAAGATTTTTAGTTGTACGATTTGCCGCTATATGAGAAAGCGTGGTGATCGTTGCGGATTGTTGTGACGTTTTAAAATAACAACTTTCAGATATATAAGATTTTGTTCCTGCACAATGGCTTTACATGTCAAAGATAACAATAATTTCCAGATTGTTTTACAACTGTCGTGTCAATGTATATACGCCTTCAAAATTCGATAGACGTGAATTGAGAGAGAAAAAAGTACAAGAAAGATTTCTGGTCAAGAGAACTCCAGAAAAAACAAAATATAATGATACATTTTGTGAAAAATATTTTGGCCTGAAGATATTCTACGAGAATGGACTGTAACAGGTAACGAATGAAAGAGTTTTGCAAAAGGGAAGTGCGCAATTGCTTTTTATAAATTAAAGTTAGTTTTCTATTCATTACTTCCACATTGGCTGATCAATGTTTGAAATAAAAAAACTTATGTTAGATATCAGTTACCACCCCTCCTATGTCGTTGGCTACTTGTATGATTATTTATAACAGTGATTTTTTTTACTGCCTTAACTTCAGCCATTATTTATATAAAAAATAAACAAGTTTACTTTTAAGTTGGGGATGGTGCTCTATATCTGATATAAATAAAATACTATATTTTCTCAAAACAACTAATCATTAAAAAAATTCTATTACAATTTATATTGCAAGTAAACGGCTAATCAAACGATACTATAATCATATTTAGGTCTATTTAATATAATTTAATTTTTTTAATAGTCAGGATTAAATCAAAACCCTCTCAGATGTTATTAGCTAGATGGTAGAACTGATTTATGCCTTAGTGCACTCCTACATCTATAAATGATTAAAATAATAATTTATAACCATGTTTATTTGTTCAAATTTTACCAAACAAATAATTAGTATGTGATTTATAATACATTATTTCAAATAAATTTAAATTATATTATATCAATGAGCAAATGATTAAATTGTAATTTGTATGTTATCATTTGTTGTGAGCTATTATTTTTATTTACTAGTTACCACATTCGGAATGAAATAACTACTGTCTAACAGTAAAATGTAAATTTGGAGGTCCAAACATTTCTTCAAAATTTAAATTGCGTGCGCGCGCTATTCCGCAATAGCACTAGCGCCATTTGCCTTCAATGTCTGATTACTGGAACTAAAGTGTAGCCAGACCCGTATATCTTAGACTCTGGTTGTGATAAACTTTATTGCATTTTTTTCTAAATTAGATTGTTTTTAATAACTATTCATTGTGTTCCTTTCTTTAATCTAGGAACCTTATTCTGATAAAAAAATAGTAAATGATTGTAGGCACCATTTAGGATCAAATAAGGACCTTTTGCTCCTTTATCTTACGTCATTAAGAATTCAGCCCCAGGAATGGGCGTCAAAGAATATAAAGTTATTATCTTTACTAAAATAGTTTGTAGGACCATATGAAATATTTAAAATATTTATAGGGAAGACACATAACATCATCTAATGTTTTGAATGGAATTGATATTACTTAGTAGGAGGGTTAAGTTATATTTGTTATAGAACTTAAAAAAGAAGGTTACATTACCTTCACTACATTTAGTAAATACGTTGAAGCAAAATAAGTGCATTTTTCCGTGTGGGTTTTTATATCACAGCCAAAGGGTGGATCCAGAATTTTAGTGGGGGGAAAGGGGGACCCACGCTCACAGGGCTGGAAGGCTCACCCTCGGAAAATTCTGACGGAAAATTCCTTCAAAATTTTAGAGTAGCTTGGAGATTAATTTGAAAATTAATTAGAAAATTATTTAAAAAGCCGCATAAAGGTTCACGGTTTATTTTGGGTATCTAGTTCATTTTTGTTAGCTAAATTATGTGTTAAAATTTAAATCAATTATGTAAAGTGTTTGACATGCAAAGCAATTGGATATTGAAATATTACGATACAATACAAATAGTAGTGACTATAATATTGATTTAAATGGTTTGATTTTTAATTACTATTGTTGATACTATCTAAAAAAATAATCTTTAGGAGGAAGAGAGGGCTAACCCCCACTGACTCTGTCCCTGGTACAACCTATTAAACATTAAAACAGCTGTTATTGGTCCAGCAAAATATATTTTAGCCCTAGTGGGGGCGCCTTATATGACAGTAGTATTAATTATGGTCAGACATATAGATTACAATCTGACACATCAATATTTACAGCGGAGTTATTTGCTATCCTACAGGTATTAAAATATATTTTATCTTTACGTCCGCAACTTGTAGTGGTATTATGCGACTCCCGTAGCGCTTTGGAGTCTATAAGTGGGGTCTCAAGCCCCCCGTCGCACCCATTGATAATTCAAATACTCGAAAAATGCGCCTCTCTACGAGCTAGGGGTTACGAATTGGGGTACCAATGGATCCCTAGCCACGTGGGTATAATGGGTAATGAAAGAGCAGATAGTTTAGCATCTAGTGTAAATGTATTTTCTATTGTACATGAAATCCCACTACCGTATAGCGACTTTATACCGAGGGTAAAACAAAGAAGTCGGGTTAAATGGAGCGAATGGTGGGAGACTACATGCCAGCAGAAAGCAAAATGGTATCACGGGATTTATGGTGCAAAATTAGTTACACCATGGTTTTCAGGAGTTAAGGGCTCCCGTAAGTTTATTTGTACAATTATCCGCCTCCGGCTCGGACACGCCTACACGAAAGACCGACTTTATTTGATGCGTAAAGTACCGTCCCCACATTGTGTGGTCTGCCATGTTCCGGAAACATTAGAACATATATTTATGGTATGTCCTGTACATCATTTGGCTCGGGTAAATTACATCCATAATCATATGACAAACTTTTCTTTAGTTAAGGTATTACGCTCAGACAACATTACTTTGTACAGGATGCTTTACATTTTCCTGCTAAATATAAATATGTCGGTATAGTGACGATCAACATGTCTTCCCGGTTATTTCGTAGTTGAAATTCGTTGTTAAATAGGGCTAGGTTAATTGGGTCAGAATGTCGGTATAGTGACGATCAACATGTCTTCCCGGTTATTTCGTAGTTGAAATTCGTTGTTAAATAGGGCTAGGTTAGTTGGGTCAGAATGTCGGTGTAGTGACGATCAACATGTCTTCCCGGTTATTTCGTAGTTGAAATTCGTTGTGAAATAGGGCTAGGTTAATTGGGTCAGAATGTCGGTGTAGTGACGATCAACATGTCTTCCCGGTTATTTCGTAGTTGAAATTCGTTGTTAAATAGGGCTAGGTTATTTGGGTCAGAATGTCGGTGTAGTGACGATCAACATGTCTTCCCGGTTATTTCGTAGTTGAAATTCGTTGTTAAATAGGGCTAGGTTATTTGGGTCAGAATGTCGGTGTAGTGACGATCAACATGTCTTCCCGGTTATTTCGTAGTTGAAATTCGTTGTGAAATAGGGCTAGGTTAATTGGGTCAGAATGTCGGTATAGTGACGATCAACATGTCTTCCCGGTTATTTCGTAGTTGAAATTCGTTGTTAAATAGGGCTAGGTTATTTGGGTCAGAATGTCGGTGTAGTGACGATCAACATGTCTTCCCGGTTATTTCGTAGTTGAAATTCGTTGTTAAATAGGGCTAGGTTATTTGAGTCAGAATGTCGGTATAGTGACGATCAACATGTCTTCCCGGTTATTTCGTAGTTGAAATTCGTTGTTAAATAGGGCTAGGTTAGTTGGGTCAGAATGTCGGTGTAGTGACGATCAACATGTCTTCCCGGTTATTTCGTAGTTGAAATTCGTTGTGAAATAGGGCTAGGTTAATTGGGTCAGAATCAGAGTGATCCAATAAGAAAATCAAGAACGTGTAATCGGAATGAAGTCAAATAAAATGTTCCTGGCTTATTGAAGACAATATCTTCAGTGCCATTGAAGAAAGAAAAAAAAAAATATATATATATATATATATATATATTAAAAAAAACTAAGCAATTATACAAAATATACAAAGAACTGAATGCCTATTTATGGCATGTATATTATTTCAAGCTTATAAATGGTTTGATAAATCTGAAACATCTTTGATATAGATTAATTATATTTAAATATTTATTTTATTTGATAAATAGTTGATAGCGCTAACGTTATCGGTCATACAAGTTGTTTTATAATACTACCGCTTTAAGCAGCGCTGCATTGATAGTTACTATACACACTACTAGAGCGCACGTCAACATTTCGATTAGAAAAAGTTGCAGTAGTTCCAACTCCCAAGAGTTTAATAAAGATATGCTACTATTGAGCTAATACAATTTTATCGAATCTTGTCTGTACAAAATAACGTGTTTGCTTTCAAAGATGAAATCAAAGTATCTTTGTTTTAATAAAATCTTTGAAGGCCTGTATCAGCTGAAAGTATTTTCTTGTGAGAGGTTAGAGAAGTGAACATTTATAAAACAGTCTTGAAACGCGTGAGTGCGTGTGTAATCGGACCCAAGTAAATCAAGATTTCTCTCACCTTTGGTAAGACATTCTCACTATATTCTTTGATTCACCTGTAGAAACTGATTATAATTATTGCAGGATTGTGATGTGCTATGCAATAGTGATTCGGTGTCTGCCGGTAGGCATTTCATTATAGACTGTCCTGTTTGTTGCTTTGATAATTAATACACCTTGCTTGATATACCATATATATGTTTGTGATTGCAGCGTTTTAATTAAACCTAGTAGGTTGCTTTACTATTAAATTCACGCCACCAAGTTATAAGGAGGACATTAGTATTATTCTAAAATTGTCAATACTAAGGAACCTATTCCACACGAAAATTGTTTTTCATGTTAGATATTATAAAAATAAAATTGATAAACTGACGAGTAAAATAAATAAATATTTGTATCCCAGAACGAAAGCTGTAATCTGAGAATCGAGCGCAATACGGGTTACATAATAATTATTAGGCCTACTCTACAATAATTTATCATATTTCATTAATCTCCAAACAAAGATTTGTTATATCTCAGGAAATTTATAAAAACCATTTTTAGATTTGAACCATTTCGGCCTACTAAATAGGGAAGCATATTACAGAGAAAAAATGGATGACCCAATTTAAATTAAAACAACTTAACCTAATGCCTCTACTAAGATACCTTAAAGTCCTGACTAGAAAAATAGTTTTATTCAATAATCCGTCACTTTACTTAAGTAGTGAGACCCTTGAATAAATTTTGACACTATAAAAATATATGTTTTATTTTATTCCATGATTAATTTATATAAAAGGAACTATGCTTGGTAAGTTTGCTATAAAATAGTTGAACTATGCTAGGTAGGTATGCTATAAAATAATGGAGCTATTCTAGGCAAGTGTGCTATAAAATAATGGAGCTATTCTAGGTAAGTATGCTATAAAACAATGGAGCTATTCTAGCTAAGTATGCTATTAAAGTAATGGAGCTATGCTAGGTAATCTTGCTGTAAAATAGTGGAACTATGATAGGTAAGTTTGCTATAAAATAATGGAGCTAGTCTAGGCAAGTATGCTATAAAATAATGGAGCTATTCTAGCTAAGTATGCTATAAAGTAATGGAGCTATTCTAGGCAAGTATGCTATAAAATAGTGGAGCTATTCTAGGCAAGTATGCTATAAAATAGTGGAGCTAGTCTAGGCAAGTATGCTATAAAATAATGGAGCTATTCTAGCTAAGTATGCTATAAAATAATGGAGCTATTCTAGGCCAATATGCTATAAAATAATGGAGCTATTCTTGCTAAGTATGCTATAAAATAGTGGAGCTATTCTAGGCAAGTATGCTATAAAATAGTGGAGCTATTATAGGCAAGTATGCTATAAAATAGTGGAGCTAGTCTAGGCAAGTATGCTATAAAATAATGGAGCTATTCTAGGCAAGTATGCTATAAAATAATGGAGCTATTCTAGGCAAGTATGCTATAAAATAGTGGAGCTATTCTAGGCAAGTATGCTATAAAATAGTGGAGCTAGTCTAAGCAAGTATGCTATAAAATAATGGAGCTATTTTAGCTAAGTATGCTATAAAATAATGGAGCTATTCTAGGCAAGTATGCTATAAAATAATGGAGCTATTCTAGGTAAGTATGCTATAATATAATGGAGATATTCTAGCTAAGTATGCTATAAAGTAATGGAGCTATTCTAGGCAAGTATGCTATAAAATAGTGGAGCTATTCTAGGCAAGTATGCTATAAAATAGTGGAGCTAGTCTAGGCAAGTATGCTATAAAATAATGGAGCTATTCTAGCTAAGTATGCTATAAAATAATGGAGCTATTCTAGGCAGGTATGCTATAAAATAATGGAGCTATTCTAGGTAAGTATGCTATAAAATAATGGAGCTATGCTAGCTAATCTTGCTATAAAATAGTGGAACTATGATAGGTAAGTTTGCTATAAAATAGTGGAACTATGATAGGTAAGTTTGCTATAAAATAGTGGAACAAGGCAAGGTAAGCTTGCTACACCATAGTGGTACAAAGCAGGGTAAGCTTGCTACACCATAGTGGAACAAAGCAAGGTAGCTTGCAATACTATAGTGGAACAAGGCAAGGTAGCTTGCAATACTATAGTGGTACAAGGCAAGGTAAGCTTTCAATACTATAGTGGAACCAAGCAAGGTAGCTTGCAATACTATAGTGGAACCAAGCAAGGTAGCTTGCAATACCATAGTGGAACAAGGCAAGGTAAGTTTTGCTATAAAATAGTGGAACAAGGCAAGGTAGCTTGCAATACTATAGTGGAACCAAGCAAGGTAGCTTGCAATACCATAGTGGAACAAGGCAAGGTAAGTTTGCTATAAAATAGTGGAACAAGGCAAGGTAGCTTGCAATACTATAGTGGAACCAAGCAAGGTAGCTTGCAATACTATAGTGGAACCAAGCAAGGTAGCTTCCAATACTATAGTGGAACCAAGCAAGGTAGCTTGCAATACCATAGTGGAACAAGGCAAGGTAAGTTTGCTATAAAAATAGTGGAACAAGGCAAGGTAGCTTGCAATACTATAGTGGAACCAAGCAAGGTAGCTTGCAATACTATAGTGGAACAAGGCAAGGTAGCTTGCAATACTATAGTGGAACCAAGCAAGGTAGCTTGCAATACTATAGTGGAACCAAGCAAGGTAGCTTGCAATACCATAGTGGAACCAAGCAAGGTAGCTTGCAATACTATAGTGGAACCAAGCAAGGTAGCTTGCAATACCATAGTGGAACCAAGCAAGGTAGCTTGCAATACCATAGTGGAACCAAGCAAGGTAGCTTGCAATACTATAGTGGAACCAAGCAAGGTAGCTTGCAATACTATAGTGGAACCAAGCAAGGTAGCTTGCAATACTATAGTGGAACCAAGCAAGGTAGCTTGCAATACTATAGTGGTACAAGGCAAGGTAAGCTTTCAATACTATAGTGGAACCAAGCAAGGTAAGATTGCTACACCATAGTAGAAACAAGCAAGGTAAGCGTGATGAGCGGAAAGTACTCTGTAAACCGGTGTCATACTTGCCAACATTGACAAAAGCCAAATATACTGTATCTGTATTTAGTCTCAATCTGTTGAAATTACTCCATCTGATAAAAGTGACTCATCCCCTTACATCATTATAATTCATAGCAACAAATCTAGTAACTTTATAAAGTGTCAGAAAATGTTCTTCACCTGGTGGATAGAAATATGAATATTGCCTTTGTGATGCCCGGTGACCTAAAACCACCAACTGCCCTATACCGGTCACTACTACCTGACGTGTATGTCCTGCACTGTCTACAGAGTCCTCATCTTTAATTCCTTTATCCTTACCACTCCGTAGAAGTTGACTCGACCTTTCACTTTCTAAGGACTGATTTATACGGACAGCTAGTTATCAGGAGTACCGATCAGAGTAAAGTAAGCGCGCATTGAAATGAAAGTACTATCATAACTACACTAACTAGTTCATGTTTTAAATATATTATTTGTGACTGCGTTTACCTATCTTTCAAATATAACCTATACTATGTTTTATAGAAATATTATGTTGTGTAGTTACTTATGTTAATAATAGTATAGCTGTGATATCGTCTGTTTCAAAGATGTCTACTTACGCCTTGCGCTAAAAATATTTCTTTCGAGGATCTTAATTGGACATCGTTTCCAACTTTCTCATTGGTTGTCATGGTCACGTGATTACGGATACGGATATGGACTGTGTATAATTATTTTAGTTGCATTTCTAAGTACTTAAGGTGGGATGCTGTTAAGCATGAGTTTAAGGCAGTGTATTTGAAGTTTTTATAACATACATATTTTTTGACCAAAATAAATCAAATATTTATTCTATAGAAACATAGAGTTTTGTTTTCTGCACATGCTAATCTCAACATTTGTTTAATATCTGTCGGGTGACCTGGTGGTCTAGGGGTAAGGTGTCAGACTTCTATGCTGGCGGCCGGGGTTCGATCCTCGGTCCCGGCAAAGATTTATCTGATTACCAAACCCTTCCTTCACCTCTGACAATACATCTTGAGAATGTGGGGAATACCAGGCCGCCACCGTGGTTCGGATTCCACGTTAAACTGTAGGTCCTCCATTTCATCTCACAATCACCCTACCATTACACATTAGCGTAAGTGCGTATAACCCGAACAGGTGGTAAGACGTGTGCTAATAATAATAATAATTTAATATCTGTCAAAGGTATCCCGTAATTTAATGACATCTTTTTCACTTTATTTAAAAAGTTTGTCACCGAATGCCGCTATTCTCATGACATATATTCAAGAACTGTTGAGATTAGCATGTGCAGAAAACAAAACTCTATTTTTATATAGATGAAATATTTGATTTATTTTGTTAAAAAAAACGTTGTGCTTTAAAAACGGCAAAATTAATGCATTAAGCTCGCGCTCACTAGCACCCCACCTTAAGGTGGGATGGAAGGGTATGCGAGGAAAAAAGCAGTGTTTTTGCACTTTTTATGGCAAAATATTTTTTTGGCCAAAATAAATAAAATATTGGCTCCAGTACAAACATACATTTAAATTTTTTCACGTGGTGACCTCATTTCTTGAATATCTGTCAAGAATGTCCTAAAATTGTATGACAACTTTTTCTCTTCATTTAAAATGTTTGTTAGATAAAGCCACCATGCTCACGACATATTCAGGAAATGTTTATATCAACATGTGAAGAAAATTATATTCTATTTTTCTATTGGGGCGATATTTTATTTATTTTAACAAAAAAGTGTTTTTTCCACAAAAAATTTAAAAACACTGGCTTTTTCTCGCATCTCCTTCCATCTCACCTTAAGGACCATAAGGATGTGTAGTCTATGGACTTTGTGGATAGGACTTACAGCGGTTTCTCTGGAGGTTCCTGTACAAACAGTTGGTTTCCCACCCTCTCACCAGGCTAGTGTTGGAGATAAAATAGCAGAGTCGCTGATAGCCGGCATCTAAGTAGTCAACTAAAACACCATCACAGCTTTCAGACATCTTAGCTTTTTGGAAAACACTATTTTCGTAGGAGGGCCTTTAATATTATACTTTTTTTTCTGTGACTAAAATTGATAATATTTTAATATTTTACTAGTATTATTTTATAAGTATTGATAATATCTAATGAAAGGGACAACTGCAGACCACAAGACTTGACAAATAAGTGAAAGTAGATATAGTTTTCTCGATATCAGATTTAAGTCCCTTCCTATGAAAATCGTACTGTAACTCAGCCATACAGCACACGGCCTTTTAAACAAACCATTAAAACTATATATACTTGTGGCACTTATAAAAAAAACTCAGGTATGTCGGGTTTGACATTTGAAATACGCCTAAAAGTTTCGTGGCAGAAATAATAATTAATAATAATGGTAGACTATGGTATTTCCTATTGTGAGCTAAGGAAGAACTACTATCATATGTTCTTACCATCAAGTAGTGTTATATGATATTAAGGTGGACGTATAGGAAACACAAGTTAAGGACAGTATTTTTGCAGTTTGTATATAAAGACTTTGTTGTAAAAATAAATAAAATAATTCTTCAGTATAAAGATCGTTTAGTTTTATTCACATGGGGATATAAATATTCGTTGAATATCTCTCAAGAATATCCTGTCATTTAATTACAGCTTTTTACCCGCTTCGGTGGCCGCGTGGTCTAAACGTGCGCTACCCTCGCAGTAGGCAGACTGTCGATGACGGGGAGGTGGAGGTTCGAATCTCAGTCGAGTGTATGGAGGGTGGTTTTCCTAAAATTTACTACCGCGCAAGTGCGGGTACACTTCCTCTAAATATAACCTTATTAATCCTTAAAACTATTAGTGTAACTATTACATAAGAGGGTGACCTGGTGGTCTAGGGGTAAGGTGTAGGGCTTCTCTACTGGGGGTCCGGGGTTCAATCCTCGGTCTGGCACAGATCTATCTGTTTACCAAACCCTTCCTTCACCTCTGACAAGACATCTTGTGGATGTGTGGAATCCAGGCCTCCCAGTGGTTCGGATTTCACGTTAAACTGTAGGTCCTCCATTTCATTTCACAATCACCCTACATCACACATTAGCGTAAGTGAGTACAACCCGAATGGTATAATACGCGGTGCTAATAATATATATAAATATATATATACACACACCTTTTCTCTTCATTTTGAAAGTTTGTCATCTAATGCCCTCTTTGCCTATGACAAATATTCAACAAAAGTTTATATCGCCATATGAAGAAAATTTAAACTCTGATTTACTGGAACAATATTTGATTTATTTTGACTAGAAAAAATGTTTTGCTTAAAATCTTGAAAAACCCTAACTGGCGTTCCCATGCACTCCCACCTTAAGTATCATTCATTTTATTGGTTACATCAGTGAATGATTTAATCTGAATCAGGAACCATACTTGAATAGATAGCATCGTGGCGCGCTTCTAATCAGTAGATAACGCACAATACGTCATTAGCCCTGACTTAGTTGAGCATTTGTTGAATAGAGTCTTCTTATCTGGAACAATATAGCAAAGTATAAGTTTACAATTTACTCTAGCTGTCATTGTGTGACAGTTGGGATTATGACACTAAATTTAAGAGATTGTTACAAGTTGATAACAAACAATATTAATTAGGTGGGAAAAAAACTGTTACTCATATTATTATTGTACTACTATAAAGCCACATGACTTGACTGACTCACTGGCCTTGTTTATCCATTTCCAGATGAGCTAGAAACTTGAAATTTGGCAAACTTATAGCTTCTAGCCTGTAACCGACGGGAAAATTCCAAAAGTTAAAAAAAAAAAAATATTTAGCCCCCGAAAAAAAAATTCAAAATGGTAGAACAACTTTATAAAGTCGGTGCGGACCTTTCTTTGGAGGTTTTTACATATGACCCCAAAGAAAACCCACCGTGGGTTTGGGGACAAGACCCCAACGAGCAAACCGAGTTTTCTATCTATCCTAGTTAGTTCATTTTAAACTGGAGTATTTTTTTTATTATTACGTTTTTTCCTAATTTTGTAAAAGTCTTTCATTCCTCTTATAAAGGTGTAGTTTCATTTTACTCGTACTTTTCGAAAATATCACTAAGTATACTTCTAACTTTTAAGGGGCCGTTTCGGCGTCTATGTAGAGTTTTCACTATTTATTAAAATAGTTTTATTTAAAGTAAAGCTAGGAAGATGTTCTGCCATGAAGGTGTTAGGTAGTGTTACCTAAAAGTGAATTAGTGAATGGTACGCAAAGAATGTGGTACGATTAAAAAAAAAACTGTGTCATAGTATATAGACCATTTAATATTTGTTGCAATATCTACAATTGTAACAAAAATAGTTTTGTAAGAATGTTACAACATGGCAACAAAATATTTTAGAATGCAAGAGTTAAACATTTTATTAATATTATTATCGTTATTATCATTATCATTATAAGCAATTCCAACAGAACAACAAAATGTATTTTAAATAAAATTCCACCCGCTTCGGTGGCTTCGTGGTCTAACGCGCTACTCTCGTGTTGGATGACGGAGAGATCGAGGTTTGAATCTCGGTAGGGTGTACTGAGGTTGGTTTTTACAAAATTGTTTTCCACTCTCACTCCACCCAAATATGGGTACACTTCCTGTACTTTTCCCTAAAACCATTGGCGTAATTAGTATACCTAAACGTATAAATCTAATCTTAACGCGCTGCTAAAAAAAAAATACATTCCATGAACTTGAATTATCTTGCATTAAAATAGTATTTTATTTTTTAAACTACTTATCTACATTATTTTACAAGACTAGTTTTGTTATCATTGAAAATGTGGTTTTGTTGTGTGTAAGGACGGTAAAAACTATTTATTTATCATAATATGACATACAAACCACCTTCTTTGCTCACTATTGCCTTGAAATAGTTTAAAAAGCCAACAACAAAGTTCATTAAGAATATTAGACCTGTATATTATTATTTTAAAGACTGAGTTGATAGATAGATATCATATTATATATCTCAACGTTGTTTAGTAAATATATTTATATTAATACAATTCATTTAACATATACTAGGCCCACATATGACCGCTGATCCCACCTCTTCATGTTAATAGATATTGAAACACACATGGACTAAAGACTACGTTCAGTTTGGTATCTGTTCAGACGTCACTGAGTTAGTGCGAAATATAAAAGAAAAGTGGAATAAAACATAAGTTAATTTAGTCGTGGGCCTACTGTTCTTATATGCGTGATATAAATATCTGTAATAAAGAGTAAACGTACCAAGTACGTTCTTTTTTACAATGAATCTCCGGCGTCGGCGAATAATAGTTCCACCAATTCTGTCCAAGCTTTTTTTTTTATCTTGTTGGAATATTCTTCACATTCCATGTCCATATAGTAGGCCTTTTCTCCACCTAGTCAACAAAAAGTTATTTATCGAAACGCGCCATAATTCAATACGTCCAAACCGCGCCGAATCCGCCCGTCAAGTGAACGCTTTCATTGAGATTCACAGAACTCGAGCCGGCCGCGCGGTATTGAGTGTCTGGCGGTCGGTCAGCGGAGACCGCTCGGACGATTGGACCGCTCCGCCTCGTGTGAACGAGACTATGGAGCTCAATACAGCTCGATACGCGCGGACAGAGCTCGATACCGCGCGGACAGATCCGCCCCGTCTGAACGAGTTCTAAATGTCTTACTCATATATTCTGATTGTCGCAATTCTCGGCTGGAAAAGTAACGAGGATGAGTTTCCCACTTTCCCTCCTTCCAAAAGGATACATTTCCTCTACATTTTCTTTCCTTCATTCCTATCCCATTAACGTAATTACATGTTTACAGCCCGGACGGGAAGTAAGATGCGGTGTCATTTATATAATAATCATTATAATTATTATAATTATAATTATTATTATTATTCCATACAACCTGTACATGGGTCTCGAACCCGTGAGTTTTAGTTTAGCGCGTCACTAAGCTACTAGCACTGAGCTATCCAGGGTCGTCATGGCACAAGGCGAAGTCTGTGATGGACATGAGAGATTGACAGCTGCTCAGCAGTTATAAGTAACAGTGATTTTATGTTCGACCCAATGGTAGAGCATTGCCGCACTAAGCTAAACGTTCTGGGTTCGATTTGCGTGTTTCAAGGTGTCATTTTTCAGCTATATTTGATGAGTATCAAGTTAATTGAATGTATATTAGTAAAACTAGATTGGAAAATTATGTCGATCTGTCGAAACGCTTCTTTCTAATTAAATAAAAAACTGCTTGGAGATATTTAATTTAATTTTGAATCACCGACTTCCAAACTTCGCCTTTCTCTTCCTTTACCCTGCCACTAACCTTGTACTACTTGATGGCTTCTCAGACAGACGTCAATCATCGTACAACGCTTATCTCTAAAAGTGGCCGGCTTTTCAATCTAACCTCCACTGTAAACCAGCTATTTATTTTTATTTTGTTTTTATTTTACTCTGCAGAGACGATACTAGTTTATGTCTAAATATTATTTGAAATATATTATTATGTTCTAACCATTAGATCGTAGCTATATAACGGATAGGTCGAGACATATGTTTCACAAGTCCTTTCTGTCTAAATATTTGTTTAACCTACCTTCCGCGAGGGACAGTCAAAGAGGCGTAACTAATTTAGCTCGTGTAAATTTAACAAAACAGAAGCTAGTTAAAAACGCTGTCCTATTTTTTTTTTTGTTAGCACTGCGGCTTATTAACTGTTCAGGTTATACGCACATATACTAATTACGCTAATGAGTTAGAGATAAATAATGTTAAATTTTAGAGGAAGTGTACCCGAATTTGTGTCGATGGAGAGTGTAAAACAATTTTGGAAAATAATCCTCATTCAACCCAACTGGGTTTTGAACCCCGATCTACCTGTTATTGGCAGTCTAGTCCGACACTATGTTGGTGCCTCGAGTTTTAGACCTTGCAGCCACAGAAGCATGTTTTTATTATTTATTTATTCAAATTATTTAACGTGTACTTTCTTAGCCGACTTACTATATTAGCACACAATAATTTCTATGAGCGAGCGTGAAAGGGCCTACCAATAATTTTGGCTGGGAAAGGTATTTTCACATAGGTTTTATTTTTACATGCCGCATAACTAAGTTAGGTGTTATCCGTGGATCTAGCTGGGTTCTTGATAACATTGAGTGTTTAAGTGTCTTAGACCCCTTTCTCCTCAAAGTACCCCCCCCCCCCCCTCCTTTTGTAAGTGGACCTTATCAACACAAGTAGGTCCAGTGCCCGTGTTCACATTGTGCGTTTGTCACGATATAGCTTTCTCGCAACGGGAAAGGCCTTGTGGGAGATAGAACAAATAGTACAACCCAAGTACCAGTAGAACATTTACAAATATTATCCTCGCTCAAGCTCAGTTGGTAGCGTGTCTGTCTGCTGAGCTATGAGTCCTGGGATTGAACCCGGCATAGGCAAAATTATCATTGGTGAAATGTGGGTTAATTCCAGATATAATATTGCTGTGATGATATTTAGGTTGTCTATAGCTCCGTGGTCGAGCGCCTATCATCACTGTACGGAATAGATACCGTTTAACCATCTGTTAATTGCTCCGTGGTCGAGCACTAATTAAATCGGTATAATTAATAAATGTAAGAAAGAGAACTATTGATGGCTGTTTACTCTCACACGGCTTATTCAAATGGCATCTGTTAATTACTTATACATACTCCAATTAAATGCTTTATATCAATGCACACTTGTGATATTATTGTAAATTATTGTATTCTGTGTTAGACTGTGACTGCTAGTGCCAGTGAGTCCCTGACTGTGTTACTTGCGTGAGCGTGGGTGTGCGTGTGGCTGCTTGGCTGCCCTCTATCATACGCACAAACGGCTTATATATGACATACCCCTTGCCTCTTGCTCCCTTCGTCAACAGCGTAGAAAGTAACTAATAGAAAGAGTCCTGGCGACAGGTGTTGTGAAAGCTAGCTTCTTATTGGTATAAGGAATTGGCGTCTTTTGCCAAATACTGCGGAGTTGTTCCTTTAACAGAAAAAAAGGTATAAGAAATACATTTTAATGGTGTAATCCTTTTCCCATTATTTCTTAAAAGCGCTTGTTTCTTCATGGATGAATCATAAAAGTATACTCTACATATGTTACTTTAAAGAAAAATTACCTTCATCCATGACTTTTTACATATTTTAGAGTGATCTAAATCAATATCATTACAACTGTGATTGATTAACGGCTGGGGGATGGTTGTTGTGTCTGTCTAGATACATGTTTATTAATAAGTCGTGTGCTGATATAATCAGTCGGTTCAGAAAGTGCACTTTAAATATCTCGAATACAAATAAATATTGTTGATACCAAAAACTGACAAACCTTAAGCCTATTAATATTTTATTGATATTAATATTACGTGTTGACCTGCCTCGGTGGCCGCATGGTCTAAGGCGTCACTCATGTAAGACTATACTGTCCATGGCAGGGATATCTGGGCTCAAATCCCGTTCGGGTGCATTGTGGGTTGTTTTCCTACTCTCTCTCGCTCTCCAGACAAATGTGGCTACACTTCCTCTAAATTTAACCTTTCCTCGTTCCTAACTCATTAGCATAATTAGTAAATAATATGCGTATATCCTGAATAGGTAGTAAGACGCGGTGACAGGTGATGAACGTAGCTTGACGTATGATCCCATCCTACCGCATATCAAGAGATCTGCAACAAAACATTCAATAATCTAAAGTCATAAGATAAGGAGGAGTAAAAAAAACTGTTGTCATCTGCACCGGTGTGTACGCTGACTAAACGTCAAGCTTTAGTGGTCCTTGTCTGTGACGGGGAGGTAGTGGTTTGAGTCCCGGTTGGGTATACTGATGATTTGTTTTTTCTAAATTATTTCCCACTCTCCCTGCACGAAAATGGGTGTATAGTTCCTCTAAATTCTACCTTCATCATCTTTATCCCATTGGTGAAGTTAAATTATGGACGAGTTGTGAAACGTGGACAAAAATAAAATTAACCCCCCTTTGTATCACCCTGCTCTCCCCCTTGAACGCTCAAATTAGCGACAAGGCTACCACCTACTTTTTAAATAAAGATAAAAAAAAATCATTAAATTCCAGGACCCCCTTGACAGGCTGGTATTCAACAACTGTTGATATAAACATGTAAATAAAATTAAACTCTTTGTTTGTACCAGAACAAAATTTTATTTATTTTGTCCAAAAAAAAGTTTATTTATAAAAACTCAAAAAAACACTGTCCTTAACTCGTGTTTCCTACATTCACACCTAAAATATACAACATCCAATCGATAGCCATAAATTATTAAATAATTAAAAAAATAGTATTACCTTATCACAAAAAAATATTTCTTTAAATGGTCTACAACTTAGGTTATTTGGTTTGTCCATAAACAAATAGAGCTAATAAGAATCTTTCTATCAGAATGTGGATTAATCAAAGTTAATGAGAGTACGGTATTTTTCAATCTAGAATAGGAAAGAAGAAAAAGAAACTCTTGAAATGCAAGTCGATGCTGTTAAGGCTCAATTAATAGAGGTGTGTGTTTTTACTCGTCAGAGAAAAAGGGGAAGTGTAATCAGCAGTTAAAAAAGAGGCATCGCAGGTTGAACCGCTAATTTCCCCCTCTCTATTTTTTATATTGGTGTCTAAGTGTAAAAGCGTATGGAGTACTGAGCGCACCAAGCTAGGATCCAACCCCCGCTTCGAACCCCAAGTAGGCCACATAGACTAATGTTGTTGGAAAATGTGCCTGTAAGGTATTTGGGCCCTTTTGAGCAAATACTTTATTGAACCCTCCGGGGACTTGTAAGGCCGAGATTCGTTTCACTTTGTAATGGTCTAGGGTTAGAATCTTTGTCCTGACATATAAATTATTTCATGTATTGTTTATCATAAGACACCTCAGCTCAGTCAGTAGCTTGTCTGCCTACTGATCTAAGGGTCCCCGGTTCGATTTCCGACATGGCAGAAAAATGTGTCATTTGTGAAATGGTTTATTCTTTCACGTTGATAAGTTGATGGCCAGGGACTGGATGTAGTGCCTGGCCTAGTCTTGAGTTAGATTATAAGATATATGAAGCTACGACAGGCCTAGCAAGCCAGTAATGGAAAATATATGGCTGGAATAAAAAACTGACCCAGACCACAGGCTGGAAACATTGTTATTATTAGCACCGCGTCTTACTACCCGTTCGGGTTATATGCAATTACGCTAATGTGTAATGGTAGGGTGATTGTGAGATGAAATGAAGGACCTACAGTTTAACGTGGAATCCGAACCACGGTGGCGACCTGGCATTCCACACATTCACAAGATGTCTTGTCAGAGGTGTAGGAAGGGTTTGGTAATCAGATAAATCTGTGCCGGGGCTGGAAACAATAATGGATGTAAAGTAAAAGTATTTTATATCATTTTTGATTATCATAGATTTGTTATGTGTGGAATGCCAGGCCTCCACCGTGGTTCGGATCCCACGTTAAACTGTAGGTCCTTCATTTCATCTCACAATCACCCTACCATTACACATTAGCGTAAGTGCGTATAACCCGAACGGGTAGTAAGACGCGGTGCTAATAATAATAATAATATAATAATAAATTTGTTTTAATGAATTTTACTCTATAGATGACCAAAATAATCTATTAGGTTGTGCTTAGAGTAAATCTTAATGCACGACTGCACCGTGACAACATAAATTGGCAACAAATCGAATGAGTGTTGACAACATTTTTATACAGCAAGGTGTTCGAGCCAAATCAATATTGCGGTCAGGACTTGTCTGAGTTCTGGATGCTGATAAGAAACGCAGATGTTAAAAGGGCGAACCATTTTAAGGAATAAACCTCTTCAAATTTGCTTTTTGATGGCTTCTGTGTTTCCATGTTTAATTCACGATAAAACTGTGCCTCATATTTTCCCCCCCACCTCAACTCTTTAAATATTTAACTCTTCTGAAATGTCCTGTCATGCGTCATGTTTCTACGTTTATAGTCCTCTCACAACCGGCCGATCTTTGTACATTTATATTATACCAACTATACTTTATCGACTCAACTACATGAGGAAAAAATAAATTGATCAATAAATGGCGTACACAAGATTAAAATCACACAGCACGAACACAACATTGTCGGGTGGAGCCACCAAGACAATGTATATGCTGATAGCTATGTTGACAACAATGTTGCGCGTCTATAACAATGTTGCCAACATTTCTTTGGTGTTGGGGGGGGAATGTTGTCAACATTTATAACAGCTCTTTCACGTTCGTGTTGCCAACACGTGCTGCCAACAATGTTGTACCGGTGAGGACGCACCTTTAGGTTACTTCCTAAAGCTATTATAGTTCCAGACGTCGGGGTGTTGTAATATTTATGGCGCTACAGCTATACTACATTTTTATTTTTTGTCAAAATTATTAGTTGTCTTAGTTATCACCTGTTTAATATTGTTTATTCCTACGAGCCCGCCAGTACATTTTATTATTATTATTATTATTATTATTAGCACCACGTCTTACTACCCGTTCGGGTTATACGCACTTACGCTAATGTGTAATGGTAGGGTGATTGTGAGATGAAATGAAGGACCTACAGTTTAACGTGGAATCCGAACCACGGTGGTGGCCTGGCATTCCCCACATTCACAAGATGTTTTGTCAGAGGTGAAGGAAGGGTTTGGAAATCAGATAAATCTGTGCCGGTACCGAGGATTGAACCCCGGCCGCCAGCACAGAAGTCTGACACCTTACCCCTAGACCACCAGGTCACCAATTACATTTTATTCTGGCTGTAATTTGTTTTAATTCGATCTTTACGAAAGCGGTGAAAGAACTCAAATTTATTTTTAATTTTCCATTTCAAGGCCGCACGAACTGTGGTGACGACGGAGCTGTCTTTGGCGTCGTGTAAACGTGAGGTAGCGAGGGCTATTATAAGAACTGAATGCGACGCACCTTAACCACGTGATGAAAGCCGAGTATTATGTCATGTGCTTCTGAAGATGTCTATGTACAGACGGCTACATAATTAAACAACTTTAAATTTGAGACATAAAAACTTTACTTTGACAAACTTACTATTTACACGATACTTTTCTAGCCCGCTTCGTTGGCCGCATAGTCTAAGGCGTTACTTTTACAATAGACTAGACTGGCGAAGATGGGAAATTGGGGTTTGATCCTTCATGTGCAAAGAGGGTGAGTTTAAAAACAAATGTTTTTCCACTTTCCCTCCACTCGAATGCGGATGTACTTCCTCTAAATTCAACCTTTCTCTCTCCTAACACATTAGTGTAATTAGGACAAAGGCGTATGACCCGTACGGGTAGTAAGACGTGGTGCTAACAAAATATATTTTTTAAATAATTAACCAAATGTGTTCAACCAATTAAAAGAAACTAACGGGAAAATACAATGATGAGATTTAACGGTGAATTTTGAAACTAATTTAAATAGTTGACTGCTGTAATTCGTTTATATCTACTTTCGCATATACATACATCAAGTGATGTGACTTTCAGCTTCTACCTTTGATATGTATCAATAACTATACAATTCTATTATTAGCAATCCCGCACGGCGTTGCCCGTGACCTACTGTGATATAAGAACTATATAAGCCAACCCCCCCCCCCCCCCCAAACACAAATGGTTTAGAATTACGGTCGATTTCGTACATTTTTTTCCCCCGAGGAGGATGTGGCATATTTTTTTCACAGCTATCTCTGAAACGAATTCTAAACCAGATTAACAATATTTTCTTGAAAAATTTGTTAAAAATTGCCTAATTAAAAAGCTAATTAAAAATTTAAAAATCCTGCTTCTGAGGTGCATTCGGACCCCCTTCCGTCCACCTGTGTTAACAATTTAAGACATCTGCGTGCCGTAGATTTGGCTGGGCATCGTACTCAAACAAACACACAGACAAACACTTCCTTTTATTACTATGGATAATATAGTCAAATTGTATTAATGTTGACCACAAAAATATATTTTTGTATTTTATAAAATAATCTTGCTATGATAATTGGGCTATATTTGCATAATCATGTTCTGTTTTCACATATTGTAATAACATGACAAACTGACTGTCGACTGTTTTTTATCTTCAAATTCTAGCAGACTATAAACATTCACGGCAAATACTAATTCGTGATTGTCTAAACAACAAACTTTGATTATACGTTTCCAACATTCTGAACTCAATTTTGAGGTTAAAATCACAATGTGTCTCATCTTATTGTCTGCCATAGTTAACTCATACATTAAAGTAAAAACTTTAGGTCTCCAAGTCAAAGTTTAATTATGTAACAAAGTTACTGATCGTCATGAGAAGACGAGCTGGTGTGAGGAAGGGGGGATGGAGGGGTGTGAATTACGTCACCGCGGTGAAGCACTTATACATCACATGAGTCTTGGCGTGTGTGTATAGCAGGATTCTACTAGGAAAGAACATATAAACATATTTTTTTGCTTGGATAAGGAATGATTATAGCTATAAAATTAAGCTTGAAATACTTTTCTTACCATATTACACAACGGAAATCCTTTTTCTCCATTTTTTTTTACCAATATTGTTTCTACGCTTTTATTTTTTCCTCATTTAAAAACTTTTTACTATTGTAACGCTCTGGAATGAACATAAAATTTAATCACTTTCCTTAATAATTTATCCATTTAATTTGTCAATTCAATTATTTGAAGCTTCTATTATTCCAATAATTCCTTGTCCAATATTATAACGCACGTTAATACATTTTTCTAATTTTTTTTTCACATTCTTAACATTTTACTGTAATAGTAGTATTATTTCAAAGGAATTTATTTTTTCTGTAAAACTTTACGTTAAATGTCAATTTTTTTCAGTAACTTTTCTGTCTACAAAAGTTCCTTTCTATCTAAATCAGACTATAGAATAGTACGTCAGGAAGGTTTTTCTCATGTCAACTTGAGGACTATTTTTCCAGCTCCCAACACTTTGAAACGTAAACAAGGATACTTTACAGCGACAGGAGTGGGCTGACGGTTATCACTAGGGACCGAATTTTCCCTGGTCTATTTGCCTTTTATTTTCCTTGATCGTAAATCATAGGCAGTTGATATATATATATATATATATATATATATATATATATAATATATATATATATCATTTGATTGCGAGCACAATATGTTCATTTTACAGTGCCTCTTTAATTGCTTATTATGTTGGTTTTTGCCTATTTTATGAATAAGAGTCTTAATGAGCCTATTTTGCCTTTGGCTGCTCTCTTACATACTGTATGGATTTTTTGCGGAATGCGTCAGATAATTTTTCTCAGAAATTGTAAGTTATACCATATTATACCTGTTTATAGTAGCTTTAAAAATCGACCCTTGCAAAATACCTTCCAATAAGCGTAGTTTTGTGGAGGACAATGGGAGCAGTAGCAGACATCTTGGTAAGAAACGGCATTCCATTGCAGGAGAAAAGTCAACTCCTTCGGAAACGGTGAATTTTAAATTTTGTCCCTTAGCATCAGGTGTAGTATAATTCTGCTTTTCAAATTTCAAATAAATATTCTATCTGGAAATATAACCTATTTTATTATAGATAGTCAAGAAAATTATTCAAGAGCATATGACCCGTTTAAGTGGTCGAATGGGCTAAGGTGTAACCCTCGCAGTAGACTGGACTGTGAAGAAGGGGAGATGTAGATTCGAATCTGGGTCTTTAAGGTATTTCTCACTATACCGTCTTTCCCTCTCTCTTCCCTCCAGTGTAGATCCACTTCCTCTACACTCCACCTTACTAACCTCCAACACAGAATTGTACAACTTTGTTAGCTAAGGGTCTCCTCATTCTATATTCCTAGACAGTGTGCGGGCTGCAGTGTGTGATAGTTTCAATTTTAGGATAAATTGAACTGTAGTTGTACACGAATGTCACGTGATAGGCCTATAGACTAATAAACTAATATATTACATTAAAAGTATTATAATAATTAATGTACAGTAGAGTGCATAAAATAATACATATACATTTTACACAATTCAAGTCTGATCATGTTTAAGGAACTCCTGGATGATGTTATATATATATTTTAACTTTTCTAATGTGTCGGGGGGCCTCCAGAAGGACAGGCCTGCTCTAGCACATTAGCGTAATTAGTACAACATATGGATATAGCCCAAGCGAGACGTGGCTGTAAGAACAAAACAGCAACGTGAATTGGCTCTAGGTAATAACATAGTAGCTAGCTACATTGCCTTTTGTGTGCTTTATTTTTCTTAAGTACCTATTCTGGTGCCTGAATACCCTATTTTTAGTGCCTGCGTACCGATTTTAAACATCTTAGTGCCTAAGAATCCGCTCCCTAGCTACTATTACACTTGACTCTGGTCCGGGAGGACGTGATTCGATTCCACCCGGTTGCATCGGCCATGCGAACGCTGTCGTCTATCCAATCTGTGGTATCTCATCTTGCACTCTGTGAGTCCTTCTCTTCTCTGAATAACATCAAGGTCATGTTTGGATAGTCGCGTTTATTGGGACCCTTCTTACGAAGGAGAATGAGACTATCCATCTTGCCGGGAAAAAAGTGAAAGACTAATCTCACGGCCGAGATATCACATACAAGATTACGCTCAAACGAAAAAGGTGCTGTTTTCTGCGTTTTTCATTTGAAAATAATAAAATAATTGATATTAGTTTAATAGTTTTTAATTTTAAAATAAATAATTCTCCATTTTTTTTAATGGTAAAATGGTTTCCCTGGTATCAATAACACTGTATTTTAATGGAGACTTGAAACACACCACGATGTGACGTCTGGTTCAAGAGTTATTACACGCCCAAGCTAGGCGTGATCCATGGGGGGGTGATATGCTTTATCTGAGGAAACAAAGATAGATGACTTAGTTTTAAGAAACTATTATAACATTCTTGTTTTCATCAATGTAGTACTGAACCAAGATTATTAACTACTTATTCAGAGGGTGGGTATTAGGGGTAGCTTATAGGACATACACCCTCACTAAAGTATAAAAGGGGTGGGAAAACCATCCACCAGTGCATACAGCTGAGGCAATCTGATTTATTTCAAGATTGACACCCTAGAACATATTGTGACGTCATTCTTCTTGAGATAGGGTGAGAAGCTGGATTGTTAAGAAGAAAGGTGAGATGGAAAATGTTCTTTTTTGGAAATTGTTCATTTACTATTAGACTATTATTAGTATTAGACTTAGCACAGCGTCTTACTACCCGTTCGGGTTATACGCCTAAGGTCCAATTACGCTTATTGGTTAGGAATTGGGAAGGTTGAATATAGAGGAATTGAACCCGCATTTTCGTGGAGGAAAAGTGGAAAACCATTTAGGAAAAACCACCTCCAGTTCGCCTGAGTGAGATTCGAACCTCGATCTTCCCGTCCTCGGCAGTCTAGCTCAACACCTCCACCACAAGCCACCAGTGCGGAAATTTTTCCTATTGAAAATCTCCCGGAAAATGTTCGCCTCAAGGTGCGGCCCTAGCAAGCTCACCCTGGGGCGGAACACTGGCCATCCGAGTCAGGAGTGGTAACCACGGTCCCAGTTCCTGCCGATAAAGGCAGGGCCAGGCGAGCGGTTATAACCCTTGACTTTGAGCACTAGAGTTGGTTGGGTGTGTTGTTCTAAGTATTATTTGTTTGTAAGTTGTGTTATAATATTAGTGGGGGAGGAGGGGAGCATAGGAATTTGACTCCTCACCCATCAAAGTCACAAATATTTATAATTGAATATTAAAACATATGAAGTAGGTACAACTTTAATATAGCGCTTTGAAGATGTGTCGAATGCATAGGCTCACCTTAATGACCAGACAATTTTATATTAAAAACTGTAAACCATATAGTTCCATTAAAAATACCCTCGTAATTCCCAATCAGAAAAAAAGTACTAAGGGGAATCTAGAGACATTGCGCGCGCAGCAGTCGTCACTTATTTGCGCGTCTCGTGATAGTTGAAGAATCTACACACTTGTAATGATATGGAATTATACATCTCAATAATTTATTATTTACATCTTTATTCAAAATTACGATATTTTTAATGAGAGTGGGTAGTAAGATTTGTGTTAAGTTGTTAAGTTGCAAGGTATGGCGACATCCTTCTACGTCTCTGTTTGAAAAGAAAACGCAGTTTTGTGGACAGAAATGCACTTGTATGACCACCACACCTTTTTTCTTATGGGAAGCTTCGAGAAGGAAATGTGGCTCGATATACCCCTTCAGGGTACGCATCTCTTCACTTTCCTTCCGGACGAGGAGCCGTGTAGGTAGAGTCTATGACATCTTGATCTGTGTTCTAAATCTCACTTGTCGGGAATTATCATACATATAACGTAATAGTCGGGCTTTTATTAAAATCTACGTGTGAAATATCTAGCAAAAAAACTGTATCTACTTAAAATAAATATAACTATAAAACACCAGAACTTTTAATTTATAGAATAAGACATCATCCCTTTTTAATTATTATAATACAAAACAGCAAACTTGGACGCAATTCAATCGTTATATCAAATGTCACACTAATGGTGGCGTGCAAACATGAATATATCAGGCTAGCTCTTTAAACGTTACAATAAGTCGTATAGAAAGATAGATTGATTGATTGATTGATTGATTGATTGATTGATTGAATAAACATTTAATCCTAAACCTGTTTGTTTTCCAGTGACCCTTTCTTCCACCGTTCTTTATTCTAGCATGCGAGAATGCCAGAACTGACTATTAGCGAAATAGTTATTCGAACATAGGGAATAGGATGAGGAGAATATGTTTTAAGGGTTTCCAAGAAACTTTTGAGTTATTCTTAGCATTCTCTCTCTCCCTCTTTTTTTTTTCAAGGAAATAATTTGTACTCTTTCGTAAACCAACTTTTGTTCTATGATTGACATTGTTGAGGATCTTCTATAATATAAATTTGTATGGTTATAAGAACAACTTAAACGTTTTTGTTGAGGTTAATTGAAGTTTTACAATCATTAAAACTTCAATAACTACAGAAATGTAAATATTTGAGAAGATCCCCAATAATATTTATTTTAGAAGAAAATTTTGTTAATCCAGATGGTACAAATTATTTAACTACAAAAAGATAAAAATTCAAAATAACTTAAGTCACTTGAGCACCCCTACGGTGGAAATATAGGGAAAGTGAAGGAAGGGTATTATTCTTGCAGTTTTTATAACAAAACATTTTTTTACAAAAGAAAAATATCCAGCAGAAACATAATAAAGAGTATAATTTTCTTTACACGGTGATATCAACAGTTGTGAATATCCGTCATGAGCATAGCGGCATTACCTAACAAACTTTTTAAATGGAGAGAAAAAGTTGTCATTAAATTTCAGGACACCCTTGGCAGATATTCGAGAAATGTTGAGGTCACCATGTGAAGAAAATTAAACTCTTGTGTTTATACTCAAGCAGGTGACCTGGTGGTCTAGGGGTAAGGTGTCAGACTTCTGTGCTGGCGGCCGAGGTTCAATCCTCGGTCCCGGAACAGATTTATCTGATTACCAAACCCTTCCTTCACCTCTGACAAGACATCTTGTGAATGTGGGGAATGCCAGGCCTCCACCGTGGTTTGGATTCCACGTTAAACTGTAGGTCCTTCATTTCATCTCACAATCACCCTACCATTACACATTAGCATAAGTGCGTATAACCCGAATGGGAAGTAATTCGCGGTGCTAATAATAATAATAATATAATAATAATAATATACTGAAGCATGATTTGATCTTTTTTGACAAAAAAAAAAAGATGAGCTATAAAAAACTGAAAACACTGACCTGTTTTTTTTTTTTTTTTTTTTTGCCTTCCAGCCTGAGCAGAGAGCATTCTCCTGGCGAGGAATAGCACCCCTAGTAGAGTACAATATCTACAATTTTAAATCAAGAATTCAAGTGCACACCCACCTCTGTCTGTCAATCCCTCTTCTATTTTGTTGATAGGGAGGTCGGGGTTCGAATATCGGCCGGCGCTGCATTGTGGGCTGGTTTACTTATGTAATCTACCACTGTGGTTCTCTCAACGCTGATGTAGGTGCATTTATTACGGTGCTAACTACCTCGTAACTAATAGATTGAGTCCTTAATGACCCGTTTTATAAACGTATAATTAAAGATGATTAAAAAGAAATGTACCATCATTCGCTTGGAAACTCGTATTTTGAAAAGGCCATCTATTGTGAATCCAAATGGGTTTCGAGCCCAAGCTTACTGGCCGAGCTATGGGATATTTGTCTGGAATATTAAAAAAACCATATATTATGTGGAATTATCAAATTTAGTTTAAGTCCATGAAATTGCAAGATGTTGAAAACCCACAAATTTATATAGAAATTGAGATGTTTATATTTTTAGACTTGTAAGTTACATATACTTTTTTTTTCAAATCACATATTACCCAAAAAGGCGTGCGTGTGTGTGTGTGTGTGTGTTATATATATATATATATATATATTATATATATTATTATTATTATTATTTTTGAAAGAAACAATATGTCTCACACATTTGAAGGTTAAGACATATTGATAACTGTGTGTATTTCAATGATACACCATTCTTTTTTGGTTATAAGAGTAGAAAAGTCTTTTTCTTTCACCGAAAAGATTGAGTCATTGTGGTTTACTACATATTTCCGTTTCCTGGAAAATATATTGGTTTTGTTGTACAATCATGTATTTAATAAAAATAATCACCCGTTTCAGTGATCGAATGGTCTAAGGCGTCACTCTCGTGATTTATTGTCCTGCTGATAACGGGTTTCGAATACCGGTTGGGTCTACTGATGGTGTGTTTTCCTAAATTGTTCACCACCTTACTTCCACGTAAATGCGAGTATATTACTTCTCTACTGCTTTCTTCCTCATCATTAACCCAGTGGAATATTATATTATTATACTGCTATAAAGCCGCATGGCTGACTCACTCACTGAAATTAATGTTCACCCACTTCCAGATGAGCTAGAAACCTGAAATTTGGCAAACTTATAACTTCCAGCCTGTAACCGACGGGAAAATTCCAAAATGTTAAAAAAAAAAATTTTAACCCCCGAAAAATAATTCAAAATGTCGGAGCAACCTTAAAGTCGAAGCGGACCTTTCTTTGAAGGTCTCTTGTGGCTAAACGGTAAGACCTATCAAAAAACTGTCCTGGAATTACATTAGTGTACATCCACTTGCAAAGAAAACTCGCTGGGAGTTTAGGGGCGGAGCCCTCTACGAGCAAAGAGAGTCTATCATATATACGTATAACCTGAACAGGTAGTAAATAAGACGTGGTGATATAAAATAAATCGCCCCAACACTTAATGTCATAATTCATCTTTCCTGTAATTGTTTTGTTTTGAAACATAAAATTCAACAGCTATATAAACGTAAACAAAAGTGTTTTTTATAGTTGCTGCCCTTTGTTTTTCTCTCTTAAAGCAATATTATTTAGCTACAAGAGAGAAAGAGAGAGGGAGAGAGATAGAGAGAGAGGGTGAGTGAAAACGGGTTATGATCTTTAACTAGTAACTTTTACACTCGCTCTACGGGATAGTTCACTTAGGCCCGGTACACACGACACAATTTATTGCGCGAGAATATGTACAAGATCTTGGAACCACAAGATTGTTTCTTGTGAACACACATTAATATATAAGATATGCTTTGTTCCTTCCTCTCTTTGTAAACACTAAATATTAACTTGAAGCAAATATAAGACGTCCTATATCTACCATTTGTATTGTACAACTTTTGAGTTGTAAAACATAATAACTCAGTCTTTCAGATGGTTATTTCTCTACGTATGAATGGTAGAACATTATAAACAACAAAATATTTAACGAAAACTAAAATCAAAAACAATTATGATTGGAGTCTAAACCTCAAATAAAGAGATTTACAACTGTTTAAAAAGGGGAAAAAATGTAGTTTGAAAATAATCCTTTGTTCGCTATGAGAGGTAATTTGGACTAATAGGTCATTCGCAGTGAGAATGTCACTTGGACTAAGAGGGGATTTGCAGTGAGAGGTAATTTGGACTAGGGCCAGTTTCATAGTCAAATTTAGTACGCCTCAAGTGCGGCGCTACACTAAGTACATGACGACACCTACCTAAACCATAATGGAATGGGCCAGTTTCCTATGCGAGAACGGCCCATTCCATTCGAGTTTAGGTAGGTGTCGTCATGTACTTAGTGTAGCGCCGCACTTGAGGCGTACTAAATTTGACTATGAAACTGGCCCTAAGAGGTCATTCGCAGTGAAAAGTCACTTGGACTAAGAAGTCATTCGTAGTGAAAGGTCACTGGGACTAAGAGGTCATTCGCAGTAAGAGGTCACAGGGACTAAGGGCTCGTTCACAGTAAGAGTTCAGTTGAACTCAGAGTTGATTTGTAACAAGACTGGGGTAGGGACGTGTTGATATCAGAGAGTGGATCTCACGTCTCGCTCATTTAGCCTCGTGGACGAGACTTGTTAGTGGCTGGACGTGTGGAGTGGATAGAAAGAGGATTTATTTGTACAACACAATAATAAAGTTCAGGAAAGCACGATAGCATTGAGTGTATCTTTCCTGTTTGATCCCTGTGATTGTCTAAGTGGAGATATCTCACCGAGCAGTTGCGATGCACGAGCTTCATTTAACTCGCCGAACACCAAGTAACGCTGCACCAAAGTAATGAGAAAGACACAACACTAATGTTCTACGACTGTTAAGACATATTTCGTTGTTAAGTTTCAATCGGCTGTATTTTATCTTTCAAATATGACTTGACCTTACATTTCCGGGTATTATATTTAGAAGGATATGTTAACAGTCCTAAACTAATCAATGTTATTATATTTATACAACTTATTCCTGTGTTTTTGCTTGCAACTCTTTACATGGCTCCCAAACTCAGTTGCCAAACATGTCTACCCACCAAAATAAGGTGTTGAGCTCATGTAATTGATTATAGCCATGATTCTAACCCTGGCCTGATGACTATAATTGACTAAATGTTGTGTGACATTAACAAAAAATTACTTGACATAGCCTTTTACTTTTAAACTTTAGCTTATTAGTGTTGTTTTCTTCAAGACTATCCAAACGGTAAATCGACCTACCCACTACGGAACTTCAAAAAGCCTTCACACCCTACATGGGAGTTACTTTTCTCCAGTGGTAAATTTCACGAATAAATTCAAACTATTCTTGCAATTTCTTAAATATAATATACCCAAGTAAAAAACAAAGTTGGTTTCAAGTCAACTTGTTAATATTTTACTTTAAATATTTCAAGAGGTAAAACAAGCTTTAATTTTTTCGACGCTTCATATTAAGTAAATCTATTTTAATCGCTGCAGGGGTTGTTCATAACTAATAGTATACTACAGCACCTATAAAATATATTATTTTTCTCACAATAGGAACGAGGCATACGATGTGATATTATTGGAAACCCGCCAAACTGAATAATATTGTGCTTTTAATTTTTATATATGGATAAAATATTCAATTATTTTCTTTAGTTTATATTGCCTCGACAAGATATATCATTCAATGCTAATATAATATAGCAAGCTTATTTATAAAAATAACCAATTTAAATAACCTCGCTAGGGGAATTTAATATTCAAGGAAGAAGTATTCATAAGATCCTCTACTTATGTTGGGATGAAAAGGAACTATATAAAAGGTCATATATTTCTAGTTTTCATAGCAAATAATTTTATTGCTAAAAATAATTCAAATTATCTCCAGTATATTTTTAGAGTTTAAATTTCTACACATGCGAATCTCACCAGTTCTTGAATATCTTTCAGGAGCATATTGGTATTTGATGAAAACATTATAAATGAAGATAAAAAAAGTTTTCATTAAATTCTAGGACACCTTTCAAAGATATTCAATAACTGCTGAGGTCACTATGGGAATAAAATTAAATTCTCAGGATTCCACTGGAGTAATACCTATTTTATGTTTTTACCTGAAAAAAAAAATCCTTGTAATAAAACTCCAAAAATACTTCCTCTATTTAGCAATCCCACCCTTCCCACCTTAAGAGTGAAAAGCTCTTTAGTCTGGTTTACTGGGGAGGGTTATAATAAATGAGTTCGAATAGAACCAGTTGTTCAGAGGTAATTTTTAATGAGTTTACCCACACTCCTTCCACGCAAATGAAGATTAACCTTCTTTACAATCCACCATCCTATTATCTAAACAAAAATAATTAATTATCTAAAAATACTTATTAACACAAAACTAATTTTATAATTAGTCCTTTTAGAAAATACAACTTTTTTACAAAAAGGTTTAATTACAATATTATATTAGTTTTAATCTATAAGTCCTCTCAACAGCCATTGCTACAGAACATGTGACTTGACGTATATATACATGACAGTGGATTTAGTAGCTTTTATCACTGTAAAAGAATTCCCTTTATATGGAAATAGGACTTTAGTGAAGCGCGGTGTAGTAAATATTCACTGGAACAAAATTTTATTCCATTTAATTTCGTATTTATATTAGATTAATTGAAGAGAACACATTTAACTCTGCAGACATGCACCATAATTAAATGTAAAAAACACTAGCTTCTGGTGGGGATCGAACCCTCTTCATAAACCTGTATAAATTTGAATAATATATCAGCTTTATTTCAATAAAGGTATACTAATGTTTGAAACACACGGGTCTACTATTTATAAAAAATGTCCGCGGGCTGACACTCTAAGGTAGGCCTCTCACTCTACTGAATCAGAGCGACTAATTTGCGCATCTAACTCCTCAACGGTACATGGCATAGCCACTTATCCTACCGCGGACATCAAATATATCAGAATAAAATAACATATTTATATTGCAACAAAGATCTGTATCATAGCAACATATTTTCAGGTATTTTTACACGAGATACAAAATTATTATTTAATATACAAAAACAATTATATTTAAAATATTTAAATATTCTACTACTTTTGTTTTTTTCATTTTTATATATTCACTAATCTGATATATTAGAGATTAATCAAATCTATCCCCACTAAAATCGTTTTTGAAAAAACACGACATCTGTTGATATTTTATGGTTTTATTCCTTAATATTACCAACAATGTCTACTAGAAGGCAGTGAGACTAGCTGTATATTGCGAGCTGGTAGGTATTATTAGAACTAACAAAGATGGAAATAAGTAAAGAACACAGTTATTCTCTTCTAGCAAATGATGATACATTTGTATAAAAAACCCTTTTTATCCTGTTTATACCACCGCGAGTACAAATTTCATAGTTAAATCGTAATCCCATTATAGACATAGAATATAAATAAAACACCTGTTATCACCAGCATCGACAAAAACCTTAACGTTATATACGTGGAAAAAGACGTCGGTTTTATTTAATTTAGTTTACTCTTGATAGTAATATCGGGGCTTGAACCACGACCAGGTGTACAGAACCTGTTTCACACCTTTCTACCACAAACATACTGTAATTAGAGCTGTTAAGAGTTCACTCATTCAAGTACTGCAAATAACGGGAAACCTCTTCTATCGGGGGAACGTTCCCCAACCCTCTCTGACGCGTTCATTCTACTCGTACAAGGAATCATCTAGCACAGCTCTACCGGGATCAACTTACTATCTGTAGTGGAACTAAAGACCTGGCAGGGAATAGAACCTGGGTTCATACAATACGTAGCCTACAGCTATGATACACTCGAAACATGTCTGCTTCGTGAGTACAAATGAGGTGCTACTTGAACAAATAAGTAGTAACTCCGGTTTAGAAAACTGATATTAATGGTCGGAGGGCTCTGTGTTGTGACCACATAACACCCTTTATCCACAAATGTGGCACTATAATGTTAACACAGGAGGCTCACTTGTGGCTAACACTTTTGAAATTGTTTTTTTAAAATAAAATTAGTTTCATTTTATTTTAAATTTAAACTAGCTGTGAAGCGATCATGGTAATGGAACATATGCTGACCAAATTTTGCTAATTGGGCCCACAGCTCTATGGCTCTGAGGTAACATTAACTGCTATGTTTTGTCCACACTTTACGACGTATCGATATTTTCGTTTGCTGATAAACAAGTAAATTCGCTGTAAATGGATATGACTCTCTACGATATAACTCTATCGAGAATGAAATAGAGCACTTTCTGTGGGAGACTGGCCCTTTTATTGTACCTTTTCAACCACTGGTGACCTTGGTTGGAGGGTTTTGGGTGCCCTTGCCCTCTTGGCTGTATCCTAACGTCCTCTTTAAAAATTGATTTCTTTAACCCATGCACCAATATTATTCTTTTAATCTTCGGCGCTCTTATCGTACCATTGGCTATCAGCAATATAATATATTCTAAGGCAATGGGTTTTCTATAGTGTTGGGGTAGTTGTGGGTTTTCAAATATCGTGGGTATTAATATTACTTTAGTATCCCTTTTAGTGTTCGGCTGAACCAAGTTTGCATTTTATGTGGATTACAGGTTCTGTATTGGAGCTTTTATTGAGGCTGGACTTGAACATTTGAGTGTGTTGTAGTTCTCAACCAGATCGTGTGCATGTATGTGAAACATGTAGAAGAAGAATAATTCACAGTTCATTTAGACATTCCCCACTCGGCCCTCTGTATTCAATTTTCGTTTAATTTAAATTTCTGGATTATATAGTTTCTTCTGATGGTAACATCTTGGAAGGAGTAGTGGTTGAATGGTGAATATTCTTTCTGTGATAAAACTGATAAATATGCTATACTTAAAATAAATAAATAGAATACTACCTTTTCATCTTGTTTCTACCAGTTATAGTTTAGGAAGTTTGACAGGAGAGTCTCTCCATTATGGTGTTGATGTACCAGTGGTTTGTTTGATGGCTTATCAATCATATTCACGCGCCCAATTTAGCTACCGGTTTAGTATGGCATCTTAGTACAGTTGGTTGTTTCTTTTTTCTTCCAAGTTGGTTATCAGAGATAGAATTCAGTCACAAATTATAATCACTTGTCAAATGTGATAATTTCCTATCACAGTGATGAATATGTGTTGTTGCAATGATGAGTTAATGGCCTGAAGACTGGTGTTGTGGCTATTCTAGGTTTGAGCTAAATTAAAAGTCGTGTGCTGATATGATCAGTCGGTTTGGTGCACTTTTAATATTTAAGATATAAGGTTGATGTGCCTCTCTGTTCAGGCAGCCTTCTTTCCTTCGCACTTGCACCGGCCGCTTCACCTTCCCTCCCTACTGCCGGTCCGGCCCACAGTCCATGTTGTCTGAGCCGTCCGTGACGCTCTTACCTCTATAATCAACTCCCTTCTTCCTATTGGCTCGCTTGGCGGCCAATAGCACTTTCGTTTTCCCGAACCAATGGGAAGCTCCCTCTTCTCTGATTGGACCAGGCCAGGCAGCAGCGGAGGGTATATAACCCGGTGAAATCTTGATTCGAGTTCAGTGGTGAGCCAACCTTGGGGAACCACACTCATACGAAAGAGCCAATAAATCGTCGTTTGCAGCAAGTGTCATCGCTATTCTCATTCCACCGCAATCTACCCTACCTCCCACCGCGACTTTACGTTGCCGGGAATCTACCCTACCTCCCACCGCGACTTTACGTTGCCGGGACTCTACCCTACCTCCCACCGCGACTTTACGTTGCCGGGACGCTACCCTACCTCCCACCGCGACTTAACGTTGCCGGGACGCTATCCTACCTCCCACCGCGACTTTACGTTGCCGGGACTCTATCCTACCTCTCCACCCTCCCCATCCACTTGTCCTCGTCATCACGGGATGGTCTACACTCGCCGCGCCGGCAAAGCCCACCGACGGAAGACCCTGGAGAAAACAGCACCGACCAAACAGTACTCAACTCGTGGACCCATTCTCTACGTTCCCGTCTACAACCACCAGACCCCCGAACACCCACACACTGCGCCCACATCTCCCAGCATCCCTGCCGCCGAGTCATCTCAGGCCTCCCCTCGTCTTCCCCTCTCACCGACCACCCGACTCCCCCCTACTCCAATTTCCCCTTTAACCCCTGAGGGCTATCATTTACATCCCCTAGCCACCCCCCCAACCCGCCTACGTTTTCTCCCCCATCTCTCTCCCTTACCCCCACCCACAAGACCCACGAGACCGGTACCTAATCACAAAGGCCAGTCGGAAGCTGCAGTTCTAGTAAAACCAGCTACCTCCCTCGAAACCACAAGACATGGGATAACAGTTCTGGCGCCTAAACGTGGGGCAACTCAAGACACGGGACGGATGTCCAACGGACCGACTACACGACCCCAGAACACCACACAACACTTCCGGGAGTGAAACAAAACCCGGTGGCGCCCAAACTACCTCACCAAAGAAAACTACCTCACCAAAGAAGACTACCTCACCAAAGAAGACTACCTCACCAAAGAAGACTACCTCACAAAAAAAAAGACTACCTCACCAAAGAAGACTACCTCACCAAAGAAGACTACCTCACCCAAGAAGACTACCTCACCAAAGAAGACTACCTCACCAAAGAAGACTACCTCACCAAAAAAAGACTACCTCACCAAAGAAGACTACCTCACCAAAGTAGACAAGATGGTTATGACTAGAAGTCAAAAGTGTAACAACCCATCGTGTACCCCAGGAGGGGACCGACATTATGTAACCTGCACAAACTGCCAAAAGCCCTACCACAACCTTTGCATTGGCTGGGCAGACGAGCCACGTGACATCAATGAACCAGCCTACCGGTGCACCACCTGCACCGAAGCACCAGTGGAAGTACGGTATTGCCCAGGGTTAACCTGTACTGGAGAAGATGGCCGAGAGGTTGTCTGCGAGGACTGTAGGCAATACTACCACTACCAGTGCCTGGGCTGGAAAAATGAGCCTAGAGACCTCAGGGGCCTATTCTTCCGATGTCCGCCGTGCCAACGGTCCACCTCATCAACTGCCAGCGCACCACCATACCAGCCGCACCTGACTGCCACCTACCAACGCCAGTGCTCAAGCTCTTACCACCTACCAACTCTACCAGACTTTCACGGTCGAGGGCATGAAGACCCTACTACTTTTACCCAACGCTGTGAGGTTCAGCTCAGGACCGCTCGAGTAGACCCGCTAGAATGGGTACCTACCACCCAACGGCAGCTTAAAGACACCGCCGCTCAGTGGTGGAAGCTATATGGCGAATATATAACGACTTGGGAAGAGTTCAAGCAACGACTAACGCACCACTTCGCCAGTACAACCACCATAGCCTCTCTCCACGCAGAGCTATACGGAAAGGAACAAACACAGACTGAGCCCGTTGAGATATTCCTTCGGCACAAAGTACGGCTGTATCAACGCTTGGCCCCCACAGCCCCATCAGCAGAAATAATCCCCCTGTTAATCGAACTTGTCCGACCAGGACTGAGACCTTTTCTTCGAGCTCCACACCCTCAAGAGTTAGAAGAACTTATCACTAGGGCCGTATCTGTGGAACGAGACCTGGCTAAAAACACTGCGCCAGTGACTACACGCCCCAGCAAGATCCCAGCAACCTCATCTGAACCGCGACCTCCAAAATGTTACCACTGTCCAGGGTACCATTTTCACCGTGACTGCCCAGTGCTAAACCAACGGCACCTAGAGAAAGAAAGACCGGGAAACGCCAAGCCAGAGGACAACAGGGCCCCGCCTCTGGTAAACAGGAATCAGGGCCGCCACCAGTAATAAACAGCGTCAATCCCTCAACATCCCAACCACTCCCAAGAGTTATGTGCGAAACTCCTCACGGTCCCCTACTAGCCCTATTAGATACCGGAGCTACTGCTAATTTCATCCAATACCAACAACTCACCCCTACAAACCTGAAGAACTTACTTCCTTTCCCCACACCAATCCACCTGGCCAAGGTTGGGAGTGACCTTACCATCCGAGGCCAGATAACTTTACCGCTAACCATGCAAACCCTAGAAGCCAACGTCACGTTCCTGGTGTCCGATGAACTCCGAGAACCACTTATTCTGGGACAACCATGGTTCACAGAACAGAAGGTAATCCTGGACTACGAGAACAGCCGAGTGCTTTTTGGAAACCAGGGGCGTCATACTCTATACTGGATGCCAAGACTCAATGAGGATCCCCCGCCGGTTCCTCAAGACAAGATCAGACAACACGCCCCAATAGAACGTCAAGAACAACTCCTTAGACTACTAGACCAACACCGAGCCGTTTTCAACACTCAGGGACCTCTGCGAAGAACACGCAGCATCAACCATCAAATTCGACTCAAGGACAACCAACGGATTATGGTACGGCCTTACCGCTATTCCCCTGCGAAAAACGCGCTAATTGAAGACCAGGTTCAGGAGATGAAAGCCCAGGGGATAATAGAACCCGGAAACTCTGAATACAATTCACCCATTGTAATTGTGGAAAAAAAGGACAAAACTCCCCGTTTCTGCATTGATTTCCGACAACTGAACACCGCCACTATCGATGTCACTCCCCCCGCTGTCAACGTACATGACACTCTTCGAGATTTGGGAGACGCAGAAATATTTACCACCCTCGATATGAAATCAGGGTACTGGCAGATTCCCTTACACCCCGATTCCAAACCCCTGACTGCTTTCACCACGCCCAACGGAGAAACCTTGCAATTTACAGTTATGCCTTTCGGATTAAAGGGAGCCCCGAGTACTTTTCAGCGACTGATGAGTCAAGAAGTGTTAGCAGGGTACACCGGCCAGTTCTGTTTCGCCTACCTTGACGACGTGATAATCTACTCAAAGACATGGGATGAGCACCTCAACCACTTGAGCAAGGTTTTAGAAAGATTTGAGCTCCACCAACTGACCTGCAATCTGGAAAAATGCCAGTTCGGCAAGACTGAGTTGGAATACCTTGGCCATATCGTTTCTAGCCAAGGAAACGCCCCACAACCACAGACGATCAAAGCAATCACGGAAGCCCCAACACCAAGAAACCGTAAACAGCTCCGACAACTACTGGGCCTCTGCAACTGGTTACGAGAATTCGTGCCCCAAATGGCGGAACTAACAGCACCTCTCACCGAACTTCTAAGAACCAAATCCCGGTGGATGTGGAACTCCCAAACAGAAACCACTCTACACACACTCAAAGAAGCCTTCAGAGACCTACCACCCTTAAGTCGTCCCGATCCATCACGAACCTTTACCCTACAAACTGACGCTAGCGGGATTGGACTAGGGGCAGTACTGTACCAAGAAGATGATGCGGGCAAACGAATCATCAGCCATGCCAGCGCGAAGCTAACCCCTACAGAGCAACGGTACCATAGCAAAGAGCAGGAGTGCCTCGCTATCGTCTGGGCCATCAAGAGGTATAGACATTACCTGGAAGATAAACCTTTCATACTACGCACGGATAACCGAGCTCTCACCTGGCTGAACACGATGAAAGACCAACGGACCAAGCTAACGCGATGGGCACTCTTGCTCCAAGAGTTCCAGTTTTCCCTGGAACACTGCCCGGGAAAACAGAACGATCTACCTGACGCGTTATCACGCCAACCCGACAGCGAGAACACCAGTTCAGAGACTCAAGACTGGGACCGGATGACCCCGCCCTCGGTCACAGGACTAGCACCACCCGAACCCGATGCACTACTAGTCCTACAGAACCAAGATGCACCTCTACATGAGCTAGTCAAGACGGAACAAAGACAGGATACAGAGATCCAAACTCAAGTTAACCGTTGGAAGGCTCTGGATACCCAAACTCGACCACCCACCAAAACAACCGACGCTCGGTTCTGGGATGAGCACTATGTCAAGGGAGACAATATCTGGAGACGCGAAGAAAGGGAAGGACCATGGAAACTCATCGTTCCAACTCAAATCCGACAACAGGTTATTTGGACATACCACGACCACCCTCAGGCAGGGCACCCGGGAGAAGACGAAACGACACGAGCCATTCAGCGAGGCTACACCTGGAAAGGCCTCCGAACGGAAGTCAACAACTACGTTCGAAACTGCATGCTCTGTGCCTGTCGTAAGACCGGGGGGTATCAAGGGGCAGAGCCACTAAGACCCCGTCAACCACAACGCCCCTGGAAAGTGGTAGCCTTAGACCTCATGGGGCCATACCCCCGAAGTCGCAGAGGAAAGAAGTTCATCCTAGTGATTACGGATCTCTTCTCAAGATGGGTAGAAATATTTCCACTCGCGTCAACAGAGGTCAGACAGATAATCCAGACGATGGAACAACAATTCTTCCCACGATGGGGATATCCAAAACATCTCCTGTCCGACAATGGTCCACAGTTCATTAGCCGAGCTTGGGCGAACGCCTGTCAAAAATGGGATGTCGAAGCCTGGACAACCCCAATCTACCACCCCCAAGCCAACCCCACGGAAAGAAGGAACCAGGAACTAAAGAAGGGAATCCGACTCCAAATCTCGGAGAATCATCGAGAATGGGATACCTTCCTGCCTATGATCGCCTTCAATCTACGATGCCGCAAGAATGGGGCCACCGGAATGTCTCCGAGTGAACTACTACTTGGCCGAACGCTATACAGGCCCGGGGAGTGGAGATTTGAAACCTCAGTACGAGAGCAGGAAGACAACGAGAGCCCTAGCCAAGGAGCCCTCCAAAGAGAAGAACAGGCACGAGTCAATCAAGCCAATTACCAACAACGGTACACCCACTCTCCAGCACGGGCCGCCCAACCCTTTCAAAACGGTGATTTGGTACTGGTCCGCACCCAACCCCTCTCTAACGCAACAGAGGCCTACTACGCCGGCTTTGCCCCCAAATGGGAAGGACCCTACCCGGTGAGCAAACGAAGAGGAGGGGTCTACTGGGTTACCTACCCAAATGGTCGATCCAAGAAAATACACAGAGGACAACTACGTCCTGCACCCCCTGGTGAAAACACCGGGAAACCGCAGCTACCCAAACTACTCACAACCATGGACCCCGCACCCAATAACACCGAGGGAACAAAAGGACTGGACCCTCCCCTACCAAATAGTTCTGGATGGAGTACCAGACTGCGACCTCGACGACCTCCAATCCCTCCCAAGACAGGGTGAGGCCAAAGACCCGGGTACACGGCTACTCAAGCGCCGTGCGTGACTGTGCGTGGTCACAACAACCAATGCGGGATGCGTAAAACGATGCGTGGGTGCGCCAACACAGGGCGTGGTCCCTCAACCCAGTGCGTGACGTGAACATAATGGTGCGTGGTTACACAACCAAGTGCGTGACGTGAACATAATGGTGCGTGGTTACACAACCAAGTGCGTGACGTGAACATAATGGTGCGTAGTTCCACAACCAAGTGCGTGACGCCAACATCACGGTGCGTGGTGAAAATCACACCCACTGTGGCTACCCCACTCAGTAAACACTGTCAAAGTGTGGCCCTAAAAAGGGCTGATTATGTGCGATAACTTGTTGGCCCTAGAAAGGGCCGTCTTATTTACTGTATTTGTTTGGCCCTGAAAAGGGCAGATTATGTGTTGATTTTTTTGTTGGCCCTATAAAGGGCCGTTTTTTTTGCCATATTTTATTGGCCCTAAAAAGGGCAGATTGTGTGTTGATTTTGTTACTGGTAACGCTAAGAAGGACCGTCTTATTTACTGTATAGTTTTGGCCCTAAAAAGGGCCGTAGTGTATTTTCGTTATTATTATTTATTTGTCATATATTTACGTTTTCTTTTTTTTCTCTCTCTGTGTCCATCAGAACTATTGAATCTAATCAATGTTAAAATTAGTATTAAATTAGCCCTAAGATATATGTAAGATGTAAATAATTTGTTGATGTAAAATTTATGTAGACCAGAGGTCACCCGTGTGCAAGTGCGCAAGCCAGTGTGGGGGATTGATGTGCCTCTCTGTTCAGGCAGCCTTCTTTCCTTCGCACTTGCACCGGCCGCTTCACCTTCCCTCCCTACTGCCGGTCCGGCCCACAGTCCATGTTGTCTGAGCCGTCCGTGACGCTCTTACCTCTATAATCAACTCCCTTCTTCCTATTGGCTCGCTTGGCGGCCAATAGCACTTTCGTTTTCCCGAACCAATGGGAAGCTCCCTCTTCTCTGATTGGACCAGGCCAGGCAGCAGCGGAGGGTATATAACCCGGTGAAATCTTGATTCGAGTTCAGTGGTGAGCCAACCTTGGGGAACCACACTCATACGAAAGAGCCAATAAATCGTCGTTTGCAGCAAGTGTCATCGCTATTCTCATTCCACCGCAATCTACCCTACCTCCCACCGCGACTTTACGTTGCCGGGAATCTACCCTACCTCCCACCGCGACTTTACGTTGCCGGGACTCTACCCTACCTCCCACCGCGACTTTACGTTGCCGGGACGCTACCCTACCTCCCACCGCGACTTAACGTTGCCGGGACGCTATCCTACCTCCCACCGCGACTTTACGTTGCCGGGACTCTATCCTACCTCTCCACCCTCCCCCATCCACTTGTCCTCGTCATCACGGGATGGTCTACACTCGCCGCGCCGGCAAAGCCCACCGACGGAAGACCCTGGAGAAAACAGCACCGACCAAACAGTACTCAACTCGTGGACCCATTCTCTACGTTCCCGTCTACAACCACCAGACCCCCGAACACCCACACACTGCGCCCACATCTCCCAGCATCCCTGCCGCCGAGTCATCTCAGGCCTCCCCTCGTCTTCCCCTCTCACCGACCACCCGACTCCCCCCTACTCCAATTTCCCCTTTAACCCCTGAGGGCTATCATTTACATCCCCTAGCCACCCCCCCAACCCGCCTACGTTTTCTCCCCCATCTCTCTCCCTTACCCCCACCCACAAGACCCACGAGACCGGTACCTAATCACAAAGGCCAGTCGGAAGCTGCAGTTCTAGTAAAACCAGCTACCTCCCTCGAAACCACAAGACATGGGATAACAAGGTAAATTAAAAATACGCCTTTTTAAATTCAAACTCATTTTACAAGAGGAAGTTAGTCGAAGTAAGGTAATTTTTACTTAAGTAAATTGTCAAGTATATTCCCGTGAAACTCACACTTGATAAAGGCTTACTCTGGTCTGGTTGGTTTTGACGATTGTGAAAACATTTTGAATTTGAAAGCCAGATTAGAACACTAATTTTTTTTTATCAGATGTTAACTTACTTTTACTCCTTCCAAACTAAGTTACAATTCTTTTAAATTGTTTCCCTCATCCCTATCCAAATAATTTTGATATGCTGATATTCCATACAGGTAATGTAACGGCATTCAATATAACGTTAAGAACAACATTTTTACACAATTTAATGCTACATTTATTTTTTATTAACTGAATAGAACACATTAATTACAGAATAGATACACAGTAATTAAGTGTAAAATACACTTGCCTCTGGTGGGGATCGAACCCTCTTCCTAAACCTGTACAAATTTGAATAATATTTCAGCTTTATTTCAATAAAGGTATACTAATGTTTGAAACACCCGGGTCTACTATTTATAAAAAATGTCCGCGGGCTGACACTCTAAGGTAGGCCTCTCACTCTACTGAATCAGAGCGACTAATTTGCGCATCTAACTCCTCAACGGTACATGGCATAGCCACTTATCCTACCGCGGACATCAAATATATCAGAATAAAATAACATATTTATATTGCAACAAAGGTCTGTATCATAGCAACATATTTTCAGTGTTTAGTAACCGGAATATGAATTTAATATTTAATATACTATATTAGATATTATTTAAAAATATAATATTTTGTTTGGTTTTTTTTTTGTTATAAACTTTCTAAACTTATATTTTGGTGTACATCGCTAAATTATCACGATCTCACTTAAAAAAACACATCTGTTGACCTTTTATGGTTTCAATTAGAAACATTACTAACAATGTCCACTAGGAAGCAGTTAGAAAAAATTGCACACCGTGGGATATAATTTTACTGTATTTCTATTTTTCATGTATTCATTTTGATTTTATATAGTTCATTTATGTTACAAAATAACTTAAGAGTTTTTTTTTAAATCATTTGTTTATTTGCAAAATTAATCGTCAATCCTTGTTATATGTATGTGAAAGTGGAAGTCTTATCTTTGTCATTAATCTCTGGAGACATCTGAGTTTCAAACATACCTTCTGTAAAATAACAAACTACACACATGAATATGTAAGACCAATCTAATGAATAATAATTAATCCACAAGTTAATATAACTACAAGATCATTACGACTCTCGTGGACACAAAAACTGCAGTTAAAAGTTCATAATAATGTCATTATCCGACAGCTAAGAAGGCTACGAGATCTATTTTCATGTATTATTTGGATAGGGCTGAAGGAAATACAATTTAAAAGAAATGTAACTCAGTTTGTAAGGAGTAAAGTGAGTTAACATCTGGTAAAAAGAAACAACTTAGTGTACCTATCTGGCTTTCAAACTCTGATGTTTTCACAATCGTCAAAACCAACCAGACGAGAGTAAGCCTTTATCGAGTGCGAGTTTCTCGGGAATATACTTGACAGTTTACCGAAGTAAAAATTACCTTGCTGCGATTAACTTCTTCTTATAAAATGAGTTTGAATTTAAAAAGGCGTATTTATAATTTAACTTATATTTTAAATATTAAAAGTGCACCAAACCGACTGATCATATCAGCACACAACTTATAATTTAGCTCAAACCTAGAAACAACACAACACAAGTCTTCATGCCATTATCTCATCATTGCAACAACAAATATTCATCATTGTGATAGGAAGTTATCACATTTCACCAGTGATTATAATTTGTGACTGAATTCTATCTGAGATAACCAACTTAAAGAAAAAAGAAACAACCAACTGTACTAAGGTGTCAAACTAAACCGGTATCTAAATTGGGCACGTGAATATTATTGATAAGCAATCAATCAAACCACTGGTACATCAACACCCTAGTGGAGACACACTCTCCCTTCAAACTTTCTAAACCAACTGGTTGAAACAAGAAGAAAAGGTAGTATGGTATTTATATATTTTAAGTTTAGCATAAATGTCAGTTTTTCACAGAAAGAATATTCACTATTCAACCACTACTCCTTCCAAGATGTTACCATCAGAAGAAACTATATAATCCAGAAATCTAAATTAAACGAACAATGAATACAGAGGGCCCAGTGGGGAATGTCTAAATTAACGGTCAATTCTTCTTCTTCTTCTACATATCTTGCATGCAAGCACAGAGTCTGGTTGGAAACTGCAACACACTCAAATGTTCAAGTCTAGCCTCAATAAAAGCTCCAATACAGAACCTGCAACCCACATAAAATGCAAACTTGGTTCAGCCGAACACTAAAAGGGATACTAAAGTAATATTAATACCCACGATATTTGAAAACCCACAACTACCCCACCGCTATAGAAAACCCAATCAACTTTTAGAGAGGACATTAGGATTCAGCCAAGAGGGCAAGGGCAACCAAAACCCTCCAACCAAGGTCACCAGTGGTTGTAAAGGTACAATAAAAGGGCCAGTCTCCCACAGAAGGTGCTCTAGTTTCATTCTCGATAGAGTTATATCGTAGAGAGTCATTTCCATTTACAGCGAATTTACTTGTGTATCAGCAAACAAAAATATCGATAGGTCGTAAAGTGTGGACAAAACATAGCAATTAATGTTACCTCAGAGCCATAGAGCTGTGGGCCCAATTAGCAAAATTTGGTCAGCATATGTTCCATTACCATGATCGCTCCACAGCTGGATTAAATTGAAAATAAAATGAAACAAGTTTTATTTTAAAAAACATCAAAAGTGTTAGCCCACAAGTGAGCCTCCTGTGTTAACATTATAGTGCCACATTTGTGGATAAAGGGTGTTATGTGGTCACCACACAGAGCCCTCCGACCATTAATATCAGTTTTCTAAACCGGAGCTACTACTTATTTGTTCAAGTAGCACCTCATTTGTACTCACGAAGCAGACATGTTTCGAGTGTATCATAGCTGTAGGCTACGTATTGTATGAACCCAGGTTCTATTCCCTGCCAGGTCTTTAGTTCGACTACAGATAGTAAGTTGATCCCGGTAGAGCTGTGCTAGATGAGTCCTTGTACGAGTAGAATGAACGCGTCAGAGAGGGTTGGGGAACGTTCCCCCGATAGAAGAGGTTTCCCGTTTTGTGCAGTACTTGAATGGGTGAACTCTTAACAGCTCTAATTACATTATGTTTATGGTATAAAGGTGTGAAACAGGTTCTGTACACCTGGTCGTGGTTCAAGCCCCGATCTTACCATCAACAGTAAACCAAATTAAATAAAACGACTGTCTTTTTCCACGTACATTGGTTTTTGTCGATGCTGGTGATAACAAGGTTTTTATTTATATTCTATGTCTATAATGGCATTACGATTTAACTGTGAAATTTGTACTCGCGGTGGTATAAACAAGATGAAAAGGGTATTTTATACAAATGTATCATCATTTGTTAGAAGAGATTGATTGTATTCTTTTCTTACTTCCATCGTTATTAGTTCTTAAAATGCCTACTAGCTCGCAACATGAGGGTAGCTTCACTGCTTTCTAGTAGACATTGTTGGTAATTTTTGGGAATAAAACCATAAAATGTCCACAGATGTCGTGTTTTTTTTAAAAAAAAAGATGTTATTAGGAATAGATTTAATTAATCTCTAATATATCAGATTAGTGACTATAGAAAAATGAAAAAAAAAACTTAGTAAAATATTTAAATATTTTAAATATAATTGTTTTTGTATATTAAATATTAAATTCATATTCCGGTTACTAAACACTGAAAATATGTTGCTATGATACAGATCTTTGTTGCAATATAAATATGTTATTTTATTCTGATATATTTGATGTCCGCGGTAGGATAAGTGGCTATGCCATGTACCGTTGAGGAGTTAGATGCGCAAATTAGTCGCTCTGATTCAGTAGAGTGAGAGGCCAACCTAAGAGTGTCAGCCCGCGGACATTTTTTATAAATAGTAGACCCGTGTGTTTCAAACATTAGTATACCTTTATTGAAATAAAGCTGAAATATTATTCAAATTTATACAGGTTTATGAAGAGGGTTCGATCCCCACCAGAAGCTAGTGTTTTTTACATTTAATTATGGTGCATGTCTGCAGAGTTAAATGTGTTCTCTTCAATTAATCTAATATAAATACGAAATTAAATGGAATAAAATTTTGTTCCAGTGAATATTTACTACACCGCGCTTCACTAAAGTCCTATTTCCATATAAAGGGGATTATTATACAGTGATAAAAGCTACTAAATCTACTGTCATGTATACATACGTCAAGTCACATGTTCTGTAGCAATGGCTGTTGAGAGGACTTATAGATTAAAACTAATAATATAGTAATTAAACCTTTTTGTAAAAAAGTTGTATTTTCTAAAAGGACTAATTATAAAATTAGTTTCGTGTTATTAAGTATTTTCAGATGATTAATTATAATTGTGTAGGTAATAGGATGGTGGATTTTAAAGAAGGTTCATTTTCATTTGCGTGGAAGGAGTGTGGGAAAACTCATTAAAAATTACCTCTGAACAACTGGTTCTATTCGAACTCATTTATTATAACCCTCACCAGTAAACCAGACTAAAGAGCTTTTCACTCTTAAGGTGGGAAGGGTGGGATTGCTAAATAGAGGAAGTGTTTTTGGAGTTTTATTACAAGGATTTTTTTCCAAGTAAAAACTAAAATAGGTATTACTCCAGTGGAATCCTAAGAATTTAATTTTATTCCCATAGTGACCTCAGCAGTAATTGAATATCTTTGAAAGGTGTCCTGGAATTTAATGAAAACTTTTTTTATTTCATTTATAATGTTTTCATCAAATACTAATATGCTCCTGAAAGAAATACAAGAACCGGTGAGATTAGCATGTGTAGAAATTTAAACTCTAAAAATCTACTGGAGATAATTTGAATTATTTGCTATGAAAGATACAAAAACACGACCTTTAATATAGTCCCTTATCATCCCAACATAAGTAGAGGATCTTATGAATACTTCTTCCTTACATATTGCTTTCTCCCCTAGCGAGGTTATTTAAATTGGCTATTTTATTAATAAGTTTGCTATATTATGTTAGCATTGAATTATATATCTTGTCGAGGCAATATAAACTAAAGAAAATAATTGATTATTTTATCCATATATAAAATTGAAAAGCACAATATTATTCAGTTTGGCGGGTTTCCAATAATATCGCATCGTATGCCTCGTTCATATTGTGAGAAAAATAATATTTTTTATGGGTGCTGTAGTATACTATTAATTATGAACAACCCCTGCAGCGATTAAAATAGATTTACTTAATATGAAGCGTCGAAAAAATTAAAGCTTGTTTTACCTCTTAAAATATTTAAAGTAAAATATGAACAAGTTGCCTTAAAACCAACTTTGTTTTTTACTTGGGTATATTATATTTAAGAGATTGCAAAAATAGTTTGAATTTATTTGTGAAATTTACCACTGGAGAAAAGTAACTCCCATGTAGGGTGTGAAGGCTTTTTGAAGTTCCGTAGTGGGTAAGTCGATTTACCGTTTGGATAGTCTTGAAGAAAACAACACTACTAAACTTAAGTTTAAAAGTGAAAGGCTATGTGAAATAATTTTTTTATTAATTTCATACAACATTTAATCAATTTTAGTAATCAGGTCAGGGTTAGAATCATGGCCATAATCAATTACATGAGTTCAACACTTTATTTTGGTGGGTAGGCGCGTGTTACAACTGAGTTGGGAGCCAAATAAATAGTTACAAGCAAAAACAAAATATTTTAGGGGTTGTTCATAACTATTATGATACTACAGCACCTATAAAATATATTATTTTTCTCACAATAGGAACGAGGCATACGATGTGATATTATTGGAAACCCGCCAAACTGAATCATATTGTGCTTTTCATTTTTATATATTAATGAAATCAATTATTTTCTTTAGTTTATATTGCCTCCATAATATATATCATTCAATTCTAATATAATATAGCAAACTTATTAATAAAATAACCAATTTAAATAACCTCGCTAGGGGAGAAAGCAATATGTAAGGAAGAAGTATTCATAAGATCCTCTACTTATGTTGGGATGAAAAGGAACTATATAAAAGGTCATATATTTCTAGTTTTCATAGCAAATAATTTTATTGCTAAAAATAATTCAAATAGTTCTCCAGTAAATTTTAGAGTGTAAATTTCTACACATATTATTATTATTATTAGCACCGCGTCTTACTACCCGTTCGGGCTATACGCACTTACGCTAATGTGTAATGGTAGGGTGATTGTGAGATTAAATGGAGGGCCTACAGTTTAACGTGGAATCCGAACCACGGTGGTGGCCTGGCATCTACACATATTAATCTCACCAGTTCTTGAATATCTTTCAGGTGCATATTAGCATATTGGTATAAAGCAGATTAAGAAAGTATTTATGGTAAATACTATTTATTTTACTATTCATTGATAAAAAAACCCTCAATATTGTGTGTAATGTTGAATGCAATCATGTGTAGCCAGTATCATAGTAAAACTTGTGTATATTCAATTTGGATAGAGCCTGTCTAATTTCTTGCGCAAACTGTTATACAAGAAATGTTGTTTTATATACCGTGCATCTTGTGAATATGGGGAATGCCAGGCCGCCACCGTGGTTCAGATCCCACGTTAAACTGTAGGTCCTCCATTTCATCTCACAATCAGCCTACCATTACACATTAGCTTACGTGCGTATAACTCGAACGGGTAGTAAGACGTGGTGCTAATAATAATAATATATACCGTGCTTCAAAGTTCCTTTCATATCTTTAATGATACTTGTGTGCTTTCATTTAATTAAATGACATGCAAAATGCAGAGTAAATTAGTTTTTTTTCTCAACTATTCCTTTATCGTGGAGAAAAACTAAATATAAAAAAACCTACCTTATCTTAAATTAGAATATAGTTTTTGTCTCCCTGGTATACAGGGCGGGGTAGAAAAATTTAGACGATCCATGCTGAGGTAAGTGATAGACAACGTTCAGAGGTTTATTTGACGTCCAGTGGAGCTCACCTGAGTGACATTATCTTCAAAAAGTGAAAGTCTAGCTTGTAGTTTTCTTTTATTTAGCTAGTGAATATTTAATTTCATTTTTACCCGCTTCGGTTGCCGCGTGGTCTAACGCGCTACTCTTGCATTAGACTAGACTGCCGATGACTGAGAGATCATCGTTCTAATCTCGGCCGGGTGAACTGGAGGTTTTTTTTTTTCAAAATAGTTTTCCCCTCCCCTTCCACGCAAATGTTGAAACACTTCACATATAGCATTCATATATTACATTTATACCTAAAATTATTAGCGTAATTAGTGCATAAGCGTATAACCCGAACGGACAATACGATGCAGTGCTAAAAGAAAAAGAATTAAAGTGTTAATGTTCAAATACTAATCGTCTAATTGTTACGGCCCGAACCCTGTATTGTATTGTAAAGCTAATTTGCACGTGACAATTGCTCAATGCTCGTGTCTCCAAAGAGCGGCGCAGAAACGAGGGGGTACTGGGGTAAAAATGTTCCATCCAAAAAATTAATGGGGGTAAAAAGTATAATCCCTCCCCCCCAAATAATATAATCCCCCCCCCAAAAAAAAAATATAGTAAAACTTTTAAATATTACAAAGATATTATTGAGACAAGACACAATATTCACACTAAGTTAACACAGAAATAAAATGTGGTTGTAGCACGCACTGAAGAGATTTTGAAAACTCTGATTGTGATACCAGCTACTTCAGCTACTGCAGAAACAAGTTTTTCAATGCTTGGGCGCATTAAAAACTATCTTAGCTCCACGATGAGGAAACCTAAATTAAATTCCTTGAGAGGCCCAACAAAATTGAAATTTCAAAACTAGTTAGTGATAATATAGCTAGTAGTAAATATAGGGAAAAGGTGTAGGTAAACCTACTTTAATTTTGATTGTTTCATAATTTGTAGTTGGTATATCATTTTTCTTAATTTGTTTTATGTATATGTATTATAATGTTTGGAATGACTAAAATAAATGAGAAAAATGCACAATGGGACCATTAAATACAGGTATCCCTTGTTATATGCGATCTCACTTAACATGTTTTTGCTAAAACGCTATTCAAAAAAATAAAAATAATAATGCATGGTCACCTGTAATTTGGTAGCGTGGCCTTGTGCACGCACATTCCAGTGCGGGTAATTATCTTTACTGAACAGTTTGTTGTTAAGGGGTGGTGGTATTGACAACATTGAAGATGAATGGGCAGAAGTTAAAAAGTCCTTCCTGTATGAAAGGAGCTTGGAAAAAAATGTTGGCCTCAAGTTTCTGCTCCTCTTGATTTTGATCCTGAACACAAGCTTTCCAATTCAATACATGGCATCGTTGACATAGCAAGATCTGTTGGATTTGAGGACATAGACCAGGCAAATGTGGATGAATTGTTCCAACCTCACTCAACAAAACTCACCAATGAAGATTTTCTAGAAATGGAGAATGGCATTAGTGATGAATAAGAGAGTTCTTTGTTGTTAACTGTTGGGCCTATCAAACAAACTTCAACCAAACAAATTGCTGAGTATTTTAAGCACATTGACAGTGCAAATAGAATCATTAAAAAGAATAACCCTTACATGGACCGAAGCACCAAAGTTGCCAGAGAGATCCAGAGTTATTAGGCTTGCTAAAAAGAACTCTAGAGACAGAGGAAGAATGCTGTCCGTCAGTTGAGTCTTGACCATTTCATCAAAGAAGTTGAAAACGTCGGTCTCTGGGCTTTCAAAAGAGCAAGAGCCTACCGTCACAGGCCCTTCAAATGAGCAAGAGCCTACCGTCACAGGCCCTTCAAGAGAGCAAGAGTCTACCGTCACAGGCCTTCAAATGAGCAAGAGCCTACCGTCACAGGCCCTTCAAATGAGCAAGAGCCTACCGTCACAGGCCCTTCAAATGAGCAAGAGCCTACCGTCACAGGCCCTTCAAATGAGCAAGAGCCTACCGTCACAGGCCCTTCAAATGAGCAAGAGCCTACCGTCCCAGGCCCTTCAAGATAGCAAGAGTCTACCGTCCCAAGCCCTTCAAGATAGCAAGAGTCTACCGTCACAGGCCCTTCAAGATAGCAAGAGCCTACCGTCCCAGGCCCTTCAAGAGAGCAAGAGCCTACCGTCACAGGCCCTTCAAGAGAGCAAGAGCCTACCGTCCCAGGCCCTTCAAGAGATCAAGAGCCTACCGTCCCAGGCCCTTCAAGATAGCAAGAGTCTACCGTCCCAAGCCCTTCAAGATAGCAAGAGCCTACCGTCACAGGCCCTTCAAGATAGCAAGAGTCTACCGTCCCAAGCCCTTCAAGATAGCAAGAGTCTACCGTCACAGGCCCTTCAAGATAGCAAGAGCCTACCGTCCCAGGCCCTTCAAATGAGCAAGAGTCTACCGTCACAGGCCCTTCAAGAGAGCAAGAGTCTACCGTCAAGAACAAGATAGTGATATTCCAATTTTGCCAAATCCAGTTAATTTATCATGCGATTGAAGATTAGCAGTAAGTGTACCTGTAGCATTGTATGAATTAGATTAATTAATTAAAAATAGTGTTTATTTACAAATTCCAGGGGATTGAAGATTGACAATAGGTGTAGGCTACCTATAGCATTGTACAAGTTAGATAAATTAATAAAAATTGGATTAATTTACAAATTTTAGGTTTTTATTTACTTTTTCCTTTGAAGTAATCCCTATAGCGCCCATGTTAAAATTAATTCACTTGCGTTTTCGTGTTACGCGATTATTTATCAGAACCAATCACTCGCGTAGTGTGAGGGACAGCTATTATAATTTTCTGGTCTTTTTTTAATCTCAAACATGCTATCCCTATAAAAGCATATTATTAATTTCACACACACCCCTCCCCGCCCCAAATAAAAACGTTCCTACGCCACTGTCTTTCAACAATTAAAAAGTTTGTCGGTATTGCAGTTTGCGAAGTGTTTAATGACCGTAGTTCCTTATCTATACGCCCACAAGTATTCCAGTTACCGCAAACACACAGCGGAGATATTCGTTACAAGTTTCGTTATTATGTCACAACTAAAGTCCGTTCAACGTAGGAATTGTTTTCTGAAAGGCCTTTTTCCCTACCAGAAATCTATTATATAGTAGGATATTGGTAGGAAAAAAGACCTTTCGGAGAGTAATTCCTATCGTGAATGGAGTATACAGTCTAACTCTCATTGGAAGAACTTATCTGACAGCTAGAAATGCGTAAGTACCTATAGAATAACTTTTTTTTATGTATCTAATTTTAACGTCGATTCTTACTATCCTTTTTGGTTAGATCCAAATGTACTAACTTGGCTAATATGTTAGGAATGAGGAAGGTGGCATTTAGAAGACGTGTACCCGAATTTGCGTGGAGGCAGGGTGTAAAGTTATTTAGATATAAACACCCTGATTATACCTAACCGGGTCTCGAATTCCGATTTCCCCGCTATCGTCAGTTGCGGATGTGATTCCTTAGAATATCATAACACTAATGATAAAATAAAATGTAATCACTTTCGGCCGCGGTGATCTGGCAGTCTAAGGGTGATGTGTCAGACTTTTTTTCTGGGAGTCCGGGGTTCATTCCTCGGTCCCAGCACAGATTTATCTGATTGCCAAACCCTTCCTTCACCTCTGACAAGACGTGTATTAATCACAACTTGTGAATGTGTGGAACGCCAGGCCTCCACCGTCGTTCGGATCCCACGTTAAACTGTAGGTCTTCCATTTCATCTCACAATCACCCTACCATTACACGTTAGCGTAAGTGCGTATAACCTGAACGGGTAGTAAGACGCGGTGCTAATAATAATAATAATAATAATAATAATAGTAATAATCAAACTCAGCCGCAAAAATAAACTGTTTACTAAAAGGTCCTTCGAACGAAAATTGTGCTGTAAATAATCAAGCTCTGTCACAAATGCTGGACCCCGATACAAACCAGTTGTGGCCCTGAGCTTGAAACAAGAATAGTTATCGCAACGTTACGTAACGTCTCTCTCTGTTTTGTACTGCCGCTTGCACCTGATGAATTGCTACACATTCACGTGACGCACAAGTCGACGACTTTTCCCAAGGAGAGCCGGTTGCACTATTAGGTCATATTTCGCTGAGGAGGATCGTTGAAACCGTGGGCATGAGCGTTGAGGCTTGATTATATTATCAAGGATGTTGAATAAACTGATTGTATCGACATACCACTGACGAACTAACTCTATAATCTCCATCGATGGAAACGTGGACTAAATCTATTCTGGTTTACCAATGATCGGGAGGTTGGGGCTCGAATAACATATGGGCGTAGTAGTTATTATTTTATTAAATGGTGTCTCTTTATTCAAATTAGGGTACACTTCTTCTAATTTGTACCTTTCTCATTAGTGTAAATATACGGATACCTCGGACGGATAGTAAAACATGGAACATATTTATTTTAAATTAAAAAGGTTTAAACGGGGTTTTCACGTAGATATCAGACTATAAGACCGCCTCTATGGTCTTAGTAGTCAAGTACTGACTTATGATCCAGAGGCCCCGGGTTTGATCCCTGGAGCTTCCAGATTTTTCTGTAAACCATTTGATCTGGAACGGGCTCAAACTTACTCTCGTGAGGATTAATGAGGAGCTACTTGAATAAATAAATAGTGGCTCTGGCCTAGAAAACTGAGATTAACAGATTGGATGCTCGTTATGCTGGCCACATGACACCCTATATCCTCAAATATTGGCACTATCTTCGCCAACATGGGGCAGTTACTTGGTCGGTATATCTTGCTTGCGGGCTCACCATAGATTTTTGTATCAGACTATGATACATCTATGCCTGTTAAAACAATATGGCCGAATTGTCACACACGCCCCTAAAAATAAAAAAGCGGGCTCTCAAGTCACCGCCAATCTAGTCAATAACTAGATTGGGGTTCGAATTACAGTCGGGTGTATTGATGGAGGTTTTTCATAAATGGTTTTCCACTCTCTCCCCGCAAAAATGTGTGTACAATACTTATAAATTCAACCTTCCCCAGCCCAAACACACTATTGTAATTGTTGCACATGTGTGGTAGGGTATAGAGAAAATGTGCATGCATTTCCATGTCGACAGCGTGGGAAATCATTTATAAAAACACAACCTCAGTACACTCAGCTGGGATTTGAAGGCCTGATCTCCCCAACACCCAAACTATGCTAGATGAGTGCATGCCAACAAATACAGTCGCTATACATTCAAATAAAGCTCTTCGTGACCATTTGACTACAATGATAACGTCCGTGGTCTTCGGTTAAAGTGCTTGCCTTAGGACCCGATGTCCGTGGGTTCAAGTCCAGGCGGGGTTGATGGATTTTTATTAAATGAGAAAAATCCGTAGCACAACTTCCTTCGGAGTGGAATTACACCCGTCGATCCCATGTCGATTGTGGCACGTACAAGGTGTCTAACATCCAGGAAAATAGGAATTAGCCGGGAATTTGAAGTGATCGGGGGAAAATGGGAATAAGTCGAGAATTCGGTAAATTACAAAAAAAATCCGGGAAAATGTTGTTTTACTGTAAATATGAAATATAACAATCATTAAATCGGTAAATAATAATGTTAATCAAACTTTAGTTTTTTTGTTTGTAGTTGTGTAATATATTTTATAATTTCTTAGTAAACAATGTTAATACAATTTTTTTTAAATACTTATTTAAATTTTAAAACTTATTATTATTCATAAAAAAGATTACCTAATATATAAATGAGGGGGAATATGGAGGGAGTTATAAGGATGTGACATACTTTTTAGTAACGACTTTTAGGAAATGATCAGGGGAAAAGTCTGGAATTTCATTGGTCAAGTTGAGTAGACACCCTGTACGTAAAGGAACCCTGGAAGGGATGTGAAAATACTTTTCTTGTCGAAATTGGTAGGCCCTTTCGCTATCGCTCTTAGAAATTATTATGTGCTGATATAATCAATCAGATCAGAAAGTGCACGTTAAATATCTTTAGTAAAAAAAAAGGCTACAAATCTATGGAAGTGTCCCCTTAGGTTTGAAAACTGGACGACTTTGACCCAATTGGAAGACTGCCAACACAAGGCCCTTGTGGGCCTGCAGTGGTAGCCCGAGTTTTATCGAGATGATATAGGAAAAATATATACAGGGTGATTCGAAACTCTCTGTACAAACATTAATGGGAGATAGGTAAGACTAAAACAAACCTTTTTCGTTAGTGAAGCAAACGTCGCCCTTTGATGCTTGAAGTCGCTTTTGGGTGGCGCGTCAAATATATATTATTCGCCCTTGTCATTCGTAACGCTGACTTCATACGTATAACTTGGCTAATTTGACTGATTCTGAGATGGCGGACATGTATTTGGTGTATGGGGATGGGGAATCATTGAAAATCTACGGCAATAAATGCGTCGACGCTGTCAGGCATGCATTATTTTTTACGGTCGCTAATTTGATAAACTTCTATAAAACTGATTTAAATGAAAATATTGCTCCCATTTTTTTACTTAGGTATGTACCAACAACGCCCTCTATCACATTATCACATATGGTAGTTTCTTTAGATATAAATTTTGAACAAAGCTGTGAGAACTTATTGCTTAAAATTATAAATTTAAAAAAACCATGTGTCAGAAATTTACCTTCAAATTATTGTTTGTTTTATAAAAATGATTCTGCATTCTTATCCATCATGTAAATCACTCCCCAGATAACTATTAAAAAAAACACTAAATCTATTTTTTTTAATTCAAAATTTCAAAAATTAGTTGTTTGTAAACTATTCTTAAAGGGATTTTTCTCCAAAAAGAAAGTGAATATGATTATTTATCAAGTCAAATACACCTCAGGTAGACCTTACAACCTTAAGCAAATTCGTTATAGCTATTATATAAAATTTCGAATCTTTAGAAATTAGTAACTAGTAAAATACCCTTAATTTGAGATAAAAAACAAAATTAAAAAAATACCTTAACCATCTAACCACTTGTATTATTGTAGTTCCTGGTATAAACAGAATTGAAAGATTAACTATTTGGGGGTTCGGGTACATATGGAACATAAAGATTCATAATAATCTCCAGGTTTAAAATTTTCAGATAACAATACTTTCTTTGTAAGTTATATCATATACCTAAAACATATTCCAACTCAATATTTGAGCACTAAAGAGTTTTTTCATTATTATTACTTTCAAATCTCAAATTTGACATTTTCTCGATTCCTCGAATTTCCCTAACCGCCATAGGGTCCAATTCCTGATGTATGTTTATGTTACTTTATATCCCTTTGGACGGTGTATTCCAATAATTGTCGTACGCATGGTCGACTTTCATTACTTCCTAATAAGTGTGGTACTTCTAGAATGGATACAAGAATAATGGCAGTCAAAAGTTTGTGAACCACGGAACAGGGATAGTAGGCTTCACCACAAGCTTGACTTGGTGGCGATGCTAGGCTTGAGCCGGACAAACATGTTTGTGAACCACGGAACAGGGATAGTAGGCGTCACCACAAGCTTGACTTGGTGGCGATGCTAGGCTTGAGCCGGACAAACATGTTTGTGAACCACGGAACAGGGATAGTAGGCTTCACCACAAGCTTGACTTGGTGGCGATGCTAGGCTTGAGCCGGACAAACATGTTTGTGAACCACGGAACAGGGATAGTAGGCGTCACCACAAGCTTGACTTGGTGGCGATGCTAGGCTTGAGCCGGCAAAACATGTTTGTGAACCACGGAACAGGGATAGTAGGCGTCACCACAAGCTTGACTTGGTGGCGATGCTAGGCTTGAGCCGGACAAACATGTTTGTGAACCACGGAACAGGGATAGTAGGCTTCACCACAAGCTTGACTTGGTGGCGATGCTAGGCTTGAGCCGGACAAACATGTTTGAGGTTATATCGACCATTTTAAACTGTCAAACGTTTATCCATGCCTTTGGGTATCTAGCCTAAAGGTAAAGCACATTTAGGGCATGTTGCATAAATATCATGAGTTAAAATCTCGGTCGGGTGTACTTTTTTCATAAATGATTTTCCACTTTTCCTTCACGTAAATGCAGACACACTTCCTCTAAATTAAACATTTATCATCCCCAATACAGTAGTTTAGTTAGTACATATGTGTACTACTCAAACGCGTAGTAACTAGTAAATAAAGTTGACAAGGCAAAAAATGTTGGTAAACTTACTACTAGAATCGTTGTGTCACTATCCACATATTGTAAACTCTAAATCATTAACTCCAAATCCTAACTTCAGGATTGATAATATATGTGAAATAAAGTGTACTAATAAATGATTAATATATCGTCAAGCGATCTTCAGACAGTCTTTATAGCTTTTGATGGATATTATCAATAGGCCCACCTAAAATAAACCCTATAAATTAATAAAATGTTATCAACGTTAAATAAACAAATTCATTTGTTTTTGTTTTTTAAGTTTCTTCTCTTAAATTATGCCATGAATCTCCCTCTTATATAAAATTGTGGAGGGAGGGGGTAAATTGCCTCAACCCCTTCAGATTACCATGCCACAGAGGAACACACAATCTCCGCTACAATATTGAGTCCACACAATCTCCCGCTACAATATTAAGTCCACACAATCTCCCGCTACAATATTGAGTCCACACAATCTCTCACTACAATATTGAGTCCACACAATCTCCCTCTGATATTGTCGCTGCGATAACTGTGATCACGTTGACCTTCGAATCAGAGATCAGATACAGCGTCACTGTTATCTCTACGAGCCCTTGTTGCGGTGGTCAAGGGTGGATAGAATCACTCTTCTTGGGCTGGGATTTGAGATAACACTTCATTATTGAGACCTAGCGTAATGGTTCTGAAGAGAAGACATTAATATAGATTATCCACCATTGACACCGTTTGGGTGTTATCACCTTGACCTAACTGTAACCTTCTAATTTTGTAATAAAAATGGTTCATATTCACCATTTTATTGACATTTGCTATCAATATAGTTAAAGGTATATAAGTATATATGAAAGGCGAAGCTTGGGGGATGAATGATTATAATATATTCTAGAGACTGCTTTACTCCACCCTGTTGCATTCCACGTAGTAATACATATTTTAAATAATATGTGTTGTGCATCTTACTACCCGTCCAGGCTATCCGCATATTTACACCAATAGAATAGAGAGGAAAAAAGTATATTTTATTTAGCACCGCGTCTTACTACCCGTTCGGGTTATACGCTTTAAGTACTAATTACTCTAATGGATTAGGAATTGGGAAGGTGGAATTAGAGGAAGTGAACCCGCATTTGCGTGGAGGGAGGGTGGAAAACTATTTAGGAAAAAACACCCCCAGTTCACCCGACCAAGATTCGAACCTAGATCTCCCAGTCCTCAGCAGTCGAGCTCAACACGACAAGCGCGTTAGCCAACTACGCCACCGAGGTGGTTAAAAAGTATAATTTGGAGAGAATATACCCTCACTTGCGTGGAGGGAGTGTGGGAAATCACTAGGTAAAAACCACCACTGAACGTCAATTTTTTTTTAGTTTATTCGTTCAAATTAATAGGAAGTACATAAAAATATATCATATATTAAGACAATTCACCAATTAACTAAACAGTGAACATTTAAAATAATGGACACCATCTTGATATTTTTGAAGACATGTGACCTGTGAACTATTTACTAGTTACCATTTAGTGTATTTAATTTAAGGAAAAAATAATCAAAACTCGTTTTTATATTTGTTGCGTTTGGTAAAACACCTTTAATTCTTGTTTTTATTCGATCATATTCATCACTCACAGGTTTAGTAGAGAAATGTTACTAAATATAAAATTTTAGCAAAATCGGCTTAACTGTTTAGGAACTAAAAGTATACGGACAGAAGATTGACCAAAAACAGCTTTTCCGCAATCAAAGGGGTTATGGGGATGCAGAACTCTAGAGATAATTTTAATCATTGTCTCTACATTTTCTCTATGCTCGGTGTAAATAAAGAGGTTGAACAAGTTGTCCCGGATTACCATCGTCTCGCGCTAATTCGCAAACTCGGGGTTCCGTAAGCTGTGATTAACTGAGGCGTCGCCTTGGGAAGGCACGTCAAGACGCCAACGTCGGTGGGAAGTTTGTCCTCATTAGTCTGGACTTGTGATGAGGAGAGGGAAGGGGTAGCATAGGGGGTGATATTGGCTCTTATGACGTCTAGGTAGGAATAACGTCTTCATTTTGTTATATTTAAATATGATTGTTATCTAATCTATATAGTAAGTCATTGGAGGGAGGGGGGAGTTTACAGGTGTGGACCCACCCTCTCCATCCCCCCACTTCCTTTTCACAAAATTGAGAATAGTTTTAATAAAAGTCTAAAGTACTTAAAATACTGCAGACATGTCGAATTCACAAGCCATTTAAGTAATATAATGCTAACGAACTGATGTTCAAAAGGCGTACTGCTATACACATTATTTTATTTTATTAAGATATTTAACGCGTACTATCTGAACCAACTTATTATATCAGCACACGAGAATTTCCATGAGCGAGACCGAAAAGACTTGCGGATTTTTATCGCTCATGAAAAATCCGTTGACCCCGGTTGGGTTTGCACCCACACACCTTGAGTCTTGAGTAGAGCAAGCACTTTACCCCAAAGCCGCCGAGATAAATCTAGACATTAAAAGTGTCTCTAAAATGTACAGAAATAATGACGTCGATGCTTCTTCATCTCTCCGTCCCTTCCCCAACACTATATATCTGAGTGCGCCACTGTCTAGGCCAGGGTACTTTATCTACAGGATAATTGAGGCAACTGAATTTTATCTCCTCGGAAGAGACTCTCTTCCGATACTTTTGCCACAAACAGCTCAAATGAAAATCCTGAATTATATCTCTTTTAAAAATCTGAATTATATCTCCGAAATTCTGAATTGTACCTCCTCGGAAGAGACTTTCTTCCGATACTTTTGCCACAAACAGCTCAAATGAAAATCCTGAATTATATCTCTTTTAAAAATCGGAATTATATCTCCGAAATCCTGAATTGTACCTCCTCGGAAGAGACTCTCTTCCGACACCTTACACATAAACAGCCCCGACTGAAAATCCTGAATTGTATCTCTAAGTACACGACCTTAAGTTTTAATTCTTATGCGCAATTTGAAGTTAAGCGGTTAGTTTGTCATAAGACTTCTAGGTGGCATAACAAGCGACAAAATTTGGTTGATGCTTAGTACAGCTCATAAATAACAGAGGGCAGCATAGGGTAAAATCAATCAAATTACTGTAAATGATACAATTTATAGATTATTATTATTATTATTATTATTATTATTATTATTATTAGCACCGCGTCTTACTACCCGTTCGGTTTATACGCACTTACGCTAATGTGTAATGGTAGGGTGATTGTGAGATGAAATGAAATTTTAACGTGGAATTGGAACCACGGTGGAGACCTGGCATTGCTCACATTCACAAATTTACAAGTTATAGAGGATTTTTATTTTCGTTTATGTTTGAAAAAATTAAAATCACATTGTAATAAGTATTTTAGCATTTTAACGGAAAACACACGATTTGTGTATTTATAATTATTATGTTTGTATATTTCTTTACACATTCTATGAACCAGTAATATTTACATGTTTTTAATAAATGTATAAATAATATGCCAAAAGTAAAATTTAGGTCATTTTTAAATAAAATATTTAAAAAATAATAATTTTTAGGTCTTAAACTACGTATTTTTCAACCTTTAGCACTAATTTTTTTTAAAACTAATCAATTATGAGGGAAATTAATTCATTAGAAAACCTATTATTTATTTTATTATTGAATTTGGGAGAAGTAAAAATAATACAATGATTTGAGTTGTCAGCATTTATTGTATTGTATTTACGGGTATTAAGATGCGCTGCTAATAATAATAATAATAATAATAATAATAATAATAATAATAATAATAATAATAATAATAATAATAGATATTCACTGACTGTGTAGAAGTATTCTTAAATTAGTTTGATTTAATTAATTTTGAGATATTCTCCCCCATGCTTCACCTTAACTTTTAAGACTTTGATAAGTATCTTATATATCTTTGATCTATGACATGTTTGAATACTTTACAAGGTCACAGACAAATATTGACTATCGCTATTGCTCCTAGTCTGTTTGCGAGGTCTAAAATATATATTATATTAATTTTTGAGATAAGTTTTTATAGCAATAGCAAACTAGTAAGTTGTATTGAAATTATAACCATTCATAAATGCTATGTTAATAAAGAGTAAAGTATACAAAGCAATACAATATATTAAGTGGAAGTGATTTGCAACACTAGGCTTGCAGTTACAGTACATAACTCTACAAAAAATCACTATTCATAATCAATGTACTGGAACATACTCAATTAACAACACACTTTTATTTCCTCTACCCAATTAATTTACTACACTGCACGTATTATTTTATTTCTATTATATAATCTTGGTCCTAGGATTACATTCATAATAAGCACCTATTAAGATATATTAAGTTTTAGTACATTTATGTTAGAACTAATAATTTTAAAGGATTAGTTACTAACTAGGACTAGGACTAACTGTAAAGCAGAACTAAGTAATGGAATTTGATCAAATCACTGGAAATTTCACATACTCGCTAAACGAATAGGCCTACGCTACTTTTATTTACAATAGTTAACTGTCGAAATATTTTTCTTCCAGTTAATACTCTTCACGAATCTTTTTTTTTTTTAGTACAGATGTGCATACTGAGTATACTAATCTCAATTCTAAAAGTCAACATGGAATTTTCATTTCATCTTTACTCCCCTCCATCGAGTGTTCTTAGCCTAAAACAAATTAAAAATGGATTTAATAAAATACAAACAAATTGTGAATGTGTGGAATGCCAGGCCTCCACCGTGGTTCGGATCCCACGTTAAACTGTAGATCCTCCATTTCATCTCACAATCACCCTATCATTACACATTAGTGTAAGTGTAGTGTAGGGTAGTAAGATGCGGCGCTAATAATAATAAATAATAATAAAATGAAATTGGGGGCCTTTGAACTATGATTATTATTGGGGTTTATTTGTTTTAATTTTAAATTCTAATTTGAAAAAAAGCTCTTCTCTATAATTATACTTTCTAGCGCAGGGATTTTTTCACCTTTCTAGACTCATGGTACCCTTGTGGAGGGGCTTTAGAATCCCATGGCACTCTTGTTAAAAAATGTCCAAGTGTTTTGTTTCTCATAATTTTTTATTCAAATTGGAATGTATCAGAGTAGCATATTAAACCTTTTTTTTTAACTATTTAAAATTAAAATAAGATTTTTACTTACTCCCTTAGGTCAACTGAATAAAACACACAGAAATATATATTCAGAAAATTTGAAAAATGACACCTGGACACGGGAATCGAACCCGGGACTTCTGGCTTGGTATGCCAATTCTCTACCACTGAGCTACCCAGGATTCGTCCCATGCTCAGGGTCATTCTTCACTCATATTTTATGGCAAGGTGTCATTTTTCAAATTTTCATAGTATGTCACTCGTGTGGTGTTAATCCTCCTAAAATACACCTTAATAGCTTCAGTAATTTATTAATATATATGTACATATTTCTCATGCAATTATATAACTGCACCCTCGGCTGAATAGGCCATCTACCAAGTTGCTGATTGCTAGGTTATCTGATAGCTTGTGATAATTGGAATCACATAATGTAGTTGACAATTTCCATATGTCCATCACAGACTCACTGCCTTAAATTATTATTATTATTATTATTATTATTATTATTATTATTATTATTATTAGCACTGCGTCTTACTACCTGTTCGGTTTGTACGCACTTACGCTAATGTGTAATGGTAGGGTGATTGTGAGATGAAATGGAGGACCTACAGTTTAACGTGGAATCCGTACCACGGTGGAGGCCTGGCATTCCTCACATTCACAAGATGTTTTGTTAGAGGTGATGAAAGTGTTTGGTAATCAGATAAATCCGTGCCGGGACCGAGGATGGAACCCCGGACCCCAGCATAAAAGTCTGACACCTTACCCCTAGACCCCCAGGTCACCCTATAAATAAAGTAAATTCAACCTTTTTAATTCACTACTAGCGTAATTACTACACATACACACATATATATAAATAATTCATCTCTTTTTATTCTAAAAATTGTTAAGGAAGTTAAAGAGCCCTCATATTATGAACACAAACATTCAATTTACCACAACAATGATCATGCTAACAAAGTTGTCAGTTTCATCTTGTCTTAACCATCGATAACATGGCCAGTGCTCGAATCCCGACTATGTATACTAAGTGTGGCTATCTTAAATAATTGTATGTCACTCTCACTTTGTAAATGCAACTATCCTACCATTGAAATATACTCTCATTGCTTACAGCTAGTGTATTCAATTTTTTAAGGATGGAGATAGCTTGAACAATTTGCTAGACGTGGGACATAATTAGTAAACGGCCAAAACCAAATCGATCCACGTTAGATAAATTCACAAACCTTACATAGCCTATAAAGAATATTATATATTTTTATTAAGTTAATATATTCATTAATGCAAATTTTATTTTAAAAATAGTAATGGCGTATTTTTAATACTTTACAAAAAAATATCTAATTTCAAGGGATGTAACTAAACTGCATAAATTAGAACTAACTAAGCCTCTATTTTATATCTTGTAATTTCCAGCAGGGTTGTAGAATGGGTTTACTTACACTCCCAAATGTAACCTGGGAGATCGGGATCTACCTTGGTAGTGCAGTGAGTATAAATTATTCACAAACTTCACATTTTATAACCAATTCAAATTGGTTGCATATTTACACAGTATATCTACAAATCATTGACCTACTTATAAAATTTCATGACTTTTACAGTATTTTCAAACTTGACTTTTTCTGCCCCTACTTTTTTCTGGTCTTTCTTGGTAAATGATGATTTTAACGTTTATTAGATTGATTACCACTTTTAAAAACAAACGTTAAAAGCTTTTAAAAGGCTTTTTTAAGTAAAGTATTTAAACTCCATGTTTTTTTGCTCATTTTAATTAAATTCCCTGCTTTTCTGACGTAATTTTTTTTTTTTAGATCTTTTCTCTAATTGTTACCACCCGTCACACTAATGGGACAAGGTTGTAAAAAGTATAGTCTATATAAAGTGTATACAGCATTTGTTAGAAGAGAGAGTGGGAAACAATTTTGAATAAGCCACCTACCTATATACAACCTCTGGGGTCCAAACTCCATCCCCTAATCATCGGAAAACATGATACTCGCACTTGTTGGTCCTCGTGATAACCGATGTTCGTGAGCTTGATCAATTTGTTTCGCTCTCTCTAACCAAACCATTTTCTCTTTGCATTTCCCGACATATTAACTCCCTGATAGATTTACTTATGCTTAGCGTACTAATGAATAAAATATTTTATTTTAAAATAGTTTAAAAGCATTTATTCAGTTAATTAATTAAAAACCAGATGAGATTATACGGTGGGAAGCGTAAACTATTTGCGCTGTCCATCTAATCAATGAAATGTTAAATTTCCTTCTAATTTCCCCGTTTGAAGCTAAAACATGTTTATTACTTTCTATATAATTTTTATCAAATTACTAGGAGTTTTTATTTAAATTTGGATGAATATGGCATTTCCAGCATAATGTACCCTTCAATTCGACATAAGAAATATTTTATTATCATTCATGGTAGTTTAAATAGAAGTTTTGAAAGATTAACCTTTAGTTTAGTGGGTGTAATGCAGGTTGTATACTGCCCCGTCTTATGTAAAGCAAGGTATTGACTTGTCAAAACTGTTGATAGTATGAGAATGAAATTAGGTATGTAAAATAACCTTCCTCGTAGAGGAAAAAATCAAATACCTAATTAAAAATGGATATATGAAAATGTAATTTTAAATGTAATAATAAATATTAAATATTTTATAAAGTAATAAGGCGATCGTATTGTAATCTTTACAAGATAATCTATAGCAAGTCGTTATGCCAAATGCAAAATATCCGCTCCTTAAAATTACTAGTTTTGAGAAACTTACTAATCTAATTCCTTTAATTAAAACGTCAATTTGATCAAATTAAAAATATATCAGAAAATATAATATATAAGTCCGAGACTTCGACACCCTTAACTCTTTTTATATTTTACAATATGATTTGGCGTATTATTTATACCATTATTAAAAACAGATGTAGATATTACATGTTCCATAAATTGCGTAAATAAATATACAAACATAATAATTATAACTACACAAATCATGTGTTTTTCGTTAAAATGTTAAAATAAATATTACAATGTGATTTTAATGTTTTCAAACATTAATGAAAATAAAAATGCTCTATAAATTGTTACATTTAGTAATTTGATTAATTTTACCCTATGCTGCCCTCTGTTATTTATGAGCTGTACTAAGCATCAACCAAAGTTTGTCGCTTGTTATGCTATCTAGAAGTCTTATGACAAACTAACCGCTTAACTTCAAAGTGCGCATAAGAATTAAAACTTAAGGTCGTGTACTTAGAGATACAATTCAGGATTTTCAGTCGGGGCTGTTTATGTGTAAGGTGTCAGAAGAGAGTCTCTTCCGAGGAGGTACAATTCAGGATTTCGGAGATATAATTCCGATTTTTAAAAGAGATATAATTCAGGATTTTCATTTGAGCTGTTTGTGGCAAAAGTATCGGAAGAGAGTCTCTTCCGAGGAGGTACAAATCAGGATTTCGGAGATATAATTCCGATTTTTAAAAGAGATATAATTCAGGATTTTCATTTGAGCTGTTTGTGACAAAAGTATCGGAAGAGAGTCTCTTCCGAGGAGATACAATTCAGCTCCCCCGGATAATTAGCACAGAAAGAACCTTTTTTGACAGCTATAAAAGTTACTCATCTACTTTCACGTAATAATACGTCAAGTTATGTTATATACAGCTTTCAATTTTGGTATTTTAGTACCTACATGGTCCGACACCTTAGCTTAGTCGGTAGCGTGTCTGCCTTCTGAGTTAAATATCCCTTATTCGATTCCCAACATGGCTGAAAGGTATAAAATTAGTGAAAAGTGTTTTACTTCTTTCCCAGTGATGAATTTACTCCCGGGGAATGGATGTTGTGTTTCTTCTTATTTAAGTTATTTTTAAGTCATGTGTCAGTCGGTTCAGAAATAGCTCGTTAGATAACTACAAAATAACATCAATAAAAACCAAAAGAAAATGCCTATTGGCTCGCTTGGTGGCCACTATCACTCACGTTTTCCCTAACCAATGGGAAGCTCCCTTTTCTCTTATTGGAGAAGGCCAGGCAGCAACGGAGGGTATATAACAAGGCGAATTCTAGAGACGATACAAATGTAATTCTTTTGCAGCTTGAAATTTACTAATACCTGTATTTCTCTTACAGCCTCATTTCATCTGTCTCATTTCATAGGTATAAAATTTCATTCGCGAGGTTAAGAGTCATGACAATGACTGGGTACTCAAACAACAAATCAGCCCTTTCATAGACAACCTGGCGTGGTATAACTGTCAAGTCAGATGTTCTATTTCGGGCAACAGCCGAACGGAGACGAGTCAATGGTGACTCACCCTGGTGAACCACCGTTACGAAAGAGCAAAATAAAGTGTAATTTTGTTGGGACTCCTTTCACCGTTCCTACCTCCCACCGCGACTCACGTTGCCGGGACTACTTCCTACCACCAACCGCGACACCCGAGTTTCCGTGACTCCCGTCTTATACCCCTCAACTCTCACCATCGGCTGGTCCTCATCATCGCTGTTCCACGAGATGGTATAAAACCCACCGCTCCGGCAAAGCCCACCCATGGGACCAGTGCCTAGCCACCAACTTCACCAGGAGACTGCACTTCGAATGATGCAACCCGCTACACCCGAAGACGCAGTTGGGGATGACATGCTTAGCATAGTATAATTAGAAAGAAAACAATGTATAAGCTAGTCCAGAGGACCTCCTGCGGTTTTCACAACTAATCTGGGCCGAGTTTATTCGGTTATGTTAAGACCCGAGTTGAATAGGGCTGTCTTTATGCTATTTATTTGAGTTATTTAACGATAACTTTTTGAACCAATTGATTATATCAGCACATGACTTATAAACTAGCTTAAATCTAGGCGAGACAACAGCTAGTCCCCGGCTGTAATAATTATTCATCACTGTGTAAATATAACCGGCCCCGTGGTGTAGTGGTCAACGATCCTAGGGGTCCCGGCTGGTATCTTGGGTATATTTCACGGAAGGGGAATGATCCCAACTGTCACTAAGGTTTTGTTAATTAGTATTAAGTGAGGTTAAAACTCACACCGGCTACACGACTTTACAATAACCCCCATCATTTCATGTAATTGTGGGTATGACGTGTAGACATCTCTAAGTTATATCCTGGGCAAACCTACACACTTTCAGGCCTTGTCAGGTATCGAACCCGGTACCCTCAGCTCAGTAGACATGCTACCAACAGAGTTAAGAAGTTGGACGAGTGGGGTTGTTTCTGCAGGCCCCTGAAAAACGTGTCCCTGGTAAGGAAAATATAGCAAGAAGAATGTCTCGGTTCATTCCAACAACACCGACTAGGTAAGGAAAGCTTACTGTGTGTGTTGGAATTATCTGACTCTCTGTTCAACCGGGCATATTATGTTCTGCTAGCTGGTGTTGTCTCTATAATCAGTACAGTCAAAACAAGAACTTCATGATATAGACAATTCAAATCTATATTTGCTCTGGTCAATTAAGACGCATTAATAAAATTAACGAGTATAGTTGGGTTAGTAAAAATATCTAAATAACGCCAATGTGTAGGCTTCTACAAAATGTGATAAAAACAAATTATAGGGGTATAAAAAACCAGTATCTATATATAATTAAAATTGATTTAATTTTGCCACTTTTAAACTACTCATGCATTCAAAATTTGTTTTCTTTAACAAATTATAAATATTTTAATGTGTACACCTCATAAGAATGACTAGTTATTCTCAATTTTAGCCCTATACGTTAGTTACTTTATTTTAACAATGTAATGCGAAAATTATAAAATAGCAAGTTTGACCATCACCGGAACTTTGAGAAGCACTGCTGTAGGTAGCTAGTGTGCATGGCTTTGAGCAGGCCGAACGCTTTGAAGATAGTTCACGACACATTATGGTTTCTCTATCCCCAGACGAGCGCTGATAGGACTTACTTAATACGTAACATTTTATCCAGTCAATGACGGATATAGGATGTGTTATCGAGATGGGGCGATTGGGTTTCATTAGGCTTCTTCACGTTTACATTTATTAATTTCAATTAATCGAGATTTTTATTTATAGTAATTATTTTGCTAGTTTATAAAAATAATTTTACTTACTAACCTAGACATAATTACAAAAAGAGACTTTGTTAGAAAAACCACCATTTTGATTTACAAATTTGTAATTTTAATTAATAAAACATAAAACAAAAGTCACTGTCACAATAAAATAAATATGTACATGGGCATAAAATGTTTTAGTAGGAATTAATATACAAAATATATATTTTAATACAAATAATTGGTTATCATGCTAAACTTAGTAATCTATCTACTGGAGTGTTATAGATTTAAGAGCGTGCATAATAGCAGGCACAAATCAGCTGCAGGCTCGCGCGAGGTTTGGGAGTAAGAGTGAAAAGAAAGACTAATGATATTCCAGAAATGTGTGCAGGGCATTCGTATTCGAATGATTACTCGAAATTTTACACGGTTAGGATGGGGGACAAAGCGACAAAGTTTCTTGATAATAGATACAGTATGTCCCTACTATGACAGAATGAAGATTTATACATAATTCCCATCTGTGAAGACATTCTAAACTGATCAAAAAATCCTTTCAAATGCAGTTTGTATCCAAATATCGTTTAATTTTTCAACAATGTTCAGTATTTGTACCTTCTATTAACTATTTATCTCCATTAATGTTTAGTAAGAAATGACCCACCTGCAATATTGTTGACATGATAACGTATTGGTTTAAATAGTTTTAGTTATTTTCAATGTGGATATGGGGGTAATCCCCCCCCCCCCCCTTTGGATTATGTATAATTTAACTCGTTGATGAATAGAACGCGCCACTGAATACAAAGGTAAAATGTTGGTGGCTTCTTCTGTAGGTGTACACTTGTCACACGCGCCAACCTTGAGGCTACATTGGCTAACCCATCAGTCATCCACCCTAGCGCGCTCGCCAACAAAGGCGTCATTCTCGCCTTGTCTGGTTTCATGGTAGCCAGAGGTCGGGCTTAGAATTCTGACCGGATGTACTTAGGTGATGTTTTCTTAGCCGTTCCCCCTTCCCCACATCCCTCACGAAAATGAAGCTACATTTTCTCTGAATTCTATCTTAATACATCCCTATCCCATTAGTGTCGATGTAGTGATATTACACGAGGGCAGAAAAACGCGGAACACGGTAAACACACAAGAATATAACGAGGACTTTAACTATCGAGACAAAGACTTCTTTTTATGCGACTATATGAAGCAGTGATGCTAGTGGGTCACTTTTCTCACTTTTAGTCACTTTTTGTTTTAAAAAACTCCCACTTTTAGTCACTTTTGTTAACAAATTTATTAGGCTTACTTACTTACCAGTTTTAAGGGTTTTTCAAAAAGGAAGATCATCACTTAGTAATCTTATTCAGAAACATTGAATTCAAGTATAAACTCTAATAGCTGCATAATATCGTCCATTTGTTAGTTTTTGTTGTTGTTTTTGCTTCTATAATTTAATGTGAATCTCAATTTGAGAAACTGAGGAGTTTTCTTATAAACGTATGGACTACTAATGCCTTTGTTCGATATTACATTGCTGATTGCTGCTTATTGCTTGGTTGGTCACATTGTCTAAGGTGCTACTCTTACATTAGACTAGACTGCCGAGAACGAGGAGATCGGAGTTTGATCCCAGTCGAGTGCTCTGTGAGGGTGGTTTTTTCCTGAACGGTTTCCACTCTTTCTCCTAGAGAAAATTTGGGCGCACTTCCTCGAAATTCAACTATACTCATCCCTAAACCATAAGCTTAGTTATTACATAAGAAAATAACTCGGACGGTTAGTAAGGTATAGTGCTGAGAAAAAATAATTGTATTATTAAATATTTATACGGTTTTAAAAATGTTCACAGCACAGGTTTTGTTTTGAAACGATCCAAGGTTGTATTATTGTACAGAATTTTTATTTTCACAGTTTAATATTTAACAGAAGGAAGGTTTCAAGCGGATAAGTGCGTGTGGTGCCAGAAATATATAACTGTATATAACTGAACTATGGTCAACTATTTAATGTTTCTGAAGATAGGATGATTGATGAGTGGACGCTTTTGTAGCTTGAGGACTAAATCCATTAAATTGAAGATGTTAGAGTAGACGAATTTTGGAGCCATTTATTCACATTGTGTAATCCAGGTGAAAACCTAAAATATCCAACTCTATGTAAAGTTGTAAAAGCGTCCCTATTTCTTTCCCTTGAAAATGCAAATTTTGAAAGGATTTCCTCCTGAAGTAGAGTCTTCACGGAAGATCAAGCCCGAATGTCATAACATATATTGAGTGCATATCTAATACAAAAGATGAGTCACAACTGTATAGTAATTAACCAGAGCTAGTGTCCATTAGAAGGCAGTTATTAACTCTTGTCCAAGGTGCTCACAAAAGCAATCAAAATTACCTGGAAGAAAAGAAAAGAAAAATTGATGGTAAAAAGTGGAAAGAAAATAAATGTATTGAAAGAAGAAAAGAAGGAAATTCAAGAAAAAGTTAATTTCTATTATTTTTAAATTTAATTTAGTGATTTTCTTAGAGTCAAGTTAAACTTAGGTTTTAACTCGTATTTTTGGTAGGGGACAAAGAAAAAAAATATTTGTACTGTTCGGATATTCTTGTCACTGTTAGTGACTTTAAATCTCCTTTTACCCGCCTCGGACGCCTAATTGATTAACGCGCTAGAAGTGTTGAGCTCGACTGCTGAGGACGGGGAAATCGAGGTTCGAATATCGGTTGGGTGAACTGTTTTTTTTTCTTTTTTTTTTTTTCTAAATGGTTTTCCACTCTCCCTCCACGCAAATGCGGGTTCACTCCCTCTAATTACACCTTCCAAATGCCTAATCCATTAGCGTAATTAGTACAAGCGTATAACCCGAACGGGTATTAAGACGCGGTGCTAATATTATTAAATATTATAAAATCGACTTTTAAGTCACTTTTTAAAAATTCTTTTGGTTTTTTTGGTCACTTACCTCACTTATTTGAAGACACTTCGTTACGTGCATCCCTGTATAAAGATACAGGAAGAGGAAGGTGTGTTTCAAGCTAATGCACCAACATTCACTTGCTGATAGCTCTAGAATGTGTGCGTTTTTCTCACCTAGTACTAAAGGTATTAGTTCTTATAATAACCACCATATCGCAATTTAGGGTTAGTACTACTGCTTTCTGGTAGAGGTTGTTGGTATTATATCAAATTGAGGCCACCAACAGCCCACAGGTGTCGTGTTTTCCATAAATCTGTTGACAACACGGAAATATATAAGTTAGATACCACTTAACAAATTGAACAAGTATATATTTAAAATAAATAAAGCTGTAGAATATCTTATATATTTTTAAATAATATTTTATTTTGTATATTAAATAATAATATCGTATCCTGGGTATTAATACCAAAAATGTGTTGCTACGATACAGATCCTTGTTGTAGTTTAAATATTTGATTTTATTCTTACATATTTCAAGTCCGCGGTGGCTCAAGCGGTTGAGGCCTGTACCGTTCTAGAGCTTGATAGAGAAATCTTTCATGCGTAACTGGAAGCATGGACTCCCGTCAGGGGCAGAAAACATCGCGGACACATTTTGTAAATAGTACACACACACGTTTTACACATGAGAAACAAACTTTTAAAATAAAGCTTAAACTATGGTCAAAATATCACATGTAATGGAAGAAGGTTCGATCCCAGCCAGAAGCAATAGTTTTTTTGTTTTAATTAATTATCGTTTATTTCCTTATTAGACATGGTTTTCTCTGTATTTAAGATAATATTAATATCACTAATTTCTATATGAATATAGTTGTATGGTATATTGATTGCGTCACATCTTACTACCCAAACCATCCATACGAATATTGCACACCCCTAAAACTACCTACCATACATCAGAGTGTCTCAAGGGGTGATTTATATCTCATTCTGCTGCTGAGCTTCAATAACATTCTAACTGTTCAATAATAAATCTAATAGAAAAAATTACTAAATTGAATACTGAGACATAAATATCTATAAGATTCTTATTCGATTGAACTAGATATTGATATCAAAAAACCTAAAATAAGTTTTCCATTTTGTATACCTACACACGTACTTAAACCCTCTAATGTTGGCAAATCTCAACAAGTTGACACCAATTTTTTGTTTGGTTTTTTTTTGCACTCCAGTCGTTTATTGTTACAAACAATTTTTTAGACAAAAGATTTTTTTTAACTCAATCTTTTCATAACTTAACTTTTCATATGTGTATAGCCCAAACGGTAGTAAGACGCGTGTTAATAATAATAACTTTTCATAACTTTAAAATATACTATTTATTTTGTCTTATTTTTAAGTCAATCGGTTCACACAAAGAAACAAAACTCTAATCATACTAGAAATTGTTAGTAAAATTACCAATTGATTTAAATATCCCAAAGTTTTTCTGATCGGAAAAATCGTGAATTGTTCTTCTGGTTTAATTATCACACTTACTTATTCTATGGCATTAGGAACTCGAAAGTTCATTACCGCCCTTACAAAAGTACGACGACTATCCCTATCTTGATCTAATTCTCTCTCTCAGGTATATCCAAATGCTATCCTCCCATCAGCGTCTGAGTCTTCCCAATAGTCTCTTCCCCTTGGGTTTGCCATTCAATACCTTGAACGCTGTTCTAGATCCTTCCATTCGCTCTGCATGACCTGCCCACCACTATAAAAACTAGTTTAGTTCATGAATGTTGCCATCTGTTTGGTATTTAAAACATTTATTGAAAAAGCACCCTAATTGAAAATGTTAGTATTGACATGGCTGCCAAAATGTATGATATAGTTAATCAAATGGCGGTAGCATGCAAAAGCATACTGTAGCCTAATGTCAACTCAGATGGGAAGACAAGATGGGCAGCAAGTAATGATGGAACTTGAGGTAGGGGCATGCCCTCCTTGGAAAGAATTTTCCTCTCCTGGAGTAAACTTACCGACTTTATATTTTTATTTCACTCCTCTTTGATATGCTATTATATGAAGCTTTGATATATGATTGCCTAAAACTACTAATAGCATCTATAGCTACCCAATTAAAAAAAACTAGGAATACCACTTCAAATAGTTTCTGAAGGCATGTAGTATTTAAAATAACGCGCTACTCTCGTGTTGGACTAGACTGCCGAAGATGGAAGATCGGTGTTAGATCCCGGTAGAATGCACTGAAGGTGTTTTTTTCCTAAATGTTTTTCCACTTGGGCTCCCCGCAAATACGGGTGCATTTCGTATAAATTAAACTTTCCTACTCCCTAACCCATTGGTGTAATCAGTATATAGGCGTACAATTCGACTGACTAATAAGACGCGGTGCTATATATTTTATTTTTAAATTTCAGGTTGAGATTACTCTAAATAATTTAGAATTTGGCTGCAGGGGAACATTTCTATTACCATCTTGAGGCATCTAATTTAAATTAAAAAATTTAAAAAATTCCCTCAAATATATTCTATAAGAATATAATTTTAAGAAAGTGTCATTGATTGTGATCTAAACATCCATCTAAGGATATCCTAATCTCAAAAATCTAATAGAGAAGGACCACTATTAATATCTTTCCAATATTCAAATATTTACTTGGACAGGGTCCCGAATCCCCGCTTTGACTTTGTTTCTTTATAAGAAAAAAATCGTATTTTTTCCTAATATTTTTTCACCACTTCTACCCCCTTACCTGGATTAGAAAATATTTATAAGAAATGTACCCACATTTGAGTGAGTGAAAAGCCACTCGGCAGTCTAGTCTACTGCAAGAATAGTGCGTTAGACCACGTGACCAGTGGAGTGGCTTCATTTGGAATCATTTGTTCAAAGTCTCCCAACCGAAGGAAAGCCCTTTAAAAAATCGGAGAAACAATTTGTTTGTTTTTTGTAAAGAAAAGTGGAATTATTGCTGAAATTATATATTTTAGTTTACCGCTTTTCCGGAATTTAAGGGACTGTCGAGATGAATACTTATTTGAGATTTCTTTTGAAACATTTGTAAATGATAAATGCAATTAGAGTGGGAATTAACCCTGGAAATGGATTCTTTACACCTTATTCAGTTTATAAAAATAATACACCGTAGTACACGTCAGTTCCCTAACTCCTTCTTAGCCCAAGTGTTCCCATGTGCTTACTTAAAAAAACTTATTTTTAAAGTAATCCCCGTTCCTATGGTATGTTAATTATTTACTTTGAAAGGAGATTCCCCAATAGGCATATAACTTATTATATTTGTTTTATGCCACGCTAGGATACTAACCCGGAACTCTTATTTAATCTTAGTAAGCAGCGAACTTAGACAAGGTGTTGAGGTTTTGAAACAATGTAAGTAGATAATGTGTATTACTTAAAGAACAAAAGAGCGATTGTTAGGCTCGTCCTTGATCTCCACTAGACTCTAATGGCATAGTCGCTTCACGTTAACTTTGACCTTTTCGACAGTTTAAATATCAACGAACACAATTATGTTTTCATCCGATTAGCGAATATATATGTTTTATTTAGTTGATGAGTGATTCGATTGGACACTTATCCTCAGAATTATAAAACATATTGTGAAGCCTATATTTTATGGAAGATTTTCAAACACACCTAATGGAGTGATTGCAATCGAAATATGTTTATACCAGAGGCGTGTGTAGACATAATGTTTGAGGGCAGAGGGTTCAGACAGAATATTGAGCCCCTTTTACCATTGACGGAACAGAGCCATAAATCAATAAAATAATTCCAAACACTCAAAAACATAAGTCAGGAAAAACTCCTGAACTCATATTAAACTCAAAGATATGATAAATTGTTTTTTAATACATGTCTTAGTACCCGTTAGGGTGATACGTTTATATATTAGTTATTAAATTTGTTTATTTACTAGTTATTAAATGTATACTAAAGCAAAAGCTATATCCTCTGGGTCTTACCCCATCATAAACACGCTGATCCACGGATGTTTGAATTGATCTATGTTTTATTGATTTTTGTGTGTTCTAATTAATCAAGAACCCGCTTCGGTGGCCGCATGGTCTAATGCGCTACTCTCGCAGTAGACTAGACTGTCGATGGTGAGGATTTCGAGGCTCGAAGCTCGGTCAGGTGTACTGAGGATGGGTTTCCGAAATGGTTTTCCACTCTCCCACCACGCAAATGTGGTTACACTTTCTCCTAATATAATATGTATAATCTCTAAACCCGTTAGAGTAATTAGGGGAGAGTCGTGTAGTACCGGACACTTAAGATTTTTAAATTTAATTTTCAATTTTATTAAATGAAAATGAGACAAATGACATGTAAATATTAAGATTACATGTGTATTCATATACATGCTGTATTAAAATAGCTTATATAAAATATTCTTCTTTCTAGAGTCATTTAAAAAAATAGGCTTAGTTCACTTTAAAAAAGTACTGTCGGGTAGTACCGGACATATTACAATATTACAATTTTTTTTATCAAATTTGGACACCAAACTTCTCTTATTGTCTTAAGATGCTTTCTCACAAGAGTCACATTTATAAAAAGAGGGATTTAATTCAGTATTGGCACAATTCTCGTGCGCCCACCCTTGGCAAAAGTCACACTTTATCCAATCCTCGTCAAAATTTTCTCCGCATATTATGCAGTCGGTTTTATCTTCAACTTCTTCGCTCATAAGTTGTGCCGAAGTTTTGTTAACTTTTCTGTTATTTTGATGTAATTTTTTTCTTTTTTTATCGTGACTTCCAACTTAGTTTTTGATTTTCCCATTTTCGTTAATTGTTTTTCTTCTAACTGAGCTTTATAAGGACTTGATGTTAGTATTTCGCTCTTAGCACCACGTCTTCTTCTAACATTTAACCTACGTTCTGCAGCAAAAGGCACTGGTGACACTTGTGTGATTATGGTGGGGAAAAATCCAATTGAAGGAGTTGATGACTGTGGAGTCTTTGATGTTGAAGTTTGTACGGTTGAAGTTGACTGTTGTGAAGTCATGGAAGTAAATAACTCTGGAAATGGAGGTTGTGGAGATACAGAAGTTGAGGCTCTTGGAGATTCAAATGATGGCTGTAAATTTTCGTGTCCATAATTTGATGTGTTTGGAGTCCTAGGGGATATTGATTGTAGATTTCCTGGATCATCTTTCATTAGCTCTGAGTCTTCATAGACAGAGTCGGGAATATCTAGTCCTTGCAATGGCAAATAATCCAAATCTGTGAATATGTTTGGATTATATGGATGTATACCTGTACATTCAAACCCTTTTTTAGCTATATCCATTCGGCAAATTTTGGTAAAAGCATAGCTTACTAATCCAACAACATCATAATCTGTTATCCTGGAAAAAGGATTCTGTCGCATCCAAATAGCACAAGCTTCATTATATGACTCTTTAAAAGGCTTCATTATGGTCCTATCAAGTGGTTGCAGTTTGTGCGTTGTGTGGGGGGGCAAACTTAATATATGAACATTGTGTTGACGTGCAAACAGAATCACGTCAAGCTCCTTGCGGCTGCAGTGACCATCTAAAATGAGCAGCACAGGTTCATGTTTAGTAGGATGGACACGTTTGACGAACTCTTGAAGCCACTTCAGAAAAATTTCACCAGTTATCCATCCACTAGTTTGAGCAGCAAACAAACTTCCAGGGGGTGCACCAATCATGAGGCGGTTGTTCATCCTCTGCCTAGGAAATATAAAGAGAGGCGGGATAAATTGGTCTCCAGAAGCATTTACGCAAAGAAGCACAGTGACCGTACGACCTCTTTCCCCAGACGTTAATTTTCCAACTTGTTTTTTCCCTTTTATGGATATAACTTTAGAGTCATTTGAATGAACGCACGTAACTCCTGTTTCATCTGCATTGAAAATTCTACATGCAGAAAAGGAATATTTACTTTGAAGTTGATTAAATTTTTCAAAAAATCTAGAAACCTGAGGTTTGTTGAAACCAACTGCTCGTTGCATGCTAGTAGATTCAGCGGTTCTTAATGTGGTTTCAGGGTGTTGTTTCATAAAATCATAGTAGAAGTCCTTACCAGCACACTTCTTTTTCTTGTTGAAGCGGTGATCAAGTTTCAAGGCTTCGGCCACATCGAAAGCCAACTTCCCAAACTCCTTACGACTCAATGGCATCAAACGGTTATCAAGGTCTTTAATGTGTATTACAAGTTCCTCTTCAAAATTTTCTGAGAAAGTAGGTTTGAATCGCCCCATGTCAGGACCTATTTTTACTTCATTTCCTAATTTTAACTTCGCTACTCTGTCTCTTAAGGAGCTTTTAGGAACAGCGTATGTATTTGCCGCCTGTCTCACTGTCATAGCGTTACATAAAACTTTCTCTACAGCTATTTTCATGTTCTCTTCTTGCCACTTCCCACGTAAGCCTACTTTTTCCTTTTTCTTTAATTTAGGCATAGTGTAAAATTCCAGAATCTGTTACCTGAAAGAAAAAGTTCTATGAAGACAAAATAAATAAATATATATATTATATATATATATAATTTAGTATTAGATATATATACCTAATCTGAGTAATCTTATCTAACCTTAAATTAAGTGTTTTATTTGAGCTTTATTTGTTGTTAATGTTGATAAAAACTTTGTGGCATCCCTTAGTTTGTCCGGTACTGGACGAAAACAACTTGTCCGATACTAGCCGATCTGTATGGCAATAAAATAATGATAGTCATTCCAATAATATTTTCTTTGTTGACCAAATCAATATTATAACTTATTCATGAGTTTACCCTTTACCTTATATCCAATAAACAAACTAATTGTAACTATCGTGTGAGAATGAGAAGTCTTGAAAATGTAGTTGTAACAATGAAACAAAGCACATAAACTACACAAACACTCGTGGGAACCGTACGGCTCGAGGGCGCGCCTTCAACTAACGGTTGTCTTTGGCTGCAAGCAAGAGGAGTAATATTATATCCGAGAGGATTCTCTAGCTAACGGTAGTTTTAATGAACATGATCTGTCCGATACTAGCCGCTGTCCGATACTATACGACTCTCCCCTAGTACATAGGTGTATAACCCGAATGGGTAGCAAGACACGGTGCTAAAAACAAATAACCAAGGATTTTCGGTTATATTCCTAAAATAGTATAAAAAATCGTGAAATCGGATGTATTCTTTTTTTCTATATAAATAAAGAGTACATTTACTTTCCGACGTCTCCAGTTCCCGCTTTGTTTGTCCAGGATAACTCGCCAACATAACAATGACACGAGCACGGAACTATCCGTGCTCAAAACGTCAGTAACAGAACTACCGGAACTTTATTTATTTATTTATTTATTCAGTGTTTACAGGCCCGGTATCTTACAATCTTTAAATCCGGGCCGTTTTTCCACACAACTTTTACTTAATTTACACAATTTTAATATGAATTTACTTTTTAACATTATAACACATATTTTGGCTCTTAACTTAAATGAAATTCAACTACCCTTAGCTCAATTTGATCCACCCCGGGTATATTACGCCCCCGGTACCCTCCCCCGCTAGGCCCTTCACAATGCCCGGGATTTCACTCCCGAGTCCGCCAAGCGCTCAGCAGAGGTGGGCATCCCCATAATAACCACCTGGGGAGGCGCCCTATCAGAGTTGGTGCCCCGCCTACTTTCTACCCTTGGCAGCTGAATTTCCTAATCTACCCCCTATCTAGTTCCCCCGTCCCTAATTATCTATATTAACTACTAACTAAGCTAAGCTAAATTACTAAACTATTCTATTCCCATTACTGCCGGGGAACACCATCACCCAGAGGGCTGCAGGGCAGCCGCCTTTCTCCATCTTGACTCTGAGGGCCCATCAACCATAACCCACCTCTCTTGTTTCCAAGGTGGTGGGTCATACGGTGCAGGGAACCCCTCAGAGTTCATAATCATTCCACTAACTTCCACTTCCGGAACTGCTGCATTGCCAGGACCATGGACTAAACTAGTCTCGTCTTATGTCTGCTTTGTTGGTGGTGGGAAAATCCACGTTCGAACCCCGGCCAGGTGGGCTGAGGGTGATTCTAGCCTAAATATTCCCCACGCTCTTTATCTCCGTCCTTCTAAATTCTACCTTTATCATCCTTGTTTCATCGTTATAACTAAGCGAGGATAGCCCGGTCAAAGAGTAAAACGCTACGGGAGAAATATTACCGTCACTTATGTACTCGGAATATTAAAAAAAAAAGTGTTACTAAAACCGTTTTTATTATTACTACCCGTCCGGACTAACCGCTTCTATACACTTATGGAGGGAAGGTTTAGTTTAGAAAAAGTGTACCAGAGTTTGCGTGGGAACCCATCCAAGATTTTTAAAAATTAGCCTCATTTTATCTGACCGGGATTAGAACCTCTATATTTCCGTCGCAGGCAATTAATTATGTTGCTAGACTAGTGCCTTAGACCATTTGGCCACTGGTGAGACAAAGGTGTTTAGTCTCTCTTGCTTTTCCAGTTGTTGGGGATGTTGGAGTTTGAATCCAAGCCGGGATTATTTGAATACTATTTCATTAATGAGGTGACCTGGTGGTCTAGGGGTAAGGTATCGGACATCTGTTCTGGGAGTCCGGGGTTCAATGATTGCCAAACCCTTCCTTCACCTCTGACAAGACATGTATTAATCACAACTTGTGAATGTGTGGAATACCAGGCCTCCACCGTGGTTTAGATTCCACGTTAAACTGTAGGTCCTCCATTTCATCTCACAACCACCCTACTATTACACATTATCTTAAGTGCGTATGACCCGAACGGGTAGTAAGACGCGTTTCTAATAATAATAGTAAATAATAAATATTTTATTAATGGTTTCCAACTCTTCTTCCACGCTATTGCGTGTAGCCTTAATCTAAACTCCACCTTATCTTTATACCATTAGTGTGAATATTTAACGCTGGTCGAATGGTCTAAATGGTAACTCTTGCATACAGGATGGACTGACATTGATGGGGTGACTCTCCTTTTACGAAAGGGCGGGCACCCTGTCTATAAACTCAACCTTCCTCATCCCTAATACATTAGCATCATCTATATGCGTATAGCCTGAATGGGTAGTAAGACATATTGATAAAAAATCTAGAACAAACACAACATCTTGTCTTCCGGCGGTTAATTTATCTTCGTGAAAGGGTAAATCAAAATTTCACTATTGATGGGTTTTTTTCTGTTATACTGAGAATCAAACCCAGGACCTTAAACTCACTTAGCTAGATCCATAGCATAATATGTGTAGGGTTCATTTAAATTAAATAAAACAACATTCGCCTACTGAAGATTGTTGTAGCCCACTAATGAAAAGAAACCCCACCCGACCGCGATCCCATAATCAATTCCGATGACGCACGCAGACCGGAGTCAATATAGAGCCCCCCTACCCTGAGGATTGACGCCCTTTCATGGCACGATCTGTGACCTGCCCTCGTCCGGGAGTAAACAGAGGCAAAGTCCATCGGAAGCGGAAGTCGCGCGGTTTCTAACGACATCGGAAAGGATCACCTTCTTGGTAACACCAGCTCGAAAACTCATGGCTTTGATTGTTGACTTGCTGCTATTAGGGCTCTTTAGATTGCAAAATGGTAACTGCACACGGGAATCGAACCCGGTACCTTTGGCTTAGCAAGCTAATACTCTTACTACTGATATATCCAGGAGTCGTCCCGTGCTCAGGGTCATTCTTCACTCATATTTTAATACAGAGTCTGTGATGGACGTATGAAAATTGTCAGCTACATATTATGTGTGAGTACTTAAGATTACACCTCTTTCGGTGGTCGCGCGGTCTAACGCACTACTCTTGCAGTAGGCTAGATTATAGATGACAGAAGGATCGAGGTTCGAATCTAGGTCGAATGTACTGAGGGTGCTTATCCCTAAATGGTTTTCCACTCCATGCAAATGCGAGAACACATCCTATTAATATAACTTTCTCAATCACTAATTTCACTAGCTTAAGTAGTACATAACGGGTAGTAAGATGCAGTGCTAAAACAAATTAAGTTCACGAGTTATCAACTAACGCAGCCACTTTACACGATGGAATTGTTACTTCTATTTCTATGATCATTCGTTTGCTATTTTTCTGTAGAAAAAACTCATTTCTAACACGATAGGCAATTAATGGCAAATATTGTTTACATCCCATTCCTCTGTATATGCCTACAAAGAAACAAAATCTCTAAACTTGTTTCTAGAGTCAACCAATGTTCTATCAATTTGGCTGGGGGCAAGCCCCGTTATCCCGCCTTGGGGGGGTTCCCTGGAATCGTGTTAGTTGAGCCTCGAGCCCCTCCGCTTTTAGTAAACCTTCAGAAACTAATGGTGTTCCCACACCCCTGTAATGTGAGATATTTCTGGATATTGGGACTACGTATTGATTAAACAAAACACACACGGAATAAGTAAAGAGTCAATAGTAAATAGGTTAGAATTTAACAACACACAATATCTGAATAAAATCTTTGGAAATTAACAATGTCTACATTCTACAAGTTCTCGGTCAATATTTACTTTAACAGTTTGTGTTGTCTTTATACAGAGTGTGTAGTAATTAGTGTCCAATATTTTAGGGCCTTATTCCAATCGACCAAACATTAAGAAAAGTCCATATAATCAGGGGTCTAGAAACTCATAGTTTTAGTTGTTGAAGGGTTTACTCAAATATGGATTGGTCGTGGGGGATCTATTAAATGGCCTTTTCGATCACCGGATTTGTGCTCGACGGACTTTTATCTTGGGGGAATTTAAGGTTCATTATTTTACGCAACTCCTGTGCCTAATTTTGACATTTTAATAGAGCGTATTGTAAATTAATTTGATAAAATACGTAACACCTCAGGTGTATTCAACAAAGTACGACAAAGCATGGAACGAAGGCTCAGAGCACTGGCGCGGCCAAAGGGATATTTTCAGGGTTGAACCCCGACCCCCCCCCCTTCCCCCTCCCAGACCTCGCTACCCACTACCTCTTGCTCGTCCATAAAGCTGTTGAAATCATTCATGAGGAACTCTACAAATGAAGACAGACTTGATGAGTTTCATGTACATACATCGAGAGGTGTCACTTACGGACTCATGTGGAAAAATGCCAGATCTGGCCCAGAATTGATCAGATCTGGGAAGTACAGATTATCCCCAGATCTGGGTATATCTGGCCCAGATATGAACCAGTTCTGGCCAGATATGATCTTTCCACATGTGGAGGATGAAGTTCTCAATGAACTTTCTATGAAGTCAAGGTAAATTAACATGCGACTAAAGTGAATTAGTTCAAAAGTGATTTTGTGAGTTAAGAGCTAGTGCAAGTTGCTTATTTGAATTTTCAGATTTTAACCATAAAATAATTTTATAAATAAAATTTCAAAATACAATTTATTGAAACTTACATGTTTGTATATTCTAGCAGTATGCATGGATAAAAATTTGTTCGTAAAAACCTAACATTCATAATAATTACAGAATTATGACAATTTTTGTAATTTTAAATTTATTTTGGATATTATTATATTTCTTTTGATTCATTTGCATTTTGCATTACTTAAATTTTCAAATTTTCCCATTGGAAAAACTAATGTACTCCGCCTAGTTGTTCAGTAAAACTAACCCCCCTCTCCTCCCTCGCCCACAAATGATATTATACAGTTTTCACCATAGTTTTTCCCATTCAGTTCTGCAGAATTCATCGTGAAGGAAGTAATAGTCTGGTAAATTTTTAAAATTTGTCTTGTTAAAAGAAGACAAATTAAACTTCCTAAGTGCACGCAACGTTTAAGATGGTCCAGACTTTGGCTACTGAAAGGACACAAGTTCAGGGGTTTCCGTAAGATAAGCACGTGAACAGTGATGAAGATCAGTCATCGTTGAAAAACAAAATGTTTGCCAACTCCTCGAACACCGTTCCCGCGCCAACATTGAGGGAAGACTGAGCAACGCGTTTAGCTAAGATGAAGAGAAGCGTCCACATCCAAACACATCGAGAAGTCTGTGCATTTCGCCGATAAATATGTTGTGCTCAGTTTTCCGGTCCACTCGCAACGTCTTGAACGGTGCAGTAAAACTTTGTATAAAACCCTGCGTGTGAGCTGGGCTTTTAATCTGTCCCTTTTGCACGTAGCAGTTCCAAGTCCGTTTCTTTCCTTGTGGTCACCTAAGAATACCATATAGCACACGCACACAAACCCCTGAACGCTACACTTCAACTGGTACAACCCTGCAATTAACCCCGAATATAATAGGTGCATCACCACAAGAGTTACTTGCTCCTGTGGTTGAATGGTCTAAGGCGTCTCCTCGTGTTGGACTAGACTGCCAATTACAGGAAGATCGTGGTTCGAATCGCATTAGGGTGTACCGAGAGTGGTTTATCCTAAATGGTTAGCCCATCAAATGTGAGTACATCTCCTATAAATTCAACCTTTTTCAACCTTGACTCACTAGCGTTATTGATGCTTAAGCGTATAACCTGAAATAGTAATAAGACGCGGTGATTAAAACCACACAAGAGCTATTAGCATCAACCCTTTGTACACTAGACGAGTACTACATGCACACGAGACACCGTTTAACACGCCACCTCAGGGACTGTACCAATGTACCAATGTACCAATCTCTGGCACAGTAGACTAAACGTGATGAGCATCAATTCGAGGTCCGATTATAAATAATTCATATTTGTCTCAAGCAAGTTCGACTCCACTTTCCAGAATGTTCCATTTTCTGAATAATTTCCGTTTTGAAATTTTGGCTATTCGCTATTTCCCCCTTTATCATTTGTTTCGAGTGTGACGTCTGCTAAGCAAAGTCAACCGAGAGCTCGACTCATTGGGACTCATGGATTAGGGGAGGGGGGAACTACTAAAAGACTGCTAGTCTGGGGCCGGATCTGAAAGATAGCAGACAACGAAATAAAACCTTTTACAATAGTTTCAATTTTAGTTTTACAAAACTGGTATTATCTTAGCTATTAATTACATCAAAATGATCTAGCTCTCATTAGTTTATTTCTAGAAAGGTATGAACTTAAAATAGGAAATTATAACCATGTGATTTCCAATTCAACGAATTGTACAATCTTAACCTTTTACAGCTCATTGCATGTCTATTTACCTGAAGTTCACGCTCTTCATCCTATTTCGTTAGAATTAAGGCCAGTCATTGAGGCATTTTTAAGCACCGTGATTTACTATCCATCTGGAAATATGTATAGTTACACTAATGGGATAGAAAAGAGGATGGTAGAGTTTAGAAGAAATTTTCCCGCATTTGTGTGGTGGGAGGGAGGTTAACCATTTAGAAAAACTATTCTCACTACACCGAGCTTTGATTCGAAACCCCGACCTTATCTAGAAAAGATTGACGCCTTTTAGCCCGTGTCCATCAATGCGGATTGCAATAAAATTGATGATAAATAGTAGTAAGCAAAACTAAACAAGTGCATTCTTAATTTTTGGTACTTGCATCTAAGTTTTTTTATTACTATGACTAATCCACATATCAATGTCTGACCAAACTATTCGCAAACTAACTCAAGGGCACCGGCTGATAAAGGATATTTTAAAGGGACTGGGATTCGAACACAATTCTTGGTTAAGGGTTCCACATGCCTGTCAGATACGCTGGCGCTAAACTAATTCTGACGGTCGCGTCATCTATAGTCGACCCACCGTTTAGAGACCCTTATCTGACAGTTCTAAACGATAATAGATCTAATTTCATGTATTCTTGAGGCAAGTGATGTTTTCTGCAAGCTTTCACATTCAACAGCTTCGAGATAAATCTAAAGAGCTACCTTTTATCAATGTTGTGCTAAGATCGTCTATTTTATTTATTTAGCACCGCGTCTTTCTACCTGTTCTGGTTATTCGCGTGTCTACTAATTACGCTAATGATTAAGGGATGAGGAAGGTTGAATATAGAGGAAGTGTACACACATTTTTGTGGGGGGAGAGTGGAAAAAAACCACCATAATTTCACCCGACTGTAATTCAAACCTAAATCTGCCTGTCCTCAGCCAGGCGGCCACCGAAGTTGGTAGCATTGTCTGTCATTGTCAAGATAATACGACCTTAGTTTATTTAATGCCCCATGTGATGCTTTAGGTTAATAAACTGATGTTATGCTTATACATTAATTATACTAATTTATTATTCATTTCCTTAGTGTATGAGAAAATAAGGCATTGTTTTATTCCCGGGAACCAATGTCATTACTTACTTCAATAGCATGCGCAAGTGCACTACAAACTACTCAAAACTAGTTAAAAAAAATTAAATTTTAACAAAGTGATTATGTGTTCTCTTTATATGTTAGGTAAACATTTTTGAAATTTTAAAAAGTAATGTATAAAATGTAAGCCTTATCTTATTCCAGTTCCATTACTCCTTGGAAGAGCATTGGCATGCTAACACAAAGGTCCTAGGCTCATTTCCCGTGTACAGATGTCATTTTTCAATTTAATTAATATTTATTATATTAGATATGGACATAATTGAACTTAACAATTATTATGGCATGACTCTTTAATCCAGCATGATATTCGCTATCTTACAGTTATTGCATAAAGCCCTTCCGAGTCGAAGGTTTATTTGATATTTTAATGTGAGGTTTTAACATTTTGATTAAAAATGTTTTAAAAATAAAGTGTGTTATTGTTTTGACACATCTTGTTCGGTCTAGTTTCTATAAGATTGTAATGAGTTTCATCCATTATCATTTAACGTCCTACAATTATTTTTTGAAGTATAAAATTTACTACACTTTTTAGTGAATGAAAGACATTTCTTAATACACACTTTGTAACAAACATTATTAATATATTTTCTTGTGCTTTCCAAACACCATCCCTCCGTTTTCATAGCTATGGATGGTAGAAAGAGTGACAGCAAAAGTTACAGGTATTTGAATAATGGCTTGCTAGGTAAAAATTGCGGAGATTATAACTCCATTTATTTATCACCGCGTCCCACTGCCTGTACAGGCTATACGCATAATATCTGATAATTAGTCAAATGGGGCAGGGGTGAGAAAGGAAGCATTTTAGAGGTAAGATACCCGCAACAGACCCAACTGGGATTTGAACCTTTATCTCCCCATCATGAGCAGGTCAGTCTAACACTAGATTAACATTTTAGACCAGGAATTCGCAAACTTACATACAGGAAGACCAAATGGATATATATATTAGTGCGTCAAAGGCTTATATTAATTATTTTTTCTTTAATATATATATATATATATATATATATATGTATTATATTTAGAAGGATATGTTAACAATCCTAAACTAATCAATGTTATTATATTTATACAACTTCTGCCTGTGTTTTTGCTTGCAACTCTTTACATGGCTCCCAAACTCAGTTGTAACACGCGCCTACCCACCAAAATAAAGTGTTGAACTCATGTAATTGATTATGGCCATGATTTTAACACTGATCTGATGACTAAAATTGACTAAATGTTGTGTGACATTAAAAAAAAATTCACATAGCCTTTCACTTTTAAAGTTTAGCTTAGAGGTGTTGTTTTCTTCAAGACTATCCAAACGGTAAATCGACCTACCCACTACGGAACTTCAAAAAGCCTTCACACCCTACATGGGAGTTACTTTTCTCCAGTGGTAAATTTCACAAATAAATTCAAACTATTTTTGCAATTTCTTAAATATAATATACCCAAGTAAAACAAAGTTTGTTTCAAGTCAACTTGTTCATATTTTACTTTAAATATTTCAAGAGGTAAAACAAGCTTTAATTTTTTCGACGCTTCGTATTAAGTAAATCCATTTTAATCGCTTCAGGGGTTGTTCATAACTAATAGGATACTACAGCACCCATAAAAAATATTATTTTTCTCACAATAGGAACGAGGAATACGATGTGATATTATTGGAAACCCGCCAAACTGAATAATATATTGCTTTTCATTTTTATATATGGATAAAATATTCAATTATTTTCTTTAGTTTATATTGCCTCGACAAGATATATCATTCAATACTAATATAATATAGCAAGCTTATTTATAAAAATAACCAATTTAAATAACCTCGCTAGGGGAATTTAATATTTAAGGAAGAAGTATTCATAAGATCCTCTACTTATGTTGGGATGAAAAGGAACTATATAAAAGGTCATATATTTCTAGTTTTCATAGCAAATAATTTTATTGCTAAAAATAATTCAAATTATCTTCAGTATATTTTTAGAGTTTAAATTTCTACACATGCGGATCTCCCCAGTTCTTGTATTTCTTTCAGGAGCATATTAGTATTTGATGAAAACATTATAAATGAAGATAAAAAAGTTTTCATTAAATTCCAGGACACCTTTCAAAGATATTCAATAACTGCTGAGGTCACTATGAGAATAAAATTAAATTATCAGGATTCCTCTGGAGTAATACCTATTTTATGTTTTTACCTGAAAAAAAAATCCTTGTAATTAAACTACAAAAATACTTCCTCTATTTAGCAATCCCAACCTTCCCACCTTAAGAGTGAAAAGCTCTTTAGTCTGGTTTACTGGTGAGGGTTATAATAAATGAGTTCGAATAGAACCAGTTGTTCAGAGGTAATTTTTAATGAGTTTACCCACACTCCTTCCACGCAAATGAAGATTAACCTTCTTTAAAATCCACCATCCTATTATCTACACAAAAATAATTAATTATCTAAAAATACTTATCAACACAAAACTAATTTTATAATTAGTCCTTTTAGAAAATACAACTTTTTAACAAAAAGGTTTAATTACAATATTTTATTAGTTTTAATCTATAAGTCCTCTCAACAGCCATTGCTACAGAACATGTGACTTGACGTATGTATACATGACAGTAGATTTAGTAGCTTTTATCACTGTATAATAATCCACTTTATATGGAAATAGGACTTTAGTAAAGCTCTATATAGTAAATATTAATTGGAACAACATTTTTATTCCATTTAATTTCGTATTTTTCTTAGATTAATTGAAGAGAACACATTTAACTCTGCAGACATGCACCGTAATTAAATGTAAAAAACACTAGCTTCTGGTGGGGATTGAACCCTCTTCCTAAACTTGTATAAATTTGAATAATATTTCAGCTTTATTTCAATAAAGGTGTACTAATGTTTTAAACACACGGGTCTACTATTTATAAAAAATGTCCGCGGGCTGACACTCTTAGGTAGGCCTCTCACTCTACTGAATCAGAGCGACTAATTTGCGCATCTAACTCCTCAACGGTACATGGCATAGCCACTTATCCTACCGCGGACATCAATATATCAGAATAAAATAACATATTTATATTGCAACAAAGATCTGTATCATAGCAACATATTTTCAAGTATTTTTACACAAGATACGAAATTATTATTTGATATACAAAAATAATTCTATTTAAAATACTTAAATATTTTACTATTTTTGTTTTTTTCATTTTTCTATATTCACTAATTTGATATATTAGAGATTAAGCAAATCTATCCAAACTAACATCGTTTTTAGAAAAACACGACATCTGTTGACATTTTATGGTTTTATTCCTAAATATTACCAACAATGTCCACTAGAAAGCAGTGAGACTACCTGTATGTTGCAATCTGGTAGGTATTATTAGAACTAATAACGATGGAAGTAAATAAATAACACAATCATTCTCTTCTAGCAAATGATGATACATTTTTATAAAATACCCTTTTCATCCTGTTTATACCACCGCGAGTATAAATTTCACAGTTAAACCGTAATCCCATTATAGACATAGAGCATAAATAAAACACCTGTTATCACAAGCATAAACAAAAACCTTAACGCTATATACGTGGATAAAGACGTCGGTTTTATTTAAATTAGTTTACTGTTGGTGGTAAGATCGGGGCTTGAACCACGACCAGGTGTACAGAACCTGTTTCACACCTTTCTACCACAAACATACTGTAATTAGAGCTGTTAAGAGTTCACCCATTCAAGTACTGCACAAAACGGGAAACCTCTTCTATCGGGGGAACGTTCCTCAACCCTCTTTGACGCGTTCATTCTGCTCGTACAAGGACTCATCTAGCACATCTCTACCGGGATCAACTTACTATCTGTAGTCGAACTAAAGACCTAGCAGGGAATAGAACCTGGGTTATACAAGACGTAGCCTACAGCTATGATACACTCGAAACATGTCTGCTTCGTGAGTACAAATGAGGTGCTACTTGAACAAATAAGTAGTAACTCCGGTTTAGAAAACTGATATTAATGGTTGGAGGGCTCTGTGTGGTGACCACATAACACCCTTTATCCACAAATGTGGCACTATAATGTTAACACAGGAGGCTCACCTGGGAGCTCACACTATTGATGTTTTTTAAAATAAAACTAGTTTCATTTTATTTTCAATTTAATCCAGCTGTGAAGCGATCATGGTAATAGAACATATGCTGACCAAATTTTGCTAATTGGACCCACAGATCTATGGCTCTGAGGTAACACTATTGCTATGTTTTGTCCACACTTTACGACCTATCGATATTTTAGTTTACTGATAAACAAGTAAATTCGCTGTAAGTGGATATGACTCTCTACGATACAACTCTTTCGAGAATGAAACTAGAGCACCTTCTGTGGGAGACTGGCCCTTTTATTGTACCTTTACAACCACTGATGACCTTGGTTGGAGGGTTTTGGTGCCCTTGCCCTCTTGGCTGTATCCTAACGTCCTCTTTAAAAATTGATTGGGTTTTCTATAGTGGTGGGGTAGTTGTGGGTTTTCAAATATTGTGGGTATTAATATTACTTTAGTATCCTTTTAGTGTTCGGCTGAACCAAGTTTGCATTTTATGTGGGTTACTGGTTCTGTATTGGCGCTTTTATTGAGGCTAGACATGAACATTTGAGTGTGTTGTAGTTTCCAAACAGACTGAGTGCATTATGTGAGACATGTAGAAGAATAATAATTCACCGTTCATTCAGACATTCCCCACTCGGCCCTCTGTATTCATTGTTCGTTTAATTTAGATTTCTGGATTATATAGTTTACTTCTGATGGTAACATCTTGGAAGGAGTAATGGTTGAATGGTGAATATTCTTTCTGTGAAAAACTGACATTTATGCTAAACTTAAAATATATAAATACTATACTACCTTTTCTTCTTGTTTCAACCAGTTATGGTTTAGAAAGTTTGAAGGGAGAGTGTGTCTCCACTAGGGTGTTGATGTACCAGTGGTTTGATTGATTGCTTATCAATAATATTCACGTGCCCAATTTAGATACCGGTTTAGTTTGACACCTTAGTACAGTTGATCGTTTCTTCATCTTCTGAATTGTTTATCTCAGGTGGAATTCAGTCACAACAAAAAATCACTGGTGAAATGTGATTACTTCCTATATTAATGATGTTTATTGGTTATTGAAATGATGAGTTAACGGCATGAAGACAGGTGTTGTGTTGTTTCTAGGTTTGAGCTAAATTATAAGTAGTGTGCTGATATGATCAGTCAGTTTGGTGCACTTTAAATATTTAAAATATTTAAGGTATAAGGTAAATAAAAGATACCCCTTTTTAAATTCAAACTCATTTCATAAGAAGTTAATCGCAGTAAGGTAATTTGTACTTAAGTAAACTGTCAAGTATATTCCCGTGAAACTCGCACTCGATAAAGGCTTACTCTCGTCTGGTTGGTTTTGACGATTGTGAAAATATCAGAATGTAAAGCCAGATTAGAACACTATTTTTTTTTATCAGATGTTATTATTATTATTATATTATTAGCACCACGTCTTACTACCCGTTCGGGTTATACGCACTTACGCTAATGTGTAATGGTAGGGTGATTGTGAGATGAAATGAAGGACCTACAGTTTAACGTGGAATCCGAACCACGGTGGCGGCCGGCATTCCACACATTCACAAGATGTCTTGTCAAAGGTGTAGGAAGGGTTTGGTAATCAGATAAATCTGTGCCGGGACCGAGGATTGAACCCCGGCCGCCAGCACAGAGTCTGACACCTTACCCCTAGACCACCAGGTCACCGACTTTATCAGATGTTAACTTACTTTTACTCCTTCCAAACTGAGTTACATTTATTTTAAATTTTGTTTCCTTCATCTCAATCCAAATAATTTTAATATGCTGATATTCCATACAGGTAAAGTAACGGCGTTACATAACGCGTTAATTACATTTTTACACAATTTAATGTTACATTTATTTTTTATTAACTTAATCGAACTCATTGATTACAAAATAGATACAAAGTAATTAAGTGTAAAATACACTTGCCTGTGGTGGGATCGAACCCTCTTCCTAAACTGCACAAATTTGATTAATATTTCAGCTTTATTTCAATAAAGGTGTACTAATGTTTGAAACACACGTGTCTACTATTTATAAAAAATGTCCGCGGTCTGACACTCTTAGGTAGGCTTCTCACTCTACTGAATCAGAGCGACTAATTTGCGCATCTAACTCCTCAACGGTACATGGCATAGCCACTTATCCTACCGCGGACATCAAATATATCAGAATAAAATAACATATTTATATTGCAACAAAGATCTGTATCATAGCAACATATTTTCAGTGTTTAGTAACCAGAATATGAATTTAATATTAAATATATAATATTAAATATTATTTAAAAATATAATATTTTGTTTGGCGTTTATGTTTTTTTGTTATAAACTTTCTAAACTTATATTTTGGTGTATAGTGTTAAGGTTTAGAATGATAAACCGTACGTACTAATTTAAATGTTTTAATATTTAATTATGCAAAGTACAACATTATTAAATGGTACAGAATAAAGTAGACTACGTTGTAACCTCACTGACGCCATGTACAAGAGTAATAAAAAAGGCAGAACTGACGTACTACTAGATGAACAAAGCAACTGGACTACTTGAGTCATAAATTCAACACTCCCACTCTTTGTTCGGCATTTTACCACAGACATCTGTGTGTATAAACTCGTCAGGGTTACTTGCACGAGGATTAAGATTTTCATAAAATGGCAGTCGATGTGTCTTGCCAAATTTACATGACTCACAAACACTTATCTATGTTGTTCACCTTTAACCCTGGTAAGGAATCCCTGACTTGCCATGGTCTTGAAGCTATTGATGCCTGGATGTCCCAGTCGTTCATGCCATAGCTTCACTGACTCCTCTGTTGAATTGCTTGCTCAACAGTTTTATTCTTAAAAACATCTTGTAACATTGGTTGACCATTTTAATTCCAGTTACAACAACTCAATTCTGTGCTGGAATTGTACTTCGATTTTTCTTTAATCAAAATCACCATGAACTGTTTACTAGTCACTGCTCCTACTGAAAATAGATTTTTCTTAAGTTTTGGAACATACAAAGTATTTTCAAGTGTGCGAAGCTCCCACTATCCATTTACAAGTGCTAACACTTCTACAGAGCCGATGCCTTCCAGATTGAACGTACGAATTGTCCCCAATTTGTACGACACTCGAATTGTCTAATGGATTTAGCACAGAAAACACTCCTTATGATGGTCATATGTTTTGACGCAGCACTGTCCGCCAGCCACACAGTTTCACATCCAGAAGCAGAAACATTTTTGTATTCAGCACTTAAAGCAACATGCTTCGACTCATTCGGCTTACTTTGATCACTATTTTTCGCAAGCCAGTGCGGCACTGTTTTTTTATATGACCCACCCGACCACAGTAAAAACATTTTATATTCTTCTTACCGCTAAGTTTTCCGTGATTTTCTCTCTTCTCGTTATTGTGGGACGTTTGACTTTTCATACTTTTGTAATTTTTCTGGTAGATTCAGCGCCGCAAACGCTGTAGTGACATCATCGTTCTGCATGAGCCGCTTCTCTTCCCTGATAAGTCGAGAGGTTAGGTTCTCAAATGTCTGCATTACTCAGCGTATGAGTCCCAAGCACTTATGAACGCGCTGAAGCTACTTGACAAACTATCAAAGTGTTTTAGCAATTTTGTCCACGTCGGAAACCGCTTCTCCAACGTCCGCTAATTACAGCGCCATTGACTCGATAGTACTTATATGCTGAGCAATATTATCGTTTGGATTCATCCTATAGCTGAAGAACTGCTGCTTGAGACTAACCTTGTTTACAGAAGCTACGTTGTTCGTGAACGTTCTTACACACACTGAGCCGCTGTTCGCATGCGATGATGTTTGTAATTTACTATACTCAAGTCCCGTTGAAATTATCAACATTCCTTTTTCGTTCCCATCGTTCCTCAACCTAAGCTGTAGCTGGTTTTTGTTTCTTGCCATTTATGATATCCATAATTTTCTCAGCACGTAATATTATCTCCATTTGATATTTCCACATTTGGAAATTATTACCATAAAATTTTTGAATGTGAAAATTCTTGACTTTATCCATCTTTGTAAGTAACCTTATACTCTTCACAAATACAAACAAATCCGCTACAGTGAAATTATCCGAGCACTCACAAAGAAAAAAGATTTCATCAAAAATGGCATCTCTCGCGTGCCGGCGTGTCCGTGCACAACGTGCAAATCATTTTAACATTGTACTTTATTCACTTGCACGTTGATCAGCACTACTGGGCCCATAACCTGTTAAGATTTAGGATGATAAACCGTACGTACTAATTTAAATGTATTAATATTTAACTATGCAAAGTACAACATTATTAAATGGTACAGAATAAAGTAGACTACGTGGTAACCTCAATGACGCCATGTACAAGAGTAATAAAAAAACAGAAATGATGTACTACTAGATGAACAAAGCAACTGGACTACTTGAGTCATAAATTCAACATATATCCCAAAATTATCACGATCTCACTTTTTTTTTTAATCACGACATCTGTTGACCTAATATGGTTTCAATTACATACGTTAATAACAATGTCCACTAGGAAGGAGTTAGAAAATTCACACCGTGGGTGATTAATTTTACTGTATTTCTATTTTTCATTTATTAATTTTGATTTTATATAGATCATTTATGTTTAAAATAACGTAAGAGTTTTTTTTATGAATCATTTGTTTACTTTCAAAATGAATAGTTAATCCTTGTTATATGTATATGAAAATGGAAGCCTTATCTTTACTATAATCTCTGGAGACTCTTGAGTTTCAAACACACCTTCAGTAAAATAACAAACTACACACATGAACATGTAAGACCAAACTAATGAATAGCAATTAATCCACAAGTTAATATAACTACAAGATCATTACGATTCTCGCGGACACAAAAACTACAGTTAAAAGTTCATAATAAAGTCATCTGACGGCTAGGAAGGCTACAAGATCTATTTTCATGTATTCTTACGTTAATTAATTTGTTTTGCATCCGTCACATTTAATATATATTTTAAATAATTAAAATATAACACCAATAATATATTATTTGTAAATTAATTGGTTTATAGTAAAAAGTTGTTTAAAATAAAAATTACAAAGAATTATATTATAAATTGGGAAAGTTTTACATTTTTCATGACCATTAATTTTAAATCATAAAGAATAATTTTAGAAAATTTTATTTTAAACCGACAGCCCGATTATCAGAGGTAAACACATCATATTATCAAACCTATTACATTAACATATTATGCTCATGAGCATTATTCTAATAAATTTATATTGTCAAACACAATTTAATGTTATTCATTAATTATTATATCCATTACTGAAGTTGATTTATTTTATTAATTTAATTTAATTGAAACAGAATGACTAGTGAATATTGAGTTTCGAACCCTGTTTGAATGTACAAAGGGTGTTTTTTCCTAAATAATTTCCCACTCTTCCTCCATAAAATTGTTAGAACATTTCATCTAAATTTACCTTCCTCGTCGCTACCTAGACTAGCCGCCATTGACACCGTTTGGGTGTTATCACCTTGACCTAACTGTAACCTTCTAATTTTGTAATAAAAATGGATCATATTCACCATTTTATTGACATTTGCTATCAATATAGTTAAAGGTATATAAGTATATATGAAAGGCGAAGCTTGGGGGATGAATGATTATAATATATTCTAGAGACTGCTTTACTCCACCCTGTTGCATTCTACGTAGTAATACATATTTAAATAATATGTGTTGTGCATCTTACTACCCGTCCAGGCTATCCGCATATTTACACCAATAGAATAGAGAGGAAAAAAGTATATTTTATTTAGCACCGCGTCTTACTACCCGTTCGGGTTATACGTTTTAAGTACTAATTACTCTAATGGATTAGGAATTGGAAGGTGGAATTAGAGGAAGTGAACCCGCATTTGCGTGGAGGGAGGGTGGAAAACTATTTAGGAAAAACCACCCCCAGTTCACCCGACCAAGATTCGAACCTAGATCTCCCAGTCCTCAGCAGTCGAGCTCAACACGACAAGCGCGTTAGCCAACTACGCCACCGAGGCGGTTAAAAAAGTATAATTTGGAGAGAATATACCCTCACTTGCGTGGAGGGAGTGTGGGAAATCACTAGGTAAAAACCACCACTGAACGTCAATTTTTTTTAGTTTATTCGTTCAAATTAATAGGAAGTACATAAAAATATATCATATATTAAGACAATTCACCAATTAACTAAACAGTGAACATTTAAAATAATGGACACCATCTTGATATTTTTGAAGTGAACTATTTACTAGTTACCATTTAGTGTATTTAATTTAAGGAAAAAATAATCAAAACTCGTTTTTATATTTGTTGCGTTTGGTAAAACACTTTTAATTATTGTGTTTATTCGATCATATTTATCACTCAAAGATTTAGAAGAGAAATGTTACTAAATGTAAAATTTTAACAAAATCGGCTTAACTGTTTATGAACTAAAAGTATACGGACCGAAGATTGACCAAAAACAGCTTTTCCACAATCAGAGGGGCTATAAGGGTACATAACTCTCAAGATAATTTTAATCAATGTCGCTACACTTTCTCTATGCTCGGTGTAAATAAAGAGGTTGAACAAGTTGTCCCGGATTACCATCGTCTCGCGCTAATTCGCAAACTCGGGGTTCCGTAAGCTGTGATTAACTGAGGCGTCGCCTTGGGAAGGCACGTCAAGACGCCAACGTCGGTGGGAAGTTTGTCCTCATTAGTCTGGACTTGTGATGAGGAGAGGGAAGGGGTAGCATAGGGGGTGATATTGGCTCTTATGACGTCTAGGTAGAATAACGTCTTCATTTTGTTATATTTAAATATGATTGTTATCTAATCTATATAGTAAGTCCTTGGAGGGAGGGGGGAGTTTACAGGTGTGGACCCACCCTCTCCATCCCCCCCACTTCCTTTTCACAAAATTGAGAATAGTTTTAATAAAAGTCTAAAGTACTTAAAATACTGCAGACATGTAGAATTCACAAGCCATTTAAGTAATATAATGCTAACGACCTGATATTCAAAAGGCGGACTGCTATACACATTATTTTATTTTATTGAGTTATTTAACGCGTACTATCTGAACTAACTTATTTTATCAGCACATGACTTATAAACTAACTTAAATCTAGGCGAGACAACAGCTAGTCCCCGACTGTAATAATTATTCATCACTGTGTAAATATTACCGGCCCCGTGGTGTAGTGGTCAACGATCCTAGGGGTCCCGGCTGGTATCTTGGGTATATTTAACGGAAGGGGAATGATCCCAACTGTCACTAAGGTTTTGTTAATTAGTCTTAAGTTAGTTTAAAACTCACACCGGCTACACGACTTTACAATAACTCCCATCATTTCATGTAATTGTGGGTATGACGTGTAGACAACCTCTAAGTTATATCTTGGGCAAACCTACACACTTTCAGGCCTTGCCAGGAATCGAACCCGGTACTCTCAGCTCAGTAGACATGCTACCAACAGAGTTAAGAAGTTGGACGAGTAGGGTTGTTTCTGCAGGCCCCTGAAAAACGTGTCCCTGCACAGTGCGAGGAGTATTATACCGGGGACAAAGCTAATGTTTATTCAGACTAGCGTATTTAGATATAGGTACACGTTAATTTGTGCGCTAGTAGGAATATAGATTGAAACAAAGACAGGATCATAGTAACGTCGATCTTGAAGTCATTCGGAATTGAAAATTGATAAGATTTTTAAGTATTTTTGGGTGACCTGGCGGTCTAGGGGTAAGGTGTGTCTTCTTTTCTGGGGTTCCGGGGTTCATTCCTCGGACCCGGCACAGATTTATCTGATTGCCAAACCCTTCCTTCATCTCTGACAAGACGTGTATTAATAACAACTTGTGAATGTTTGCAATGCCAGGCCTCCACCGTGGTTTGGATCCCACGTTAAACTGTAGGTCCTCCATTTCATCTCAAAAATCAACCTACCATTACACATTAGCGTAAGTGCGTACAACCCGAACGGTTAGTAAGACGCAGTGCTAATAATAGTAATAATAATAGTTTTGTTTTTTCTGGTATTTTGCATCTTGGCAGGGGAATTTAACATACGTTTGACTCTTAGAAAAGATAGTAAGTTGAAATTTCTCAGTCCATTCCAACAATACCGACCAGGTAAGGAAATATAGTCTCAGTCAAGCATGTTCAGCTCATTCCAACAACACCGACCAGGTAAGGAAAATATAGCAAGAAGCATTCTCAGCTCATTCCAACAACACCGACCAGGTAAGGAAAATATAGCAAGAAGCATGTCTCAGCTCATTCCAACAACACCGACCAGGTAAGGAAAATATAGCAAGAAGCATGTCGCTCATTCAACACACGACAGTAGGGAAGCTTACTGTGTGTTGGAATTATCTGACTCTGTTCAGCCGGGAATATTATGTTCTGCTAGCTGGTGTTGTCTCTATAATCAGTACAGTCAAACCAAGAACTTCATGATATAGACAATTCAAATCTATATTTGCTCTGGTCAATTAAGACGCATTAATAAAATTAACGAGTATAGTTGGGTTAGTAAAAATATCTAAATAACGCCAAAAAATGAGATAAAAACAAACTATAGGGGTATAAAAAAACCAGTATCTATATATAATTAAAATTGATTTAATTTTGCCACTTTTAAACTACTCAAGAATTCAAAATTAGTTTTCTTTAACATATTATAAATATTTTAATGTGTACACCTCATAAGAATGACTAGTTATTCTAAATTTAGCCTAATCATTAATTACTTATCTTAACAATCGAATGCGAAAATTATATAATAGCAAGTTTGACCGCTTAAAACTCGTGAACTTTGATTGAATTCATTGAATCACTATTTATAGCTTATAATTATACAATTGTTAAATTGTGCAGTAAAACTTAAATTGTTTAATGACTTTAAGGTTGATACATGCTAAAGTACCAAGATGCGTTGCAGATTACTAGAATAACATATTATTTCAAAGTTTTTTGATCATTTTTAACAAAATGCTACCATGTGACTTTTAGCGTAGCCTAGGTCAGAAAGGAGGAATACTATGTATAGCCATAGAACCACGTCATACTACCCATTTTGGCTATTCGCTTATGGGTTAAGGATGAGAAAGGTTGAATCTAGAGGAAGTGTAGCAAAATTTACGTGGAGAGAGAGTGGGAAAACATATAGGAAACCCTCCCTTTGTACAACCGACCGGGATCGAACGCTGATCTACCAATCATCGACAGTCTAGTCTAGATGAGTGATGTGTTAGACCTTGCGGCCAACGAAGTAGGTCAATTAATTATTGTTTTACTTCTTTATTAGTCTACTATTAAATTATGAAGACCTCACTAATACAGATACTTTTCCTGCATAGCATTCATTCATAGCCGTGACACTTGATATTCTGTATTTTATAGCCAAGTGGACAAAGCTATTGGCTAAGTGATGTAGGAGATAGGACGAGGTAGGTACAACATGATAACGTATTGGTTTAAAAATTTTTAGTTATTTTCAATGTGGATATGGGGTAATCCCCATTGGATTATGTATAATTTAACTCGTTGATGACTAGAACGCGCCACTGAATACAGAGGTAAAATGTTGGTGGCTTCTTCTGTAGGTGTACACTTGTCACACGCGCCAACCTTGAGGCTATATTGGCTAACCCATCAGTCATCCACCCTAGCGCGCTCGCCAACAAAGGCGTCATTCTCGCCTTGTCTGGTTTCATGGTAGCCAGAGGTCGGGCTTAGAATTCTGACCGGATGTACTTATATGATGTTTTCTTAGCCGTTCCCCCTTCCCCACATCCCTCAAGAAAATGAAGCTACATTTTCTCTGAATTCTACCTTAATACATCCCTATCCATTAGTGTCGATGTAGTGATAATACACGATGGCAGAAAAACGCGGAATACGTAAACACACAAGAATATAACGAGGACTTTAACTATCGACACAAAGACTTCGTTTTTATGCGACTATATGAAGCAGTGATGCTAGTGAGTCACTTTTCTCACTTTTAGTCACTTTTTGTTTTAAAAAACTCCCACTTTGTCACTTTTGTTAACAAATTTATTAGGCTTACTTACTTACCAGTTTTAAGGGTTTTTCAAAAAGGAAGATCATCACTTAGTAATCTTTTTAAAACATTTAATTCAAGTATAAACTCTAATAGCTGCATAATATCGTCCACTTGTTAGTTTTTGTTGTTGTTTTTGCTTCTATAATTTAATGTGAATCTCAATTTGAGAATTGAGGAGTTTTCTTATAAACGTATGGACTACTAATGCCTTTGTTCGATATTACATTGCTGATTGCTGCTTATTGCTTGGTTGGTCACATTGTCTAAGGTGCTACTCTTACATTAGACTAGACTGCCGAGAACGAGGAGATCGGTGTTTGATCCCAGTCGAGTGCTCTGTGATGGTGGTTTTTCCTTAACGGTTTACACTCTCTCTCCTCGGGCAAATTTGGGCGCACTTCCTTGAAATTCAACCTTCTTCCCCTTAACCATAAGCTTAGTTATTACATAAGCAAATAACTCGGACGGTTAGTAAGGTATAGTGCTAAGAAAAAATGATTTTATTAGTAATTATTTATAGGCCTACTGTTTTAAAAAATGTTAACAGCACAGGTTTTGTTTTGAAACGATCCAAGGCTGTATTATTGTACAGCATATTTAAACTTAATATTTAACAGAAGGAAGGTTTTAAGCGGATAAGTACTTGTGCTGCCAGAAATATATAACTGTATATAACTGAACTATGGTCAACTATTTAATGTTTCTGAAGATAGGATGATTGATGAGTGGACGCTTTTGTAGCTTGAGGACTAAATCCATTAAATTGAAGATGTTAGAGTAGACGAATTTTGGAGCCATTTATTCACATTGTGTAATCCAGGTAAAACCTAAAATATCCAACTCTATGTAAAGTTGTAAAAGCGTCCCTATTTCTTTCCCTTGAAAATACAAATTTTGAAAGAAGGATTTCCTCCTGAAGTAGAGTCTTGACGGAAGATCAAGCCCGAATGTCATAACATATATTAAGTGCATATTTAATACAAAAGATGCATATCTAATACAAAAGATGCGTCACAACTGTATAGTAATTAACCAGAGCTAGTGTCCATTAGAAGGCAGTTATTAACTCCTGTCCAAGGTGCTCTCAAAAGCAATCAAATTACCTGGAAGAAAAGAAAAGAAAAATTGATGGTAAAAAGTGGAAAGAAAATAAATATATTGAAAGAAGAAATGAAGGAAATTCAAGAAAAAAGTCAAGTTTCAATTATTTTAAAATTTAATTTGGTGATTTTCTTAAAGTTTGGTTAAAGTTTGGTTTTAACCAGTATTTTTGGTAAGGGACAAATAAAATACTAATAATATAAATTATTAAACTGTTGGGATATTCTTGTCACTGTTAGTCACTTTAAATCGCATTTTAAGTTACTTTTTAAACATTCTTTTGTAATTTTTTGTCACTTATCTCAATTATTTGAAGACACTTAGTTACGTGCATCTCTGTATAAATACAAAGGAAGAGGAAGGTGTGTTTCAAGCTAATGCACCAACATTCACTTGCCGAGAGCTCTAGAATGTGTGCGTTTTTCTCACCTAGTACTAAAGGTATTAGTTCCTAAAATAACCACCATATCGCAATTTAGGGTTAGCACTACTGCTTTCTAGTAGAGGTTGTTGGTATTATATCAAATTGAGGCCACCAACAGCCCACAGGTGTCGTGTTTTCCATAAATCTGTTGACAACACGGAAATATATAAGTTAGATACCACTTAACAAATTGAACAAGTATAATATTTAAAATAAATAAAGCTGTAGAATATATTATATATTTTTAAATAATATTTTATTTTGTATATTAAATAATAATATCGTATCCTGGGTATTAATACCAAAAAGGTGTTGCTACGATACAGATCCTTGTTGTAGTTTAAATATTTTATTCTTACATATTTCAAGTCCGCGGTGGCTCAAGCGGTTGAGGCCTGTACCGTTCGAGAGCTTGATAGAGAAATCTTTCATGCGTAACTGGAAGCATGGAATCCCGTCGGGCAGAACACACCGCGGACATTTTTTGTAAATAGTACACACACACGTTTTACACATGAGAAACAAACTTTTAAAATAAAGCTTAAACTATGGTCAAAATATCACATGTAATGGAAGAAGGTTCGATCCCAGCAGAAGCAATAGTTTTTTTTTTTTAATTAATTATCGTTTATTTCCTTATTAGACATGGGTTTTCTCTGTATTTAAGATAATATTAATATCACTAATTTCTATATGAATATAGTTGTTGTATGGTATATTGATTGCGTCACATCTTACTACCCAAACCATCCATACGAATATTGCATGCACACACCTAAAACTACCTACCATACATCAGAGTGTCTCAAGGGGTGATTTATACTCATTCTGCTGCTGAGCTTCAATAACATTCTAACTGTTCAATAATAAATCTAATAGAAAAAATTACTAAATTGAATACTGAGACATAAATATCTATAAGATTCTTATTCGATTGAACTAGATATTGATATCAAAAAACCTAAAATAAGTTTTCCATTTTATATATCTACCCACGTACTTAAACCCTCTAATGTTGGCAAATCTCAACAAGTTGACACCAATTTTTTTTTTTTTTTTTTTTGCACTCCAGTCGTTTATTGTTACAAACAATTTTTTAGACAAAAGATTTTTTTTAACTCAATCTTTTCATAACTTAACTTTTCATATGTGTATAGCCCAAACGGGTAGTAAGACGCGGTGTTAATAATAATAACTTTTCATATCTTTAAAATATACTATTTATTTTGTCTTATTTTTAAGTCAATTGGTTCACACACACAATAACAAAACTCTAATCATACTAGAAATTGTTAGTAAAATTTTCAATCGATTTAAATGTCCCAAAATTTTTCTGATCGGAAAAATTGTGAATTGTTCTTCTGGTTTAAGCATCACACTTATTCTATGGCATTAGGAACTCGAAAGTTCATTACCGCCCTTACAAAAGTACCACAACTATCCTTATCTTGATCTAATTCTCTCTCTCTCTCTCAGGTATATCCAAATGCTATCCTCCTATCCGCGTCTGGGTCTTCCCAATAGTCTCTTCCCCTTGGGTTTGCCATTCAATACCTTGAACGCGGTTCTAGATCCTCCCATTCGCTCTGCATGATCTGCCCACCGCTATAAAAACTAGTTTAGTTCATTAATGTTGCCTTCTGTTTGGTATTTAAAACATTTATTGAAAAAGCACCCTAATTGAAAATGTTAGTACTGACATGGCTGCCAAAATGTATGATATAGTTTATCTAATGGCGGTAGCATGCAAACGCATACTGTAGCCTAATGTCAACTCAGATGGGAAGACAAGATGGGCAGCAAGTAATGATGGAACTTGAGGTAGGGGCATGCCCTCCTGGAAATAATTCTCCTCTCCTGGAGTAAACTTACCGCCTTTATATCCCCGCAAATACGGGTGCATTTCGTCTAAATTAAACCTTCGTACTCCCTAACCCATTGGTGTGATCAGTATATAGGCGTACAATTCGACTGACTAATAATACGCGGTGCTATACATTTTATTTTTAAATTTCAGGTTGAGATTACTCTAAATAATTTAGAAAGGTATCTAAGTTTCTAAAAATGGCTGCAGGGGAACATTTCTATTACAGTCTAGAGGCATCTAATTTTTTTAAAAAATCAAATAAAACTTCTTCAAATATATTCTAGAGGAATCTAATTTTAAGAAAGTGTCATTGATTGTGATCTAAACATCCATCTAAGGATATTCTAATCTCAAAAGTCTAATATAGAAGGACCACTATTAATATGGTCCAGTATTCAAATATTTACTGGGCAGGGTCCCGAATCCCCGCTATAACTTTGTTTCTTATAAAAATATTATCTTATTTTTTCCTAATATTTTTTCACTACCTCTACCCCTTACCGGGATTAGAGATGTTTTATTTATAAGAAGTGTACCCACATTTGAGTGAGTGAAAAACCACCATCAATACACTCGACCCAGATTCGAACCTGTCTCCCCGTAACCGGCAGTCTAGTCTACTGCAAGAGTAATGAGTTAGACCACGTGACCAGCGGAGCGGCTTCATTTGGAATCATTTGTTAAAGTATCCCAACCGAAAGAAAGCCATTTAAAAAATCTGAGAAACTATTTGTTTGTTTTTGTCAAGAAAAGTGGAATTAATGCTGAAATTATATATTTTAGTTTACCGCTTTTCCGGAATTTAAGGAAATGTCGAGATGATTACTTTCTTGAGATGTCTTTTGAAACATTTTAAAATGATAAATGCAATTAGAGTAGGAATTAACCCTGGAAATGTATTCCTCACACCCTATTCAGATCAGGTATCTTCTGAAGAGTTCAATAGAAACATTGTTGGTATTGACAGGCTGGAATGTTGCCCGCATGGATAATCAAGTGGACACCCGGGAACCCGAGTTTAATCTTTATTTGGTGCATTAGACATGATTTTATCACATTACTTTACCTTTACCAGCTCTTTCTCAGCTTATGCTGTTTTTCTTTCTTAAAACTTTAATGCTGTTTTTTCTTTCTTAAAACTAGCCTTATCCGGTTCCCTTGAATTAAATAATTTGAGTCTACAGTATAAGACTACAGTCTTACGGCTATCCAATAGACCTACACTAAACAAATATCGAACATAAAATTCCTAATTTAAACTAAGTTTTATTTCTTTTGAAATAAAACTATTTTGTATGTACCTATGCATCTCTTGTTTTAAAAGTTTATTTTTAATTCGCAGATGTTCAAAATAATACATTTCCACTTAGTTTTGGAATCTTGAGATGTACAGAAACATTTAATAAAACATTCTGACTTAATATATTTATTGACCTGCAGTAGAAATGAAGTAAATAAGATTGATTATGTAAAATTGATAAATATCAATATATGTTAATTTAATATATATAAAATCAACATTTAATATAGTAATTATATAGTAAATACAGGTATACCCGACTTAACACGCTTTTTAATTGCCTCTATACGATGAACTTGAAGCTCATGCTTCGCCAATACGACACCTTAAGTTTAAGCTATAGTAAGATTTTGGCAGGAATTACAGTATAAGTTAGTTACCAAAATTACTAAAACATCAAGTCATGTGATCTGCAGCTATCACGTTTGATAGGTATTATCAATAACTATATAATAAAACAAATAATATAGTAAAATGATATCAATGTCATGTATATAATTACAAATTAATATTTACCATATAGACAAATAATTCACTAAACAGGAGCACCTTTTGTTGGATAAAAGGGGGAGACAGCTATCCATAAAGTAACATAATTAATTTGTTTAAGAAATTACAGTGGAAAATATTGTTTATCTTCTTGGAAGTTTATATAATATTTAGCACCGCGTTTTACTACCCTTTGGGGTTATACGCTTTAATTACTAATTACACTAATGGATTAGGAATTGGGAAGGTTGAATTAGAGGAAGTGAACCCGCATTTGCGTGGAGGGAGAGTGGAAAACCATTTAGGAACCCCCCCCCAGTTCACCCGACCGAGATTCGAACCCGATCTCCCGTCCTCAGCAGTCGAGCTCAACGCGACAAGCGCGTTAGCCAACTACGCCACAGAGTATTTTCTTAAGGTGGGGCCGAAGGGAGCGCGAGTAATATTACAGTTTTTATAGCATTACATTTTGTTGGCCAAAATAAATCAAATATTTCTCCAGTAACAACATAGAGTTTAGTTTTCTGCACATGTTAATATCAACAGATCTTGAGTATCTATAAGGGTATCCTGGAATTTTGTCTAAACTTTTTAAATAAGAGACTTTTTTGACAAATTTCCAGGACCCCCTTGACAGATATTTAAGGTATGTTGATAATAACATGTGCAGAAAACTAAACTCTATGTTGCTACTGGAGAAATATTTTATTTATTTTGCAAAAAAAAAAAAAGTCAATTCTATAAACTCTAAAAATACTTGCACTCCCTTTGGCCGCATCTTAGATCTGATCTAAAATAAAATTCAAATCAAATTATTTGTCATAAAATGCAATGAATTTCTTTTTATTTAAAAAAATTAACCTTTGAATGTTGTTATTTCTATATTGCATTTGACTTTTAGGTAGTATTATTCCAAACACTTAATTGTTTTACCTTATTTTATTTTTAATATGAAATTATTTGAATAAATATTAAAAATGGTAAACTTGTAACACAATTGGCCCAACTCAAAGAGAAACTCTTCCATTTCCTATAATGTTTATGGGAATGGGAATTCTGACGCTTAATAATGTCAAAATATACTCAAGTAATTTTTAATTATCTGTTGTGACTATTAAAAAATATAACTGTATATATTTAATTAAGGTTAAAAGGTACCTTTAACTTGATTTAAGAACTCTGACAGTTTTATGTAAATCATAATTGAAAATGAGAAAAAAACGTTTCATTTCCTATACAAATATTTTAAAAATTGAATAACTTTAAACGTCCATCAACTATATTTATATTAATACAAGTCTAACTTCTAAAGCATAGATAAACTAGGACATAAATTCCAATGTCAAATCCAAAGAGAAATTGCAGATTATAATACACTGAACTGTTTAATGGTTTTGTTTGTTGTTGCCTATTAATATTGGTAAATATGTTGTTTCTTTGGGATTAAAAAATAAACAAGCAAAGTTCAATATGTTAATTTAATTTAAGCTTACATTTACATACATTTCATGTATTCAGATTAATTAATGAACACTCTTATCAAAAGGCATCTTGAAAATAAAATAGTTGGCTGTATGGAAGGATATATCAACATAAAAAAGCTGTTTTTATAAAAGGGCCATATCCTGTCGGGCAGAAATTTGCCTTCATTTGAGTATATCTTTCATAGGCTGAGCCTAAGACGCTGCGAGAAACTTTCTTTGATGGCTTCACAGAGGACTTTGCCACGATTATCACACCCAGGGATATTTCTTATCGTAAACATTTGGCTCTCCGAGATGTGCAATACAAAAAGAACTGATTCTACAAGGCAGAAAGTGGGAAGGAAGTATTTTATTTAGATTAAGCAGCCTCCACATAACCATCTGAAAATCATTCAAGATATATCTTACATAAACAGGGAAGAAAGGTTTTGCAGCAGAATGTATTTGACATCGAACTTAGAACAAAAACAAAAAACTTGCATTAAAATGGCATTGGACGATGCAACCTTCATTAGATGTCAAATCGCTAATATGGTAAGATTCGACCATGGTTCCGAGTCATGCAATAGATGCAGGCAGTCATTTGTTGCAGAATAGGATGTCATGAATAATCTCCTCACTTTGGGAGAAACATTATACTTTTGGGGAATGACTTTAGGTAATTCTTACACATTCTTCTGCACGATCCTAGACCAGCACTCATCCAGACAAGTATTTAATACTCTAAGCTGTAGAGTCACTTAAAACTATCAATCTTAACAATCATGTACGGGAAATCGACAGTAACATCCATTATTGAATAAAGCAATTAAATTGTGTAATACTTAATAAATATCATAGAAGAGTGAGAGGAAATATTGACACTTGGTTCATTAGTTCACGAAACATTGTGTACAGGATGAGCCCAACTTATAAGTTACTTAGAATGTAATTTCTGTGTCCACCATATAGCTAAGTTACACACAGCATTTTATAAGGAGGGGCTTATTGTTACTTGAGTGTGACCAAAGTAGACTGTAAGGATGAGCAGAAAACGGGAACTTTTATCTAGCATAGGTTTTAAACAGGATAACCCTACAAGAGATGAACTTAAAAATAGGCAGTGGAATCATGCTTCTTAGGTACTTAAATATCAAACAGGGCCTCTGCAATGGAACTTGCCTAGCAATGCCAAAATTGAATAAAAATCTAATCCTTAACACTTTTAACCGGTTTCGCGCAAGGAAATGTACATGTTTCTTACTGACCATCGATTTGGCTCCTGTAGACGCTGGCATCCCTTTTATTTTCAGACTTAGGCAGTTCCCAGTTAAACTGGGGTTCTCAGTTACTCTTAAATAATAACAAAGTTAAAACTTCTACAGGCTTGATATATATATAATATCTGGGCAGGCTAATTTTCAGTCATAATCAATGTGTGTACGTAGCCTTTTCTTTTAAAATGTTATAAATTAATTCATCTAGTAAAAACAGAATTAATTTAGTTCACTATCACTTTATCAACTCTTATAAAGGACGGGCGACCTGGTGGTCTAGGGGTAAGGTGTCAGACTTCTATGCTGGCGGCCGGGGTTCGATCCTCGGTCCCGGCACAAATTTATCTGATTTCCAAACCCTTCCTTCACCTCTGACAAGACATATTGTGAATGTGTAGAATGCCAGGTCGCCACCGTGGTTCGGATTCCACGTTAAACTGTAGGTCCTTCATTTCATCTCACAATCACCCTACCATTACACATTAGCGTAAGTGCGTATAACCCGAACGGGTAGTAAGACACGGTGCTAATAATAATAATTATAAAGGACATTTTCACAAACAAAGCTTAGCATTACATGCGCTTATCAATTGAAGGTTAAGTTTTGTTAGGTTGGTTAACATCATCAGCCTGTCATAGACAGGCCTTATATAACTAGTTTTAGAATAAAAACCCCAACTTTAATATTGAGGGGCATCTTGACATCTTATTACTCCACTAGGTCCTATCTTGTTTAAAGGATAGCCGATATACCAACGCAAAATTATTTGAGTTACCACACCAGGTGACAGTGCATTTTCCTTGCCCACTCGGCTACAGCTACGGCAGTGCCAAACTCCCTGATCATCTCTGATTATCCACATGGTCACACCGCTGACAGCTGACCAGATGAACTGAAGGACAGACTCTCTTCAAGGTCGGAAAGTCGTATGTTCCTTTGAACTTGTGTTGCTATTATCACACTGATAACTAGGCCAGGCAGTCTTGTGACCTAACCAGATATTACCAGTCAGACGGTCTGATGTACTTAACCTCTTACACTAGGGAACCTTAACTACAGGAAGGCCCAGAGACTTCGGAACTGTAGGAGCCCCCTATTTTTATTTTGGAGGACTGGAACTATATTAAATCCCCATTTATATTTACTAAGAATATTTTTAATGTAGGGTATTATTTAACACACACATTGTACCCACTTTTGATTTTTAATTAATAAATTGAATGCTCACATATTTTCTTATCATATTTAAAAGTTACCATAATTTGCCTCTAGTGTCTTGAATTATTTATGTACCACAATGCTGTAATAGTAAGAACGTGATGGGAAGGGTTTGTCAGACTGATGTAAAAGCTACAAAAACTATATTCATGCGTTAAGTCATGTGATTTACAGATATTAATACCTATCAAATAATGTAAAGACTATATTTAATTTATTCCCCATTTTGGCCCCAAATGAATAACTGTATCATTTCTAAACTACAGTAAGTTCCCACAAAATTTTTACTATAAGTAGGCCTAGTTGCAAAGAACGGCATATAAAGAGTGTCACACCAATAAGCTAGCTTCGAGAGCCAATCAGGAGTTTCCTTTTTCTGGATAAGGGCCGTGTTAGTCAGAATTAGCACCGTTTTAGCCTTAGAGAATAAGAAATACACAATTTTTAGATTAATATAGCTATTTTCATAACTGAATAATTATCTAAGATGTAACATAAAGGATAATTAAAGTGCATTTTAATGTGTTCAATTTTAATATACGTTAAAGTTGTCAGAAAAGTATTTTAAATAATTTCACAACCGTAATCTAATGACAAAATAAATCGGTAAAAAGTACTATACACCCAAACATTTTGATATCAACAATATTTTTATAACTACATTTTATTTTGGGAATCAACCCCCATTTTGAATATGTTATTAATATTTAAATCAAATGTTTGAAAAAAATATTGTGACAAAGAAAACCTCCCCTTTAATTATAATTAATTAGAGTAACAAAATATACATATAGTTTGGTCTTACGATTCATTAAAGTATTTCTCTTTGCCATTTCCTTTTACTAAAGCTCTCATCCATACGTCACTATTCTAGCAATATTCCTAGCTCTAAATTGTATCACCTCTTTGGTATGTATTTGGAAAGTTTTTTTTTTCTTTTTGTTGATTGGTTTTTGAAGAATTGAAGTGGACGATAAGTTTTTTAGTTTTGGTCTTCTTTTGGCGTCGGTTTTAAAATGATAATAAAACTGGAATGTTTAAGTTCACAATCAAGAGACAAAAAAGGACACTGTGCTGCAAGTTATTAAAACTTTGAACTATAAACGTTTTACCCAAGAGTGTAAATTTAACTTGGAGAGGAAGAGAGAAGATTATACATATCTTTAATCAAATATAAAGATATGTAGCTTTCAACTACAGAATGGCTATGGTGAGGAGTTTCCATTTTTTGTTTTATTTTGTTTCTACCATTTTAATCAGTCACTTAGCGACTATATCTTAAGATAAGTTACCAAAAAGAGAATGGAACTATGAGCAGTAAGGCTATTTATTAATTTTAATTGAAATTATGGTATAGTAATCAATACCTGGTTAACAAAAATAAAGTTTATACTGTAAATTAACGGAGCTCCATAGCAGGATTTGATATGACTAATATTCAGAATACATAAATAACCAAACAAATAACTTTTTTTTTTAATTTCATAACCTTGTAATTTGTTTCCATTACAATATAATATAAACTTTAAGTATAAGTGCCTACCTAAATCCAGAGGTCCCGAGAATAGGTTTCTCGTGCAACTGAGCTAGATAAAATAAACTATATTTTTTTATATACAACTCTAGGAGAACCACGGAAAAGTAAATGTTTTTTTCACACTATATATACAGATAATGTATAAATAGTTTTGTCCCCCCCCCCCATGAATTATTCCTCAAACCACTCATTATAGCATTCAAATAGATTGGCCACATGTATTTGCAAAGAATTGAACCTGTTCAAATCGAATTCAAACATGTTTATTTGATCCTGTATTAAACTACTGTCGAGTCATGAAAGCTATAGTAATTTTACTGTATTAGTATGTATAATAAACTAAAGTTGGTTTACCGGGTTTGCTCTGTGGCTTAGTACTCTCGGCACAGACAAGGTTGTGAACTATGGAAGTGTGGTCATTATAAATAAAATTGTGCATCTTTAACATTTAGTTACCCACCTCTTGTGTTCTGATGGTCTACGCGGCCCTCGGCAACATATTTTGCGTCCCGTGGCGCACTAGAAAAGTTTAAAAATATATAACGTCATCCAGGAGTTCCTTAAACATGATCAGACTTGAATAATTGTGTAAACATTTGTGATTTGTATATTTCTTATTTGTTCTACTGTACTATATATTATACTTTTAATGTAGTATATTATTTAACTAATAAAATATTGTTAATACTGAATAGGCCTAATTTCCACGTGTGTCTAGGGATATAAAATGAGGCGCTCAGCCCATTAGTGTAATAAGTACATATGTGTACAACCGAAACGGATAAAAAATATATTTTTCTTAAAGAATCTTTATTTTCACAATAAGGGTACGCGAACAGCAGACTTATATCTATTATCTCACCCTTGCTATCACTTTGACCCTTCACACGCACAATATTGCAACGAGCTAATGTCGGTGCATTGACTCATAAGTTTGATACGGGAGAGGAAGAACACAATTTATAGTAATCTCTCTTCGAGTATTATTTTATTTTTATTAGGGGCTATACATTTATTAATTAATGTATTTATTATTTCTCCGAGATCAGTGCAATTTTTATAATCATGGTTATTATTATCTTCCAAAAATTGGTTTAGGGGGAAAACACTTGTTCCAGTGTATTGTTGATGCTCTATTATTTATATTAATAAAATGGAGAGTTTTTTTCTTTTAGCACGCGTCTTACTACCCGTTCGTATTATACTTTATTAAATGATTACGCTAATATTTCTAGGGATTAGCAACGTTATATTTAAAGGAAGTTTACTCGCATTTGAGTGGATGGAGAGTGGGAAACCATTTTAGATAACCACCTTTGATAAACTTGACCTAGATTCGAACCTTGACATCTCTGTCATTGGCAGTCTATCTTACTGTGAGAGTAGCGCCATATACCATGCGGCCACCGAAGTGGGTAGGCCTAAAGTGGAGAGTTGTTTGACTGTCATGAATGAGCGTTGCGCGATATTTTTCACACGCACAGGACTGATATTTCAAAATGTATAGCCCATATGCACCTTTGAAGCTGAAATTTTAATGTTTGGATTTGTTTAACAAAACGGTGGCCCAATAGCTAAATAATTTTATGATAGTGAAAATTGATAAAATTAAAACTAAACTAAAAGGTGTAAATTTAATGAGAAGAGAGAAATATAAGAAGAATCCAATCCACAAAGGTTACATCTTCTTCTCTCTTGTACAGTAGAAATAGTCTTCACATACATTTTAAACACTAATTTTAACACAAAATTTAGAAATATTTCGACAAGGTTGCCCTATCAAACAAAAACGAGAAGAGGAAATACACTTTACACAAACACTAAATTACTTCATTTTAGATTGGATTTGATTTTTTTTAATTAGTTAAAAATTGGCTTGGAAGAAAAAAAGGAAGAGATATTTTTCTCTCTCTGTTTGAAGCAAAGAATAGCGTTGCCAGGATTCATGATTACTCCAGACATGCCGGGTTCTTCTATATTTATTATTATTAGCCACCGCGTCTTACTACCCGTTCGGGTTTATAGCAACTTACGCTAATGTGTAATGGTAGGGTGATTGTGAGATGAAATGAAGGGCCTACAGTTTAACGTGGAATTCGAACCACGGTGGTGGCCTGGTATTCCCCACATTCTCAAGATGTATTGTCAGAGGTGAAGGAAGGGTTTGGCAATCAGATAAATCTTTGCCGGGACCGAGGATTGAACTCCGGCCGCCAGCACAGAAGTCTGACACCTTACCCTAGACCACCAGGTCACCCCGGGTTCTTCTACTATTTCAATAATAAGTAATAATACGTTCCTAACAAAAAGTTGAACACTATAATATTCTAGTTGTGAGCCTGACTGTTTAAATTAATGGATAACTATTAAATTCTAATGGATAATACATGTGAAGTGACTAGGTGATTTGCCAAGGTCGTATCAAGTACAATATGAATGAGTTTATAGGAAACGACAATGCAACGAAAGTGTTGGTAACTGTTTTTATAAATTATCTCAGGCCTCTTCTCATGTTTTATTAATTCATTAACGTGTCATTGTTTGTAAACAATAGATTGACAGCCTTTTTGTATATTTGTTTAAGTGTATTATGTGATATAGCAATAGTTATAGCACTATATAGGCTAATATAAATTTATCAATAAAGTCCTAGTTTGCTAATAATTGTATGAGACACAATAATTAGAATGGATTATTAGTGTATTACCAAATATTGATGAGCTTCATTTTCACATGACATTTGAAAAATAATGTTAGTAATTTGAGATGGATCTGTAAACCAGCAATTCATTAAATAATAGAGGCCTATAATATATTTTTTTAATATAAAATGGCACTCAAACATATTACTGTTTTTAAATCCCTTAATAAGATAAAATGACCCAAATATTGATCATTTCTGTCAATTAAATCTAACAATAATTATTATATATCCATTATTATTATTGTTATAAATATTGAGTTGATTAACAATTTTTGCTTCGAATTGAGCTGCTGTGCTTGATTGGTTAATTTGTACCACTGTTGATTTATATAATTTATTTTAGGGATTCAGTAGGTTAGCTATTCCAAACACAGTTTTCTTATTCAAATTAAATCTACTTTATTTTATTTTGAACAACAAATTATTTTGTAAAAGAAAATAATAATAGTTTTATCTTTATACTCTGCATTTTGTTAAAAGTAATCATGTATATAAATCATACAACACATCTGAACATGAGCATAGATGTCAGAAGCGTGACGTTCGCCAGAATAAGCAACACTTGTCCAAACAGAACTTGTGAATTATTTTCATCGATCCGCCTCGGTGGCGTGGTTAGCTAACGCGCTAGTGTCGTGTTGAGGTATACTACTGAGGACGGGGAGATCGAGGTTCGAATCTCGTTCGGGTGAACTGGGGGGCGGGTAGGTTTCTTAAATGGTTTTCCACTCTTCCTCCACGCAAATATAGGTTTCTTGGGACACATAAGTTTCTTGATTTGTTTCATGAACATTTTAAAATATCACGTTTCCGTACGCCATCCTGTTAAAGAAAATACATGCTTAACCTCAATAGGGCTGTCCTCATGTTCTGGCGTAACCCCAGGGGTACGTGCCAGGACTTTTGGGGGTACGCGAAAATATTTGATTAATGGCGAAATGACCTTCATTATGATAACAGTGCAAGATCAAAGATCAATAAAGTTATGAATTTTTTTATTTTTTTTTTTTTAGCTGCGCGTCTTACTACCCGTTCGGGTTATACGCTTTAAGTACTAATTACTCTAATGGATTAGGAATTGGGAAGGTTGAATTAGAGGAAGTGAACCCGCATTTGCGTGGAGGGAGAGTGGAAAACCATTTAGGAAAAACCACCATCCAGATCACCCGACCGAGATTCGAACCTCGATCTCTCCGTCCTCAGCAGTCGAGCTCAACACGACAAGCGCGTTGGCTGACTACGCCACCGAGTCGGGTAAGTTATGAAATTAACTCAATGATATGGTGAGCGGTGGTGTGGGTATTCTTCAATATTTGACCCTGAGAAAAATGATTTCAATTTCAAATATAAAATAGTTTTTATAATTATTAATAAATAAATTATATGTGTTTATTTTTATAGTATTTTTTGCTTTTTGTATGCCAAAATATCTGCATTGGCTTATTAGTTATTATCACATTGCTTTTTAATTCAATTATTAGTCCATTTATTTTCAGTTGTAACAGAAATAAATACTACTGATGGTAACCAAACATTTTGCCAAAAATTAGGGGCACAATTTATGTAAATGGGTGTCCAAGGGGTATGCAAGCAGAAAAGTGTTGGGAGCCGCTATTCTATGGGAATGATTTTTAGATACGTTTACTATAAGAAATCCTTAGATAATTTAGTTAATATTAAATTCGTTTAACTTTTTATTAAGATGAGCTTAGACTAGACTACTTTATAAATTAAGCCCATAAAGAAGTGTAAAATACTTAAACCATGCTTGACAAAAATACTTTACAATGTAATACAGTCTAAAAACTACAATAAAATAGAAACACAATTTCAACGTCCGGTTCCTACCTAATTAAAAAAAATATATAATCATGGTCGCATGGACTACTGCGCTACGCTCGCAATAAGCTAGACAGAGGTGTCGGGGAGATCGTGGTTCGACCCCAGTAGCTTGTACTGAGGGTGGTTTTCCCTAAATGGTTTCCCATTCTCTCCTCCACGCGAATATGAGTACACTTCCTCTAAATTCAACCTTCCTCATCCTTAACCCATTAGCGTAGTTAGTACACAAGCATATAACCCGAATGGGTAGTGCTAAAAAAAAATACAAACTAACAAAATATAAATTTCATTTTTGTTTAAAATATTAAATGTGTGTTCCTAAGTAGAACTTAAGGTGCGGCAGAATGGATTGCAAGTATTTTTCAGTTTTTATAGAATATAATTTTTTTGACCAAAATAAATCAAATATTTCTCCAGTAGCAACGTAGAGTTTAGTTTTCTGCACATGCTGATATCAACAGATCTTGAATATCTGTCAAGGGTGTCCTGGAATATTGTCAAAATATTTTCTATTTATTTAAAATGTTTTGACAGCATTCCAGGACCCCCTTGACAGATATTCAAGATCTGTTGATATCAGCATGTGCAGAAAACTAAACTCTACGTTGCTACTGGAGAAATATTTGATTTATTTTGGTCAAAAAAATGTAATGCTATAAAAACTGTAAAATTACTCGTGCGCCCTTCTGCCGCACCTTAATCACCTTTCAAACTTTAGTGTCAGTGTAGCAGCAATTTGGACACATTAATATATACATATATATCACCGTGTCTTACTACCTGTTCGGGCTATACACTTATGTAGGCCAACTATTTGCGCTAATGGTTTTAGGGATGAGGAAGGTTATATTTAGGGGAAGTATATCTGCATTCGCGTGGAAGGAAAGTGGAAAACCGTTTTGAGGGAAAAACTCGGTATACCTGACCGAGGTTCGAACCTTGAACTCCCCGTCATCGGCAGTCTAGTCTACTGCGAGGGTAGCATCTTAGACCATGCGGTCACCGAAGCGGGTTCACATTTATTTGAGGATGTTTTAAATAGATAGGCTACTATTTCTCAATTTTTATACAACATGTTTGAGAACTTTTGTTGTTCACAAGGAAATACTGGTTTTTAAAAGTGTTACAAAAGCTGCATCTATCTGCTTTAACTCTGCAACACAAATACATTTTTGTCCCACCAAAACTTAAATTAAAAACTCTCGTTAGACCCACTTCTTTGATCACATGGTCTAAGTCGTCACTCTCGCATTAAACTGTATTGTCAATTACGTTGAAATTGAGGTTTATGTCGGGTGTACTGAGGTTAGGTTTCCTACCCTCCCTGCACACAAATGAAAGAACATTTCCTTTGAATTCAACCTCTTCCACGCAAATGAAAGAACATTTTTCCTGAATGCAACCTCCTCCATACAAATGAAAGAACATGTCCTCGAAATGTAACCTCCTCCACGCAAATGAAATAACAATTCCTCAAAATTTAACCTCCACTCAAATGAAAGAACATTTCCTCTGAATTCAACCTCCTCCATGCAAATGAAAGAACATTTCCTCTAAATTCAACTTCATACACACGAATGAAAGAACATTTCCTCTGAATTCAACCTCCTCCACACGAATGAAAGAACATTTCCTCTTAATTCAACCTCCTCCACACTAATGAAAGAACGTTTCCTCTTAATTCAACCTCCTCCACGCTAATGAAAGAACGTTTCCTCTTAATTCAACCTCCTCCACGCTAATGAAAGAACATTTCCTCTTAATTCAACCTCCTCCACACTAATGAAAGAACATTTCCTCTTAATTCAACCTCCTCCACGCTAATGAAAGAACGTTTCCTCTTAATTCAACCTCCTCCACGCTAATGAAAGAACGTTTCCTCTTAATTCAACCTCCTCCACGCTAATGAAAGAACGTTTCCTCTTAATTCAACCTCCTCCACACTAATGAAAGAACGTTTCCTCTTAATTCAACCTCCTCCACACTAATGAAAGAACGTTTCCTCTTAATTCAACCTCCTCCCACGCAAATGAAAGAACGTTTCCTCTTAATTCAACCTCCTCCACGCTAATGAAAGAACATTTCCTCTTAATTCAACCTCCTCCCACGCAAATGAAAGAACATTTCCTCTTAATTCAACCTCCTCCACGCAAATGAAAGAACGTTTCCTCTTAATTCAACCTCCTCCACACTAATGAAAGAACGTTTCCTCTTAATTCAACCTCCTCCCACGCAAATGAAATAATATTTCCTCTAAATTCAAACTCCATCATCCCTAACCCAATAGTTTGAATATGGGGATAATCTGAAAGGGTAATAAAACTCGGTAGACAAAGAAACACTCGGTTATGATCTGAAGCATTGTTTGGTTTTAAAATGTCTGTTCTAAATATAAGTTGGTTGATTATAATTCACAAGTTGACGTAAAGCTGATATCAATCAAGTTGATGTTTCATACTTTAAAAACAAACTGTTTATATTTTCAGATGTGGTGAAAGAGTGAACTAACCTAAGACACCAGCTCATCTCTCTGACCTCTCACACGATGCTGGGTGCATGTGTTTCTCGAAGCAAGGGGGCTATGCCCTCCAGACATCATCAGTTCCTAGTGTGGTCCCTCACCAACAAGAGAAGACCGTACTCCACACAGGTGGAGTACAGGCCTATACGCAGCGTGCTGGTCGCCAACAGAGGTAAGTCTTGGGCACAAACCCACAGCCTTCAGGTTAAAATGGTTGCACTCCTTGGGAAAGCTTGATTCCTTAAGCACGGGTATCACTAAGTGCCATTGAGAGGCATTTATAATAATATTTCATTTTACCATGGTTTACTTATAGAGAGGACATACATTTCGTGCCTCCGACTTCCACTAATCTAGGTTCAGGTAGCAAGCCAAGCCCATAATTCTTCCTCGCAAAGAGCTTACACGGACTGCACATGATTAATATGTTAAAAGTTAGTCGTTTGGAAGTGCTTTTAATCACCTAGCATTGACACCAGTGAACTCCATTGTAGATGGACTCGATCTGGCTCAAGGAGCGCAGAGAAACATCCATAAGGCTGAGGATCTGTCATGTCTCTGGTCTTGGGGCTATCAGCTGCATGGGTACAATCCAATTTTATTACAAAGGGTCTGCTAGAAAATACAAACTTTTTTATAGCTAAAATTGGTGACAAGTGAATTTTAGAGTCATTGATATTATCTATTAAAAGTAACAGCTGCAGATCACATGACTTGATGTCTGAATACATGACTAGTAACTTATCTAGGTGTTAAATAAGTTTCTTCCTATATAAATATGACTGTAATATTGTTTGGTCAGCCTTATTTATTTAGTGAAACATTCAATACATTTCAAAATGGTCCTTAAAAATATCCTCTAGAGTTTTATCTGGCATGGAACTTCACAGTTTTGAATTTCTATAAAACATAAATTTACAATCTATGCAATATAATTATAGCTATGTGAAAACGATGATTAAAATACGGTATGTAAATTCCACACATACACCATACACAAAGTTCTCAAAACTATACCTTTTGTTTTTGTTTATGTTTGTGTCTACAAGAATCCCCCTACTAGTTAACCTTAGTTTGACAGTGTAATTCTACTCCTACACATGATGCCTTGTGACATTACTGATGTCCATCTCTTGTAATAAACACAGTAAATTTTGTGTAACAACTTTGGTCAATCGCATGTAACTACCAATAATCCATTTACATAGAATTCACATTTTATCTCAAATTCTTATTCTCCTCTAAGCTACTTTCCTCATTCTTATATTTTAGATTAATAATTATATAAGTAAATAACCCATGTGTTAAACATTTAGAATTTAAAAAGATAACTACTATTAATATTTCAAAACAAATGCTCTTCATATTTCTTATTCTTAACAAATGCTATTAATATTTCAGAACAACTGCTATTTAAATCTTGTTTCAAATTTTATCTATCTATAGTAACAGTCTCTTCTCTCTCATCATTTGTAACATCCTCTGTCCATCACTTGTAACAGTCTCTGCCCATCCTTTTTAACAGTCTCTGCCCATCCTTTTTAACAATCTCTGCCCATCCTTTGTAACAATCTCTGCCCATCCTTTGTAACAATCTCTGCCCATCCTTTGTAACAATCTCTGCCCATCCTTTGTAACAATCTCTGCCCATCCTTTGTAACAATCTCTGCCCATCCTTTGTAACAATCTCTGTCCATCCTTTGTAACAACTTCTGTCCATCCTTTGTAATATCCTCTGCCGATCCTTTGTAACAGATTCTGCCCATCCTTTGTAATATCCTCTGCCAATCCTTTGTAACAGATTCTGCCCATCTTTTTTAACATCCTCTGTCCATCTTTTGTGAAATCATTTGTCCATCCTTTGTAAAATCTTCTCTGTTCATTCCATGTAACATCTACTGTCCAGTCCTTGTGATAGTCGTATAATGTGAGTTTTCTCTTCAGGCGAAATTGCCATCCGTGTTTTCCGAGCATGCACAGAACTGGGTATCCGCTCGGTGGCGATTTACTCCGAGCAGGATAAGATGCACATGCACCGACAAAAGGCTGATGAGTCCTACATTGTCGGGAAGGGTCTTCCACCAGTACAAGCCTACCTCAACATTCCAGAGATCATCAGAGTAGCCAAGGTACTTAGAGAAGTGTTTTCTCAGCTTTAATTTTGTTTTCTATATTCACTAGAACTCTTACCAGAATAGGTTATATTTTTACACATCATTTCTTTGAAAGAAAAGCTAATATATTTTTAATAGTGGATTTAATTGTTACGCTATTATATTTGCTAATTACAGTCCTAGCTGAAACTAAATATAATATTCTTTAAATTTAAAAATGACACCTAGACATGAATATTGAACCTGGGACCTTTGTCTTAGTACACCAATGCTCTACCATTGAGCTATCCAGGAGTCGTCCCTTGCTCAGGGTCATTCTTCACTCAGATTTTAAGGCAGAGTCTGTGATGGACGGGTGGAAATCATTAACTACATTATTGTGTCTGATCAAATAAGATCACGAACTATCAGATAATGCAGCCACCTTGACTCAAGTTTGGTTTTGCTGCCAATAGCACAATGACAACTGTACGATTGCCCATATCTGATAGCTCGTGATCTTAATTTATCACATATATGTAGCTGATGATTTCCGCACGTCCATCACAGATTCTGCCTTAAACTATGAGGTAAGAATAACCCTGAGCATGAGCCACTCCTGGATAGCTCAGTAGTAGAGCATTGGTGTACTAAACAGAAGGTCCCTGGTTCAATTCCCATGTCTAGGTGTTATTTTTTACTTTAATACTAATGTTGTTTTATATTGAATCTTAATATATTCCAGGATAATGATGTTGATGCGATCCATCCTGGTTATGGTTTTTTGTCAGAGCGATCAGACTTTGCAGAGGCAGTTATTTCTGCTGGTCTCAGGTTCATTGGTCCATCTCCTCGCGTGGTTCAACAAATGGGAGATAAGGTGGCCGCCAGACAGGCTGCTATCGATGCAGGTAACACCATTCTGAATATGGACAAACAGTTTTTCACTCAACTGAGTAATTAATATTTAAACTTTTTTACTAATTTATTTTGAACAAATTTCTTAAAGATATACACTGTAGTACATATTTGTCTACTAGTGTTTTATGTGTTGGTTTGAATAGGTAGTACTTTTTTACCGTGTCTCACTACTTGTTGAGGTTATATGCATATTTGATAATTACTCCAATGAGGTATGAATGAGGAAGTAATCATTTTCAGGTAATCTTCCCGCATTTGCATGTAAGGAAATGGGAAACCATTTATAAATAACCACTCTAGGTAGACCCTGACCGATATTATAACCTCAATCTCCCCGTCACTAACCAGTCAGTCTAACATGAGAGTGATGCCTTAAACCATTCGGCCACTGAAGAGGGTAGGTACATTTTCAGGGTAGCCACTAATTGAGAAATTTGGGAAAACTGGGAATTTTTCTTGAATTTAGATCATCGATAAACCTGGGTAAAGTGCTTAAATTTTGTTGTATATCAGGATTTTTCTTTTAAATTAAAAACCTTTGTTCGAAGGTGTGACCAATAATAAGTTATATTAATTTTTTTAACTCAATTTTTTATTAAATTTCTTGAAAAATCATATTAGATTTCTTAAAAAAAATCATACTACTTAACATGTTTAGCATTAATATGGCTGCAAACATATATTTTTTAGTTAATCAGTCATCTAATTTTCAAAAAATTCCACCAAAGAATCTCTTCTAATATTTTCTAGAAACAATTAATAATCCAAAAATGTTCAGGTGGAGAGCACTCTAAATAACTTAGGGGCACCTAAATTTTACTGGGGAAGAAGCTTTTTATAAAAAGTTTTTTTACTAACGCCTTAAAATAAAAGTGTGATAACGAAATAGAGTAATTTCATGGCCATACCATTTTTTGGGTTGGGGCAAGGTATTTTCTATATGGTGGCTCGTGATGAAGTCTCCCAACAGGAGATAGTAAGGATTGTTTTTGAACAAAGATCCATCTTTAAGTAATTTAAAGTATTTTAAAACATAATTGTGGTTTGCACTGTGATGCATTTGGTAAGACTCCTAATATTTTACTAGCTTAGGCATTGGGTAGAGATTATCAATATTAATATTTGCTCAGGTATTAACATTTGGTGGTGTGTTGAACAACTCTTACAAAACATTTAGAAACATTTTTTCAGAGTCTCACACTCAAAGGAACAGCCTTTTAAAAATTGAGAAAATCATTGTATTTAGCCAGAAAACCAGGAATCAAACTGTAACATTAGTCTATTGTTAGTGTGGCCACCTTGATTTTAAATACATAAAATGCAACATATGATTAAGCACCAGAATATCCAAAATGAAATTATGTTTGTATTATAGCTAGAATCAAATAAATGAAGGAACAAATTAAAGATTATTGTCAGGTGAAAAGTAAAAACCAAGTTATTAACTAAACAAGTAATTACAGAACCTATTAACTAAACAAACACTCTTTATACTGTAGTTGATTAAATGGTCAAAGGTGGTTGGTGTATAAAGTATACTTTTACAAAACAGCCAAGAAAGAATAGCTAAACAAACATAAAAAGAGTAATATTACTGAAACATCTGAGGAAGGATGCAAGATATATCATTAAGGACTTTTCCACAACAACCAAAGAAGGAGGTTGGAATTATCGATAAAGTAAGCGAGACAAGCTGGAACATAGATTTCTGCAATTGCCAAGGAAATATATTAAAGGGAGTAAGATATACATTTTTAAAATGGCTAAGCTCTAAGATGGATTGGATCTTAATAATAAGGTCTGGAACTTTGCAACAAATAAAGAAGCAAGGAAAAGTTCTTGCCAATAAACCTATTGACTGAACTGGAAGTGTTCAAATAAGCAAATGAATCAACGCTCTCTGCATTGAAGGTTTGGAAGAATGATCTATTTATTAAAAAGACTACCAAGATGTCTCCTTGTACATTTTTATATAAGAAAGTTTGTGTCTTTGATTATTCATCATGAAGCTCTGAACCTTTAGGTTAAGTTACAGTCTTGATATATACATCCTTTGGCACATATTCTTAAATACATGAATTATAGTAAACAAACTTAACACCCACGCTAGAACACACACAAGGACTAAGGCATCAGTCTGGTCTCGTATGGGTAGCTACTGGAGAGGTTCAAATACCAGCAGAGAGTACCAAGGTTTTTTAACACATGGCTTACTAATCATTTGGGTTATACACATAGGTATTAATTACAATAGTAATTTTACGGATTAGAAAGTTTATAATTAGAGGAAATGTACCAGCATTTGTGTGAAGGGAGAGTGGAAAACAATTTTGGGGAAAATACTCGATACACCCAACTGAGATTCTAATCTTAATCTCTCTGTCATCGGCAGTAGAATCTAGTGTGAAAGTAGCGCCTTAGACCATGTGGCCATCAAAGGGAGTCTCTCACATATATTGTTAGGGTAATATTCATCATAAGCTAGTGTGCCATTTCAACTGTTTGAACTATCCTTTTGTCCCTGCGTGGAGGGAGAGCCTTTGAAGACTTGTTTAAACTTGTTCATAACTATTAGTAAAGAGAAAAGCTGTTTTTCAGGCAGGTTTGCTAAATAGCGGTCAATGCAGATTTGATCATTGTTGTCCCCATTTAACTTGTCACGTGACTCTTAGTAAATAAAGGGAAGAGCTATATTTAGGCAGGGTTAATAAATAGCGGTAAATACAAGTTTGATCATTGTTTTCCCCACTTAACTTATTTAATAGCCCAGGATAACCTTATATGCAGTGTACAGTTTAGGGGGGAGATTGTTTTAAATATTTGTGTACTGATCTATCTTTTGATATAATGCTATCCATCTTTATTCTCCCTTACAGGTGTAGCGGTAGTCCCTGGGACCCCAGGCCCTGTCACAACGTCTGATGAGGCCAAGGAGTTCTGCCTTAAACATGGTCTCCCAGTCATCTTCAAGGCTGCTTATGGTGGTGGAGGACGAGGCATGAGGGTGGTTCGCAAAATGGAGGTTAATAGTTCTGTCAAATATTTCTATTTTCTCCTCAAGCAAAATTTTTCTACATATATATATTTTTTAAATGATTAATCACAAGTGTGTTAACTATTAATGACTTGATATAAGTGTATATGATGAATAGGGTACATTTTAAGGAAATGTAGCAATATTCACATTAGGATAGGATGAAAAACAGTGTTGTGAGAAAAATCTCACTTGATCTTAGTTTGAGCTAACGATACAATTAGACACCCAACTCATGTTCTAGTGAACACCCAACTCAAACGATCCGTGTGGCTATTCAACGTGTTCAACTCTGGGATGAGTCATTACATTGATTTGAATTGTTGAGGTATTCCCTCGCCCCTCCCCCCTCTTGTCTATCTGGACTTCATACATTCCTCATAACACAGCATCTCACTCTGTGCCTTAAGTATATAAGCTAGTAATAAGCTAGTAATAGTAAGCTACACTTATTTTCTCCTAATTCAATTTATATTTTCTTTGTTTATTTTGTCTAAATCCTTGCAAATTTTTTTACAAATCATATATTATTATTTTATGTTAAAGTCATATACATCCACCTTTACCCTTGAAACGAGATATTTTGTTTTTAAATAAGGAAGTGGAAGAAATGTTCCAAAGGGCAAGTTCAGAGGCAGCCGCAGCATTTGGAAATGGTGCCATGTTTATTGAGAAATTTATTGAACGGCCGAGGCACATTGAGGTGCAACTGCTTGGTGACAGAGCGGGCAACGTGGTTCACCTTTACGAGAGGGACTGCTCTGTGCAGAGGCGACACCAGAAGGTGGTGGAGATAGCACCTGCGCCTAATCTTGACCCCAAGGTTAGTACAACATTAAAACACTACCACTACAAAATAGGTCTAATTTGACTAAACAGCAAATATAAAAATATATTATAATATATAGAAATAATTAGTAGTAGAGAAAAATAATTACAATATTAAATATATATTTATTTAATACTTAGATCTTCGAGATATCTCTTGAGCTAAACGTTTGATTTGAGTGGTTTTGCTAAAAAAAAAATTGTCATAAATAATTAATGAGAATAGTCTTTTTGCGTGAATCATAATCAAATTTCCAGCCTTCCACCGTGTTTCCTACTCTAATCGCTTCCATTCTTTTCCTCTCACTTGCACACTTTCTCTTACTTCTCCTCCCTTATTTATTTTTCTCACTTGCAGTCTTTATCCCACACACTTCATCTCTATCACTCTCTTTGGTATTCTCCTCTTTATCATCTTCATTACATGATCATACTATCTCATGTACTCCCTGTATCCTAATTCTCTCCTAAATAACTTCATTTCTAATCGTTTTTCTCCTCGTGGCAACCAACATACTCCCCACAAACTTCATTACCATGGCCTCCACTTTCCTAAACTCTTTACTATATTTTTGCTGCATATGTGACTATGAGTATAAAGTACGATACAAACAACACTTCCTTACACTTTGAGGACACTTCTCTTATTTATAACAGGTCTCTTGCACACCTATCGAACAACTCCTCTTACTGGCTTCTTATTAGACCCTCTCTACTCCCACCCTTCGTCTCATTCACGCTTCTAAGATATCTTACAATCTTTACTTTTCTCAGCTCTAACCCATCCAACTTTATAGCTTTACTAAGCCTTATGCTCTCCCTTGTCATTATCATCACTTCATACCTCACCATGATAAATTTCATTTCACACTCTTTCACTTCCTCATTCTATTCCTGTAGCTATCCCTGTACTTCCTCTTTCTTCTGCCCCCATACTATCAAGTAATCGGCAAACATCATGACTTTCATTCTTTTCTCCCCGAGTTTTCCTGCCACTTTATTCACAATCATTTCCATTACCATTACAAATAGTAATGGTGAGAGGGCACTCCCATGCTTACCTCCATTTTTTATTTGAACCACTCTCTCCACCTCTTCTCTTTCTTAACACAAATCATGCTATCCTCATACATGCTCTTCACTCTCATCACAAGTACTTTTTTTCCATTCGAACCTCCTCCATCGCTTTCCAGAATGTATTTATATCCACTCTATTATATGCCTTCCCCACGTTCATGAATATTATTTCCAATTTCTTTCCAAATTCTTCCCATTTTCTTTCTTATTTTATTCCAGTATCTTCTCACATATTTTTCTACATTGGCATATCAGTGTTATTTTACTATAATTCGAACAACTTTTCCGTCTTCTTTCTCAAAAATCATTACTATAATTCCCTTCTTCCAATACCCTGTTTTCCTTCCATATCACTTTCAGCACCTTGTTTAACTTGTGTTTTCCTTCCATATCACTCTCAGAACCCTGTTTAACTTGTGTTTTCCTTCCATATCACTCTCAGAACCCTGTTTAACTTGTGTTTTCCTTCCATATCACTCTCAGAACCCTGTTTAACTTGTGTTTTCCTTCCATATCACTCTCAGCACCCTGTTTAACTTGTGTTTTCCTTCCATATCACTCTCAGAACCCTGTTTAACTTTGTGTTTTCCTTCCATATCACTCTCAGCACCTGTTTTAACTTGTGTTTTCCTTCCATATCACTCTCAGACCTGTTTAACTTGTGTTTCCCTTCCATATCACTCTCAAACCTGTTTAACTTGTGTTTTCCTTCCATATCACTCTCAGAACCCTGTTTAACTTGTGTTTTCCTTCAATCACTCTCAGAACCTGTTTAACTTGTGTTTTCCTTCCATATCACTCTCAGAACCCTGTTTTAACTTGTGTTTTCCTCCATATCACTCTCACACCCTGTTTAACTTGTGTATTCACGCTTCTCCTGCAGCTCCTATATTTCTACTGTTAATTCCTTCACTCCTGGCATTGTTCCCAGTTTCATCCACTTTAGTGCATCCTACACCTTTTCCATGTGTGACCCGCTCCTCTGCTTCACTCTCATATTCCTCCTCTTGTATTGATACTCTCCACAAATAAAAAATAACATATATCATATAAACTCACAAGTTTGGCAGAAATCAAGAGATTAAAATATACATTTATACTTTCAAAAACATAGATGTTAGATAATGCAGATCTTCATTTTTGCTTCTTTTGATGTTTAAATTATTATTTTTAAATGCTAAAATAGGATATTTAACTTTGCCTTCTGTATATCAAAATGTTTAATAACACTGACTCTATCTCATTGTAGTTTCAAAGCCTAGATTACATCTTTGATTTTCTAAGAAACTAATTTGAAAGAATCTCCATACTGGTTTAGAAGCAAGAAGGTTTACAAGTGATTCGAAGTTCATTCTAAATGTGTTTCCAGATCCCATTGACCCTTAGATTGAGCTAAGCGCTAGATTTTAATTTTATAATTATGATAATATACTCGAATGTTAATGGCTAAGATGTATATGTTGTTCTGCCAAATTTCTTATGTTTCATTCTTCATTGAGTGACTAGTCGTGGAACAATTAAATATCCTATGCTAACAGCAAAGCTGTTTAACTTGACTTCTCCCCTCTTGAAGTTACTTGGTTTGGATCCAAACTATATAACCTAAGTAGAGGTATTGTAAAGTACTGTAGGGATATCAGTAGGTGTTGTGTCCCAGGATTATTAGTGTGTTAAATATCAGCCTTTAAGAATACAAATTTAAAAAAATAAACTAGAATGCTTTTTTGACCAAAAAATAGGTAAACAGGCTATCAGCTGTTATAGGAAGTGGAATGACATTTTAACCTCTATTGTTAAAATTATGTGCACTATTTACATTCTTATAAATAATTGTACGTTTCTACTGTTTTTAATATTATACCAGGCCGCCACCGTGGTTCGGATTCCACGATAAACTGTAGGTCCTTCATTTCATCTCACAATCACCCTACCATTACACATTAGCGTAAGTGGTATAACCCGAACGGGTAGTAAGACGCGGTGCTAATAATAATAATAATATTTTAATATTATATTTGGATGAGGGTAACTTTTTCCAAATATAATATTATATACCTCAAAATAGTGAAGAGAGCTTTTTCTCAAACGTTATTTCTACTATTATTTTAAACACATATTGTTTATTTTACAAATTACCAGACAATGATATTAATAACTTAGGTTCGAGATAAAATGACAGCTCAGGCAGTGAAGTTGGCAAAGCACGTGGGCTATGAGAATGCTGGCACAGTTGAGTTCCTAGCAGATGAGACGGGCAACTTCTACTTCATTGAGGTGAATGCTCGGCTTCAGGTGGAGCACACTGTCACCGAGGAGATCACAGGGTGAGAGAATTCTCCAAATTTTGTCTCAACCACAGAGAAGTCGAATACAAATCTCCATTTTACTCAGAAATCTCAAAATCGAATTTTAATCTTCATAATTATAATAGCATATACTTCCACTTTAGTATTATTTTTTAACTTCTGTTCTACCTTCTTCTTAACATAAAACATTTACCTCTTAAAGCTAAAAGAGATTTCCCTTATAAAGATATTCATTTAAGGGTTAATTAATGATTTGGGATCTGGTTGTTAAGTTTCTCTTAAAATCATGTTGGACTAAATCACCAATAAGCAGTTTAATATCTCTTTAACAAATTAAAACTACAAATTTAATAAAATATATTGAATTTTGAATGTCCATTGAGATACCATCTTCACCTTCATTTTCACTCAAAACCTTTGAAATATCAAATTAAAATAAAATCTTAATAGGCCATTACTTCCTTGTTTACTTTGTGGCATGAGGAACCCGAAAGTTCATTGCCACACTTAAAAAAGTATTCCACCTATACCTATCTTGAACTAGCTCTCTCTATGCATTGCTCTTTATAATACCCTGTCTCTTTAAGGTCCTTTCTAAAGTTACCCTCCCATCTGCGTCTAGGTCTTCCCAATGGTCTCAAGCCAATGGGTTTGCCAATCAATACCCTGAACACTGTTTTAGAATTTTTCATTCACACTACATGTCCTGCCCACTGTAATATATGAGACTTGACTATCTTAACAATGTCTTGTGGTGAATACAGGGTATGTTACTATCATTATATAACACCCTCCACTCCCCAGTAGCCTCATCTCTTTTTGGGACAAATATCTTCCTAAGCCCTCTGTTTTTGAATACCCTAATTTTTTCTTTGTGATGTAAGGTAAGAGACCTTGTTTCACACCCATGTAGAACAACTGGTAAAATAATTGTTTTGTATATTCTGAGTTTTACATTTCTCGACAGTAGGCGAGATGACAGCAACTTACTGACCGAGTAATAGCATCCATTTACATATTTCATTAGTGCATTTAATTATTTTACTGTCGCATGTCTCACTGATCACTCCAGCTATCTGAGGCTCACATTAATTAAAGGACATAAAACTATAAATAAAAGTTTTAAGAAAATTCACACCTTTATCTTAAAGGAGCGTGATTAATCCACAATATATAAAACAGCCTCCATTCAGGATTCAAATGAATTTTGACATTCAACGTTCTAATTGAGAAAAAGATTTGAACTTGCTGCCACTGAGCCATCTCGTCCAATGTTTAAGGATGTTGAGTGAAGTAAAATTTTAAAAAATAAATATTTATATTACATTCAAACACATTAATTAACAAGATATTTGTGTTTATAATTAAATTTTAGGATTTATCCTAGTGATTTCCTGACACTCAGATTATTTTTTTCTGATTTAAGTCAATTTTTGTAAATTTCATTTTCACTATCTAATTTTGTTTTCTAAATTATAGATCTATAAGATTAAATATTTCAGAACATCTCTAATTTACCATTAACATCTCATCATTTATTTTTGGACATTTATTGTAATGTGCAATACATTTGTTTCATGTTTAGTGTAAATCATAGTTGTTTTGTTTGTATCTCCATATCAGAATTGACTTGGTGCAGTCACAGATCCGTGTGGCCGAAGGAATGACACTTCCAGAGCTCGGCATGACCCAAGACAAGATTATACCCCAGGGATCTGCCATACAATGTAGAGTGACCACCGAAGATCCTGCTAAAAACTTCCAGCCTGACACTGGAAGAATAGAGGTACTACCAGCATATTTACACTCAAAGACACAAAACCAGAATTCTACATTTTGGCTTACAGTTATTTTAGTTTGAGGTTGAAACAAACGACGTAAAATTTCAGGGCCTTACTATACCTTTTATATTTTCAAATAAATCAAATTATAAACAACCATACAAATATTAGCTCAACTAAAAATATTATCTATCCTTTCATTATTTAATAGCCAAAATTATTGTGGTTAGTTTTTATTTAGACACTTTCATTATTAAAGTAATTGTTTTGATTTATATTACTATTATTTACCTCTTGACACTTTCACTATTAGAAGAGTTCTCTTTCATTTAGGTTTGTCTTATTGAGGTAACTATGTTAATTCTAGAGCAGACACAACATAGAATGGTATGGCCTACAATTTGTCATTGTGAAAGAGGAGATGCAAATTTAACCAACCATAAAAATAAATGGTCATGCTAGTAATAGAATTGAAGACCCTCAACTCATTTGGAAGACACGTTATCAACTAAGCTAAGGTGTTGAATGGCAGTTAAATTAGAATGTTAAGTTTGGGGACGTAAAATATCTTGGAAGCGTGATTGAGATGAAAGATGGAAGTAGAGAGGATCTATTGAGAAGAGGAGAACAGGAAGAGTTGTTCTATGGGTGCGTAAGAAACCTGCCATGGAGAAGAGGAGTCCTCTTGAACTGTAAGGAAGTGTTGAACAGAGCGAACTTTGTACCCATTGTCACACATGCAGCAGAAACATGGACAGTGAATGTAAGAGAGATGAGGAAATTGGAGGCCATGGGAATGAGGTTTGTGAGGAACATGTTAGCTGTCATGAGGAGAAACAAGATTAGGAATTAAGTAGGCCAGGAAAGTGTGGGAGTAGAGGAAGTAAATATGGTAGTAAAGGAAACAAGACTGAGATGTTATGGGCATGTAATGAGGATGGGGAAGGATAGGATGCTAAAGAAAATTATGGAAATAAGTTAAGTAAGAAAAAGAGTCCAAGGGAGACCAAAAAAAGGGATGAGAGTAGCAGATAACGGAAAGTGTTAACGTGAGAGGATAAGAATTGAATCATTTAAAGTATGAATAATGATGGAAGGATAGAGGAAGCTAGAGATATTTTCCTAAACTGACCGGCCACAGTTTGGAAACAATTGAAAATGGTGGTGGTGGTGATGATGATTATGATGATTTTGTGAATTTACATTTTGCCAAACATTAATATTTTCCTTGAACTTAAGTAGTTGTAAATGAGTTGCAATTTTTTTTTTACTGAAATTGTATTCTTGTTCACTCAGGGGCAGACTAAGGGTAACTTTTGCTACAAGCATAAAATATTTTTGGCACCCCCACTCCCCTCGCCCCCCTTGCGCCCTCTCACAAAAATCTGTGAGAGCACCCCGTTCCCCCCTCACAAAAGTCCTTTATCCGCCTCTGGTTGTGGGGTATTGGGGGGTCACTAAGCTGGTAGGGAGATATTGTTAAACATTAACATTTTATACAAATAAAATGACTATACCAACAGTATTTGCCATAATTATTGATTGTGTAACGTTGATTTGACATCAACGTTACAAGAATGAAAGATATACTAGCGAATGGACACTATTTGAACAACACCTAGAATAAACAACATTGTACTCACCAAGAAGTGCCCCGTTTCTCGGCTAGTGTGTCTCAACTCTCGTAAATCAACTTCCCTGTTCGCGAGCACTTTTTCTGCACCGAGTGTGAAAACTGACTAAAAGAGTGAAAGGTATGGCAAATTGAGCGTGAGGTCGCCCATTGCATCATGGGACTAACCTCGTGATAGACACGTGACGTTCTACGCGCCCCTCCAATGATCTGGTTGTTTCCTTGGTAACTTACGACCCCTTCCCTCTGTTCCGTGTGATTGTTCTTTGATGTTCTTTTGTTTCCCCTATGTTCCCCTCCCCTCAGAGAATAACGGCTTATATACGGGTTCAGTTTGTGGTGTAAGATCACTTCTTGATTCAACTGTGTCATACGACAATCACATTAGGACAGGATGATTCTAAGGTATAAATTCTATTTCGGCCTGTACACATCAAAATTATCTTTGGAACTTATATTATTCATTTAAAAGAAATCTATGCTGGGTACAAAATTCTATTTCGGCCTGTACACATCAAAATTATCTTTGGAACTTATATTATTCATTTAAAAGAAATCTATGCTGGGTACAAAATTCTATTTCGGCCGGTACATTCAAAATTAACTTTGGGACTAGTATTATTTATTTTTGGATTACCATTATATATTGTCTTTTGTAAATATGTTAGATCACGAGGAAAGGTATGCCCGGCATGGCATAAAATATTCTAAATATTAATGTAGGTAATATTTGTAGAATCCCTTTTTTGCCCTTCTGGATCTACAAATAATTGTCATTTATGGTGAACTTTACCTTTTGTAATGTCACTCTAAATCTACGTAAGGCGTGTTGCCTACCTAATGTGGGAATTGTTATAGCCCGTACGGCTATGTAGTTTTTGGTATTTATTGTATATTTATTTTTGGAGGATCTCTCTGTGTATTGTGGTAAACTTTGATTGCCAATAATATTTTCAAGTTAGTTAATACAACTTCGCTATTGTTGTGCGGACGGTTGGCCTGTGGTGGCTAGATGTTGTATTCATTGTATTGCGGATTGCCGCAGAGACCCTAAGGGGCCATGGATTTAACTTGGTAATAATCTTTAGGTCGTATATAACCTTTGTTATGACAACGATGTTATTATGGGCATAACCTATGTTGTTACGACAACTGTATTATTATGGGCATAACCTATGTTGTTATGACAACTGTATTATCAGGGGCATAACCTATGTTGTTAAGACAACTGTATTATTATGGGCATAACCTATGTTGTTACGACAACTGTATTATCATGGGCATAACCTATGTTGTTATGACAACTGTATTTTTATGGGCATAACCCAATATTCTACATATATATATATTTAAAAATATCTATTTATTCATTGTTGTTACTTACATTTGCATATATCAATTGTTATCTTTTATAATAAACATTCTTATAACTCAATGCAACCTTTTAATTTACTAATTCTAGGTAAATGAGTTATATCTTTAAACATAAGATTCTCGACCTCCTCCCCTTTGCTCATAGTACCAACATGGCGGATGATTGTTAAAGAGAGTTCATGGAAGCACAATCGCTGTATAAGCCAGAGAGAAAGGCCTATTCACTTTTATGCAGTCCTGTCAGCTCCTCTGCAATTTATCATTTGTTATTGTTTATATGTTCATTTTGCTCTTGTGTAATGTGCGCCTGCCCTTATCTATTAGAGGATAAGGAGGGCGGTACAATAGTTATGAAATTCCGCCCACGGCAGTCATTGGCACCCCAAGCGGCCGCTTGATTCACTTGCACCTTAATCTGCCTCTGTGTTCACTTAATATTAATAATAGGTTAGGTTATTTTTGAAACATGGTGATATCATAAACTCAAATCATAACATTTTGATTACATATTTCACGAAAATTGGTTACTTTAATCAGGTACCATAGCAGTAATATGAATGTTATATTTATCTTTTGTAGGTGTTCCGCAGTGGTGAGGGTATGGGTATCCGATTGGATGGCGCCTCAGCATTTGCAGGTGCCATCATCTCTCCCTATTATGACTCACTGTTGGTGAAAGTGATATCACACTCTGGAGATTTATCAGCTGCAGCGTCCAAGATGAACAGAGCTCTTCGCGAGTTCAGAGTCAGGGGGGTCAAGGTAAGCTCTTTTATTTATTATTAATGAAGATTCAACTCTATTTTTCAACTTTGATTTTATTAATTTTGACATTTTTTCGTTTTGTTGGTTTATGGGTTTGTGTAAAATCTTTAATAAATTCATAGGCATTTTATTTGGGTACCCGTATAAGCCAAACGACTTTAGGCTAACTGACTTTTTGTAAAATTAATTCTTAGGCCATTTATTTAAAATGTTTTTATGTAGTCTTCGGAAACATTCGCTATGATTTGTAGTGATGTAACTAATCAATATAAAATGAATAACCCTCTTGTATGTAGGCCTAGCTTAGAAAAGGGAAGCATTTATTTATTATTGGAATGTTACTATCATTAATTTTCATGTAAATCAATAATATCAATCATAATCTGCAAATTAAAAGGTCAAGTTGTCAGTTTCATAAAAATATATTTTACGTTTTGTTTCGTGCATGAGCTATAGAAATATATAAAGGATACAATGATGTTTAAATATGTTTTAGTGTGTATTATAATATCAAAAACGATAAAATGATATTTAAAGATGTTTAAAAATAGCCATTTTAACTATCTAAGTCTGGTGTTGGTTGTTTTTTTGTTTGTTTGTTTTTTCAAATAATGTGTTTTGATATAAATTTTATAAAATAGTAACACAATACAAATACAGAGAGTTCAGTCATGTTTTCATGCTACCACATAATTTTGAAGGAATGATATTTCAAAGTAATGTTTTGTGTAGTCCATCTATATTTTCACATTTCTTAGAAATACAATAAGTTCAATTATATTCCAATTTTGCTACTTAATTTTAAGGCATTCTATTTCATAGTAATGTTTTGTGTGTTCCATCTATCTTTACACATTTTTATATCTCTCTGACACTTTCTTTCTCTCTCTTTCTCTCTCACACACACACACTCACACTCACACAATCTCACAAATCTTCTCTCATTTTGTCTCAGACTTTTTCCCTCTCTCACACCCTCTCGCCACTCACAAACATTATTAAACAATCTTTCACAAATTATATTCATCATATTCACTCTTAAACTCTCTCTAAGCTCACTCACTTTCTCTCACATTTTCCCTATCTTTCAAACACCCTCTTTGTCTCAAATTCTTTCTCAAACTTTATCTCAATCAAACTATCTCTCTTTGTCTCAAACTCTCTCTCAATCTCTCTTTCTATAGACTCTTGGTCTCTAACTTTCTCTCTCAAAGTCCTCTTATATGCTCTCATATTTTCTTTTTCTTTCACATAATACCTCTCACAGTTTATTTCCCAAAATATTACTCACACTCTCTCTCTCTCTCTCTCTCTCTCTTACACACATTTCCTCACATATTTTATCAGGCACTCTCCCTCACATACTCTCTCTCACACTTACACTCCAAGCTAAAAAAAATCTTCATGTAGAGTTAAAATTTCTTTAGTTCAGTAACCTTAGATGAAAATCAAGTGTCACTTCAGAAAAATGTTGAGTGAGCTGAATATTGGTTTCCACTTTCATTTTGTCTCAATAAATAAGTTGTCAAAAGTCCCCATCATTCGATTGTACACATACAATTTTACTTCACGTAAAAGTTGCTGAAAATGGAGTTATTTATTGGTTTTCGCTAATATCATCATTCCTAAGATCGAAAATGTATGTACAAAAAAGTAGTTTAGTGTTTTGTGAGCTACTGATCTATTGTTTTTATTTGTAGAACTAAGATTATAGGTTTGTGACGTGTCAATGTTTTTAGAAATATTGCATCACATCAGCTGTGCTATCTATATTCAGATAACACAACTAACAGTACTTTTTACTTTCTGGAGATACCCGAAGGTTTTCAATTTACATTTTAGGCCAAATTGACCTTAGGTCAAATGACTTTTAGGCCAAATGACTTTTGGTTTCATTTTCAGGCCAAATGACTTTTAGCTAACTGCCTTTTATTTTGCTGTTAATCCATTAAGAGTAATTACCTATTGGTTTATTGCTACAACTACAATGCACAAATGAGCCTTAAAATGTATAAAAAAATGTCATTTAAAACCTTTTTTGATGGCTAAAAATGTTTTAATCTTTTTCATAATATGTTTGACTTCATTGGAAATTTCATAATATATCTTAATTAATTACAAAAACAACTATAAACTTAAACAGAACAAGACCTATAGCTTTTATTAGCTTTAGTTAGATTATTGAGTTAGATTATATTGTGAATTATGCAAATTTTCATTTTTATACTCATAAAACTTAAAATTTGGTGTATATTTTACTTTAAAAACATAATTATAATATAAAGATCTCATATTACAAAGTCAACAAGTGATACTCCTAATGTTAGCAATAAGTATAAATCAAAACAGGGGAGATTATTATCTTTAATACAAATTATTTACCAAGCAGTTAATATGATATCTACTAATCTTCTCATCCATCTTCAGACAAACATTCCGTTCCTGTTGAATGTGTTGGAAAACCAAAAGTTCCTCAACGGCACAGTAGACACCTACTTTATCGATGAGCACCCTGAACTATTCCAATTCCAACAATCGAGGAACCGCGCTCAGAAACTTCTCAACTACATCGGCACAGTTCTTGTGAATGGGCCATCCACTCCGCTAGCCACGGGCTTGAAGCCTGCAGAGATCCACCCTCATGTTCCCGACGTACCTTTAGGTAAAATTTGGGCAGGGAAGGCATGGAGGTGAGAGTACGGTGAGTCGAGATGAGGGGTGTGTATTGTTTCTTAATTAAGGAAACACATCTTGACTGTCAAGCAATAGGGGCTTTGAATTAAAAAAAATAGTTATAACATTCCCATTCATGCTTTTGTGATGTTTTAGCACGAAGCTTTTTTATACATCTAACCCATAGGCTATTAATGGCTTAGTATATAAGGAGGTAAGATTGAGGAGGGTATGTAAAGAAAATGCAGTAGTTTTCACCTGAAGAGAAAGGGAAAATCACAACAGGGAATTGCAGAAAATTCTTCCCCATAGCACCTTGCTGCAACATGAACTATTTAAAACCTAGAGCCGAACCCACTGGTGTCAAGGCAGCTCAAAAAGCTATTAATTTCTTAGTTTATCAGTGAAGGAGCGAGATTAAGTAAGAGAAACTGCAGAATTTATTCACGGAGGTAGGATGTTATGTTGAGTAAGATCCTTAAACTTTATTGGCAGAGCCAATCATGTCAGTCTTTTGGTAGTGACTAAATTAGTACAAAAGTTCCAAGAGAGATCGCAATATTGTTGTACTAGTTAGTTAAAACTCATAACATGATGGTTTTTAGTGTACAACATTTTAAAACTGGAGCTGTAATATTGCCCCGGAATTGTAAGTAAACCTTTTAAAATGGTATTATGTATAAAATTATAAATATGAACCACACACTCTCCATATCTGCTTTTCTTCTACTCATTGTCCACCAAATTAATAATGTGTTAAGTCTTTTTTTTTTCTCTAGACTCACATGACCATGATTTAATTACACTCCAATCAATCATGTTGAAAATTTTTTTGACTCTTTCATCTGATCCTGATTTTGTATTCATCACAATTATTGGGAAATAAGATGCAGGTGAAATTTCAGGAGATTTCATAACTAAGTATTTTTAAACTAGAGATACGTCAAATCCTAATCTTAGATTTGATTTTGAATCCTCAATTCTTTAAATATTCAGTTTTAGTTAAAGTGAAAATAATTAAAATATAATTTTTTTTAAATTGTTTGGTACCACTGGTAAATGAAATTTCATGTTCATGTCTATTACGACATAGACATTAAAGAGAACACTTTTTTTCAGTAAATCAATTACATTAATAAAATATTGTCCTTTCGTATGGTTTTATGATCTTCCCAACTTGACAGTAAAATTTATTTTACCAATTGCTTTGAATTTTTATTTGAGGTCAAGGTCTTAATAATTGTATTCAAAAGACTTTCAAGATTTTAGAATCTTGATGCCAAACTTTATCTATCAAAAAAGGGAAATGTGTTGGTGTGAGCAGATAAAAGAGATAGGCAAAGATAGACAGAGAGGAGGAGCTATAATCAGAACTATGGGTTGACTAGGAGTGCAGGGAGGGGAAGTGACAACTTTTCATGGTTACAGTTAAATGTTTTACGAATGGCTATGCAGAGTGTTTCATAATCCAAGGCACCATGCAAAAATAAAAACTCCAAGGTGTAAGCCCGAGATCAAGCTATAACTATCGAGTGGCCGCCAAAGTTAGCGATGCTAGTGCTAACACTTATGATAGAGTGTGTCACATTGTCAGCACAACAAACCCTCTTGTCTTTAATCTCAGTTTTCTAGACGTTGTCTATTTATTCATGTAGCTCCTCATTTGTCCTCACGAGGTTGAGTTTGACCCCATTGTTTCACAGAAAAATTCTTGAAGTGCTGGGGATTGAACCCGGTACCTCTGGATCTGTAGCCAGAAACTCGTTTCCTAGCTGACATAAATATTTTACCCTAATGTATAATACACATTAAAAGTGTTTTTAATGTTATAGGCGGTACGAGTTATGTATAATTTAAAAAACAGTTCTCTGACTTATTATAAGTTCCATCACAAAAAGGAGTGTTATTGAAATAATGCAAAATAATTTGTTGAATATAATATATAATTTCTTTTATTAAAGTTGAAAGAAAAATAAACTATAATTCTCTTTGATTTCTTAGAGTTACAAATATACGTCTTGTAAATTGAAGAGAGTTATTCTAGTTCCATTGTGATCCTGTTAATGTTCTTTCATTGTCATACTATTTTCAAATGTTGGATCAGATGACTATATTAGAAACAAATACTGTCACTTAAAATTATACTCAAAAATGTTCTTCTGAAAATTTCTTGGTGATTTTTAGTAACAAATTTAAAAATAGCAATGAAAAGAGTTCTTATGCGTATGTTGCATGTTTAATGCTGGCATTAATTCTGATAGCTCCTGTTTGTTTGTTTGTTTGTTTGTTTCTAATAGCCAGAACTTTTATTTTGAAATAATTTTCCTTCTTGCTAACTCTGCTGAGCTCCCTACTTTTTAACAGACATTTGATACTAGATTTTAGTGTGCTAGAATTGTTTCGGGCTTCTTTGCTTTGCCTTATTGTCAATTTATCAGTTGCATGGAAAAGAATTAAGTAGGAATAGCTAGAAATAATGTTCATTATATTCCAGTTGACAGGTAATTTGTAGTTGCATATAATCATTGTAACTAATAATCCCTGTTGATGATTTAATTGATTTTAAATCTCTATAAAGGTTAAAATCAGGATTGGTATACAACACACTTACCTTAGTGATACTGGAGTATAAATTGTTTAGATAGAACACTAAAAACACACAAACACATCTTGAAGGACAAGCTTTCACTGTCACAGACAACTTCATCAGGTTGAGAGAGTACAATGATGCAGGGTCCAACCAAGAGCATCAATATATTCTCTCGACCTGATGAAGCTGTCTGTGTCATTGAAAGCTTGTCCTTCAAGATGTGTTTGTGTGGTTTTTTTAATGTTCTAACCAGTAATTTTTATTCGAGTATTACCAAGGTAAGTGTGCAGGCTATCCCTCCTAATTTAAACCATGATATATCCCGATGCTGCTTTATTCTAAATTTTTATTTAAAAAAAACTTTTCTTTTTTAAAGTATTTATTTGAATTAAAATTATACTACCATAATATTTTATTGAATACATGTTACAAATTATATAAATTATCTCTAACACAAAATAAAGATAATAAAATAGTGTTGAGATGTAGTTAAACAATAAAAAATACTCTCTCTTGTGGGTATGTAAATTTATTTTTAAAACTATCCATTCAAAATAATACGTGGAAAAATTAAAAAATTGAACTGTGAGTTCATATAAAATTTTATCACTAAGAAAGTTAGATTTTTGCATCTCCAAAAATGAGTATTAATAATATGAAATAAACCTTTTTGTAAAATGTTTAAGGACCTAAAAAACTTTGAAATAGATCTCTTTTTTGTAACATTTTGTAGCAATATCGTTTAAAGATAATAATCACATTATTTACAACGTTCACATTTCCCTAACAGTTAAATTTGATATGGATGTGAGAAACTTTGAAATTTTGACTTGGCTTTGGAATAAATATTAGCTTGGACTTTGCTTCAGAGAAAATTCCAGCTTCAACAATTACGAAGCTTTGTCAATAAAAATAATGACAGCTAAAATACTCAATTTTTGTTAATTATGGACAACTTGTGCTGTTAAAAATTAATATGCATACAAAAAAATCTAAAGTAATTGAATTCTAAGGATCCATTTCCAAAAGCATATTTAGTGGCGCAACTGAGCAGCATGGCAGCAGCGCGGCCAATATTAATCCATATTTTCTGCTAAGATTTCAACAATAAAATGGACTTGACAAAGTACTTGCATTTGTTTTATTACAATTACAAAATACAATTTATTTTAAAATATGGCATTATTGGTACCAAGTTCACCCTTTCTTTTCAACAAAACTAGAAACGGGACAACCGCGTCAGTGGCCACATGGTCTAAGGCACTATTCTCGCAACATATTAGACAGCCGATGACAGGGAGGTCATGGTTCGATCTCGGTCAAGTATAATGAGGGTAGTTTTCCCTAACTGGTTTCTCTCTCTCTTTCTTGTTTCCTCTCTCCCCACATAAATGTGAATACATTTCTTCTAAATTCAACCCTTTTCATCACTGACCTATTAGCGTAATTAGTACATAAGCGTATAACCTGGATGCTTAGTAAGATGACATGATAAAAAAAGAATAGTTTTATGAATTATTTTTAAAAATAAGTAAAGATCAAAACACATTTTACATGTTTTTTCACACGTCAGTAGAATCATTTAACTAATGAAGGAAAATTCTTTGAATTGAAAAATTACATCTGGACACAGCAACTGAACACAGGGCCTTTGGATGAGTACGCCATTACTCTGACCCCTGAGCATTGGTGTACTAATCAGAAGGTCCCGGATCTGATTCCCATGTCCAGGTGTCATATTTCAATCAAAGAATATGATAATTAAACACAGCTATAACAATAACTAACAAATATATTAGCTGGGTTATTCAATCTATCATTATTAAGGAAAGATTAAAACCCATTTTTCAAGCATTTTTGCACGTCGTTCTAATACTTTACCAAGTTATTACATTATAATCTGATATCCCAAATAGTCAGTAGCAACTATCTTTCTCTCGACAATAAACTCTGAGGCTTATTAGTTTGATATTTTATAATGATATATAACCTTTCAATGGCTAGCTTATAGCAACACATGACTCTCTTTTGAAAGAGTCGCTCATATTTCTGCTGTCCGAGGGAACATGAGCATCTAAAGCAATGTATCTACACCCGCGATACTGCGAGAAATAGCTTCGCATGTCATGAGAACAGGCAATCGGGCGCAGCTGCAGTGCTGCTAAATATTCTCATGTAAATGAGCTCTAAGTTGTGATGATAATTGGATTTATCAGAATAAAACTAAATATTACACACACAAATTGTGTAATAAAACATTTTTCAAGTAATTCTTATGGCATAAAATTACATAAATAGCAACAATATAATATTTTTAAAGCATAAAAAAACTAAAAGAAAAATATTCAAACTTTGATTCGTCTTTGAGAATATTTAATAATAATCAATTCTAATTTGCTTCATACTAAAAAAAAATAGTACTTCACACTCCCCTAAAATTTAATAAATAACATGATGTACATATTAAAGAATATAAGTTTTGTGTTCAGTTTTCCGTTTGTACATATTTTTCCCCCTGGCTTGTTTGCATTTTGTTTTAGTTCCCATTGTTTTTTTTGTTTTGTTTTTCTTTTGCACTTTTCCCCAAATATTCCACACTTTATCAACTTTCAGATTTTTCTGCACAAGCAGCCAGCGCAGACAGTGACTCCGAAGGCGATTATGTAGGTTAGTAAACAGAAAACCTTTTCTTAGGATGGAGGGAGATCCATCATTCGCACTTTGGTCACTCACACACGGTTTATTTAATTTTGTGTTTCTCTTATTATAAGTGTACTTATAGCAAAACACAATATTGATGATGAAAATTTGCACCCGTATCAATTTTGAATATTGCTTAAGCAAGTAAATCATTTGATAAATGGTATATATGTACAATATATATTAACTTTTAAACCTAAGGAAGACACAAAGCAAGCTTTGGCAAAGTGTAACGATTATTTTTATTTAAAAAAAATTGAAATTATGTCAAAAATAAATAACTAATTTTATATGGAATTTACCAAAAGTTGTTCTTAAGTAAAGCACATTACGTTAATCTTGGTCAATTCAGACATTGTTTTGTGTGAAAAATAAAAAATATATTATTTGGTAAATAAGTTTACTAAAGTAACAGAAGCAGTAACATCACATTTCAATTGATAGTATTGCCTGAATCTACATATGTAAAAATATGTGGTATCAGTTCACCTATAATTCTTCTACACATGGTATAAGGTAAGGAGGAGGAGTAGGGACAAAAAAGACACTTAACTTACCACTTTCCCCTGTACTTTATACATACATACAAAACTGGTTTTCATTAAATAATTATAAAATATCCTCTTTCCTTTTATGTGTCATTTTTTTAATACCCTTTGATATTTTTATTTTATGTAATGTTTGATGGCTTCCTCTTTTAGGTAATTGCTTTGCATACTTCACACTCCCTCCTAGGATGTAAAAACTAATTTTTCTAGAGGTAAAAGCTTTTATGTATTGTATATTCTATATATAATGGATCTCCTTAGAGGGGTCATCACATTACTTGGCCATATACACCCCAACCCCAACATTTCTACACTTTGGGAGTTAGTATCTATTGTATCTCACATGGTCTAATTATCGCACACTTGTTGACCAACATAACATGTGCTATACACATATTGCACAAACACCGCCCCTTTATACAACCCTCGCTTGCACACCTCTCATCCATGTCCACATGTTGCCATTCCACGCACTGACTGTCCTGTCTCTCCTTCGCAACAACCAGTCTTGCCAACCTCACCCAATAAGTTTCGGTGAGTTTCTAATATATCTATCAGAACTTAGGTCAAAGGATGGGGAAATAACATTTGGTTTCCTTTAAGAAACTTCTAGGGATGTACTCAGGAGAGAGTAAGTCAGGGAATCTGCTTCGCCACTCAGGATTGTAAATCTTACTCTATTGATATATTAAAACGAGTTGATGTTTGCTACTTTTTCACCCAAAAAACATAACACTGACTGTGTGGAAACTCTGCATGTATATAATCGGATATCCAGTTGACATATAGGATGATTAAAATTTAGGTTCACCATTTTGTTTCAATATACCAGCTATAAAACAATACTTTTGACCTTTTTCCTCAGTTATTAAGCTTTCATGCAAAAACTACTAGGCCTATTTTGCTGATTTTTGTAATTTTTTTTTTTTTGTTAACCTAAAGGCTAGTTCAATTTTCATTGGACCATCAGTTTCTCAAATATAGACGTGTTATAAACGCAGCTCATATGAAGAACAGGTAATTAGCTTTGTAGTTGAAATAAAATCTTAAAAGCTCGAGTAAAACTATAAAATATAAAGCTCTGAAGATGTGTCAAATACATAAACTTAATATTAAGGCTAGCTTTATAACCTATGATTCAGAATTAAATCAATATGTTCACATATAAAATTCTTAATCAGCAAAATGTACAAAACTAAAGCTTGCCGCACACTGGATCGAATCAGAATGGAACACATTGAAAATCTTTGACTACCTGCATTTTAATGGAGGCCCACACACAGGATCTAATTAGATAAGAAACATTAAAGTTGGATCAGAACAGAATGAATCACTTTGTCCGCAGGGAATATTTTGACGTATTTTGATTGATTCTGAAGGTATGCTTATCTGTCCTCAGCACTGTACTATTGCATCATATACACTCACATTCAGTTTACACTTGTTGATGTTCGTTTTTTGTTCCTTGACAATTTTTGCTTATTTAAAAAAGAAATGTTTTTGGTGAAAAATAATAAATTTAGTTCAAAAGTACCTACCTTATAATTTATGACAATGCTAACAAACATTTGTTTGACTGTGATAAAAAGGAAAATGCATGGGAGGAAATCTTGGAAATGTTATGTTGCATATACTTTATGTCGTGATGCATTCGAAATATTTCTGAAGCCACTTCTTCTTCCTCTTTATCAGCATCAGCTGCAATGCATTTATCAACCACCAATACCTGTTCTGTTCTTCACTGCTGATATCACTCACTATCACGAAATCAATAAAATTGATGTTCCTTTTTGGTTGCTTTAATCCAACTGACATGAATTGAATTCTGAACCAATGTGCGAACAAAACTTTTCATTTGTAGAGTTCTGATTCCAACCGTTTCGATCTGTTCTGATCAAATTCTGTCTATGGCAAGCTTGATAGATTCAATACATTCGACTCTAAGAAGTAAATTTCTGGATTTGCTGACAGCCATTACTTCTTTGTATAATGTGGCAACACAGAAACATAAGAATTGGGGTTTTCTATTCATTTTGAAAGCCATAGATCCTATGGGATTTGTTCAAAATTGTGTTCCTATCAGTCTTTCCTGTAACTTTTCTCAAAAATCCAATCATTGGCTACTTTTGTTTTACATGCCATTGATAGGCAATATTTTGATAGTGGAATAGACAAACTTAGGCTGTGTGATAATGAGCCTTGCTTTTAATTATTGGTTTAAAATATCTAATTTCCTTAAAAATAGAACCTTCAGCACAAATATAAAATTCGTTATCTGTTTGACATATAAATTATCAGTGCTAAATTGTTTGTAAAATTGCAGTAGCTGAATGGAAACTAAAAGATTTTTGTTAAGAACTAATCAGAATAGTTTTTAAGATCATTTAATTGGTTTTATTAATCATTACATTATTAGAATAAATCAGTGACTTTAGGAAAATACACGTCTTATATTACCAAATCTCAAAGGAATAAAACCCTTATAAAACTGTGTTTACAACTTGTTCATATCTCTAGTGTTCCCAAATGCTGATGACCATTTTGGCTCTTTCTCCATAATGAGTTAGGTAAGAGTTTAATTTTATTAAAAGTTGTTTTGATGGCAACTTGATTATTATTTTTCCAAGGATTTTGTATTTTTAGTGTTTGAAAAATGCTTGTAAAACCCGTTCTAACCCCTAGTAATGTAGTAAATGTCTGGCCTAGTGTTATGCAACCAACTTTATTATTGATCTAATTCCCACATAGTTTATTAATTTAGTTGAATGTCATATACCTACTTAAGTCTTGTTGGATCTGAGGAGACAAATTATGAAATTATTTGGATATCCAACTTGTAGCTAATAGTTTTAAGTTTTCTTTAAAAGGAACAAAGTGCAAATTTAGATCATATTCATTGTTGGGTAATACTAAAGTTATTAATGTACAAAATATTGTTCTATTGACCATCGCTAGTAAAAGGCAACTACTAAACTTTTAAATTATTCAGCCATAACAAATTGTTAACATTACATTTTTTCTGTATTGTGTTATTTCTATTTTTGAATTATTTTGACATAATTGTGTCTTTGGTGACTTACAAGTCTGCCATTTTATTTAAAAAAAAAGTTTCTTGCACATTTCAAAATGTCCCATGAGCCTTAAAACAGCTTGATATGCTAATCTTCAATTTATGTTTTCATTCTCATATTTAAAGTTAAGGAACAAACAATCAGTCCGACACCTTATCTCAGTCGGTAGCGTGTCTGTCTACAGAACTAAGGGTCCTGGGTTTGATTCATGGCATTACTGAAAATTTTATCATTGGTGAAATTTGGTTTCCCCTTTCACATTTATTAATTAACGGCTGAGGGCTGGATGTTGTGTCTCTTCCTGATTTAAATTAATCTATAAGTCGTGTACTAGTATAATCATCATTCAGAAAGTGCACAATAACTCAATTACATTATTTTTTAAAGGCAGCTTTGATCAGTCTTTACATTTCATTTATTATTATGTTTTACTTTGTTTTACTCACAGGCAAATAATCTAATTGAGAGGTTTATAAAGTGTGCCTGGAACATTCCACTAAAATAATGTTTTATCAATTATTGTATGTACATTTATCTTACATTGCCTATGTGACTCTTTATTGTCATATTATACCCATCTTGAACATTTGTCATCTCACTTCAGGCAGGTAGTTTGGTCTGTCATCATATCATTTATCATTATTTATCATTTATCTATCATTTATTATCATCATGGGGAATGCCAGGCCTCCACCGTGGTTCGGATTCCACGTTAAACTGTAGGTCCTCCATTTCATCTCACAATCACCCTACCATTACACATTAGCGTAAGTGTGTATAACCCAAATGGTAGTAAGACGCGGTGCTAATAATAATAATAATAATAATTATCATCATAATTGAAGTTTTACAGTGCATCGACATAATGTCTTTACCACTGTGTTTGTCAATGCAACTTTTCTTTACATACATACCTAATCACGCCGTTCCCTTACAGACTAATAAAGAAACTGTGCATAGAGATAAAAAACAACTACTCCATAATTTATTAATCCTCGCTAACTTTCCCCTCACTTTTCTATCTTTGTATGCTCCCACCCACCTCGGTGGCGTAGTTGGCTAACGCGCTTGTCGTATAGAGCTGGACTGCTGAGGACGGGGAGATCGAGGTTCGAATCTCGGTCGGTGAACTGGGGGTGGTTTTTCCTAAATGGTTTTCCACTCTCCCTCCACGCAAATGCAGGTTCACTTCCTCTAATTCAGCCTTCCCAATTCCCAATCCAGTAGCGTAATTAGTACTTAAAGCGTATAACCCGAACGGGTAGTAAGACGCGGTGCTAAATATTATTATTATTATTATTGTATGCTCCCTTCACTTCAGCAACATCCATACACCGAGTCATACATGCTCTTTTGTTTTTAAACTCATAATGATACTCTTTTTTACACATTCATCTACAACATTTAACCAGGTCCTAAATGGCCTTCCCATTCCTTTTGATCCACACACTCTACCTTCATATATTTGCTTCATCACTCAATCCGCACTCATCCTCTCAACATTTCCATATCAATGTAAGACACTTTTTTAACATCGACCTATTGGATTCCATTTCAAACCGCACTCCTTCAGCTCCCATTCATTACTGACTCTGGCCATACGAATTTTTCCACACACATTTATTAGATATCTAATTCCAACCGCATTCACCTTGATCTTGTGTTTATCCTGACAAACACAACACTTCCCATCCACACAACAATGTTGGCGTTAACACAATTTTACATATTGCCATCTTTATCTCTTTTGAAACTACTTCATTCTTGGCAATACGCCACATACATCCAACTACTCTCGGAGATGCATTCACCCGTCTGTCGATTTTGCCAGCTTTCTTTCAGTTTTTACAGAACATTCTGCCCAGATACATTAAATTATTCACTTGTATTAACCTATTTTTTATTGTATTTATTTATTTTTCCAAGCAAATTTGGCAGTATGAAGAATAAAATACATATTCTAAATTATGTTTTAACCATTTTTTAATTTTGGATTGAAGTAGATAATAAATAGGTTGTTAGTTAAAAAAATACATATTGCCATTAATTTGTTTATGGCTTGGAATTTTTAATATAACAGCCACTTTTCATAAGAAATTTAAAAAAAAATTATTCAACGTAGTGATTGCTTTGGATTGGTAATGGAGCTGACATATACTTTTGTCATCATTTTAGAAATATATTTGAACTATAGCTGAATATATAAATGAAATATTTTTTTATCAATTTGGATGTTCAATTTCTCGAGTTTTAAATCAATAGACATTGATTAAACTATTAAGGAGTTGTATGTTCCTGTAAACTACCATTATGGGCATATAGTTTGTGACAGAGCTAGCAGAACTATCATTATCTGAAACAATAATCTGCTTTGTTAGAATATCATCCTCCAGTAAGTTAACATACTGTTAACCACACTTAAGGTGGAATAGAAGCATATGCAAGAAAAAACAGTATTTTTACAGTTTTTATGCAGATCTTTTTTTTTCTCGCTAAAATAAATAAAATATTGCTCCAGTACAAACATAGAATTTAAATTTCTTCATGATGTTGATATCAACGGTTCCTGAATATCCATCATGATAATAGCGGCATTAGATGAGAAACTTTTTAAATTAATAGAAAAAGTTGTCATTAAATTTCAGGACACCCTTGACAGGTATTTTAGCTGTTGATATCACCATGTGAAGAAAATTCAATCCTTTGTTTGTACTGGAGAAATATTTGATTCATTTTGGACAAAAAAATGTTTTGCCATAAAAACTGAAAAAACACTTGCTTTTTCTCACATGCCATACCATCCCACTTTAAAAGTTTATTTTATACAACATCAGATGTATTTGTTTTTGAATGTGTCCTTCTATAGATCACATTTCAGATATAATCATAAAAATAAACCTGACAAAATATTAACTCTCTAACTGTAAATCTTTATAAGTTAAGGCCTAATGTACTTGTACTGTATGTGTATATTTAAAAAAATCCCCTCTAACAATAAGCTTGCCCCCCTACAGGTCTAGAACCTCCACGAGGTTTCCGCCACATCCTGCAAAAAGAGGGTCCAGCCGGGTTTGCCAAGGCCGTCCGGGCAAACAAAGGACTACTTCTCATGGACACGACATTCCGGGACGCTCACCAATCATTGCTTGCTACTAGAGTCCGAACCCATGACCTGTTGCGCATCTCGCCATATGTGGCACACAACTTCAATCAACTGTACTCCTTAGAAAATTGGGAGGTGGGTTTGTACTCAAGAATAAAATTACATTAATATTTCAGGACAAGTGCTTAAATATTTATCAAGTTCAATATTTGAACAAGGGGAGAAGGATAACATTAATAGGTAATGTACCTGAAATTGGGTGGAATGGTGGGGGGCTATACAAAACTATTTTTCTAAACACCCAATACCTAAAAACATCTAAAACTTTAAAACACCTAGTTGGGATTTGAACCTTGACCACTACATTACAGACAAACCAGATAAAACAACAAGATTGATTTTACTTTTAGTGCATCCCCACCCGGTGTTAGTTTTATCACCGGTGTGAGTTTTATCACCGGTGTGAGTTTTATCACCGGTGTGAGTTTTATCTTATTTCACTTGAATTATCACAGTTAAATTTTACTTATTTTATAACTGAATACTTTTTAAGTACCATATATTATGAAACTTTATAATCAATACTTTAAATTTTATCTATCTTTGAATATATAGGGGATTTAGAATATGATTTTAAAGGAAATTAGAAAATGATATATGGACTCACAAAGAGCAAAATAATAATAGAAGAAGAATCAAATTAAGTTGACATTAAACTGAATTATCACCATTGTCCCTCAGCTGATTAATTTAAAACTAGATCAAAGTGTGATTCTTTAAGAGTTTAATTAATTCAAAATTATGTATTATTATAATGAAACATGTTTCCAGAACTTTTCAATTCTAATCACCCAAAATACTTGGTGACAAAACTGACATTTCTTGTTGATACGTATTTTTGAAGTTTTTTTTTTAATTATCCTTATATTAGGGATTTTAAATATGCCTATTTTACCCAAATACATTTCCCCTTGACAATATATGGCTATGTTTCAATGGCAGGAACCTGTTGAATAACAATTATTACAAGAGGTGTACAGCATCTACCATATGAGTTATGTTAAACCAGTTTATTAATGTGCATATTCTACACTATAGAAAAATATTATTCCAGGTGCTACATTTGATGTGGCTCTGAGGTTCCTTCACGAGTGTCCTTGGGAGCGTCTGGAGGACATGAGGAAGCAAATCCCCAACATTCCATTCCAAATGTTATTACGAGGGGCCAATGCCGTTGGATATACCAACTATCCCGATAATGTGGTTTACAAGTAAGCGCTAAGAATACTCCAATGTGGTTATAAAGTATAGCAAGTAACTTACTAAATGTTTATATTTCCCTTTGAATTTATTTTGAAGTAGCGCTCTAGTTTTCTCAAAACATGGTTAGTTAATGAAAAACGTGTGTTGTTTTTAGGTTCTGCGAATTGTCAGTGCAATGCGGCATGGACATCTTCCGCGTGTTTGACTCCCTTAACTATCTCCCCAACCTAATAGTGGGTATGGAGGCAGCGGGGAAGGCAGGCGGGGTGGTTGAGGCAGCCATTTCTTATACAGGGGATTTGTCTGACCCATCTCGTACAAAGTACGACCTCAAATACTACCTCAATCTTGCAGACGAACTTGTGAAGGCTGGGACACACATTATTTGCATCAAGGTTTGTTCCATCAACAATTGTTTGCTTATAGTAGTCCTGAACACAGCTGTCACTTGATATGGACCAGGAAAACTCATAGACTTCATAGGCAAGCAGAGTGAATGGAAGTATTAATAATATCCTACCTTCAACTAAAAGTAGGTGGGATACTAGAATTCAATTGGTTTGAGTATAAATTGTTGAGCCACTAGACGCAATCTTTCACCAGCCATTGTCGACTTCCTCGAGAGTCAAGAATAGACTTGAAACATGGTTTGTTGAAGCACAGTGTACCCAGATGACAGCACTGGTGTGGTTTTCAAGAATGTTACTGGGCTCAACTAGTTGTTCTTGTCTGAGTGGCTTGTAACGATCTTAATTAAATCTTACATTGGTGCAGAGGACTCAATGCTGACCTGGTGAACTGGAGATTTTTTTTTTTTTTTTTAACTTTTATAAGATAATTCCTTAAAATTCCGCCTTCACTCTGGTCCCTTGGTAAGTATACTCTAGTGTGGATAACACTAATCATCTTCCTCTATCCTTCAACCATTATTCTTCCATTACTTGCACAAATGCTATTTCAGCTGCTCCTCCCACTGATAGTTAAAATATATATATAAAAATTACTACTGTGCGAACTTACATTAATTTTATCATCTACTACTAAAATAGATTAGCTTTTTTATTGTGAGAAAAATTAAATTGATAAATGAAAATTCCCTCTCATCAAGTGACTACTATTATCATGCTAACTTTCCTCGGCAGGATATGGCTGGTCTGTTGAAGCCTGCAGCCGCTCGTATCCTTATATCTGCCCTTCGGGATAAATACCCCGACTTACCCATTCACATCCACACTCATGACACGGCCGGTGCAGGGGTAGCCTCTATGCTGGCCTGTGCAGAGTCTGGAGCTGACATTGTGGATGTAGCCGTGGATTCCATGTCGGGGATGACCTCTCAGCCAAGTATGGGGGCTGTGGTGGCAACACTGCAGGGCAGCAAGCTTGACACAGGTATGTGTCTGGTTGGTAACGTTGGGAGCTAAGTGTACTTGCTTGTACAATATGTCTACAAAAATAACAACAATAGTGATTATGAAAATGATATTGATGATGATAATGATGCTGATAATGATAAAATATTTTCACAACTATTTAAAAATTAAAAACCTGTCAGAAAAAATCTTTTGGCGATTTTTTTTCTGACACAACAGTTTTAAATTGTGATTATACCCTGAGTATTCAACAGTTGTCTCACTGATAAGGCAGTTTAAATTGGGAGAAACAAAAGTTGAAGCTTAAACTTGATGTCTAATTTTACAATTAAGGGAAATATATTTTTGTTACACTTAAGCAAGTTAATTCAAGGTTGGTATAGGAATGAATTCTAGAACATACATTTAAATATACAATAGAAGAAAATATTACCAAATTGATCATAGTATAGATATTTTGTCCGCGAACGAATGACTACAATTGAATGGTTCCTCTAGCTGATCGAGACAAACTAGTTCACCTCCTCGACATGAACTAGATCAAATTGAACTAAAAGATTAAATTACACATAACAAACTGTATTATTGATTTATCCTGGTCACAGAAACAACAGGACAATCAATTTTATAGTTTGCTATTTCCTTTGTTCAGCAAAGCTACATTATCTCCACCCATCTCTTACTCTAAACAATAAGCATCATAGTCCTTACTGATATGGGTTAGGATAGAGCCTACAAGGGACAAGTGCACTTGCTGCATCCTATTCAACTCAAACATGCTAAAAATATAATAAACAAACAATTGGTTCTCTTGTAAACACTCTTATTTTAAAATATTATTTGTATATTCAAGAATATGTTTCACTTTATTTTAAATAGGTTTTTAGTTTAATTCTAATGTTATCCAAGCTATTTTGTAAATAATACATTAATACTACTTTTAAGAAGTTTTAGATTTGACACAAAAAATAATATTAAAACTTAAATAAACATTAAAAACCTCCCCCTGAAAGGAAGGCCTCTAACTATATAACTTTTGATGCAAGTGTAATAACTCTCTAAACTAAACTGCAATCCATAGGGATACTGTAGGTAGGTCACGAAGGTTGAACCACAAGCTGAATTTGTTTGGTTGCGAAAGATGGTGTTTAGATTGGTCGCAAACAACTGAACTAATTTTTTTTTTACATCCATTACTGTTTCCAGCCTATGGCCTGGGTCAGTTTTTTATTCAATTAATATATTTTCCAACACAGGCTATAGCTTCATATGCTTTATAATCTAACTTAAGAAAGGACAGGCACAACATCCAGTCCTCGGTTGTTAATTTATCAATGTGAAAGGGTAAACCCATATTTTCATCAATGATCAATTTTCCGCCATGCTGGGAATCGAACCCGGGGTTCTTAGCTCAGTAGGTAGACAGGCTACTGACTGAGCTAAAGTGTCGGATGAACTAATTAAATGAATGGCTTATTTTAAGGAACTGAATTACTTTTAATGTTTTCCGAAAATGAGCTGTTCTGCCCATCTCTAATCAGGAGTACGGATAAGTGCCTAATGACTAAGAAATTATATGAAAACCTTGTAAATATTCTGTAAAATGTAAGTTTAAGGAAAAAGAACTGATTTCAAAGATGGGCTAGGTCCTATCAGCAGTGGCGGCTCATCACTTTAGAAGCTGGAGGGCACAGCCTGTTTAATTAATAAATTATTTCTAAATAATATATTTATAAGAAGACACAAATTTCGGAATATGTTGGACTAAATATTCATTTAATTAAACTCAAAAATTAATATCACAAACAACATGAAAAAATAAAAAATAAATAAAAAAAGGCATGGATGTGTTGTATAAACTCTGCAGCTGTGTAATGTGCATACATATATAGGTATGTATGTTTTAACTTTGTTCCATACAAAATTCAGGACATGGCCTACCTAATGAATTCTATTCTCTTTTTTGATTAAGAGCTAATCTTGCAATATTCGTTGTCTTAAGCGCCTGATTTGAACTATTCATATTAAGCCTAGTTACAAAAAATATTAAAACATATAACTCAAATAAACATTATCCTAAAATAACCCTACATAATATTATTATAAACACACACGCCACACACATCCTCAAGATGCAGGAGCACGCAGGATGACTGACAACAATTATTGCTGGTTCACGCTATACAATTTCACAAGCTTTCAATCTTAAGGGAGTGCGCCTTCAAAATAAAATAGCAATGCTAGCTAGCTAGTATAGCAGGAGGAGGACAACGGGTTAAGGGGAGGGAAGGTTTGGTCTCACAATATCAGGCGCTGACCGCCTCGCACCCGACCGCATGCCATTTTAAAAACATTGCCTGCTATTACTTAAACCAAAAAACATATTTTTCTTGAAACTATTATGGTAAGATAAAATTGTCGTGAGAGTGCGAATAATAACTTTAAAAGGAACTGGGGATTCGTGGGATTGGGGGCGCACGCCTCCGCGCCTTAGGGACTAGCCGCCCCTGCTTATCAGAAACAATAAACTTATTCTCTTCATTATTCTTTTTCACACAATTATACAAAACATACATTTTTGGCTATATCCCTTTATATTATGGAAAAAAACACATAAATAAAATGGAGCTACATTTGAAAAGTAATTATAATTGTGTGTTGTTCCAGGACTGGATCTTAAGAACGTCAGTGAGTACTCTGCCTACTGGGAGCAGACCAGGACACTGTACAGTCCCTTTGAATGTACAACCACAATGAAGTCTGGCAATGCTGATGTGTACTTGAACGAAATCCCTGGGGGTCAATACACAAACTTACAGTTCCAAGCGTACTCACTTGGCCTAGGGGACTTTTTCGAGGATGTGAAGAAGGCGTATAGAGAGGCTAACATACTTCTTGGGGACATTGTCAAGGTGTGTTCACTTTGATGTTGTTTTATGACTATTCTATATTTATTCCAAATTGAATTTATCTGTCAGAAGAGATCTAGAATACATTGTGTGGCTTTTTAATATGTTAAAGGCTTGAAATTGTTTTAATATTAAGAGCAAAAATCAAAAGTTCTCCTAGTTATTAAAAATTTTACAATATAGCTAAAATTTAATTCCTTGTGAACAAAAAAACAACTGTATGATGCACCACAAAGACTTTCTTTTCGTTTAAGAAATGAATAAAATTGGAAATTTATGCCACTTAAAAGAACCATACCCTTAAATTCATTTTTATGGAAAAAAATTAAAATTGCCATTAGTTTGAAATGTTAATGCCTGAATACAAAATTTAGTCAAAATTGTTAAAGCGGATTTTGAGAAAATCGATTTTTTCTCTATTTTTCCTTCAGTAAATTACCCTTAATTATAATTTTAAAAACACCCTGAGGAACTTTATTAAAACCTTAGGTACCAAGCTTTAGCCTAATCAATAAAATGGTTTCAGCTTTAGGTCAAGATACAATCACACAGACAGAAACACAGGATCACAAAATAAATTTTTTTCAGGTTCAATGTGTCATGAAACATCTATAGCCATCAAAATCTCGAATTTGATTTTTTGGCGATCATAATACCTGAAGGGTCGAGAGAAAGTATAAATTAGTACCCCCTACTAAGGGAGTATCAAAAGTCAAAGATGATAATATCTTTAAGGAAAAACTCTTCGAGGCATGTTTTGTTTTATTTGTAACAAAATATCTGTTCTATCTACCTTTCCTATACATTCTTCCAAATATAATAAAATATCTGTTGAGGTGAAGTTAATGGTTTTGCATGTAAAATTATCTAGTAGTATCTGATTCAACTATAATCTTCGTAACTAACTCATTTAATAATAAGTTTTCTATCATCTCTTACTCTCATCAGTGAATGCATGGCCTAATGCAGGTATTTTCAACCTTTTCAGGTCCAAGAGCCAAAGATTCTGGCTGAAATATCGTACAGACCATATTAGAATTGAATACATTTTGAAATGTTTGTATTCACAATATATTTTCAAAGTGGCATCATAAAAATTAGAATTGCAAATCCAGTTTCAATATAAGATAGCTACAAGGTTTGATCATAATTCTCATTTTGTAGATACATTTGTATATCAATTTTAAAATATATCATTGAGATGTTTGGTACTGTTTATTCTTAACAAGTATGTCAATGTCTGCTCTTATTTTTAATGTTGCGATTATAAGAGTGTCATAAGGTGGATGTCAACTATTCTGGCCCTCTTCATTCTTGAAAACAACTGCTCACAGAGATAAAGTGCTCCCTAACGGTGACATCATTTTCAAAGTATGCAGTCGAATGGTTGGAAAGATGTTATTGTCAACATATTTAGAATTTAATTAAGAGAATCCCGAGTTGAATTTATCTTTTAAATTATTGTTTCACTGCAAATCATTCGGTTCTATCTGCATATTTCCAGGCACATGTTCAACAGAGACATTGAAAGGCTTAACAATAGTATTAAATATTTTTTTCATTTTCTTTGAAGTCCAGGGATCTTGACTTGGATTCATATTTCAGGTCGGCTAATGCACAGTCATACTTATTCATGTCAAACACTCACACTTTGACAGTTTTGAGAAGTGAGTTAAATCCTTTCTCTGGAGATAAATCTTCAATAAACTAAGTTTATTTCAAAAATATTTGATGCTGTCATAAATATTGTTTAACAAGTTATCTTTTTCTTGCAGGTGTGTGTTCAGATCATTAAGATGTTTTGTAGTGTCGGTCAAAAATCTAAAATTATTCGGCTTCTCGGGATCATTGAGTTGAGGTACAGGTTTTCCTTTACTTTCCGTAAAAGTCTTTGATTTTCTTTAGTTCAAAGACATTTGCCAACATTTTCCCTCTGGAAAGCCAACAAATATCAGAAAAATAATCATCTCCATACGCTGAATATATTTCAGAATTTTTTTCTGTTAGATTAACACTTACCTCTACACTGGCTTGATTTTCTATGTTTTGTTTCTTAAATGAAAATATCTGGATTTGTAGCTGTTTCTTTATATCTCCCAATTATATCAATCCGCAACTGACCTTGAACAGCGTTGAACTAAGCAGAATGCTTAGTTTCATAATTACATTCAGGTTGTATTATTTCATCACAGCAACCAATTCATGACACACCAAACACACCACAATGAAACTTGAACAAACAAACTAAACTTTGTCCACTTCTCTTGGAAAACATGAAACTCGCCAAATTAATGCTTTTTACTTGTGCTAGCTGCTGTTGTAACTTACAGCAGTAACACACTGCAGACGAAACTAGGACTTGGCATGTAATGGCATTCTGGGTGTCTCCTCCAAGATGACTGAACACGAACAAATGCACCTAAAATAGTCCTCCCTTCCATTTCTATAGAGTTGTCATTTCTCGGTTCAAGGTACATTTTTATAAAACTGCAATATTTTTCATTACATAAAAATCAAAAATTTCTTATAACATAACATATATTTGGAAGAAGCTACAGGAAAGGTGGATATAAAATATATAAAAGGGGGAAAAACACAATATCATCCTTTGCCGATTTCCTTTTTCTTCCTTTTGCTTGTTTGGGTTTCCTCTTTTAGGAAGTAGCGTAGCACTTTCACACTCCTCCCTGATGAGTCTCAATATACTAAAACCTAGGTTGGGGGATTGATTTGGTGGTAACGATCAATTTTCTTCAAGAAGCAGCCATTATCTCTTTGTCCAATGGCAGCAATGTAAAGTGTGAACTGTGTTTTTATCATTGTAAAATCCATATTGTATTGGTTCCTTATGTTTTATATCCACCTATAATGTACCTTCTTCCAATTAAATATAACAAACTACCTCAAAAAGCAAAAAGAGGTTTTCCTTAAAGATATATATACAAAAATAACATAAAATACTGAACTAAAATGCATATCTATTTTATTAGTTAATTATGTAAAAAAAGCTAAACCTTTATTTGTTGTTTCTCTTAAAATAATTTTATATTTTTTGTGAGCCGGCAGGCAGGAGTGTCGGTGATGGAAAGATCAGGAAACTGAGAAAGTTATTTCCTAAATTGTTTCCCTTTCTCCCTCCATAAAAATGCAGGTATGTTTCCTCTAAAATTATACCTTCCTCAGCCCTATTCCAATAGTATAATTAATGTATCTGTATAACCCATATCGGTGCTAAGAATTTTTTTTTTTTGCTTTATTCTTAAAGCTAGCCAGAAACTTTCTATTGAATCATGCTTGTCTAGTCCTAACCTCTATGGACCAAACAATGTGACTATGTTAGTGCACAACTCTGTGGTACAAGTGCCTTTGTGAACTAGTAGAAATGGTTGCAAGTAGTGTGTCATAATCCTGTCTACATAAACTCAAATTTAATGATGTTCTTTTCATTCATACACACCAAAACACTTTCCAATGTTTTTCAAAATGACCTTATATGATTGATCTGAACCTAATAGGGAATATCTACTGGTAGGTGCACTATAGAAAAGGTGCTTTCTCTCTTCCTTATCAATACTCCCTTTGATTAATTAATTAATTAATCTTGCATTTAATGCACCACAACATAGTAATTTTAATTTTTATTTATTAAAGTATTAACCAACAGTCCAAAGATATGCAACAGGCCAGCATTGAAAAATACATAAAAATATAAATAATAATAAATTTAATTTCATAAAATGCTTGCCAACAGTGCAAATATTTATAACAGTATAGCAGTGAAAATATACAAAAAGCACATAAATTAGTTTAAAAAAGATATCATAAGGTGGTGGTGAAGATGATTTACAGAAAGACTTTTTTTAATAAATAAATAATAACATAGAGGGTGGAAACTTGAAATTAATAATTCTTTAATTAGTCATAAATTTGTTAATGTAAGACTAATAATTAGTGTGAAGGATTTTCATTAAATTACTCGTCAAGCTTACAGTAACTATAATTAGAGTAGTTTGGAAATTGGTATTAAGAATTATTAATTTTTTTGTTTATTTGTCCACCTATAAAATGTACGTATCCGCCAGCTTAACTCCTTAACCAAAATTACTCTATTCAACTGATTTTTTTTTCTTCAGATTTTTGTATTTTTATTTATTTATATTGGTCTTAGTTTGGTAACTTTAAATTATATAAGTATACAAAGTTGTCCTGAAATAATTGGTTTGTTTGTTGCAGGTGACCCCATCATCAAAGGTGGTTGGGGATCTCGCCCAGTTTATGGTCCAGAACAAGTTGACGGCGGAAGAAGTTTTTGACAAAGCAGAGGAGCTAAGCTTCCCAAGTCAGTGGTCGAGTTCCTGCAAGGGTACATTGGAGAGCCCTACTTGGGATACCCAGAACCCTTCCGATCCAGGGTCAGTAACGCTTTAAAATTTATCTGTTAGTAATATAGAGAGAGATTATTGAATTAATACGCACCTTTACAAGTTTATCTGGTTTGAATAGAAAATTGTACCTGACTCAGAAAAAAAATTTCATTTAAATTCTGCAAGGAGAATGATGCACGCCATTTTTACCTACAGCTATGCATACTGGTGTATACACTTTATTTTAGAATTGGGTCTAATCTACTACTTTACAAATCCAAATCTCTATCTACCTTTGAATCCTTAATCTAGATTCGAATCTTGGAAAAAATAATGAACATAAAGAGTAAATATAAATATAATAGGATAATAGAAAATACAAATTGTGACTAAAAGTTAACATATTTTTCTTATAATCCATTCATACATTCATGTATCTGTTAAATTACTGCTCTGGGGCCTGGTTGTTGAGTTAATCCTTAATTATCTTGTTTCTGAACCGCCAATAAGCAGTATAGGAGCACTAAAACAAATTTGAGTCTTGAATATTCTTAAAGATTTGAGGGTTAAATCCCTACTTTATTTATATTAGTTTGATAATATAAAGCAGCACTTATTTTGAGCATTGTCGAAAAATCAATTTTATACAAAATTACCACTCTGTGTGTGTTTGTGTGTTTTCTGCACTAAGAGACAGTACAAATTTTCTGGTATGATGCATGTAGGTCAGAAAGTCTCCTCCTGTCCATGTTTATTAAATACAGCTATATTGTGACATTATTTCATTTGTTTTTCATTAATTTATTACATAATACCTTTATTTTACATTTCTTGACTTGTTAAATTTAATCATTCTCTTATACTTTTATGTTACACTCTAAGATCGTAATAATCAAATGATTGCCTTCTTATTTCACATGTAACTTTAAATAACCTTTGAAACTGTCTATGAGAATTAATTTTTTTTTTTGACCCTATAGGTATTGAAGGGCATGCCCCGAGTGACAGGCCGTCCTGGAGCGACCCTACCACCATTTGACTTTGCAAAGTTTGGGTCTGAGCTCAAAGAGAGGCACCCACACGTGGAAGAGCGTGATATTGTATCAGCGGCGCTCTATCCTCAGGTTACCGAGGATTTCCTCACCTTCAGGGAAAGCTTCGGTCCCGTTGACAAGCTAGACACAAGAATCTTTCTCACGGGACCCAAAGTTGGAGAGGAATTTGAAGTAAGTCCATCCCTCTGACAGAGACATAAGCTCTAATCTTAGAAATGGTTTGGCATGGTTTAGTATCCCACTTTCACTATCATCCATGACACAATCTAACACATTGTGTATTTAATAAACTTTACTTTAAACTAGTTTAACAGTTGTGATAACACTCTTGGGAAAGCCTCGTTTCACTTTTAATGCATACACCGTTTCTGTCCTTTCTATGTATAAGTCATTCACGAGCTAAGCTTACCTGGATGACAGCTCAAAATGTTACTAGAAGTAATCCTTAATATATCACTACGCCAACAGCTGACATCTATCACTTTGGATCACTGTAATGAAAACAGATGGTAATATATTAATATGATAGTTAACCACAGTAATTTAGGCCAATATTATTTATATATTTATTTGAAGTCGGACACAAAGTTTATTTATAGTTTTATTCCCCTTAAAAAAAATATTAACACCACTTTCACAAAAACTTCTAACAAACATAGCTTCAAGATGGCGACTGACTAATCTAAACCATATGGTTGAACATGAACGGTAAACAAGTTTTTTACATTGATGCAGACACGCAGTTGATGAAAATATTTTATTCAGTTAAATATTTCAAAATATTATAAAATAATCATAAAATCATTTATTGTATGTAAAAAAATGACAACAATTTTCTCTTTTCCAAGTAAATACGATGCCTGTATTAAAAGGTATTGATGTGTGCACTATATTACACAAAATGAGTAATGTTTCACAATGAAAAATAAGTACTTTTAATTATGTTTAAAATATTGTTTTGAGCTGGATAAAAAGAAATTATTTAAAAAAATGAAATAGTATGAGAAAACTTAAGTTTATATTATTTTAAATGTAATATATAACAGGTAATTAAAGATCTTAACATTTATAACAAAACTGTGATCAAGTGTTGTCAACCCAAAACCTAAACATATGATTTTCGAACTGTCATCCAGGTAAAAACCTATCGTGAACGGAATATACCTATCTCTGTGTCCTATCATTCTTTACCAATTTCATTTTGCTCCTTTTTATAAGTTTTGGTTTCCTCTGCTAAGAAATTATGTTTTACATTTCATTCTTTCTCATCAGTTCCAATGAAAATTAACCTAATTTGAAGGATTGGGCGGTATTGACAGATTTTCTTTAAGAGGAACCTATTATCTCTCTTTGTCCAGGGGTAGTAAATTGTGAACTGTGTTTCTTTTCTCACTGTGAAATCCATTTCCAAATCCATCCGTTAATTCATCACTGTGAATGGGTAAATTATTCAGCCATGCCGGGAATTGAACCCGAGACACCTAGCTCAGAATGCAGACACACTACCAACTGAGCTATTGTGTCGGATTGGAACCAATAATGAAAGGTTATCAAAGTTTTGTTAGTGCAGAATGTTGATTTTGTTGTAGGGCATAATATTTGGGAACCATTTATTGATAAATATAAGGAGCTATACTTATTTTATTTAAATATTTTGTTGGTATTTTAAAACTATTAAAAAATATCAAACTTTTTTAAGTTTTTTTGATAAAGATCTTAGTTTTGAATTTTTAAGTGATGGTTTGTTTGTGCTAGATGCTCATCTAGATATGGGATGAACACTTCTTATCTGTATCAGTGGTCACATGGTCTAAAGCAGGCGTGTCAAACAAGTTTGATCAAAGGGGCCACATTAAAAATACTGAGTGGGCTGCCTTTCAGAAAATTTAATATTGTCACCATCTTTTTGTAAGATAACCCAATTTTAAAATCCTTAATATTCCATAAATGAATTTTGAGATTAAATACATTTTTAAGACTTATTCTATACTTTTTCCCAGAAATTTGAAACTTCTTTTTTCAGCATTGGCATGTATGTTAGACTTTAATTCCTATTTTGAAATAACTTTCGTAATTCATAACAAATGTGTTTCAGTAATCTGTGTTCTCTTTGGTGTTGATCCTTTTCATAATATAAAACAACTATTTAGACATTTATATGCTGTCAAACATTGCTTATATTTGTTGTGCCAATTTAACCATTATGTAAATTTCTATCTTATGACCCGAGAGTAAAAATTGGGTATACCAACCTCATTTGCTAGATTTCCTTTGGTAAGGACCAATTTTTAAATATCATCGACTGTTTTTACTCTGTGGCCAGGCCTATTTAGTAAAATGCCTTTATCGTCTTCTATCCTTCCACCATTCTTCCATTTTTAATTGCTTCCATTCTTCTCCTCTCACTTATACACTTTCTGTTATCTGCTCCTCCCATCTCTTTATTGGCCTCTCTTACGGTCTTTTTCCTACATACTTCATTTCCATAATTTTATTTGACATCTTCTTCCCCATCCTCATTACATGCCCATAACATCTCAGTCTTGCTTCCTTTACTATCATATTTACTTCCTCTACTCCCACGCTTTCCTGGCTAACTTCGTTCCTAATCTTGTTTCTCCTCATGACAGCTAACATGTTCCTCACAAACTTCATTCCCACGGCCTCCACTTCCCTAGTCTCTCTAACATTCACTGTCCATTTTTCTAATGCATATGTGACAATGGGTACAAAGTACACCCTATAAATCATGGTTAGGGCTGTGAGTTTGACAAATTTGGTATAAGTATTACTCTTGAAATATACTGGATTGCCATTGAGGGGGAGGTTAGAGTTGGAATCTTGGTGAATCTTCAGCAAGAAAAAATATGTATTTATAGAATATTTTATGAATTAAGAATATGGGTAAATTTCTGTCAGACTTATATAGTTTCATAATAGTATAGAATTTTAGTTATGTAATGTTGTTGTGTTTGTCACCATTAATTTTTTTCTGTGCAGGTAACAATTGCTAGAGGGAAAACGTTGGGTATCAAAACACTGGCCATGGCGGAAGATTTAACTCCCAATGGGGAGAGAGAAGTGTTCTTCGAAATGAATGGTCAGCTTCGATCTGTCTTCATCAAAGATAAGGAAGCTGTCAAGGTTAGTTCATGCATGTTGTTATTTAAAAAGAAAAATTAAAATGCTCTTGCTTGCATTCTCATCAAATAATTATGGGCACATCTTAATATTAAGAACTGTATTTTAGTTTTTTTTAATTTATTTGTTGTTGTAATTGTAATTGTTATTATTAATATCATTATTACTATCATTCATTTCATTTTTCCTACTTGAGATATTTAATGTGCAGTTTTGGAACCGACTGATTGTATGAGCACAAACTAAGTTCTATGAGCGAGAGTGAAAGGGCCTACCAGTTTTGCCGAGAAAGGTATTTTCACATACCTTCCATGGTTCTTTTACATTCCACAATACACATGGAACTGATGGTTTTACTTTCCCTCCGAAGAAAGTTGTACTATGGATATTTATTGCTCAAGAAAACTCCCCTGACCCTGGCTGGGTTTAATCCCAAGAATATTGGGCCCTAAAGCTATCACTATACCCCAAGACCACTGAGGTTGACTATTATTAACATCATAATCATCATTAGCACTGTCGGTTGCTAGTACATATTACTGCACTTATAAAAAAAAAGTTAAAATTGGGTATACCAACCTCACTTTCTAGATTTCCCATGGTAAGGACCAATTTTTAAATATCATCGCCTGTTTTTATTCTGTGGCCAGGCCTATTTAGTAAAATGCCTCTGCTTTCCAAACATCCCCTCTGCTTTCTAAACATTTATCATTATTTTCCAAAGAAAGCGACAAAATATCTAGAGCAAAATTAATTGTACAATAGAAATCTCGGCTTAAACTAAAATGAGAGCCCAACTTATATATATACTGTATGCCATTCGAGCTTTGTTCATTGGTTTCCAAGTTTCCAGCTGTAAGTTGGACAGAGTGTGAAGTTGTGGTGTTTGTCCAGGAACTGCACATACACCCCAAGGCTGCAAAGGGTGTGAAGGGCCAGGTAGGGGCCCCCATGCCCGGGACGGTGATTGACATCAAAGTTGCTGTTGGTGACAAGGTTGAGAAAGGAACAGCTCTCATCGTGTTGTCAGCCATGAAGATGGAGATGGTGGTCCAAGCCCCCATCTCGGGTATAGTCAAGAAGCTTGATGTTGTTCCCAACATGAAGTTGGAAGGAGATGACCTCCTAATGACTATAGAATGTTGAGGTGAGTTGATTCAATCCTCCATTGCACTGATGTATTCTGAGAAAGTTAATAAGTATGCTGTATTCTAAAAGTTGCAGGGGAGATTTGGGGGTCAAGGACCCTAAACCATCACTGTCCATTGTACAAGGACGTCAAGGGATTATTACCCGGGAAATATTGAAGATGGATGCCTCTAGAATAGTGCTTCTCGAACATTTATGATTTCCCCTTAACCTTATGCTATCTTAGGAAATTTTGAGGCCCCCTCTACTCACATATTCTCAAAATTTTTATTCATCCATAACAATGATTACCATCCACTCAAAATGAAATAAAAGTAACTCCATGGTGTCAGCCCACATTCAGGCTATACCTATCGAGTGGCTACCAAACTGTTTGGTGGATAAGTGCCAACTCTTCGGATAGAGGGTGTCATGTGGTCAGCACAACGACGCCTCCAGCAATTAAACTCTGCTTTCTATACTTTATCCAAGTAGCTCCTCATTTATCCAAACTAGGCTGAGTCTAACCCTTTCCAGACCCATTGCTTCCCAGATAATCTGGAAAGATGTCTCAGAAAATCTGGAAGAACTGGAAATCAAACCTGGGACCTCTGGGTCCATAGCCAGAATCTTTGACCACCAGACCACAAAGGCGGTCCTCATATTTTAATGAAACATCAAAACACAACACACTGTAGATCATCACAATATCTACATGGCTAGAAATTTAAATAAATATTAATGTTGGGGTTAAGAGGGGTATGGGCACATTTCTGAATGCATAAGAGAGACAGATTCTATTCACTTAGCCTAGTGTAATTAAAAGCATGCCGTTAGCAATACACAAAGTAAGAAAAATTAGCATTGAAGATGTCATGAATGAATAGGCTTACATTTTAAGACCAGGCTTATGACTTAAGCCAAATATTCAAAAGGTTTACCATTACTCACAAAATTAACAACTAAAAAAAAATCACAAATAATAGAATCAATACTATTTGCATTATTTAAATCTCTTAGTTATTATAAAACAACTCCAGCCAGTAGGTACCTTGAAACAGTTCTAGATTCTCCCATTCGCGCTGCTTGTCCTGCTCACCATAATATACAAGACTTGATTATCCTAACAATATCTTGTGATGAGAATAGGGTATTTAACTCAACATTATATAACCTTCTCCACTACCTAATAGTATTATCCCTTTGTGGACCAAATATCATTCTAGGCATAATTTCTTTTGTTGAAATGAAGTTTGATAGACTGGGGTCTTCCACTGTAAAAAAAGGGTATCACATCCAGAACTCTCTCTCTAAATTCTCAGGAAAATATTTGCCAAAGTCTTCAATCAAATCCAGACAATCTTTTATGTCAATGACAACAGACTCATGAAGCTCAAGTTCATTTTCTTCTACAAAATTTTTTAAAGATGGAGAGAATTACAGTTGTCCTTCCACATCTTATTTTGTTGCAAATTGAACTTTCTTTTTTAAAGCTTTTATTTTGTCATGAACCATAAAAAGTGTTGTGTGCTTACCCTGCCGACCTTTATTCAGCTCATGCAGTCACTGAAATATGACAGCCATTGTTAATTTGTAAATTTGTCACTAAACGCACAATTGCTGCAGAGAGGAAAACTGTTTTCTCATTTCATAAAAACGAGCAAGATAATTTTGTTTTGCAAGCCACCTTATCACGCATAATATGTTTGAGTAAATTGTCATGAATAGGCTGATATATAATATATAAACACAAATAGATTGGAACTAATTAATATATAAACATCACCGCAGTATATCTCTACAACTGTCTTGAAAGTTTGAGTAATATCATTGAGAGAGAAAGGGTCTTTCACCAAGTCATGATAGTTCAGGAAATATGCTCAAATTACTCTAAATATAAGCAAGATAACTGCTAATGTAGAAGGTGTCAAAAAGAGGGTTGAAAATTCTCAGAAATCAGTCTTCAGCTGAGAGCAAATAGGAGAAAAGATGGGTGAAAATAACCAGATAAAAGCCAACAATTATGGTTTTCCATAAGTCCTTTGTCATTTTGCCAACTTTCCCTTGAGATCTGCTTGCGTACCCCTGGGGCTACGAGTACCCCAGTTTGAGAATTGCTGACATGGACTACATAACAGTGTATTTTTTTTTTGAAGTTATACTTCTTTAGGCGCGTTATGAAAAAATGATGAGAGTGAAATTTTAAGATGCGCGCACATCACTGTAACAGGTTGAAGCTAAACCGCTCACTAAGTCTCGAAAAAAAAAAAGCTACCAACAAAATAGAAATAGAACCTCTGTTAGTCGCGCATGTTGGTACGCTCGTCGCCTCTGATCACTGTTTTCATATATATAATATTTATCCACATGTTTCTAGTTTCTACATTCACAACACGTGTTTTAGTTGCATACAAGTGCGAATTATATATGTGCTAATAAATTAGATTCAGTAGTGATTTAAATTGAATATTTTGATTAATATCATTTACTATTCGTAAATATTAGTGAAAAAAATTGTTCTTATAGACTTTTTCAAGTGCTCCAATATAATTGAGGTTAACTATCAGTATGTATTATTTATTGATATAAATTAAAATATTATTATTTAACATAATTAATACTAAATATTATTAAATTATTATTGTTAAATATTTATTATTGGTTATTTAATATTTACAAATTAAAGAAATAAAATTAATAAAACATTTAATAAAAAATTTGTGATAAAACTTTAAATCGAACATCAAATTAAAATATTAATTTTCAATATCTATTATTAAATTGAATAAATAATAAATATTTATAAAAATAAATGAACAAATTTAATGAAAACTTTTTGATAAAAATGAAAAGTGAATATTAAATTAAGAAAATAATAAATATTTAAAAAATGAATAAACTTAAATTCAACTTTTGAATTTATTATTAAATGTATTCATTTACTTCTAAAATATTAAATAATCAATAATAAATATTTAAAATTAAGAATCTTATAATATTTAGTACAAATTAGGTCATATATATATTTATTATTTTCTAAATTTTATTTTTAATAATTAATATATATATATATATATATATATATATATATATATATTATTAAATTATTAATTTTCAATTTTTAATATTTATTATTAATTTCTAATATCTAATTCTCTACAATAAATCTTATTCATCAATCTAAGATTCTTTTAGTTTATTTAATAATGCCAAAGAAGTATAACTCCTCACACGCGTACATAAGTACACACACCCATTTTTTTTTATGATCTTTCGTGTAGTATTTCTACAATGTATAGACCTACTATTTTGTTTCAGAAATCCTGCAAGTTTTTAGTAAATGTCTATTTTATGATAAAAACTAGAGAAAGTCTGTGTGGTGCTCCGTACCATTTGTTTTAAATTAATTTAAATATGACAGAGACCTCTTCTAACCATAAATTAAAGTACAATAGAAATATCTCATGATGTCTAACAGATGGAAGCACTAACTCCTTTTGAATCAAAATTGGACTTGCCTCCCTTCCCCCACCCCCCCCCCCTTTTTTTTCCCCACTGTACCTTTAATTTACTATCACTAGTTTCTTACAATCCTCTTTTAACGTTGAGTTTGTTATCATTAAAATATATTTAATTTGACTTATTTTGTTATTTTTCCCCATGTTTTCAGAAAATTGTGTTCTGGTTATCAGAGTTCCTGACTACTAAGGTTCGGTATAATGGGGTTTTACTGTTTATGTAAACATTTGTTGATATATGGCGGAAAGAGAGCTATTTTCTCCTTTCTATGACTACATGAATTCGGAAAATATTTTCCAAATAGTATTCAGTTTGTTGCATTAAATATATATTGAATTTTACATTGCAAGCGAGGCCAAAAAAATTTGCAAAAAACATTGAAATAATGTAATTGTATATTCACTATTAGTCTATTATCAACAAAACTCTCTGTCAAAACTGACTGAGGCAGATAATATGAGTAAAAATTTAGTGTATGAAAGCAGTTTTAATAACTTTATGTATGTGACAATCATCCATTTTTATTCTTTCATACATCTATAAAAGTGCCATGTGATGTGTTTTCTAAGTGAATAGTTTACGTTTGAATGATGTTCATATTTAGTTTGGTAAGAAAAATGACAAAATTATATCTACTTTATTTTAATTTCTTTTTCCTTATTTGGTAGTTTAGTCTTTTATGACGACATATTTCGATGTTATTAATGATACTGCACCATCTTCAGGTCTTATTTATGATAAAGTTGATATTATTTTAAATACATATTATAGGAAATTTTGTGAAAATTTGTAGGTATTATATGTAAAAACTTTTTGTCATAGATTTGAAGATGGTGTAACATCAGTAATAAAACCTAAATGTGTCATCATATAAAACTAAGATACTATCAAATAAGAAGAGAATAAAAATAATTCTAAATAAGATATAATTTTGTCGTTAAATATTTTACAGTAAAGAATATTATAATAGGTTTCATATATAGGTTCATCTTCCTCAGAAACAATATAAGAAAAACATTTTAATTTACAAAACACAATTTAGTTGATTTGAATATAAATAATATAAGGGCAAGGGTCATTTGAAAATGTATTAGTGAGGAAATAATTGTTTTGATTGCAGAGTGAGTTTTTTGGATGCTAGCCGCTCTTAAGAAGATTGGGCTGTGATTATTGCTGAATTGAAATTTGGCAATTACTATGCATGAATTTTTATTTGTAAAATCTTATGCTTTTTTTCAGTTTAAGTATCAACATTTCCACCAAATAACTGTGTATGTGTGTGTGTGTGTGTGTGTATATATATATATATATATATTTTACACACACACACACACACAAACACACTTACCTACAATTTGGATAGATTAAGCTAAGATGCCACCATCAAAAATCAATTTAGTATAAGCTTAGAATTTTGTTTTTCTTAACTCTCACTTGTTATAAATGTTTTAATAAAATTGCAGGTTTACCAATAGTAAAATAATTACATACTAATAATTGATTTTATCCGAGTTTGGATCAGAGATGTCTCAAAACTAAATCAATGCCATTTTGGATTTGTGTCCAGAACTATATATTTAATTCACATACTTATTTAAAGTGTTTTTGGTCTTGATGAAATTGTATCTATTTATAGAATTATTTGTTTTGTAAAGTGTTATATATTTTTTAGATTGTACATTTTATTGTATTGTTAAGTGCTAATGTTTATTTATCTACATTTTTTGGTTCTTTACTCTAGTGATAATGTTTTATGACGAGTGTTACTTTGCTTAGTTCACTAATATATTTTGTTTATTAATAAAGCTTTATAAGGAAAATCTCTTTTCCCATAAAGTAGTTGTACTATATTGTGTCGTTATATGTTTCTATCCACCTTTCATTTACCTTCTTCCAAATATAACACATTTATTTATTAATAGTAAATTAATCAATGAAAAGGTGTGTTTGTTTAATGGCTATTAATGTAACAGTGGTTTGAGTTGAAGTTTAAGGACTTTTTTACTTGGCCATATATTTCTTGAATTAGCGATTATATTCGCTTTAGAATTTATTAGATAAGTTATATAAGGAGCTACTTTTCAAAAGTGCTTCTTCAGTTATGATTTAAAAACATAATTATATATGTCCTTACTCAAATTGGAAGTGTTTATACTTTATTTATTACAGGCAGTTTTTAGTACAAAATATTTTATTATATAAAGGTGCATTCCCCTGTTATAGACACATTTGTTAGAGGTCTTCATAATCTGTTTTAACTATTACTATTTATATAGTTGTTAATGGAATTGTGCTCGATCTTACATTTGATATTATTTAAACATGGAGTCAATAAAATTTACAATGTTAAAGAATAATATTTAATATCAGAACTGAAATGTTTTGGTTTCATTCAAATCTAAAATATTTTTATTTATACATAGTAAATATTTATCAATGTTAACTCTTATGCTTAAGATATTTGCTAATTAACACCTCCAACTGTTTTAATGTATATGAATAAAAATCTCATTATTTTTAAGATTAGGGCCCACTTTTACCATGTCTCATTATTTCCATTTGGGCATAACATAAGGTTAATGAGCACTATTTTTGACTTAACAATGTTTGGTTGTGCTAACATCCTCATAAAAATCCGCATGAAGTTAACGCAACCTACTGGTTACCTAACATAAATTTTATATATATCTAAAACATTCTGCCATATTTTCTTTTCGGTGCAAAAAGTTATTAATAAGTGAGCTTACAGTTTGTTGTACTTAGAAAAGTCAAATCATGACTATTAATACAATGATGACTAAGACGATCAGTTTGTCTTTCTAAGAGATTACACATTTTGAAGACCAAAAACAAACTTCATAAGAAATAATTTCCTAAAAGAGGTTTCAGCAAATATTTTAAAGAAACAGATCTGTAAATATCAAGTAACATCATGTTAGGTTAAAAATTGCATCAAAACATATTTTCTTATTTATTTATTTTTAGAACAACTCCATTTATACTATCATCGCTCAATTACAATCTCAATAATTAACATTAATGGAAGAAACTCGCCTGTAACTTGATGAGCATAACAAAATAGTATTGTGAAACACTAAACACAATGTCAAGTTTAACGGACGGTTAGGACTTATGAAGAGTTATTTTAAGAGAATTTTAACGTGACATTTTAAGATTGGACCTTAAATCAATTTGTCTTCAAACAAAATAACATAAAGATCTAAACATTATCGGAGTCTAGAATAGTTTTGGATTAACTAATTATGTATCATGCTTTTAGTTTATAACACTCTATTTTAAAACTGATATTAGTATAATGAATTAAATATAGTATAAATAATATTTGGAGAAGGTAGGATACAGGAAAGTTGGATAGAAACATTTAAAAGAAACAGATACAATATTGCTATTACAGTGAAAAGAACACATTTCACACTTTACACTGCTGCCATTGCACAAAGAGGTAATGGCTGCCTCTTGAAGAAACTCGATCATTACCGCCCAGTGGTAGCATTCTAAAGTGTGAACTGTGTTATTACTTTCATCGCAAAAGCCATTTTGTGTTCGTTCCTTTTATATGTTTCTGATATTTCCTTTACCTTTTTCCAAATATAATACAATTACCTCATAAATTGAAAAGAAGTTTTCCTTACATAGATATATAGTATAAATGTTATCCAGTGATGGAAATTAGAAATAAAACCTATTTTTGTGGTCATGTAAATAAATATCGTTTTATAGGGAAGAAGAAATATTATATGTTTATCTTTATATATATTTTCAAACTTTTGCGTCTAAAATATGTTAACTGTTGAGATATTGTAGTATTTATGATTATGTAAATGATAGAATATTATATTTTTTGAAATAACAGTTTAAATTGTGTTGATAAAGTATGAGAGTTTATTTTTTGAATTCTTGTTGCTGAGGACATATAGAAAGATAAAAGATATAGTGAATGTTGACTATAAGATAATTAAAAATGTTGATTAGTGGGTTGGTGTATGTATGTATTGTAATACCGTATCCACCCCAAACTGAGATTATTTTAAGACTTTTTTTGAACTCTAAAATTGTCATATTTTAAGGAAGTGAGGTAAGGATGAATTTCATCTTCCCAGGTCAAAGTGTGGTTTGCCAATTCTTGTGACTACCTACCATATCTTCACACCTTAAGACTGTTAGTTTCTGATAAATTATTACTCTTGCTACATTAAAAACCATACCAAAGGGATGAGAGCATTTTCAGCTTTGGAGGGGATAGAGCTAAAATACATTTTTGGCTTCCACAGAAATTTGTTCCTTTTGAGGCTATGCTGAGGGGTGGTGGGAGTGTCTTTGGGGTTAAGTCTTTCCCATGCCCTCAAAAAAATCTAAAAATTAATGTATACATTCCTTTTCAATCACTAAGCTAATAGCTGATTCAAGTATTATAAAATTGGTAACACTCATAAACTTTTTTTTTCCCCTTTATTAACTTTAAATTGCTTTGTACGGAGGAGGAATTCTGTGTTTAAAAAAAAATCCTGGTTATCTTCTGTTGGGGGGATTTCACTCCAGGCTCTCAAACATGTAAACACTTGTCCACCCTCATTTCCCTCAAAAATTGTTTCTGTGTACAGTGCTTTACAAGTTAAATTATGCTGTTGACTATGACACGCCTAACGCTAGTGCAAGGGCATTAAAACTGAAACAGCGTTGATCTAAAGTTTTGGTAGCTATCTTAAGTGCCTATTTACAAATTTAAAATATTTGTCATAAATTCAAAATAATCTTAATTTTGGATAAATACTGTAGTAACTCTAATTCTAGCTTCACACAAATTTTCCAGACTCTATAACCTATTTAATTTATTAGATCTAATCAAATTCTGGCATTAGGGAAGAAAGGAAGAAATATTGTAAATATCAATGTGTAAAATTCATAGTTAAAGTAAATTTTCCTTCTCTTTGTTGGTAAGAAAAGATGGGAGTTTGTGATAATCATTTTCAAAATTACCTAAATCTTTCAAGGTGAAACAAGCCAACCTGCTGTTTTGTTCTTTCCAAACAAAGGTGTAATATATATCCTCTCTTCAGAGTAAACATTGCTGCAGTTGTTTTTTTAATACTACCATTCTTTCTCCCTTGTTAGATTCTAATAATATTGTGTTGAGCATATTGATAAAATAATATTTACAAACACAATCGAGTTTTAAATAATTATGACTTATTACCTTATTGTTCAGTAATTGTTTTAATTTCCAATCAAAAAACACTAGTAATTATATATAACACACTAACCTTTATTGCTTTTAATTTGTCATCAAGGTCACAGGCATGATTACGCGGCTGGGGGTAACATCACCACCAGCACCAAAACACTGCTCAAATGGGATACCCTATAAAATATTTTTTTTTAGTGATTTATAGAATTATTTGGTTATATTATTTGATACAAAATAACTTTGAATTTCTAATTTAAAGTAAGAATGGTTTGTTCTGTCGCCCCAATAATTAAGAGCTATAGTCAAAGTTAATGTGAAATCTAACCACATACCACAAATGTACCCACTTATATCTTCTATTTATTTATAAATATATATATTGTATTTATTGCTTTGTAAATAATTGGAGTAGTTTGAACATTTTTAAATGGGTATGTGGAGGTTTCACTTTTAGAGCTAGATTGTATCTAGAAATGGGTGGGATGATTTCAAATGTTCAATGGCTGCTTGGAATAAAGTTCTTGGCCAAGCAATACCAGATTTACATATGTAGGTACATCAGGGCAGCATACAGCAAGGCCGCCCTCCCATAAACTCATGTAAATATAACATCAATAGCAAAAAACAAAGCACATGTTTGATTTTACGTACATTTAATAATAATAAAGTAAAATAAACTAGGCACATAACGACTTCATAAAGACTCAATAGATACAAACTTTTCTTGCTTTCTTTGCTGTAAACATGGTTAGTTGTGTATGTGTTCCCTTTCATTCTCCCGCCCGGCCTCCTTAAATATGGCTGCCTTGGTTATATCGGTGTAGAAAATCTTAATACAAAATGGGGGCGAACAAAGCTTCAAAACTTTTGCTTAAAAAATTTTGCCTTTGCCTGTTACAAAACTTTGCCAATAAAAATATTGACAGCTAAAAATACTTGATTAATATTCTCAAGAAAAAACCTAGGTAATTGAATTGCATGTTGTGATAATAACTTGATTTATCATATTAGAATGAAATTTTCCTAGTAGATTAAAACACTAATTTTTTTAAGTGATTTTAGTGCATAAGGTTATAATAAGCAAAACATAATATTTTTGTCAAGCTTTAAAGAACCATCCAAAAGTATTAGAACTTTTATCCAGCTTCAATAATATCTCATGTATTCAACTAACATTCACTTTGAATTTAAAAATTCGACCCAGCATGCCCCTACTACAAAACACACACATTTTAAAAGTGAGTTTTTTTTTAACTACAGATAGCTAAATGTCTTTCCTCTTGTATCTTCTGGAGCCTATGGCCGACATAAAACGAGAGTTTAACATTCAAATGTAATTTTTGTGTTAGTGTGTTGTATCAACATCCTCTACCCCTAAATTACCCAGGCAAGCATGACAGTTAGCCACATTTATTTTTTACCAAGGGCTTAAGGAATATGTGTTATGTTTACATGTAACTATATGTAATTCTAGTTTAAGTATGTTATAAAGTTTCTAGGCTACTTGTGATGTAGGCCAATATTGGTTCAACAGTTTCTGCTCTGACATAGTTTTCTTTACTTTACTTCAGAAATCTAACGCATTTTATTTGGATCACTTTCAATTCCTGATTAACTAACTTCTTTAAGGTGCGGCCGAAGAGAGTTAAAGTATTTTTAAAGTTTTTATAAAATTGCAAATTTTTGGCCAAAAAAAATCAAATATTTATCTAGTAGCAACATAGAGTTTAGTTTTCTGCAAATGCTGATATCAACAGATCTTGAATATCTGTTAAGGGTGTCGCGCTTGTCGTGTTGAGCCCGACTCTGAGGACGGGGAGACCGAAGTTCGAATCTCGGTCGGGTGAACTGGGGGTGGTTTTTCCTAAATGGTTTTCCACTCTCCCTCCACGCAAATGCGGGTTCACTTCCTTTAATTCAACCTTCCCAATTCCTAATCCATTAGTGTAATTAGTACTTAAGCGTATAACCCGAACGGGTAGTATGACGGGTGCTAAATAATAATAAATGTTAAGGGTGTCCTGGAATTTTGTCAAAACTTTTTCTATTTATTCAAAAATTTTGACAAATTTCAGGACACCCTTAACAGATATTCAAGATCTGTTGATATCAGCATTTGCAGAAAACTAAACTCTATTTTGCTACTGGATAAATATTTGATTTATTTTGGCCAAAAAAATGTAATGCTATAAAAACTATAAAATTACTTGCGTTCCCTTCTCCCGCACCTTAAGTATTCTTGACTTTAATGTTGTTCAACCTATGCCTACTGCAATCCAATGAACGAGAAGTTTTGAAAATGGTGAGTAGTTTAAGGTCACAGAGGTTGAAACTACAAATTGGTGAAAGTATCCACTTTTTTGCTTGCTAATAACTAGTGCAAGCTTACAATTAATTCAGTTTTATCAGCATTGTTAGGATATGGTCTTGAGTGTAAAAACTCTTGGATGGAGAGGTCACAGTTTGAATCCATGCTGGGTGTTTTACTTTTTTATAAATAGTTTCATACTCTCCTTTTGCGTTTCCTCTAAATTCTATCTTCCACATCCCTACCTTATTAGCGTAATTAGATGTTTATAGCTCAGACGAGGACTAAGGCACGCTGAAAGAATATAATACATGTTAATTAATTTTTTTAAATGATTGAATTATGCTTAGTCAAGGAAAGATGAAAATATATGGGTAGAATCCATGATACATAGCGACATCTTCTACAGCACAAAATTACACACATTGAAACACAAATAGCTAGATTATATTTTGGAACTATTGCCTTTATAAATCATAATATATAGTATGGTGCACCTCACAGACTTTCTCTTTTATCTTAAAATAGACTCATTTACTAAAAACTAAGAAGATTTTTAATGAAATAATATACACTGTTACAGAAACATTTATAAAAGAGGTAAATCTCTGTCCACCAACGGGCATAGCAAGCAATATGTGTTTTCTAAGTGCTTCATAACAAATATTTATATTGCTTCTAGAAAAGAAACGATTTGGCTTATGAAAAAATATTTCAAATAAATTTTATTTTTAATAGTATTACAACTTAACAGTTATAAGTTAGTTCAAATCTCACATAGCTGTAGAGATATCAAAATTGGAAATTTCTGCTTTTGTAAAGTACCCTTAAAGTCATTTTCGTGAGAAAAGTAGAGTTGCCATTTGATTTGTAATGTTAAACAATGCCTAGACACACAGTTTAATCAAAATCGTTTAAGTGGATTTCTTAGAAAATCTATTATTTCTCTTTTTACCCTTCAGTAAACTACCCTAAATTTTAGGGTTAGATATCTAATTCCAAAATGTCCTTTGGGGAACATTATAGAAATCTACTAATTTTATCCTGATTGGTAAAATGTTTTCAGCTTTAGGCCAAAATACAGACACACAGATAGCATAATAATAAACACTCTTTTTGTTTCAATGGGTCATGAATCGCAGACATTTATCAAAATGTAAAGTTTATTTGTTTTGACAGTTACAATACTTTTCTCTCCAAGGTCTCAAGTGTATAAAAGGGGGTAGGGGTATAAAAAAATACCTCGAACAAATATTAGCTAAAATAGAATGGATTAGTGATTGTTCAAAGGGTTTTCTCTGATTTCCCCCACCCCCACCCCCACCTATGTTTGATAAAGTCATTAATACCAAAATATAAAAAAATGTATTTGTTTTTCAATGTGTGTATGACTGTTAGTACTTTTAAAGACAAAATATGTAATCTTGGTGCCTATTGTATTCTAAACAAATATTTTCTGTTTTCTTTGATCATTAACTTATTCAACCATATTTTATCCAGTTCTTTAATTTGTGACTATATGACCTTTTGGGACAAATTATATTTTACCATTAAGTTGTTGGGCAAAATTATAACTGACACATTCACTTAAATAAAAAATGCTTTATTTATGCATTTTTTCCTTCTGAAAGTGTGCAAACTGGATGGTTAGCTCCTTATTCCAAGAGCTAAAAATTGAGAGATAGAAGAAGTGAACTTTGAGCACAATATTTTTTTACTATTCATTAACAATCCCAACAGGATTCTTAGACCATCCATCACCACAAACAATTATCTACATTTTTGTGAAAACCCATTTTGATATATTGTTTGGTGATTATTTTCCTTTTTTTGAGTTAATAATCACATTTAAGTGACAATTTTTTTTAATGTGTCATTAATTTTAATTCGAGTTAAATTCATCCAAATTTAATGTGTATATTATTTTAAAATAACTTTTTTTTATATATATTTTTTCCTTTGGTACTTGTTTATGTTGTGCAACTCATTTGGGCCATTCTCAACTTAAACTAATTTAAAATCATAGGTCAAAGAAAATTATTTTTTTTAGAAATGTACCAAAGAAATTTGTCTGTAGGATATAAAAATCAAAATGTGTAAAAGGACCCTTCCCCAAGTGAACCAAGTCACACATGACATGCCAGATAATCCTAAAGTTGAGAACAATTCTGTCGGAAGCAGTTTCTGTTAAAACCATTCCTGAAAATGTTATTGCTGTGCAATTTAGTAATTATTATTGTGTGAATAAGACATGTATATAATGTTTTCATTATGGTTATTTTATAACCGGTTATATTGCCAATCTTACTACTTGGTATGTGGACTTGAGGAATATTGTCAATTAGTGGGCCATAGATTGTTAATTAGGTTTCTATTTTATAATTTTAACAATGGTATGTTTTAGTAAGATTATTATTTTGTATAGTAAACTTTGCTGTGAAATTGTTTTGTTGAATAAAATTAAATAAAACCAGAATTGTAATTTTGTTTTCATAAACCTCCTCTTTATCACGATTGTAATACTGATGTGTTAAATTTCGGCTTCTTGAAAAACTAAAGGAATCGTGCAACAAACAATTTGAAAACACCCGCCTAAGGTGTCATACTTGACTAATTTTAATAGTTTTGGGTTGAGCTAAACTAACGAGGACAGAGAGATCCAGGTTCGAATCTCACTTGGGTGAACTGGGAGTGGTTATTCCTAAATGGTTTTCCACTCTCCCTCCACCTAAATGTGGGTTCACTTCCTCTCTATTTAACCTTCCCAATTCCTAACCCAATAGTTTAATTAGTACTTAAGCATATAACCCAAATGGGTAGTAAGACGTGGTGCTTATTATTTTATTATTATTATTATTAATTTGAAAACATTCTGATTGCAGGGTGCAACAGTTAGTTTAGCTGTCTCACAAAGTATTCTTGTTGCTTATATCAATGTATAAATGGCTAAACTTGAAGCACATTTTGGAAGCATGGTGGATTTTATATTTTATTGTAACATAATATACCAGTGACCTAGAATTTGCAATGAACATTGTTGATGTAGATCATGTGTGACTAGTGTCTATATACATAATGTGTACTTACGTCACGGCACACACCCTGAAAATTGTTTTAAACACCTGGATTACAATCTTTTCTGCTATATTATTGTGTCATATTTTGTGGCAAAATGATATATGGCCAAATATTATTTATTATTATTATTATTATTAACACCGTGTCTTACTACCCGTTCGGGTTATACGCACTTACGCTAATGTGTAATGGTAGGGTGATTGTGAGATGAAATGAAGGACCTACAGTTTAACGTGGAATCCGAACCATGGTGGAGACCTGGCATTCCTCACATTCACAAGATGTCTTGTCAGAGGTGAAGGAAGGGTTTGCGGGCCAAATATTAAGTCAAACATAAAATATCAGTGTGTGTTTATTAGAATTAAATTTTGATGAGTGACAGCTGATATTGTGGACAGTTGGTTAGAATAAACTAAGAAATCTGGGCTTGGTCAAAATGTTTTTTTTTTTTTTTTTTTTTTTTTCTTTCAAAAGTGTTTTACCCAACCCATTCACTTGTCAAGTAAATTATGTAGGGTTTACTATTACCCTAAAAATATATCTTGTCTTTTAGTTTGTTTAATAAAGTTTAAAAGCAGTTTAAGTTGTCCAAAAAATCAATAACAGTAGGTACATACATAAAATGCTATTAATATTTATTTGTAATATCTTCATTATGTAGCTTAGGCCTGTTTTCTGCTGAACTCTTTTAATACAATAGCAGTTGTTTTCCAATTTATTCAGGTGTTTCATTTCATGATGGGTATTTTTTTTCCATGCATCATAATTATTTTCTTATTTTAAGAGTAATTGCTAAGGGTGTGTGGGGTCTATGGGTAGTGGTAGTCAGTTTAGTGTCCACATAATTAAAATGGACTAAAATTATCAAAAAACTTTTTTAAATGGCTGATTGTGTAAAGATGCTTATATTTTATTATTCGAGTGTGTGTTCAATAATGAACTACACATCACATCGGGCTATAAATACTATAGGAAAGGTTAAACTAGATAAGTTGTTTGACTCCTTGAATAGAACAAACAATAAAAGTAGGTGACTAAGGAAGTGATGCAAAGATATAATTAGTATTAGGGAGGAAATTGAAGAAAAGTTTGGAATCTGAGTAAAATAGTTTAATAAATTAAGTGAGAAGTTATAATACTTTGGAAAGTGTTCCTTATTCACTCAATAAACTTTTTTTTAGCACCGCATTTTACTACCCGTTTGGGTTATACTCTTAAGTATTAATTATGCTAATGGTTTTAGGGACTAGAAAGGTTATATTTAGAGGAAGTCTACCCACATTTGCGTGGAGAGAGGCCATATTTAGTACACCTGACAAAGATTCACGCCTTTATCTCCTCATCACCGGCAGTCTAGTCTACTGCGAGAATAATAAGTTAAACCACGCGGCCACCGAAGTGGTTAAAACTTGATTTAATTTCATCATCTCAAAGACATTTACACCACATCTGATGGCCAGAAAAAGTTACTTGATCTACATTCACATATTCATACACCAATTCATGTGATCTGAAGCTATCACTTTTTGTTTTATTTTTCAAAATTCCATCAATACCTATAAAATAACACTAATATTATGGTAAAATATTATCAATGTAGGCCGCTAAAAATATGTTTATATTTTCTTAAAAGTGCTATAAATATTAATTCCTAAGAATATTAATGTATAGCTTATACTCTTCCAATTCAAATTTTTGATATTTTCTTTTTGATTTTTGACTCCAACCCAAGATGTAAGAGTTGCATTTTAACAATATGCACTCGGGGAGAGGGGGTGGACTTGTTGGAGGTAGTTTTTATATAAAGTGAGGTTCAAGGCTTTCATAAAAAATATTAAATATATAGGTATTATTATCACTAGACCTTTTTTTTGTTATTGTTTTTATTCTTTATTTCCTGTCTCAACTATTGCTCTGTTTCTTTCTAACTTAGGGGTATTAACTTGGTTTTCATACTGAACCCAGGAATGCAGGAGATTAAAAAAAAAGTATGTGGCATTTATGGTTCCAGCAACAGCACTTGTCAACTTGTACCAATAAAGTGATCAACATAAAAAAAATGGGTATATGTTTTGAAACCTACTTTTTTATTTATATTTGAATAATAAATGATATTACTTTTTTTTTAAAACCTTCAAAATTAAAAATATTAATTAAAGATAAGTGAAGAATTTTCTAACATTTTAGATATTTTTCATTAGAAAACAAAAGAAAAAAACTTGAGTTTATTTTCTAATAATTATGATAGAGTATCAGAACAAGTTGAAATCTAAAAAACCAAGTGATTTTTTTTAACCAGAAAAGCAAATAGGTATACAAAATATTCACATGAACACCGAGTGTCATCCAAGGAGTAAAAATGACAACATAAAAATGTGACCTTCATATTCTTTTTGCAGAACATTCATTGTATATACATTTTCTCATTGCTGAGTGAAGTTTTAAAAGCAACTACAACTGTTCTTATTTATTTAGTAAAGCCAAACATGTGTTTAATCCACACTCTCTATTACATATTGCGTATTTAGTTGTGTATATATACAGATGTTGGGGAGGCGGTGTGCTGCCAGACATCATGGGTGCTGTAGTTGTTTGGTTGTTGCTTCTGAGCTGCGGAATTGGCCAATGGTCTGTGACAGCAAAGGTAAGTTCAGAGAGGGAGAAATGAGAGAGTGTTTCCTGAGGTTGAAGAAAATACCCAAATCAACAACATGAAAAACCTTTTTTGGAAAGAGACCTAAAACAGTACTATCTCATTAATTCAGAATAATAGGAGAAGGAGGGGAGTTAGTACAAATTAGTGAAAAGTTTTAATAAAGGTATAATAATTTAAAAGCATGAAAACATAAATTGGTGAAGTATGTCCTACTTCACCAATATTGTGCTTCTTTTAGCAAGACTTAGAGAGAAACTGAGTAGCCCTATGAAAAGGCATTTGGGTAAAATTCAGTAAAAATTCAAAAAGTGATGTCCAAACTAATTAGTATAAAAGTATATCAAATGTTTTGAGTTAAATTATAAAATTTTATATTTAAACTTTAAAAAATATATATAATATATACACAGATTGAAACAGTTTGACACATTATCTCAGTGGTGTGTCGGTCTACTGAGCTAAGGGTCCAGGGTCCGGCTCCTGGCATCACCAAAAACTTTATCATTGTTGAAATGTGGGTTTACCCTTTCACAGTGCCAATGATTGAATTGATTGTGAGCCTGGACTAGAATTCGGTTAATTTTAACTAGTAGAACAATAATTGATATGTAAATCTTAACTAAGAGTGGTTTCACACAGGGATGCATACGTCCATCATAATACTTGAACTAAGGATAGTAAAACACCATTATAGTGAGAGAAGCCCCACATACAATTATATGTATCGGAAGTGTACCCATAATTGTATGGAGGGAGAGTGGAAAACAATTTAGGTAAAACCACCCTGAGTGCACCCTATCAGGTTCAAACCCTGATCTCCCCAGGATTGCAGTTCATCCATTGCAAGAGTGGACTTAGACCATTCAGCCAACAATTTTGTTGTTGTAAATAATGCTTATTTTAAATAACATTATTGATTACATTTTAAATTGTCTTCTAAAAGTAATTAATAATATGCCTGATTTACTATTTTGATGATGTGCTATCTCACTAATATTTTGATGCACAGGCTAGAAATACCTCAGCAATGATTTTGAAATATGTTTTACTATACACTGCAAAAAGTCTATCTGCTATATCAGTTAAGTTTCTTTTCAGTTTACATACAGCTCAAAAATGGGGAAAGTGTATTGTTAAGTATTAGAATAGTAGAGAATACCAGGTGGTAGTTCAAAATATTTAGGTCATCCAAAAAGTACAGTTATTAACTCAAAGGTAGCTCTGACATGTCAAAGTTATCAATGGAAATGTCTTGATTTATGGTTAATAAAAATGCACTGCAACTAAAATTGAAAATAAACTAATATTTTAGAGAAAACAATATTATTTTTAAATCTAAATAAGCTATATTTTATAAATTGAAACTATAATAAATCTCCTGGTTGTTAAAAGTCTTATAAACTTTTACACGCTATACATACTGGAGTGTCAAGGGGCTGGTTAGACTAAGACCTTTTGGCAAATAAAATCAAAGTTGAGTCTCTTTAAATCACTGAAGTCAATACATTCATAAAATATATTGCTCTCCCAAAATCCCTAACAGAAGATAAATATGTTTACAAATTAGTATTCTATGCACGTCATTCAATTAAGAAATAGAAGGATAATTCATTCTTCAGAAAATACTTTTAAAACTCACTTGAAAATCCAGCCGATCACCCCGGGACCCCCAAAAAAACCCAAAAGAAAGGAAAAAACCCTCTAATTTTCTATTATAAATACTTTCTTGTTTTGTGTCTAACATAATGTTATTCCTGAATAAAATAATGAGATATGGACAGATTAATGTGTGTGCAGCTTTAAGTTAAAAATTAAAATCTTATCGACACTTGAAATATTTACTAGGAAAGTTCCGTTGATCATTTACAATTTTGAGCGCTAACTCTAAATACATTGGCCTCTCTTTCGGCGTGGTGTGGCAGTTCCTCTCAAAATGTTTCCACGAACCGGCTGACAGCGCCGCTGTCCCAGTGATGCCTTTGATACAATTTGTTGTTGCTCTGACAAACTTAGTCAGTTAATCTCGAGAAACATTGAAATTCAGATGGGTGTTCGTGGTGAGTGCCAGTTTGTGTTTTAATGATGTAGTTAAGTAGAATACAAGGTGTAAAAGTGTCAATTGTGGCTTTTCTTGCTACTAACGGACTAATCTAATTGGCGAGACCAGAAAAATCACATATATGAACACACACACAAGTGCGCTAAGTGTATCAATAATAATAAAATTCATTTATCATGCCAAATCGATAAGTTTACATGACACGCACTGGACCAACATAACAACAACTGCCCAGCATCTATAAACTAGACTGTTTTGGCTCGAGCGATGCAATTGAAAAATATAACCAGTTCTATCTTTCAAGGTAGTCACTTGGGTTGCTCACGCGCTGCTCCAGTCTGCCTGGCCACCTCCGATTATTTTATTCGTCAGTCACTCCCTCGCTCGCCCATTATGGCCGTACACAAATAGTTGCTTAATTTTTACCTTTCCTCGGACATGCATGGAGGGAGAGTGGGAAACCATTCAGGGAAAAAAACCATTATAGCACCTGATCAGTATTAGAACCCTGATTTACCACCATCTGCAATCGAGTGTAACACAATAGTGACACATTAGGCCATATTACCACCAGTGGTGAAGCATGGCGATAATTTTAGGGTATGCTGAGTCATGAACACTCATAAAGGGGCACACTTAAAGTGGAATGTATGGGGACGGGAAAAAAAGCAATTGTGTTTTTTTTTTCAGTTTTTATGGCAACACTTTTTTTGGCTAAAAATAAATAAAATATTGTATCAGTACGAACATAAAATTTAATTTTCTTCGCATTCAACAGTTGTTGAATATCTGTCATAAGCATAGCGGCATTAGATAATACACTTTTTAAATGAAGATAAAAAGTTGTAATTAAATTCCAGTACATACTTGACAGAAATTCAAGAAATTTTGAGGTTATAATATTAATAATATTAAACTCTATGTTTATACTGGAGCAATATTTAATTTATTTTGGCAAAGAAAAAAGTGTTGCCATAAAAACTGAAAAAACATTGGCTTTTTCTCTCGTCCTATATCATCCCACCTTAACGATGTTAAAAATGGGATTTTTTAAAAGTTATATAATACAGTACTGGCAGACTACCACCACCACCACCACCAATAATAATAATAATAATAATGACTTTTTTCTTTTTTATATACCTTCTGTGAAATATCTTATTTTGCTCTTTTTCTTTTAAACGCATTTTTCGTTCAAAAGACAAAGCCTCAGTAGAGTTAGGTACTTAACAAAAAGTCAACCAAAATGAAAGAGTCGTTGTTGGTGTCTACAACGTCTCCCAATTTTTTCTATGGTACATACACTAAATTCTAAAACATTACTCAAATCATATATATTATAATACAAAATTTAAAACAACTCAATAAAATAATAAAACTCAAGTCACAATCACAAAACCAAACTAATCTACACTTAGATCAACCTTTGAAACACTCTTTGTATGCTTAGAATGTAACACTCAAGAGTCGGGGATAGCCGGCTTACTGGTCGCCTTCAGTGGCCGAGATTAACAGTTGTGTGCGCATTATCTCCCCTCAAGTCTGATTCTCTGCGTGCATTAAGCAGAAAGGTTATTAGCTTATCTTTCCAAAAGGAACTGACACATTCGCTTTGCGTGCTTACTAAAATGTCACGACACTTTAAAAAATGACAATTAAAATTTCAATTTTACTTTTGTTTTATGTAAAGGTATGTTTTATCTTCTTTTTCAAAACCTTTTGGGCTAGCTGAGCTTATCCTGCCTACCCTGATGCTTCGATATTGACTACCCCTGATCCAGAATACTATCGTCATTGTATTGTGCTGTATTGCTATTAATATGTAAATCTGACGTAATAACAGATAAAAACCTTTCATAAGCTTTTTGTGTGATTTGAGTTTAATCATTAGTCTTTTTCTGGTTAATTTGATTTGTTTTGTTTTGTTTTATTTTTTGTATTTGTAACTACATAAAAATCAACAGATATCAAACACAAAATTAAATACATCAAACTACAAAACAAATCAAGGTCTTAAAAAACCCATGTAAATCAATTAAACCTAAAGCTTTAGTATATTTAAATGTTTTTGTAAGGGCTGTAGCTATCTAATTATTAGTAAAAAAAAGGAAAGAATACAAATATTTGTATTCAACCAATTTTTAAGTCTGAGCACGGTTACTTCTGATGTTCCCCACAAATCTATTAATACTATTGGTACATAGATCTGGCTTCTACTTCCAAATAACGTAGAGTACTAACTCCAAGATGCAAACATCCATCATGACAGCTAATTATCTACGGATTGTCATTTGACCATTATACTGACCAGAATCAAATAAAGGAAACTTAAATAAATAGATATATAAAATACTGCAGATTAAGGTAAGATGTGAAACTGTTTAGGAAAAATTAAAAATAATAAAAGATTATCAGAGAATCAGGCCATGATCATTTTTAAAGAAACTCCTTCATTCTTGAGACTAGAGAGAGTTAATCTAGAAATATAATTTGTTTCAGTCGTCAACCAAGAAACACGATTCTCACTCGCATCATGTTGTCAACATTACCAATGGGGCACTACGTGGGAAGAAGGTAACCACATGCAATGGAGTCACTTACTGGAGCTTCGAGGGCATTCCTTATGCACTGCCCCCGGTGGGGCCTAACAGGTTCAAAGTATGTATCACAGATACTGGAATATTATTTACAGTTTATTTTACTTTCAACTTCGACACACATTTTTTATGAACATTTAAAAATTACACCATTTGATTTTTTGTGTTTGTTGAAAAAGTGATTTTGAAAATAAAACTGTTGTGTTTTTTGTGTGTATGTGTGTGTGCACGCTCGCACACATGCATGCACACCAAGGCTGGCGCGCACGAGGAATCAACGTGTATACATCACATAAACAGGAGAAACGAGTAAAGAAAGATAATATGTTACGCTTTCCTTTCCCCTTCAGTTTCAAGACAGTAGCTTTTGTCATTATGTGGCTGGTTACATTCTAGTATTATGTATCATCCAATAATATCAAAATAATAGTATTTTAAAAACCACCAAAAAAATGTAACTGAATCTTACTTGTCCTAATTATACTCTTACTAACCACACGACAACACTGTCTAATTTGATTTTCCTGAACAGCAGCAATTATTAAGGCTAATGGAAGGTAAGTAGTTATGATAGAAATTTGGTGGGGTAAGGGCCTATACCTTAACATTTGAGTTAGCTTTCAACTTGGTTAACTAATAGTTATTGAACAATTTATAAGAATTACAATATTGACAACCCCATTTCTTGTTACAAAATAGCTTCGAGATGAAGTTAATTTTAAAAGTTTTACTTTCCCTCCAGTCCTAGATCGGAATATTTCCTACCAACAAATATTTCCACCAGCCACTTCTATGTTAAGTGTCCCCCAAAATAACAAGATGGAGATTAAGTATTTTATTTTTCTTATTTGTGTGCATAATACCTTAGAACATAATGGGTTGGCCACTTTTCTTAATATTTGTTACTTATTTAAGTATTTATTCCAGATAGAACTAGTCTACATTCATAAAAATTGGGGAAGTTTTAATTTAAGTAACAAGTGCCAAAGTCATATTTTAAAAATTACTAAAAAAATATTTTTATTAGATTTTTAACTATACTCTCGTAGACCTTGGCGATCTTAGGGTAAAGTGCTCGCCTCAGAACCCGATGTTCATGGGTCCAAATCCAGCCGGGGTCGAAGGAGTTTTCTTGGTCAATAAAAATCTGTAGCACAACTTCCTTAGGAAGGGAAGTAAGGCCACCGGTCCCATATCGATTGTGGCATGTAGAATATCCCTAGAAGGTATGTGAAAACACGATTCCCGGAAAAATTGGTATGTCCTTTTGCACTCACTCATAGAAAATTCTTGTGTGTTTATATTATTAGTCGGTTCAGAAAGTGTACATTAAATACCTAATATAAAAACTATACTTTCAAGATATTTTTGGTCGGTGGCATGTTTATTGTTTGTGTTTTTTCCCCCAATTTTTAAAATACACCAAACTTTTGTTGATGCACAGGGCCCTCAGGAGCCACAAAACTGGACAGATATTCGGGAAGCAGTAGAGGAGGGTTCAGCCTGCCCACACTTTACAGACTCTCTCAAAGGAAATGAGGACTGTCTCTTTGTCAACGTCTACACTCCTCAGGTAAGTCTCTACCCTGCATGATTTTACAGGTGTAGAGAGAGCGAAACCTCTGCTTGGAAACTTACAAGGGCTGTATTCATTTACAATAAGTCATGTATCCATATTGTCTACAGTGATTCAGGTAGCACAGATCAAGGTTAAAATACTTTCATTTGGTGAGTTTAAAATTAATATAATATATACACTGTTTTCCATAATCTTTTGCCAGGTCTATAAAACAGTAGTGTAGGATAACACACAAACCTATGTAATGACAGCTATCTCATTGTAAGTGATACATTTTTAAAAATAATAAAATAAATAAAGTTAGTTGATAAATAACTTAACTAATAAAAACATAAAAATCAACTAAAACTACTGGTGAAATACATCACCCTAAATTGTTTACCAAACAGACATAACGGATACCAATAAGTCTGATTTAAAACTTTACACATGATCATACTGAGTAAACCATTTTATTTTCAAAAACATGTTTTATAAACTTATGTTGGCTATATATTTTTTTAACATCATGGAAATCCACATAATAGTTTTACAGCTTGAAATATCTTACACCAACACAATGATTTCAATAAATGTTTTCAACCAAAAGCAAACATTATGATTCTACAACTCTATAACAAAATGTTGACTTGGTCGTTTCATTATGTTTCCAGAATCCTAAATACTGGTCTACAAAACATCCTCTTTCAGTGATTGTTTCATTCCATAGTGGTAGCTGGATGGTCGGATCTGGGAACTGGGATATCGACATACCAGAGTACATGACTTATGGGAAGTCAGTCATCATTGTCACTTTGAACTACAGACTTGGACCTTTAGGTACCTTTTCTTGTTGTTTATTATTATTATTATTATTATCACCGCGTCTTACTACCCGTTTGGGTTATAAGCACTTACGCTAATGTGTAATGGTAGGGTGATTGTGAGATGAAATGGAGGACCTACAGTTTAACGTGAAATCCGAACCACGGTGGAGGCTTGACATTCCCCACATTCACAAGATGTCTTGTCAGAGGTGAAGGAAGGGTTTGGAAATCAGATAAATCTGTGCCGAGACTGAGGATTGAACCCCGGCCGCAAGCCCAGAAGTCTGACACCTTACCCCTAGACCACCAGGTCACCTTATTGTTGTTACCAATTTTTAAAACAAGCAGCTTTTATTTTACCAGTGATGACCCCCATATACTTTTCTTTGTCTTTTGACCCTTCAGAAAATATGTAAAATAAACAAAAATAAATTATTAAGAATCAAATAGTCGAAGCTATAATGTATGCATTTAGTGAGGGATCACTCCGCACAGATATCATATTCTGAAAATTGAAAAATGACACCTGGACACGGGAATCGAACCAGGATCGTTGGCTTAGTATGCCACTGTTCTAACCCCTGAGCTATCCAGGATTTGTCCCGTGTCCAGAGTCATCCTTCACTCATATTTTTAAGGCAGAGAGTCTATGATGGACTCTGCCTTAAAAATATGAGTGAATAAGTTATTTATTTTAACCCCAAAATATGTGTGAGGTAATTAAATGGGAGAAAATGACAGCCTTGTTAAATGGCACAGATTAGGAAACACTTTAAATTGAAGTTACCACTTTATACTACTTTTCTTCTATAGCATAAGAAAATGTCCTAATAATATACAATGTTTTCTCTGCAAATGTATTTGTCCATTCTAGTATTTTTAACTAGTGGACATATTTGCTACAAACTTAGTATACCAAAAGCCTCCACAGAAAAAATGTATTCATCTATTTAATATTCTATAATTATTTTAATGGTCCTTCTTAATACTCGTTTGGGTTACATGCTTATGTACTAACTATGTTAATAGCTTTAGGGATTGTGGAGGTTATATTTATAGGAAGTTTACCCACATTTGCGGGGAAGTAGAGTGGAAAACTATGCTGTAAAAACCTCCCTTTATACATCCGACTGAGATTTGAACCTTGATCTCCCTGTCATCAGCACTCTGGTCTACTGTAAGAGTAGCTCGTTAGACCACACAGCTACCACAGCAGATAATATTATCTAATTGATATGAACTGTTATGTTTGGTTTGTGGTTCGATTCTCAAGTGTAAATATTTCAGGCATATCTAAGTGAGTGGTGTAATTTTGATAAATAATACATTTTTGGCGTAGAGAAGCTCTCATGTTAAATACAAAGTAATCCAATATCATCCCTCTGGAAATTAGTGGTAAATTTTTGAATATATAAATATCAAACACTTGCTCCTGCACATAACTTAATGTTTGGGTTAAAAATATTATTCAAGCTGTTGCTGATTTGTACATTCTAAAATCCAGGGTTCTCTTTCTGATGTTACCTACAGGTTTCTTAAATGTGGATCATCCCAACGTGACAGCCAACGCAGGACTGAAGGACCAGGTTGCGGCTTTGAAGTGGGTACAAAACAACATTTTATATTTTGGAGGAGATCCAAACCAGGTGACCATATCTGGCAAGAACGCTGGCGGTGCTAGTGTTGAGTACCACATGATCTCACCCATGTCTGCAGGTGAGGTAAAGGAGGAGAAGGGAATAGAGACAGAGTTTAACAAGTCATCATATCCAACAATTAAACCAACACAGGGAGAATACCCAATAATGAACCCAACCAGTCAGAATGCACAACAATGAACCCAACCAGTCAGAATACACAACAATGAACCTAACCAGTCAGAATACCCAACACTAAACCTAATCAAACAAGATATTAGATATATATCATATTAAAAGTGTTTTTGAAATTTTACTCATGAAATAGTCACAAGAACAACCAAAAAGGGGTTAAAAGTTTTAAAAAACACAAACCTTAAATTACAGGTTTTTAAAAATTAAGTCAATGATTAAATTACCCACTTCAGTGGCTGCATGGTCTAAGACGCTACTCTCGCAATAGATTAGGAAACATAATACGGAGAAATTGGGGCTCGATCCCGGTTAAGCGTACTGAGGGTGGTTTTTCCTTAATTGTTTTCCACTCTTGCTCCTTGTAATGCAGTACCTTCCTCTAATTTCAACCTTCCTAATCTCTAACACATTAGTGTAATTATAGCATAGGCAGATAGCTCAAAAGATAGTTAGACGGGGTGCTAAAATTATTATTAATTTACTTCTGTAGTTAGTTTTTACTTATGTTTTTCCTCATCTTACAATTTTGTTTGTTTTTTATATACTTTTGAATATTATTCTTGGTTTTTAACATTCTACAAACTTTTTCAATTCATATAAAAATATATTTCTAGACAACATAAATAAGTAAAACAAAATTTAAAAATAATTGAAACAAAACACCTCAAAGAAAAAAAGAGACTTGATTCTAACTTGTGGTTTTTAAGGGCTATTTCACAAAGGAATCTCCCAGAGTGGATCCACACTTAGCTACTGGGCATTCAAGAACGACACAACTCAAAGGGCTTTCCGCTACATCAACTACTTCGGCTTTGAAGTGACGACCATATATGAGTTGGTTGAGTACTTCCAGAATATATCCTGGCAAGAACTCGTCATCTATCAGAGATATGCTCTGACTTACCAGGTAAGTAACTTTTTTGTCACATATAAACTTTGACATAAAAACTAGAGAAAATAAATATTATATTTATTTATCAAACACCTACATTGAACTTTGAGAAATTCACATTTTTGTTGCTTAGAAGTGTTTAACAAAGGTATCCAACTTAATAGCTCACTTAGATCTATTATTACTATAAAACATTACTTTGAATGAATTAAACTTATTGTTCATTCATCGAATCCAACTTAAATAGCATGGATACGAAAATGATCTCAGGTCATACACAACATACCAATGAGTTTTATCAAACATAACATATGTTTTCATAATAGTGAGCCTAATAAGCAAAATAATGTTAATTTGGACGTAATATCATAGACATTTATATGCCTTTATTTCACTCTGTGGGGGCTTTGTTTAGCTTCCACTAGAGCTTTATTAACGTTAGTAGGGACTGAATTTACTTTACAAGATTTAAGGTATTTGTTATCATTTTTTATGAAGAGCTGGTTATGTCATAGCCCAGAACAGGATATACAACTGGCGAAAGTTTGGAAAGTGGTGTGCGAAACTATTCTTTGTTCAATGAGGGTACTAAACCAACACACAACCTACAAATTGACACCCAGGCATTGAGTTTATAAATGACAGGCAACATAATGTGATATTTGAGTAAAATGGAATCTCAGACTAGCATAATGACTATTTGTTACTATTTATAATGTTTGTGTTTTTGTTTGTAGGAACAAAACCAACACTTGACACCTTTCATTCCGACTCTGGAACATGAGCAGCAATGGGGAGGCGAAGTCTTCCTTCCTGGCCCTCCAGAGGCCCTCATTGAGTTTGGATATGTGCATGATGTTCCCTTAATTTTTGGACTCAACCCTATTAAGAAGGTCATTTATGAAGATACCCGTGAGAATACATTTATATGCATTTATGTTATTTTTCAAAAACTATTCATGATGGAAATTGCTAGTGATACAAGACATGAAAGTTGAAACATCACTGTACAGGAATATAGGGTAATACAAGGGATGGTATTGTATTGTATTGTAGCCTGCTTCAGTGGCAGAATGGGCTAAGGCATCACTCTTGTGATAGACTGGCTTACTGAAGACGAATAGATCGAGGTCCGAATACTGGTTGGGTCTAATAAGAGTGATTTTTACTAAATGGTTTTTTACTCTCTTTCCATGAGAATGTGAGTAGATTACATCTAAAATGTGTCCTTCCTCATTATAGTAATTATCTATACTTATAAAATAACATGTCTTGACTGACTGACTGACTGACTGACTGATTCATCATCGCCGAGCGCAAACTATCAAGGCTACAAGCATGAAATTCGGACTGTATATTCGTTTTGTTATGTAGGCACCCACTAAGAAAGGATTTTAGAAAATTCCACCCCAAAGGGGTCAAAATAGGGGATGATAATATGTATGATAATATGTATGAAAGTCCGTCATTTTGAAAGTTACATAAACAAAATTTTGTATTTCGGTTATTGACGTAAAACAAATAAATACGTGTTTCAGGAATTTTGGAAATTTTATTTAATAAGGGATGAAAAAGGGGGTGAAAGTTTGTATCGGACTTGCATTATTTTTGATCTGAGGTCAAGCTATGGTCATCAACGTAATGTAATTTTTAAATTATCTGTAAATACATATGTATATTTTCGTATTTGTATATAATCAACTTCCACGCGAGCAAAGCCGCGGGCAACAGCTATCTAGTCATTTATATGCATACAACCTGAACAAGTGCAGTGATAAAAAATATATATACATATATATACACACACACACTACTATATATATATATATATATATATATATATATATATACACACACACACACACACACACACACACACTAGTGGGGATTGAGAGGAGAAAGAAAAATAATATTTTTTCTTTCATCTTATGTAAGATATTATTGTGTTCTGTCTTTCAATGGGCATGTAGCCTTGTTCAAAATGAGTCCTTCAGCATGTCTTATCAGCCACTTCCTATTTTATATCCTGAAGGTTCATCTTATTTCCTTGTTTTAGGTCATTTTTATGGCATAAGCCATTCCTTCTGTTTCATATACTTTATCAAGATTCGTAAAATTAGAGTTCCAAACATTTTTATCATACAAGGAATAAACATGACTTTTTCTGTTGCTTTCATCACACACTGGTCAATTTTAACTAGGCTAAATGATTCAAAGTTTTTAAATTATTTTCAAACACTAATTTTAAACAAAAACTATCTAGAGAGATAGACTACAGCTCCAGGTGGAAATGGTTTGAGCCAAGATAAGCCTAAAATAAGCTAATATGTATAAATTTGACCTATGATGCTATATGTATGTGTTTATTATTGAGTATACTACTATAGGTTAGGTTAGTTTATATGTTAGGTAATGATGTATTATGTTGTTTACCCTTTAAAGGAAAGTGCCTGCATTTTCGTGAAGGGTTAGTGGGAAACAATTTATGAAAAATCACCTTGAACGTAGAAATAAGCAAAGCCCTACAAAATCATATGATTTTATTGTGTTGTAATTTACTTCTAAAATATGAACTTACAATTAGTATTTTGTATTTAAAAAAAATGGTCAATGCATCTCACTTCTTGTTTGGGTTATATGTAGAGTAAGTGTACCAAAATTCTCATGTAGAGAGATTGGAAAAATATTCAGGAAAAAAAAAAATCCTCTGTACATCCAACATGGATTCAAACCCCTACCTCCTCATCATCGGCAGTCCAGTCTCTCACTTAGTAAGGCCTTAAACCATTCGGCTACTGAAACTGGAATAATTTTGCATTATTTTTTTTACTAGCGCAGGAAGGTCAACTTATCCTTTGACTCACACACCCCTGAGTCCACGCCTGCCAATAACTTAAAATAATATATTTTTCCATGGTTAAGATGGATATTTAGGGGACATGAGAAAAGACCAGTATTTTTTTGCAGTTTTTTTTATCAACACTTTTTTTTGGTAAATTAATCAAATAATTCTCCAGTAGAAACATAGTCTAATTTTCTTCTCAACAATATCTGTCAAGGGTTTTCTGGAATTTAATGACAACTTTTTATCTTCATTTAAAAAGTTTGTCATCTAATGCCGATATGCTCATTTCCCCTACGTCCCATCTTAAATTGCATATTAATCTCTCTGATATGAACTATTTTCAGCCACGACTAAGAACGAGTGGATATGGACTGTGATCCAGGAAGATATTGAGCGTTTGGTTCCTGCTGATTTCAACATCCATAGAGGGACTGATGAAAGTAGCGAAATCACCACCAAGGTTAAAGAGTTTTACTTTGGAAGTAAAAACCTCTCGGAAAAGCTTCTACACCGGTATATTAGTGTAAGTGCCTCTGTACCAGTTTTGTTTTATTCAACCTTTATCAATAATATAAATATTGTTTGACCATTTAATTGATTACATGAAATCGACCAACTTCAATTCATACTAAATAGAGATGGGTTATGATTTTAAATGTTAAAGTCAAAAGATTAAATCGATTTTTCTTCAAATTTTACACTCACAATAACCTTCTCATCATTGAAACATTTTGAAGGAAGAAAAAAGTTTCAATATTAGAACACATTTGAAATATCTCACTAAATATAACATATTTAAACATAGAATCAATTTTAGAACAAACCAACTTTGGTGGTTGCATGTTCTAAAGCATCACTCTTGTGTTAGATTAGACTGTTGATTACAGGGAGATTGGGGTGTACTGAGGGTGGTTTTTCCATAATAATTTTCCAAATGCGAGTCCACTTCTTAAAAATTCAACCTTTCCCCCCTTACTCATTAGCGTAATATTAGTACATAGATTATAACCTGAACTGATAGTAAGACACGGTTCTAAATGAAAATAGAACCACTAAAGAAATATTTTAACACACACTAATGTTTGAATTAGATTGAGGGTCTATAACATAAACATATTTAAATTTATATATGTTTAAATAAAATAATGGTGGATTTTCTTTTTTTCTTTAGACTTTTCTCTTTAGTTAGATTCACTCAATAGATAATTTAAAAACTGAAAATGGTATTATGTAACAACAACAAAAACCTTATCTTTGACATCATTTTGCATGTTTCAAGCTTCGCTTCAACTTTGCGTTTAAAAAGGTACTTTCACACACCTGTAATAATATTAGTAATAAAACAGCATATAACCTAAATGAGTAGTAAGTATCAGTGCTAAAAAAAACTATTAGTGTCAATTCTCTCTATCAATTTTTATTTGAAAATTTCTAGGCTCTGTTAGTTCCTGCTGATTGGAATACAAACGCTCTATGCTAATAGGTTTAATGTTATTTGTATACAAAATAGAATGACTTATGCATTCAAAATTGACCAAAAATACTCCATTCAAAGGAATTTCATGATTAACCTTTTCAACAAATGGTGAATAAAGAGTTCTATCAATAGACCTTTCATTTATAGTCATCAAAACCAAAGTTAGTTTTTTACCTTCATGATGTGCATACTTAATAGTAAATATATTTAAAACATTTTTTACTAGTTTATACATATTAATTTACCTGCACATTACCACCAAAACAAATCAATCTGATGTCAAATACATCACATATGAGTAATAAGTTGCGCTTGAGACATATGCATGTAAATTACACTGATAACGTGGGGTGAGAAATGTAGGATTTGAAGGATATATTTGAGTGGAGTTAAAGTGAGAAACCATTTAGGAAAATACACTTTCAGCACATCTGACCAGGATACGAACCCCAATCTCTCTGTTACCAGCAATCTAGATCAACACGAGAGTGATGCGTTAGACATTATTAAAAGTGCGTACAACATATGGTTAATGTTCACAGTAAATCAACACATACATTTTGAGGATGAACCATTGCTTGTAAGTTACTCAAGTTGAAAGTGAATACGACCCATATTGATGCAATTTATTGTTGATTGCAGTACAAGTGGGACTCATTCTTCCTAAGAGGAGTTATCAACTCTATCAACAAACACGTGAGGAATATCAGAGTCAGTCCTGTGTATGTCTTCCAACAGTATTTGGACATCACCCTCCGAGAGAACACGTATTGCTCTCAAGAACTCGCTCCATATGGTAAGACACCTAATTTATTCTGGTAAGGTAGCGCTTATAGTTTCAATCAGGCAAACTGAGGTTCAATCCTATAATCCTAGCTGGCCATAGTGAGGTTATACAGGATAGTGTAAGGGGTACAGGGAGTATATGAGATAGTAGAGGAAGCAAGATTGAGATGGTATGGGCATGTGATGAGGAAATGTTTCTTCACTCTCGCTGATAAATGTTTTAAATAATCAACACCACCTTTAATCCATGTAGAAGATAGTTCCTTTGAAAGCAAACTAAAGATGCAGAATAATTGTAAGTCAGTACACAACCGGCTATCCACCTATATCTATTGTATATGTTTTTATTAGAATGTCTATGATAAGTATATTATTTGTTTGAAGAAAAACCGTTTCATTTGTAATTGGCAGTTATTGTCCTGTCTTTATTATTAATTAAAAGTTTTTCATCAAAGCTTGGTCTATTATTAATAATCTAATACACAGAATTAATTCCCTGATTCATTTTAAAAATAATTGAACCTTTAAACTAATATAATAACAATAAGTAAACACAATTGACATACACACAAGTGACTGGAGTCACAATTCACTACTCATCAAACATTGGAGATAAAAACACCGAGAAATCCCCATCAAACGATTGCAATTGAATTCTGAGGCAGGCAAGTACCAGTAGGAATCCCACTTTTAAAGAGCAGTAGAGCCACTAATAAAAAGCTTAACTTCATTTATATATGTCACACTTAGATTCATACAAACACAAAATTTAAAAAAACCTAAACAAACTAGTTACATTTTCCACTAGAAAAAAACCTAATCATAATTTTAAAAAAAACAGGAATCCCACTAGCTGATATTTGATCATTTTGCCGGTCAGATCCACTCTGAAAAAAGCTAGATTTGGTGGGAAAACTGCTAAGTTGTTGACACCGGGCTGGGCAACACACAAACACACTCTCTCTCGTTATACATTGAAGGGCACATGTCAACATGTACCCCCTTTAGTCTTGAGCACACTACGCATCAATACCCCTCCTCTCCTCCCCCTTTTCCGCCTTGAACTTGGGAAGCATTCATTACTATTCTCTGATCGATAGTTTTGTTTGAAGGTTTTCGCTCAGCAATTTTAAATGTAATAATTTAAAATAAAAAAAGAGAAAAAGTTTATTTTTATTTTAATATTTTACTTGTGCCCTTTAGGACAGTCCGCCACTGCAAAATGCTATAGGCTACCGATTTTTCATTTTTTTGTGTTTGGATTCTTATAAGATAATCTTTAAACCATAGTTAAGTTTATGAATACAATACTTGATACGGATTATATTCATAGCTAATTATCCTCGCCATCTTGTGAGCTTCACTGGCCATGTACAATAAATTGTACAAGCATTCACTAACTTCCAGTGTAAAATTGACTAAACCATTACATTCTGTGTTTATTATCTGATTTTTAAATAATAATCTAGTGTTAAACAAGCATAATGTTGGTTTATCTGAGTGACCCAGCCCCTCCCAACGTCCTTCAACCTTCCTCTTGACAGGAATTATCCCCCCAAATTATTGTGTTATGCAGGTGGTGTGGCCGGAGAAGAAATGGGTTCCCTTTTCTCAGCCCTCTCCCACTCCCGAGTGGACCTCGTCTCCTCTCAATCTGACTTGTGTTCCCTAGGTCCGCTTCATGGCAAGGAGTTGGGCTCACTCTTCTCGACTCACTCTCTGTCCCAACTCGAGGTCACTTCTAGCAAGCGCACAACTCTCAACAATGCCAGGCTTATCACGGCATGGAACAGCTTCGCCAAGACCGGGTGAGTTAACATCACATACCTACATGGGTGAGGCGTCAGTCTCACAACTGCTGCTGTTAAGGAGGTCTAGCGTGTTTTGCGAGTGGTTTTACACATGTGATTTAAGACTCTGGTATTACAATTTTATCTCCAAGATAATGCAGGTGCACTTTCTCTAAACAATTTTTCCCAAATTTTCTTTGGATTAAGCCTTTAACAAGCTTGCCGCTAAACACTATTATTTTGTTTGAATCTCACTTTACACATTTTACTACCACCAGTTATCACCAAATGCTAAAGTGATTATCTCTTTTCCAGTTAGAAAACCTGACTTTATGTTTAACATCACGTAACATGTGCTTTTTGTGTGTGTTATTCACTAAATAAAAGCAAAGTTAAGAAAATTGACTCTGTTTGAAATTTCAAATAATATGTTTGGTATAGTAAAACTACTTCAGTCATTTCAATGATAGTTTCTTATAATAAATACCCTCAACATTTTGATTCAATGCTTCAGTGACACAACCAGACATTTGTCTTGGAAGCGGGAGCAGAACATATACCAGTGGTATTACTTCAGTTTGTATTCCAATTAAGAATTTTAAGGGTGTTTTTAGACCTCTTCCAGATGAGCGAATATAAGACAGTTCACAAACCGTTAACGATACTAAGGATATTGGGTCTTATATAGTCTTTCACATGAGTGTGTGTGAGCTGAAGGTAAATTTTCTTAACTTTGCTTTTATTTAGTGAATAACACACACAAACATCACATGTTACGTGATGTTAAACATAAATTCAGGTTTTCTAACTGGAAAATAGATAATCACTTTAACATTTGGTGATAACTGGTGGTAGTAAAATGTGTAAAGTGAGATTCAAACAAAATAATAGTGTTTAGCGGCAAGCTTGTTAAAGGCTTAATCCAAGCTGTGTTTAAATTTGTACCTTATGGAGACAAACGCAAAAGTCTGTTGTACAGAACAATTTAACTGAGACATTATACTACGACCAGTATTATGGGACACAGGCTGTAATGATTAGAGCAATCGAACAAGCAAAATTGAAGGCCGGTTGGGAATTTACTGCTTCTTCTTATGTCAGTGTATCTTTACAAGAGCTATACTCGAAGAGTTTGTTTTTAAGAATTTCACATTATATTTTTGAAGTTCATGAAACAGTGTTTAAAACAACCATCTTCTAACTTTTAGCTAATTATAGGGTGCATCCACAATTTTATATTTCTTCTTTTTTATTTTTAATGTGAAATTCAAGCATTAACATGATAGCCTCTTTTAGTTCAAGCATTGTAGAATACTGTCAAGCAGCTGTGTTTTCTTACATTGTGGCTTGAGATATTGGCTCTCATGAACAGGGCTGTCCATAGCAGATGTGGGGCTTTGGGCCAACTTCGTTTGTAGTACCCTCAATTATTTTACTAACCCCAGCTTCCCGCCTCCAAATAACTAAATTAATTAAAAAGTGTAGTTATTTTGGCAGCTATATACCAGCCATACAATGTATCAAAAAACACCCATAAAGGTTAATAAATATTTTGTAATAAACAATTAATGCTTGAAGCCACATTTTTATACCTAAAGGGGCTGATTTCTCTCAAGTGCCTCATTCAAATTTCTTTCCTCCAACAATCTTGATATGTATAATGGTACAAGGAACAACTGTGCCAAGTTCTACTTAAATCGGTTAATGTGTTCAAAAGTTATTGTGAGACTTATCCACAACAGACAGACAAATATAAATCGGTGAAGTTAAATATAGAACTCACTTCATTCGTTCAATAAATCAAATCACATTACTATATTTTTATTTGATTTTACATGCTTGACAATATTTGTTCGAGAGCCTATACGAGCGTGAAAGCAAAGATTTCCCACCCAAACTTAATTTTTCACTCTGTAATCTAAGTAAATGTGTCCCCCCCTCCCCTCCCATCCCCTAAATCCGGGGTCCTGTGTGGCCTCACCATTGGCACACCCCTAAGGGTGGCCATGCCCGTGAATACATCTTCAGTGATCTATATTATATGGCGTGCTTCAAATGTTTTAAGCTGTTAATAAAGTTATTTGTGATCTTGAAGGGGAGAGTGGGAGAAGGACCCTATTTCCCCTGTCTTTAATTAATACCAAATACTGTCCATGAAACCTCCTTGTTCACAAAGGAGTTCTTCTTCTCCTTAAGTCAACAACCTGTAGGTTGGTTTAATGTGATCTCCATCCATTCGATACTGGGCAGGCACTCAGCCCTCAGCTGGTTAGTGCTGATTGCACTATCTGGTAGAAATTCCATGTACTAGGGGAGTTAAGGAAGTGTGGGGGTTGGTTACTCACTTTCTTTCACACTAAATTTCCACGAGTGAGAGCAAAAGGGCCTACCAATTTTGCCGGGAAATATATTTTTATATACATTCAAAGGTTATTTTTCTAAATGCCACACTCGACATAGGATCAATGGCTTTACTTCATTTCGAATTAAAGTTGTGATAAGGATTTTTACTGTTCAAGAAAAATCTGTCAACCTTGGCTAGGTTTGAACCCACGAAAATTGAGTCCTGAGGTGATTACTCTACTCCAAAGTCACATAGGTCAAATCAATTAAGATAATGTAAAAAAAAATTTTTTAGATGTGTAAATTTCTCTTTTAAAAATTAATAAAATAAAATCATTCGTTTGTTGCTAGGAAAAGTAAAATATATTTTTCCTCTTCCATAAAAAATGTAGCTAACAAATTTGAAATGAAATAACAATTAATTTTAAACTAACAAACATACCCTTTCTCTGTAGTCAAATAAAAATTAATTTTAAATGTAAGTTGCAGCATTTATTGGATAGTCAATTTGAAACTCTACTTTAGTGAGTGTGTCGCAAACACTTAATGCACTAAGGTTGTCAGAAGTAGTGAGGTGTGCTAATATCCAGTGTTAGCACTGGTAACAGTTCAAAACTAGAGAATTATTTTTTAAACACATAGCAATCAATTCCTTCATTAGGAATGTACTTTGGACTAATTTTGGTCAATCTTTAAATGAAACTCTTAGAAGTGATATCAACAACTAGAGTGGATACAAAACCTGTTGGTAGCTATGGACTGCATGTGAGTGACGTTTCATAACACCCACTGAGACACAAGAGGAAAAGGAAGTCTGTCGCCACTATAGTGTTGAATATATTGTAGAGCCTATTAGCACAATAAAGTAATTCCATCCACCACCGGATGACACTTTTGTTTTAAATCAATTTTCCCTCACAAGAAATTTATTATTTTAATTTTAATTTCCATTTCATTTTTAAAAATCATTTGATTGACAAACAATTACTATTTTTTTATTGTGTTTTGGTTTAAATGAATACTTGTCCCTTTTTTGGTAATATTTTCTAAAAGGTTTGGTAGCACAGCTTTTTGCAGAGTTAGAGGTCCTAAATTTAATTATCTGTGTCACGAAAATAAATGATAGTTGGTAATATTGGAATGTTCCCCAACACAGTAATGAATTGAGAGCCAAGAGACTGGATGCTGTCTCTTATAAAATTAATTTAGATTGTAAATCATGTGTTTATATAACCAGCTAACAAAAAAATCCATGTTAAAAATACCCAATAAAAGATAGCACCTTATTGGTGCATACTCTACTAAACCATAAGAATTTCATTTGGGGAAGTTTTCAACATTCTCATCATTCATTGGGTGCATTCATTTACTTACTTATTTATAAGTTTGATAGACTGACCTGCAAGAGGTCCAGCTAGTATGAGATGTTGTTTCACTAGAATATGATGTGTTCAGATTAGCAGTAGCTGGTGACCTTGGGATCCGGGAGAGCAGCTGTGGATGTGGGGTCGTGGGGAGGGTGGGGGAAGGTAAAATGTTCCAAGGTTTGTTTTTGTCTTTGGGTTTTAAATAAGTTTAGTGGTATAAAATGTATTTAATTATCATGTTAGATACATACAATTATGCTTAGTTAAAATAAATATGGCACAGAGAATAAATGATTTAAAAAAACAACACTTGAACAATTCGAATCAAGACCTGTTTTAGTATTCCTGAACAAACGACTGTCGTAAAACTGACACTATGCATACCTCAACATTGATCAAGAGCCCTCGGTAGATCATTTACTATTATTTTCTTTCATTGGCCGAAATACTCCGCGGCATCGAGAAGCAGTTCACATTTGCCTTATTTTCTCTACAGACATGAAGGTGTTTTATCCTCTTTCCTTCCCCTTCATCTCTCCTGACGTTTGAATGTCCTAGAAGCAAGTTTGAGTTTGATTCTAGTAGGTCCTCATGGCGGAGACAGACCCAACGTCACACTTGACAAATACAAAGCTTAAACGAAGCTGTGGTCAAAATTAAAAAATAAATTAGGTTTGCTATTTCAAAGATATTTGTAAATACAAACTAAGGTTGTATTTTGTTTAAAGTAGGCAAGCAGTGCTTTCACTGCTTACATGGGCCGACCGACCACACCTGGTGCAGATATATCCTTGTATAGTAATACATTATTACTTGAGTTTTGTGTTAGGTTACAGCATTGAACGAGTATTTACATTGTGATGTTTTTATGTCATTTATTCATTGATAGAGACCAGAGTATTATTTTAACTTTCACATTTAATACAAGGGCTACAAGTGGATTTAAGTTAGAGCTGAGTATACTTTAAGGAGTGTGACTTATAAGAAGTGTGTCTGCATTAGAATGGAAAGATATAAATACCACAGTGATATAACTAAGTGGAAAATAATGCTTACCTTAGATTCAACTCATGAGCTCCCTGTAAGAAACCAAGTGTGTTGTGAATCTAACGACCCAAACCAGGGGACTAGACCTAAGCCTATCAATGAGTATACAGTGTATATACATATATATATATATATAATATATATAAATAGATTAAGTTAGACCTAGTTGTGTTCTTGGTAAGTCTGTTTCAGAAGAATGTTAAATACATAGTAAAAGGTTTTTCAATCAATAAGAGCAGTAGTTATATAATTTTATAATAATAATAAAAATTGTGATTGTTGCAGGAATCCTAACAACAAATATCTACCTGTGACATGGTTTCCAGCCACTTCTCTTTCCGTCAACGCTCTGACAGTCCGTCACAACTTCTCGATAGCCACAGAAATTCATCTAGAGCAGATGCAGTTCTGGGACAAAGTTTTCTCCAATTACTCCACTCCCTCCACAAACTACACTGTTATCTACACCAACTATACCGTCACTGATGATCAGATTGATGAGAATACCACTTTTAACACAAACTATACCAAGACTCTCACTAACTACACGGTCACTTACACCAACTATACCATCCCAGTCAACTACATCGGTAACTACACTGTCACTAGCTATAACTATACCATTCCTTCTAATACGACATATGCTCCCACCAACAATACTATCATCTACGTCAACACCACGATTGTTGACTCACCCAACTACTCTGTGCATTATTATTACACAGGGTCTACTTCCAACACCACAATAGTCTATTATAATAATACTGGTTCAATCATAACCAACTATACTGTTACCTATTATTCCGAGGGTCCTTCAACCAACTACACAACAAACTCAACAACTACCTATTACTACACAGGCCCTTCAACCAACTACACCACAAACTATACCATAACCTACTCTAATGGTACAGTGGTGTATTATAATACCACAGACGTTTCTTCTACCATCGCCTATGAGAATGTAGATTCTACCATTCAAACAAGTGATGAGAGTGCTGATTCCGGTGAAGAATCCAGCTCAAATTCCAGTGATGAATCCAGCTCTAACTCCAGTGATGAATCCAGCTCTAACTCCAGTGATGAATCCAGCTCTGATTCCAGTGATGAATCCAGCTCTAATTCAAGTGTTGAATCCAGCTCTAATTCAAGTGTTGAATCCAGCTCTATTTCCAGTGCTGAATCCAGCACTAATTCCAGTGTTGAATCCAGCTCTAACTCCAGTGATGAATCCAGCTCCAATTCCAGTGATGAATCCAGCTCTAGTTCCAGTGTTGAATCCAGCTCTGAATCCAGTGTTGAATCCAGCTCTAATTCAAGTGTTGAGTCCAGCTCTAATTCTAGTGTTGAATCCAGCTCTATTTCAAGTGTTGAAACCAGCTCTATTTCCAGTGATGAATCCAGCTCTAATTCCAGTGTTGAATCCAGCTCTAATTCAAGTGTTGAGTCCAGCTCTAATTCAAGTGTTGAATCTAGCTCTATCTCCAGTGTTGAATCCAGCTCTGATTCAAGTGTTGAATCCAGCTCTATTTCCAGTGTTGAATCCAGCTCTAATTCCAGTGTTGAATCCAGCTCTAATTCCAGTGTTGAGTCCAGCTCTAGTTCCAGTAATGACACCAGTTAGGATTCTGGCAACGAATCCAACTCTTAAATAAACAAGTAGGCCTACCTATAAGAGAAAGGCACTGTGCAAATCCTGTATATTTGTAAATGTGATGTGAGATTTAATTTGGAGGCTATAAGAAATAAAACATTGCATTAATAGTCCTGATTAATAACATTATTCAATATTGGATTTAAAGTAAATGAAAATAAAATTCTAAACAAAACTCTACAAAATTATATCAAATAAATTTTGGAACAATCTTGATGAAAATTATAATCATTATCTTGGTCATGTTTAGATTAAATTTTTGGTATATTTATTATTTTGTTACAAACCTTTATACATATCCCTATTTCACTCACAAATCAAATCAGTTTTCCAAAATACATACATAACAACACAAAACATAAATTGGGGAGACCAGGGCTAGTTGTCACAGGGGCAAGTTGATACATTTAGTTTTGTGAGTGACCGGATAGTTGCAGCATCTCACAATTTATATTGAAAGAGAAGAATTCTACCCGCCATTTGTCAACGAGAGTTGAGCCTAATCCTGATAGTACAAATAGGATTCGTTTTTTTTTTTTAGCCACCTTTCTTTTATTTGTTTCGATTTAGTGCCATCAAGGAGTGGTAAATCATTTGTTAAAATTTAACTCTAAATGAAATATTAATTAAGCTACAATACCATGTAGCCTTTATTGATTTTGTATTTAAGTTATTCCAATAAAATATATTGTGTCTAGGGGCAAATTGTTATGTTTGTGTTGGGGTATGTTTCTACAATGCAACTTGCCCCACAATTTATATGATTAAAGTATAGTTTTGGAACGATAAATCTGAAGTGTTGTTAAAACACTAGTTTTAAATGATACTATTATTTTTCTTTTTTTGTTGTGGGAACTCAAACTAATTCTATATAGGCCTATATATATATATATATATATATATATAATTTGTTCTGATATGTTATATCAGAACAAATTATAATTATTTGTTTAGGTGGCTATATGCAAATATGCCTGTTAACTTAATCAATCAAAATCCTTTGTCACTTCTTCAAGTGGGATAAGTCCAAGAAAAATACATCCATCTCCCAAGGCAGTACCAAGTCAAAATAAAGCAAAAGGATGTAAAACGCACCACTCCACAAATCTGATACAAAAAAAAAAAGTTTAGTTATTGAAGAAACAAAAGCCGCTGAAAAGAAAACTAGTATTTGGTAGAGATAAAATGTTTAAAAAAATGCAGGTTAAACAGCTCACACAAAAATGAAAAGGAGGATTCAGATGATGAATGTTTCTGTCTTGTATATATAATCTGTGACCAATCATCAAAGTCAAAAGAGAGTTAATGTAAAATGTGGGCTCACAAATAATGCACTGATAGAAAGCATAGCTACATGTGCGTAATGACACACTTATGAGTGACTAAGTTTTGTATTCCAAACTATGCTCATACTGTACAATTCTGACCAAAGTTATACTATACCTTATTCACAAACGTCATTAGTATGGCATTTAAAGAAAATGTGTGCTAATTAATAATATTGCTTATGTTGTTTATTCATTTATTAGTATCATCATCATCATCAACAACTGTTTCCAAACTGTGGCCAGGTCAGTTTGGTAAAATGCCTACATCTTCTTCTATCCTTCCACCATTCTTCTCCTCTAACTTGCACACTTTTTGTTACCAACTCCTCTCATCTCTCTACTATCTCATGTACTCTCTGTATCCCCACTCTTTCCTTATAACATAATTTCAATCTTAATCATGTTTCTCCTTGTGACAGCTAAACTTAATAAACTTGATTCCCATGGCCTCCACTTTCACAGTCTCTCTTACATTCATTGTCCAAGTTTCTGCTGTATATGTGACAACCGGTACAAAGTACGCCCTGTACAACACCGCCTTACACTTCAAGGGCACTTCTCTTTCCATGAAAAGTCTCTAACATAACTAGAGAACAACTTTCCATACTATCCTCTTCCCATTAAAACCTCTCTACTTTCAACTTTCGCCTCAATCAAGCTTCCAAGATATTTTAATTTCTGTACTCTTCTCAGCTCTACTCCATCCAACTTTATAGCTTTACTATATATTCATAATGGTGTGTTTAGTTTGATAAAACTAGAGATTGAAATAACAAATTTTGCATATGTAATTCAAATACATTTTTAATTCTTTTGTAATATGTATGAAATAAAGTGCGTGGAGCAAAAACAATTGTAATAAATAAAATGATAGAATATTATGAAAATGGTAGAGCAAAAATAAAAGTAAAAACACTAACACATATTAATTTACACACACATCAATATTATTTCGATGCTATTATAACATGTTCCTCAGGAAGTAGTAGTCCTGAAGAAGATGTTATAATAGCATCGAGATGTTGATGTGTGTGTAAATATGTGTTAGTGTTTTTACTTTTATTTTTGCTCTACCATTTTCCTAATATTATATCATTCTATCTATTACCACAAGTCTAATGTAATTAATTCAAATTAGATTAAACCTAACTTATACTGCAATAATCTTCAATTTACTATATTAGTTTAGTTATAATATAAAACTTACAAACGTTACTTATAATCCCTCGAAATACACATTATAAACCAATGTAAAAAACTTACCCCTTCCCTGTAACAATGTACTTCATGAAGGGATAAGTCATTGCATATTACAAAACGAATTTATAACAATTTGATTCAACTATCCAACATCCAACAAAGTGATTGTTATTTTGACACCTGATTTTTGTAGATTAAATATTCTTTAATATTCAGTAATTTCAAAAAATGTTTATTCTTTCCAGAAAGGTTAAAAAAAATTGAAAATTGTGGCACCTAGCTCCAGTATTCCGTATTTGCTCTTTTGGAACTATATTGATGTACATAATATGTACTTATAAAATAAATTTTCTGTAGATGTAGGTCTATATATATTTTATAGTAACTATTTTATTGAAATAATATTCACAAATTTAATTTTTATGATATTATGTATTGTTTATGAAATTTCCTATGTCATTCACTTTGGTAAAAGTAAAGCCAATACAATTTGAAGACAACGCTGTAAGGTTGTTCTGGCCTAATAAGAAATTATGAGTTTATACCCAACCAATTTTCGAGTTAAGTTCAATTAATTCTCAAACCAAAGGTAACAAATGAGATATGATTTGAAACATGAATGAGTAGTGCATGGCTTCAAACCATTACTTAAAATAATATGACAACAAGTTATTCACCTTATGAAAAGAATCTCTTACATATTTAATTGATATTACTGATTACTGCAGCAAGGTCCGACAGAGAAAAAAAAAAAAAAAAAAAAAAAAAAAAAAAAAAAAAAAAAAACCATTTTAAAACAATAATTAATATAATATTGTTTATGTTTCCAAACAATTATTATCTGAACTATTAACTAGCTGTTGTTTTCTACAAAGAGTAAACTAATAACATGTTATGAATGGGATAGGAGAAATGAGAGAGTAAGAATAATAGTAAAGGAAGAGAGAGTCCAGGACAGGACAGAGAAGGCACGACTAAGGTGGTATGGACATGTGAGAAGAACGGAGGGGGAAAGGAGGACCAGGAGGAGGTTGGATAAGGAGGTGAGGGTAAGAGGCCGGGAGGAAGACCAAGGGACAAATGGCTGAAGGGAGTAAGGAGGAGTGTGGAGGAGAGTACTGGGCCTAGGTGGAGAGAGAGAGGTGGTGGGAGGAAAGAAGGAAGTGGAGAGCCCTATGTTCCAAACACATACAGACATTGGCTTTAAGCTGTTAATGGTGATGATGATGATGATGATTAGGTCGAGGAGGTAAACAAACACTCATACACCTGCTGTACATGACCAGCAAAGCTTAGCAGACAGAAATGATCTTTAATTTACGGAAATAGCCGTATCAAGTATCATATTTGTAAATTTGAAAATGACACCTGGAGTCTACCTTAAACTATGAATAAAGAATGACCCTGGATAGCTAAATGGTAGAGCATTGTTACACTAAGACAAAAATCCTGGGTTTAGATCCCGTGTGCAGGTAACATTTTTCAAATCTACCAATAAGATAAGGAAGGTAGGATTTATAGAAAATTTATTCACATTTTGTGTGGAGGGAGAGTGGGAATTGTGTTTTAAATCAAATAAGCTAAGTTTAAGATGAAATACCTTTCAATGAAAACCTGTAATGTTTTAAAATGATTTTCACTTCTTTCTAAAAGGTATTTCAATCATCCAAAATATGGAGAGTGATATCATTATTTTTTTACCTATCTAGTTTTATGAAATGTGAGAAAAATATTTAAAATTCCATATTTTAATGAAAAGATCACCATCACAACACACAAATATGATAAATTCTTTAAATAAAAGGTGTAAACTCTAGAATTTATTTCCTAGTGTAATGCTGCCATGTTGCTCTGTAATGAAGTGACATAAAAGGATATAGTTCATTTTACCTCTTTTATGTACTCACTATATCTCATTAGCTCGCCAGAGCTGCCTCGAGAGTGCTTTTCTCTGCTACCTGAAGATTATGAGCATATTAAATTACACTTTTAAGTCTATTGCGAAACAAATTAAAATTCTTTACAAAGTGTAAAACGTTATATTTCTATAATTTGACCTGATAAATAAGTATAAGTAACTTTTTTTTTCTAGCACAGCTTCTTACTACCTGTTTAGGCTTTACGCTTATGTATTAATTACGCTAAGGGTTTTTGGAATAATTAAAGCTATATTTATAAGAAATATAGCCATATTTGTGTGGAAGAAGAGTAGAAAACAATTATGGTAAAAAAAACCACAGTACACCCGACAGAGATTCGAACATGATCTCCTGGTCATTGGCAGTCTAGTCTACTGCAAGAGTAGTATAGGAGCTGCTTCAACCAAAGAAAAACTATTAAGTAGATAAATGTATTATAAAAACTGAAGAGAAAATAATCTTTATTAATTGGTTAGTTGTCGAGACATTCTTTGAACCTAGAGCAAACAACATATGCACATGGTTTTTCAATCTGGTTATTCGTTTCAAGATGGAGGTCAGTTGAGAATCTGTCTGTTTATCTGTATGTTTGCCAGTTTTTTAGTGAGAGAATTGTAACATTTTATAACACACACTGTTTACCATATTTTCATAAACCTTGTCATGAAACTGACAGCCTGGGCTATATGTACTACGATGCCTATACAAAGATAAGATTGTCAACCAGTGGCGGCTCGTTTATAGGCACTGCGGAACTGCAGCACCCCCTATTTCCACTTGATATTATCGATAACATTTAATATAATGAGTCCTTTTTTCTTTAATTCTTTTTTTTTAGTAGTACAATATATATTCCTTAAGCTTAATGTCAGTACTTCAGTAGCCATCCCCCAGTTTATGAAAAAGATACAATTTTTTTTGTATGGAACTGTGTGCTTCACAGTGCCAGCGAAGTGGTGTTTGACTGTTGTGCGCATGCGCACATAGGAGGGGGTGGGGAGGAAGGCGGGACTGCCAAGTAGAGAGAGCACTGTTTCTCTCGCAGTGCCGGCTCTGGCATGATGGTGGAAGGAAGTTTTTTTTACTCAGTATGTGTTGTGCTTAAAAACCGTGTACCATATTCTTGAATGTGATAAAGTGTAGAAGAGTGTAGAATTAGATTATTATTCTGCTTCCAGTTATTCTATTTGATTCATTTTTTTCAGTTCTTCTATTTAACAGATAGACTAAATGCGCGTGCAGTACTTTCAATGGAGAAAAATTTCCTCGATTGTCATCCAGAGATCAAAGAGAAAATTATTGAAATTTTTGCGCAAATTAAAACAAGAAGAATGGATTTTATTTTTAAACGAATAGATCAAGCTTGAACTGTAACAATTTAAGTTAAAGTAAGTAAAAAAGTTTAGTTTTATTTGTAAAGATTTTATCAAGTTCCTGAATACATTTTCTTTTTATACATGTTTTTTTTTCCTTTCTACACAATTTTAAAACAAAGGCTAAACATTTTCTGGAGCAGCACCCCCACTAATTTTAGCTACGAGCCGCCACTGTTGCCAACTCACGTTGATGTTATTTTGTTTCAAGCTGGGTTTCTTATATTAAAATACAAACACCTTTTCCTGAAATATACCTAAAAACACCACACGATTCCCACCTTAATTTATTACTACCCGCCTCGGTGGCATAGTTGGCTAACACGCGTGTCGTGTTGAGCTCAACTGCTGAGGACAGAGAGATCGAGGTTTGAATCTCGGTCGGGTGAACTGGGGATGGTTTTTCCTAAATGGTTTTCCACTCTCCCTCCACGCAAATGCGGGTTCACTTCCTCAAATTCAACCTTTCCAATTCCTAAGCATTAACGTAATTAGTACTTAAAGCGTATAACCTGGACGGGTAGTAAGACTTATTATTATTATTAATTTATTACTAGAAGATTTAAAGTAAACATAAAACTATCTATGAGAAAGTTTTGTTCACCTATTACCTTGACCACAATTCAATGTAGTTAGTCACCCGTATTTATTATATATTATATATATAACCCACATTGGTGGTCATAAGGTGTAAGGTGTCACTCTCCCAATAGTCTGGATTGACAATAGTGAGGGATTGGAGGATCAGGGTTTAAATCAATGCTAGGTGTACAAAATTACTTTTCACAAATAATTTCCCATTCTTCCTCCGGAAAAATGCGGGTACATTTAATAAGAATGCTACCATCATCATTATTATCTTATTAGTGTAAATACACGCGATAACCCAAACAGTGGTTCTAAAAATATCTTACAATAAATTGAGTTGAAAAAAAACTTTTATAAGTATGGAGAGTAAAAAAAATTAATAATATAATAGCTATTTAGAAGTGTACATTTTATGACTTTCTTGTGGCTGAGATTCTTTCTTGACTATGATTATTATTAACTTCAAATCCCAGAGAGACAGCTTGAAATATTATTTCTTCAAGTCTGAGACACAAGCCACTAACTCACTTTTGGAAAGAGATAAAGCACTATAAAAGTACCTAATCAGTTTCATTTGGAAATTGGGTATAGGCCTACAGTTTAAATTACTTGAAAATTTAGATTAACTAAATATACAGCAGTTTCAGCTAGTATTACAGTTAATTATTGGTCTATACAATTTAGGTGTGTAAGCCTATATCATTACATTTTTAATGGATGTTGTAAAAACAAACCTTGTCAAACAGTTTAAGAATAATCTGGTGTTGAAAATTAAACTTAAACTAATAGCAGCTTTTAACTTGCTTTAAAAATATGTGAGTGATATTTTTCTAACATTGTATTCTAAAATGTATTTATTGGTATTTTTCTATATGCTACATACAAGTGCAGGTAAGTTTCAAAAGTAGCATTGTGTGACAAGTGTTCTATTATTGTTCCTGAATTTTATGATCAATTAACCAAAATTAATTAAAAAGAATTAATTTTAAAGGCATGGATAGTTTTATATATATATATATATATATATGTGTGTGTGTGTGTGTTAAATTTAGAATTTGTAGTAATAGGCCCTAATAATATTTGGCATCTGTTGGTAACTGAACTGAATTAAAATATATAACTAAGGCCTAAATCAGGGGTCTCCAACCCATGGTCCGCAGGCCACTTGCGGTCCATTGTAAAGTTTTTCCGGCCTGTTGGCTCATGAAAAATATATAATTATTTCAAGAGAAAAAATGACATATATTTATATGTATTTTATTTAATTAAATAATAATAAAATCAATACAAATTTTATTTATGTATTATTTTTATGTTATTTTATAGCCCATTATTGCTTTTTTGCACAAATAATGGTATTGCGTTTTAGTACAAATGTACTATGAACCATTAAATTACAACTTTAGTAGTCAGGCCAAATCGTGCTACCTCCTGCTATGACAAATCTAAAAATAGTAAAAAAATAAGAACATACTTCATGAGAAATCCTAATCCCTAGTGTGAGTATAAGTGTATAAGAATTAGCTAATAAGAATATTGTTGTTACAATATTGAGGCCCGCGAGCAAACAAAAGACAGAAAATGTGTCCCTTTGATATTAAATGGTTGAAGACCCCTGGCCTAAATCAAATGGTAGATATTAATAAAACAACTATCCTATAAATTTAATAAACTAATTTTAGAATTTTGGAAACAGACACTATTTAATATATAGATTGTTGTAATGTATAAAGTGGTTTTAAGAAATGTTAAAACTTTTTGGAATTAAGATTGTGGCATAGCTAAATGAAGTAGGGCCTACAGTTTGCCTTTTTTCTATCGTGTATTAAACAATAAAATAATCAAACTACATTTTATTTTACATGGAATATGTTTGTATGGGTAAGGGATGAGGAGGTTAAAATTGGAAGAAAATGTACCTGGATTTGTAAGGGGGCGATGGGGAGTGATGGGTAACTGTATAGGAAAAACTATCTCAGAACACTTGTCCAAGATTCAAACACAGGTCTTCAAATCACTGATACACCTGACCAGACTGATACCTTAATCTACATGATTACTGGTGTAGATATCAAACTACATACCTTTTTAATGTATAGAATTTATACAATACTGAACACTAGTTTGAAAATTAGGTTATATACAGTTTAAAAAAAACATTTTGACATATGTTTTTCTGCATTGGGATAGTCATTATGATTCTCCAATAGCTTCTTCGAATGATTATGGTTGATTTGTTTTAAAAATTGTCTTCCTCATTTTATTTCCTTAAATAATGTTGATGGAATAAATGATAAGTAATAGTTGTAACAGTTAATTAAATAACTAGGTCTACTTCTTGTTTCTAGCAAATGACCTTTACTTTCATTTATAGTTATGGTGAATGACAATATCATTGAAAATTGATGTATTCTAATTATTATAAATTGAAAACCATATGAATTGGGTTAAAAGATATTTTAACTTCAAATCAATGGATACCGTTTACAACCATTGGAACCAAATCTTTTGAAGTTATCATGTAATATTTTATTATGTGATATAATTATTAACTATTTTCAATAACATCATTATTATTTTTCAGCAAACAGTGAACTTATTGCAACCAAAGTATCTATAGAAGATTACCCATTTATGGTAGGTAGTAGAATTACAATAGAATCTTGTTTTTTATGGTGATATTTCATGTATATCCTCTTTACTAACCATGTGTTGGGTGTTACTAACCATGTGTCATCATCATCATTATCATATTATTATTATTATTATTATTACTGTTGCTTTTATCACTATCATTGTCATTGTTGTTGCTGCCATTATTATTATTGTTATTATTATTAACAACATTATTATTATTACAAAATGTCAAACATTTTAAGGCTCCAAACTCTCTTTTCGTACAAACACAAACTGTATTGGGGTGACTTTTTTGTTTTTTAATAATTTTAATAGCAACATTTCCTAAAGACGTGATTAAGTTCCCTTAAACCCTTGAAAAGGTGTTGTCTAAGCACCTGCTCCCATTCCCCCCCAACCGAAATAATAACTTTACACTATAGCCACATTAATTGTCTAAAAATGACTGCTAAAATGAAATTAATCATTGTTGGTTTAGTTGTGAATGATTTAATTTCATTGATTAAACAGTTTATGTAATTTAATGACATAAATAAAGTACGTGAATCAATTATACACTACAAGCATTAAATCAAAATACATGACAGCAATACAATAGACATGGCATGAGATCTAAAAACTATTACATATCAAGCTACCCAAGTACTACTCAAAGGTGACCTGGTGGTCTAGGGGCAAGGAGTCGGGCTTCTGTGCTGAGGGTCTGGGGTTAAATCGTCGATCCCGGTACAGATTTATCTGATTACCAAACCCTTCCTTCACCTCTGACAAGACATCTTATGAATGTGGGGAATGCCAGGCCTCCACCGTGGTTCGGATTCCACGTTAAACTGTAGGTCCTCCATTTCATCTCACAATCACCCTACCATTACACATTAGCGTAAGTGCGTATAACCCGAACAGGTAGTAAGACGCGGGACTAATAATAATAATAATAATAATAATAATAATAATAATAATAATAATAATAATAATAATAATAATAATAATAATAATAATAATAATAATAATAATAATAATAATAATAGTAATAATAATAATAATAATAATAATAACAACAACAACAACACTCGAAGTGCGAAAAAGAACTCCCACGCCTTTGTGATGCTGTGGAAAAAGATTGGGAATCTTCTCCCGCATTTGATCTTGCCGTGGCACGTCACTACACACATATTGGCCATACACTCCATAATATCAAGTGGTCTACCTTTATGCCTTCATGACACCTTTATGGCGTCATGACATTTCTCCTTTCTCTAAGCTCCCGGCTCTTGTTTAAGCTCACGATGTTACACATTTAGCTGATGACAGATTTATGGGGTGATTTTTGCACTCGCCCTGGGCCTACACCCTCAGCGGAGGCCAGTTTCACCAACCCCTAGGTAGGCCACTGATATTTTATGTAAATTTTGGGTGAATTCAAAAATTATCTCCATTGATAGTTCTTCCAAGTTCAGTCCTCTTAGTTTTTGTAAACATAGCACTAACTCCATATTTCACAAATAGTTCTAACATAAAAGCAGAATCAAAGAGAACGACATTTTTATTTAATGATTACATTATTTTTTTATATAAATATATTTTTATTATGCATTAAAATACATTTTAGGGTAATCCATAAACCATGTAAATCTTTTTCTTACCTATTTTGACGCTCCCTTTCCCTAATACCATATACCACCATGTAGGAACTTAGCCTATCACCCCTCTTCAACCCGTGTTACATAACTTTTCACATCAAGAGTGGATATCATTATTTTGTAACACTAAAAGAAAGACTCAGAGATTTATTCAGAATTGAAATTTTAATATGTAAGTATTTATTGACGGTGAAAACATGAACAATAACATTATTTTTTCCACATTTATGTACACTGTTACTATATGTAGTCTCTTTTATACAATAGTGATAAATTATTTAATTTGATTTCATTAATAATCATAGGTCTGACACCTTAGCTCAGTTGGCAACATGTCTGTCTACTGAGCTAGGAGCACCAGGTTCGATTCCCAGCATGGTCAAAAAAATAACCATTGGTGAAATGTGGGTTTACACTTTCACATTGATAAATTAACGGTCATATATCTGGAGACTGCAACCATTGTTAGTTCTCATCGTGTCTCAACACCTATTTGGACTCCATGATTATGGTGCGTATACTGTAGTACCGAAACATGTCGGGATAATAGAGCAACTGTAAACAACATCATTACAGAAACATTAAAAAGGAGTAAGGGAAGTTTAATCCTTATGACAGGACTTAGATAATTGGTTCTACGATGCTTCCTTGATTTTCATGTAATCTTAAGTAATTAATAAGTAGCTTATTTTTTTCTCAGTTAACTCTTACACTTTTGTTTATTTTATAACTAGGCTTCCCCTCTCTAACTTCTCCATTAATGTTATTATGTAACCTGCCTGATTTACCTCACTTGTATCAATCAACATCATTTGACTATCTTCCAACTAACTTTTTTAAATTACGTTTACAATTCATGTTAATTTGTTTTTTCAAATTTCAATTCATTTTAATTCTGTTTAGACTGTTTACATTCAGCATTTTGTTATTCCTTTTTATTTGTGTTATACTTTATTCAATTTAATTCTATTTTTTAGATTTATATTTGGCTTAAACTTTCATTCGAACCTGTAATTTACTTTAACAGTGAGTTAATCCATTTTTATTTATCATCTTGTATTTTATTAATTTTAATCCTAAGGTTGTTTCTGGTTAGTAACGTCTATTATTTTAATTTACTACTGTGTACATCAATTTTATCATTCTCCTGACTTACGGTTTATTGTCAAATATGCCAACCGTTTGTATAGCAACACACTATTGCTTAACTTTTATACTCATACATTGTATGTTTTATCTAATACTTTGACTTTAAGTAAATTGGTATGACGCATTAACCATCTTTTATTATATTCCATTGTTGCATTTCATTTATCTATATTATCAAGCATTATCTAAGTCTATATTATTTTTAACATATCTTACACTCCTTACGAAAGAGTATTTTAGAATGTTTTCTAAAATGTTATCAGTTGATTAGTTGAAAAGCTACGGGAGACACTCACAGACAGAAATAGTCATCACAGTGGTATTTTGAGCAGTGCTTTTTAACTACCAAAATTATTTCCATGGACTTTTAAAATATACATCTTAAATTTTGGAATGAAACACTAATTGTTTTTTGTGTGCATCATATCTAACCACTTATTTTGGATATCAACATATTCAAACCAATGAAAAAGGTAGAATTTTAGAGAAAATCATGTATGATAAATCAACCACCATACTCTTGGCAGAGATTCAAACCTTGACCTCCCAATATTTAACAAACCAAACTATATGAGGTTAAAGCCTTAGTCCATGCTTTCACTGATGCAGATGAAACCATAGTGAATGAATAAATAGGTATGTAGGGGTCTCTGATAAAATAATAAATTTATATTAATGTACCACTATATTCTTTAATACATTATTTGAGTGGGCTTTTGTGAAAAAGGATGAGAAACTAAGAGCTGTGGAGACGATATTCCAAACCTTCAACACTGACTCCTTCATGAATGGCTAAAGTATATTAATTAGTAATAACAAATTTACTTCATTAAAATGCTCAAATACATATTACTTCATGGGAAGCTTCTTTGGTACCGTGAAGTATATTTGAATAACTTTGTCAATCCAAATTAAAAAATATATTAGTCCTAGAGAATAAAAAAGTATAAAACTAAAATTAAATAATACTATAACAATATATGGTAAATATAAGTTTTTATTTTGAAGCTGGAGTCGGAGTCAGTACATTTTTACTGACTTGAACTCCATCCCAAATTGCTTCCAACATATAAATGTGCTCAAATTATGTTGTTATTTACAGATGACCATACTAGAAAAGGGGGATTTCCTTTGTAGTGGGTCAATAATTGGTGTAAGATATGCTTTGACAGCTGAATTCTGCTTCTCGGACAGGTAAGAAACAATCTCAGTGACTTAACTTAGTACTACTGCGACCAGCTGCATATAACTGCAGTGAGAATGATTGCATATACAAATAGAATAAGAATATTGGAATAATTTTAATTTTAAATTTCACTCACAATTGAGCCTTCGCTTGGTGGCAAGATTACGAACCTATTTTTTGTTGTTTTTTTGTTACCACATCTCATTACCTATTTTATGTGTTTGAGATAAGGAAGGTTGAATTTGAAGGAAGTGTGCCTGCATTTGGGAGGAGGCATAGTAGAAAATCATTTAGGAAAAATTACCCTCAGAAAACCAGACCAGAATTTGAACTCTGATCTTTCTGTAATAAGCAGTCCAGTCTTTTGGAGAGTGACGCCCTAAGACATTTGACCACCGAAGCAGGTCCTAATCTTATATTTTCCTTTTAAATGTTGTTATATTTGCCCATGGCTGTGACCTTTCAAGCCGTCCCATCTCACTCTAGCACTATTTACAAAAGTACTTTCCTGCAACTTCCCTTCACACATCACGCTATGCTGAGCTATGCTATCTGAGCATAATCACAGCCAAGGCGATTTTTGCATATCAAATGTGATAAGTTTTGTGCTGCACATACACACAGCAGCCAACTACCCATATATTCCCATCTATAGTCACACCATAGTCTAGTAAGTGTGGCTGTGAAACATGCACACAGCAGCCAACTACCCACCTATTCCCATCTATAGTCACACCATAGTCTAGTAAGTGTGGCTGTGAAACATGCACACAGCAGCCAACTACCCACCTATTCCCATCTATAGTCACACCATAGTCTAGTAAGTGTGGCTGTGAAACATGCACACAGCAGCCAACTACCCACCTATTCCCATCTATAGTCACACCATAGTCTAGTAAGTGTGGCTGTGAAACATGATCTTAGAACAATTCACGGTGTGAAATGCACGAGATAAAATGTAGCATATCAAAGTGTAGTGTAGCCTTATGTGTGTATCCTCCATCTTTACACCCTTTTCTTTCTAAGTTCCAATCATGGTACAAGGGGAACATGAGAACAAAAGTTGGGGCAGGCAGTGAAAACAAAAACACCTTATTGCTGTAAGGTTTAAGGAATCAACAATAAATTCTAGAGTAATAAACTACTTTAAAAAAAAAAAGATGAAGGCTTATCAATCAACCAGTGACAGCCGAATTTTCATAGGAGGGGCCTTTTAGAAAATACAAAGATATTTTACTGTGATCCAAATTGAAAATGTTTTCCTATTTTATTGGTGTTATTTAATAGGTATTATTACTATCTATCAAAAGTGACAGCTGTAAATCCCATTATTTGATGTATGAAAACGTGAAAGTAGATCTAGTAACTTTTACAGCTGTATAACTCGAAAAGGTAGTAAGCAATGGTGCTAAAAATACTTTTCTAGCTGTAAGTAAGGGCTCTTTCTCTGAAAATTGGACTGAGCAGCCATACCAATATAAATGAATGTCGCTGTGGTTGTGCATACATCATGTCATGTGTTGTAGGGAGCAGGATAACAAAGGCACGTGTGGCCTGTACATACGTGTCGGCTCCTCATCGTTTCAGTCAGGAGGGACCAAACATGACATAGCTGGTGTAATCTACTATCCAAAGATGAACTCTAGCACCCTTCATATGGATATCGCTGTCATTAAGGTCGGTCACATCACCAACAGTGTTTAGACATAATGCACAAAATTGATGCATATATTTATTTGAAGATTTAAAAAAATATTATTTAAACTTAAAAACATGTCCCAGCCCATTTTGTATTCTACTTAATAAAATAGTTTAAAATTGAGATAAGTGAAACCCATTTATTGTCTATATTTTAAAAATGCAGCAATATGGAAGAAAAAAAAATAATTTTAAAATAAAAAGATGATTAAATTGATCCCAGTGTCTCTGTTGTCAACTGAAGACTTCAAAAAACTTCAATTCAATATGTTTTGAGGTTTAAGCATAAGCTTGTGCCTAATTTCCAAGAAAATCAGCTGTAAGATGGACTCCTTACACCATTATGGGCTACAACTTAACTTATGAGGTAATAATGAAGAGGGTGGGTTTGAAGAAATGTACCCCAATTAATGTCAAAAGGGAATGGATATCCAATGATAAATAATATGTAAATAATCCTGCTTCGGTGACCGCATGGCCTAAGGCACTACTCTTTCACTGGCGCAGTGGTGATGATGGGGATATTATAGTTGAATTAGTTATATAAGGCATATAAAAAAGGTCGTTTTAATCATTTATAAATTTTTCCAAATGTGGATTATAAATTTTCTGGGAAAAAAAAGTAATCCACTATTTATATTACGGTACCTACTATTTGGGAGAATTATTTGGATTAAGGGGATGGGTGAACAGATTGACATGTCCCTTTTTATCCCCCAATAACAACACCTGTGACTCCTCATAATGAGTGTCTGTGAAGTCAGTCCTGTTACTAGCATGTGGTCAGTGTTGATTGTTTGACAGGTGTATCCAGACTTTGAGTTGGGAGAGAGTGTCATGCCGGTCCCTCTACAGTCTCAAGATGACGAGGTTGCCCCGGGCACTCTTGCCTACAGCTTGGGCTGGGGGGTGAGTCTTTTCAAACCGGCCAAAATCATGATTATCATCTATGATACTATCCAATACTAGAAGATAAACTTCTAGAACTAGTAAACGAAAAGATTTTAACTGATTTTTTAAATATTGTATTATATAAAGGAGCATGAATAAAGTTGAAATGAATTGCACTCCAATCAGCGTAGAGAGATTACGCGAAAACCTGTTGAGAAAAGTGACTCTAGCGCGATCAGCTGAGATAAATACCTTATCCCAGTCTCTATCAAACCAGTCCATTGACGTCTTAGACCGTGTGACCATTAATTCAACTTCAAAGTAGAAAAAAGATAGAAAGACAAACAAACCAGTTAGGTTTGAGTGATGGATAAAATAAAAGATTATTACCCTTAGATTCAACACTGTTAATTAGTACTAAGTGCCAATGAGGTTATTATTTATTAGCTCCTAGCTAAAACTTTGGTTGACTCAAGTTATACTTATCCATACGCTGAATGATTATATTAAACTAATAATTTCTATACATTTTCAAAACATAGGAATCTAACACTTAATGCGAAAAATTGTTAAAACAATTTTTTTCAAACAATTTTTTTTAAACATATATTTCCAAACATCTATGAAATGTTTGTATTTGTGATCATTACTTTTTATAAAGTGATAAATCATTCACTTGTTTGTGTTTAAAGATTTTTTTAAGAAGAAACAAAATTCTTAAAACCTGTATAACATGTTACAATTTGCACTGAGGCATGTTTTTGGTTTACCGTACAGAGTAACAATGGCAATACAACCAGTAGTGATTTCCTAATGAGAGGAGATTACTACATCCTTGACACAAACGAGGGGATGCTAAGCTCTTACGAAGAACAAAACATTTTTGCTGCGAGGAATAATCACCAAATTGAATGTGTAGTAAGTGATCTGTATGTAATTAATCTTGTATCCTAAGCAATTCTAATTTAAAATGTTACCCTTGTTATATTATATACTCATTGCAAGTAGGGTTATTAGCAAAGCCATAGCTAGGGTAATATTTTAAGGGGTGGGGCTTAGTGCACCGCCCACAAACTGCCACAAGCAACAACAAAAAATTGCTAATATTAAATTATTTTATAAGCTGTAGTTTATTTTTATATTAATTAATGACGATGATTAAATATTTCAAGTGGTATCAATTTGTTTATGATTTAGAAAATTACATAGCGCCTCCGCCATACAATTCCAAAAATGTACAGTAAGCACTACTTAAATCAAGGTAAAGGAATAAATTTGCCTCTCTTTAGCTTTATTTCACTTCCCTCTTGTATTTTAAAATATGATATAATTAAAAATAAACTTCAAATATTTTCTAAAGGCATTAAATTAAAATATATATCAGGGAGGACCATTCTAAATACTTCTAGTTGCATCAACTTTTTTTTAACTAGAAGAGACCACTCCTATAGATTATATAGGAGTATAATTTCCCCCCCCCCCCCCAAAAAAAAACCCGAGGAACTCGCCAATAGAGGCACATAATTGTAAAACGGTAGGACTCCATTTTTGGTTAATTCCCTCCAACCTCGCAACAAAAATAAGGTCCTTCTGCTATTGACCCAGCCTAGATAATTCTAGAGATATCTCATTTCTCTAATAGAGTTAAGAATGTATGTATGGAGAAAATAGGTTCCAAGTTGTGTACTTTTCAAATAAATACATTTCCAACTTGACCTAATTAATTGAAGACATTGACTCTTGTAGCTATGAGACACAGAGGTATTGAAAAAGGATGACCGATGACAGGGTGGATAGTTTGGGATGAAGGGGGGAACGATGGGACTTTTGTGTCCTGGGTAGTAACCCAGCTATCCTGACTATGATGACGAAAACAGATTCAGATAAAAATACACTTATTTTTTACAGTAGTTAAAGTTACCCAAAGCAGTTTCTATATAGTGATTCATACCTCAAACCATGTGATCTGCAGAATTCACATTTCATTGATATTCCTATAAAATAACACTAATAATATAGTAAAATGTTATCAATTTGTGCTGCAAACCATTATGTTTTGATTTTCTAAAAGACTCTTCCTAATAAAAACGAAAGTAGAAATATTGTTTTTTTACTTACTGGAGTTCATAACGTTCCTTCAGAAAATAAAATTTAGCATCCGGGATAAGTTAACCTTGTTCGACCTTCACAATAAGTAGCTAATTAACACTTGTCCACACTACACACTAAACTCATAAAACTAAAAGCGTTCACATGTCACAGTATTTATAACATGCACTTATCTCCAGACAAGCTGTTCTCAAACTGCCACTATTTATATTTTCGCAAACTGTAACCTTTTGAGCGTTGATAGCTTGACCCTCCCCCTTCTTATCCTAGCTCCACTCTCCAATTTTTATTTCTTTGCAGACTCATTTGCAATGTGTCAACGCCCCTGAGGCTTTGGCCTTGGTTACTAGCTCCTAACTATGCACCTACTTTGACTCTTGAGTCACTTGGTTACAGCTTGCTTTTACATTAAAAAAATACTAAATCCTCAACACAACTGAGACTTGAACCAGTTTCTCACATATGATTGGACAGTGTTTAAATTAAATTCTTTCCCAAGCTAGGTTAAACACTTCCATTGTTACTATAGTAACAATTCAAAATATAAACCCAAAGTAAGTGAAAACTATTTTAATCGGAATGTGCTGGAGTTGTTACTCATAAGTTCACAAGAACCACTAACCAAATATTTAGATATTACAAGAACAGTGAACTATTTTTAGGAACTATATGCGTTCAAAATACATATAAGAAATGGAATTTTAAAGCCTGAACCCAGCTTTTAATAGATACCCGCAACATAATTAGAGATTCGGCAATTTAGAACTTGTCATTTCAAGTTATTTATAATTGCTGTAATGTGCTTGTGTGGTTGGATGACTCATTGCTTACTATTATATTTACTTGTAGGTTGTTTGTGAATTGTGTATTTGGAATGAAGCAGAAGAGGGGAAGAAGGGTTGGAAGTAATCCTCTCCTAAATTTTAAATATAGCAAACTTTTTCTATGTTTTGATTTAACAAAATACTTTTAGTGACTTAATATATTGTGGGAAGAACTGGGCAGTGGGGATAAATTAATATAAATTGCACCAGCCTTTGATATGAGGGAAGATACATAATTACTTCTTGGAAAAAACAAACCTTCAGTGCAGTCATATAGGATTGAAGACCGACATCTTGGGTCTTGGTCAGGAACAATTTAAGTGCATAAAACATTGCCAGAAAAAACCTATTTTTTATCATAAGTTGATAAGTATTTGTTTTTCTACTAACCCCCTTTTAGGGTGACAAAGGTGGACCTCTAGTGGCCAACGGAGTTCTCATTGGAGTCATCACTTTCAACAGTTGTCCAAGTGGTCCAATGCCGGCAACGTTTCTTAAATTGTCACTCTTCTCAGACTGGATGAAATCTATCATGGAATCTTACAGTGGTAATAAAACCCTCAAGATATGTTACAGGGTCTCATAACAGAGGGGCATACACCCTACCTATAAGGGTACAGTAAACACCTCTTTTTTATGAGACCCTTGATAGTATACGAATAACACTTTGATTCCCTAGAAATATATATCACCGCATCTCACTAACTTTTCAGGTTATATGCATATGACAATTAATATAATGAGGTAGGGATTAGGAAGGAAGCATTTTAAAGGTAATATATTCGCATTTGCGTGGAAGGAGAGTGGGGAACCATTTAGGGAAAAACCTCAGTACATAAAATGAAAGTGATATTTTGTGATTAAAAATTTACTCCAGGGATACCTAATTCATATTGACTAAAAGAATAATATATTTTAGTGCAATACTCATGGAAATTTTCTCCCTATTTTTGCAGCATCCCTAGGGATCCCTTGCACCACTATAGGGTATCCCAGCCTCCCCTGTTCCCTTTGGTGAATACATTTTTTAGCAAATGTTATTCAAAAATGTAATGGAATATCATCAACAATTATCCTGAGAATATGAGATCATAATTATAAAAATAAGACTACTTTAGCTTACTAAATGGAGTAGGCTTATTTTCATAAAACATCTCTAATGATATTGATTAAATTTACTTCATTTGCATAGCAGACAAAATAATAATTAATTATGTATTTGAAAAATATAATTTCTCCAAGGGATTACATTTCTGGACATTATGAACATATCTAGGCTACTTTTTAATATCTACTATCCCAACTTATCGGATTCTAAGTGAATCAAATCTTATGAAAGTTATCAATATTGATGTGTGATTCTTTATATTCTATCTTGAAACACACATTATTCTAGTACAAAGGAGTTTGGCCAATATTCGTAATATTTGGGGACATACACAAATATGAAAACCTGTATAGTTGTATTATTACAGATTAAAGCTAACACTATATAGATAACATTCTAGTAGATAATGCACCTGTTTTATACATTTGGTTCATTGTTTTGATAAAGTTTATATAGTTTGCTACTTTTGCACAATTAATATATCTTGTGACTTTTGTAATATGACACTCGTTGTATGTCTATGATTAAGTCCTTGGACTTATGTACTAAAAATATCAGGTGCTTTACAATATATTTTTATGTGTGTGTGTGTGTGTATGTTTTGTATTTTAATGGCATATGGGTGTCTCGGCTATCAACATTTAACTACGCTAATGGAGAAGGGTTTAGGAAAGTATAGTTTTAATAGGAAAATGTTTAGGTAAAGGGTTTCCAACTGGTAGCCCACGGGCCACAATGCCTTTTTTTTGCAGATCACAAGGTTTCTTGGAAAAGTAATCTACCACAATAAAACAGATGTTTTTAGCCAATAAACGGAAAGTTTTGACTTGCGGGGAGAAACTCCATGAAAGATCCAAATGATGTTCATGTTTAACTTCTTTCTTACATTTAATGTGAAGTATCAAAGATAGTATATTTTTGCAGGATAATTTGTTTAGTATGTAATTTAAGATGTTTAAACTATCACTTATACCTGTTATAGTTTTTGTATAACTTGACAAAAAGTATCTGATTATGATGTCACTACTCCTGGATTCAACTATGGCCTTCACGAATTTTTAAGTTGAAAACTCCTGATTTAGAAAAACCTCCTTGAGTCCATCCAGTGTATAATCAGACCAGAGTAAGACTGCTAAATATTATTATTATTTAGTACACCTATATGTGATTTCAGCCTCAAACTTCATGGCACCAAAAAACTACTATACAAGATTTAACCCCCTCCCCCACACAATATTATATATATTATATATATATATATATATATATATATATATATAAATCTAACATCTTAGCTCAGTTGGTAGCATGTATGCCTACTTAGCTAAAGGTCCTGGAGGGTTTTATTCCTGACATGACCGAGAAATTTATCATTGGTAAAATGTGGGTTTAGACTTTCGCTTTCACAATGATAAATTCACGACCAGGGACTGGATTTTGTGCATGTCCTAGAATTAAGTTAGATTGTAAGGCATATGAAGCAACGAGAGGCCTAGCCTGCTGGTAGTGGGAAATATATTACTTAAATAAAAAACAGACCCAGGCTAGAGGCTGAAAACAGTAATGGATGTAAAAATTAGTCCATAAAACACAATCAGCTAACACAAAATTATAGTTATTTAATTTCAAATATTTCTACAGTATTAATATGAGAAAGTGTTAAATGTTATCTCCATTGGTGCCATTTTACAACATTGAACATAGTTATTAATGTAAGGTACAACAAAGGTGTTGAGTAAATGTGTGTCCAAAGTTACATCACTTGCTCAGTATTTGTTCATACTTATATATGCAAGCAGTAGCGTCTCGTGACCAAAATTCTTAGGCAAGCTTAAAAGGGGATGTCACAAAAAAATAATTAAAAATTTGAATACTTCAAGAAGCTATTTGGAGGTGTGTTTTTTTTATGATAGTTGTGGCTTTGGGCGTCCTAATTTTCTGTGATTTACATTATTGTGCTATTACTTATTATAGACATATACTTATAAACTTTGGTTTGTTAGCTTTCACTGATACGTCACAACTTCTTGTATAAAAAGTTGTGCAAGAAATTGTCCAATATCTGGGTCACATGGATTGCATACAAATTTTAGCCAGTGACTGTTCACATGGCATTTGTGATTACATACAACATTTGAAAATAAACATGGCATTTTTGCTTTTTTTTAAGGAAAAATAATGAATGATTTGTAAAATATTGGTATGTAATGTAAATAATTTCTTAATCATTCTTAAATATTATAAGTATATATATAGATATTTATTTATTTATTTCAATTTTCTTGGTGTTCACACGACGCCATCTTCAGGCAGCAACTTCTTGTACAACTTTATGTACTGTACAAGAAGTTGTGTCATGTGTACCAGGCTTAAAGATGTGTAGGCATGGGGTCAGTACCTTGACAATATTAATTTCTCCTTTCATGTCATACCATCCCTATACGTTTTGAAAGTGGAAGACAAGGGTAGTGACTTCGCCGTCACCTTTCTGGCAAGAGAAGTCGTAGCTCGGCTGCTTGCATATTTACCTGACATCTACTGCAGCTCTTCCCTTCTCACCCCTCTGAAATCTATGACGTCACAAATAAGAACTACACTCGCTAGAGCAATGGGATGAAAGCCGGACAAATACCAACTTTCAACCACCATTAGATGGACTAGTGCACGTCTTGCATGCTTGTTACATTCACTGCCATTTATGGGATTTTTTTTTTCAAACCCCCTAATGCTTCAATTACATTTAAATTATTACCAGGAAAATATTTCTGCAAACAATAAATAAGATAATCACATATCTTCAATCAAAGGCAAGCAGTGCTTGCCTTGCTTGCCGTGACGCGACGCCACTGTATGCAAGGTAGAAGCGACAATGTACATATTGCTCTTAGAATGTTTTCTTGTATTGGGCAGCAAGACACTAGACTCTCAAATCCAACCAGTTTATTGATAAATACATATGAGGCAGTAAAAAATGAAGTCTAAAAATTAGTCTATGTTCACAATTCCATCATTCTTATATAAATGAAGAATTATTTATTAATGTCTTAAAATTTTTGAATGAATATTCAACTAACTGTGGTACTCCACTTATTATACTATTTACATATTTTGAAAATGGTAAAAGTGATAAATGATATTGTTAGGCTATAGAAAATATTATTTTTTTCTGTCTTCTGCCTGCTCCTTCATCTCCCAGCATTCTCTTCTTTCCTTCAAGTCATCTAATATTTGAATCCTTCTTCGTAAGCTCCTCTTTTCCTCAACATTTTTTTCAATGATGCAATGCAGAATACAATTCCTCCTAAGGATGTGTCCTATCCAGTTTGATATGCACTGACGAATCACATCCAAACTTGATTTCTTCTCACCCACTCTTCTCAGGCTAGTTCATTTGTCACCCTGTCTGTCCACCTGATCTTCTCAAGTCTTCTCCAGTACCACATTTCAAAGCTCCCTAGGTATTTCTTTTCCACCTTCCTGAAAGTTCAAGTTTCTGCTCCATACAGTGTGATGCTACAAATAAAGCATTTCATCAGTTTCTTTCTCAGTTCCAAACTTAACCTGCTGGTTAGCAGTAACCTCTTCTTATTGAAAGCTTCCTTCATCAAGGTGATCCTCGACATAATCTCCTTGGTGCAGTAAGCATCCTTTGTCAGCAGACTTACCAGGTACTTGGACTGCTCTGTGTTTTCCAACTTCTGGTTTACAATTTTGATTTTCAGCGGCTATTCATTTTTTGAAAACACTTTGACTTCTCACTGTTGATCTCCATGCCATATCTTATCCCTCCCTATCTCCACCAGCTGGTCCATCATTTCCTGCAACTCTTCTTTATTTTTGGCCATATATATAAACATAAGACTAATGACCTATCATTTGTCTATAGGTAGGCTACTATGTATAAGGGATTATTATTCTAGCACAGATTATGACATCAATTAAATCAAATACTTACTGGAATTGTCACCAAATATATAATCCACTGAAAATTGAGCTAATGTTACATTTATGGCTAGCTGCAACCAATATTCAATGAGCGCAACTTTCAAATGTCATTCAAGCAGCTTGTTAACTGTTAACCCCCTAAGACTATTTATTTTTCCCTTGTATGTCAAGAAAATCTATCCATCTTGCAGCTATAAATATATTTATCATCTTAATGGTCTTTTAAATATATGGTTTAGTTCAAGTCTCAAACATTTAAATTAATCTGTTAAAGTTTTACAGAGTTTTGACTGAACAAGACATTCACACTACCATAATGCTACAAGTCTCTTTTGAGTAATGGCACAAAAATAAATATTTAATTTAAAGAAATAATGGTATATTATTGATGTTAAATCATAAACTATAACTTCTTGCTTTCACAATTTATTTACAGATGTAATTTTGTGTAGAAAAACATCAAATTAGTTGATTTTGCAGATACAAGTTTAATAAAAAAGTAATTTATACAAAATACTTATGTTTAACTAAAAATATATATTAACTATTGCTTCATAAAATATTGTTACAACAAATGTGAAAACAAAAAAAATCTTGATTTTAACCTAATAAGAACAATGCAATAATACCTAGAAATTTGTGCAATCTCTCATCTTTATTAAACAAGTGAAAATTATGCTTTTTTAAACCCCTTGCCGAAACTTAATACTTTCCAAAAGAAAAGTTGAGCCCTGTTGAGAGATGTCAGAACCATTCTCTTGTCTCAATACAATTACTTTATTGCATTTAATTAGTGACTTGGATGTTGCTATATTTATTTATCTTTGTTCTGGATATTTAATTATGTACACAGTAGTTTTATTAGTGTGGTAAGGAATAAAAATATTGAAAACTGTTTGACTCACTGATGATAGTTGTGGGACATGATATGATGGTGTGTGTCCCTAATTTACAATCGCACACAGAAATTATTCTTGGGATGGGGCTCCAAAGAGTAAAGAAGTTACAAGTCAATATATATATATTATATATATATATATATAATATATTATTCATCATTACAGTAATAAGTAGATGTAACAGTTATAACAGGCATATTTTAAAATATTTATTTTTCAGTTCTTTCAGAAAATGCACGGCTATTCAAGACCAGCAACAAACGTAAATCAAAATATGAATTTAGAAAAAGAATGTCAACAAAACGCTCAAGAAAAAATCCTTAAATATTAAAGAACTACAACCTTATGTGTTGTGTTTTATTGCTAATTCATAGTTAGAGTGTTTATTTCAAGTAGAAAAACCTGTCCTGTGTGAATTATTTAAGTATATTTCTTTAAGGAGAACTTCTTTTCATGTTATGAGGTATTATGTTTAGAAGAAGGTACAGGAAAGGTGGATGGAAACATATAAAAGGGACGAACACAATATGGATTTTAAAATGAAAAGAAAAACACAGTTCACACTTTACATTGCTGCCACTGGACAAAGAGGTAATGGCTGCCCCTTGAAGGAAATAGATTGTTACCGCCCAATCCCTCGGTCTAGGTTTCATTCTATTCTATATTCTAAATATATTTGTGAGTATGATTGCTGAACAATGTGTTTTTGTGTTTTTGATGATAAATATGCAGAAACAGATGAACTAATAATTTTAGCAGTTTAATAATGAGTTACTAAGCACCTAATATAAATGTAAACATATTGTTTTGAGAACCACTGCGACCACATTATAATTTTAAATTTCTTAACATTTAGTGATGGATCCAAGGCGTGGTCGGCCCATGTAAGCAGTGAAAGCACTGCTTGCCTACTTTAAACAAAATACAACCTTAGTTTGTATTTACAAATATCTTTGAAATAGCAAACCTAATTTATTTATTAATTTTGACCACAGCTTCGTTTAAGCTTTGTATTTGTCAAGTGTGACGTTGGGTCTGTCTCCGCCATGAGGACCTACTTGAATCAAACTCAAACTTGCTTCTAGGACAGTCAAACGTCAGGAGAGATGAAGGGGAAGGAAAGAGGATAAAACACCTTCATGTCTGTAGAGAAAATAAGACAAATGTGAACTGCTTCTCGATGCCGCGGAGTATTTCGGCCAATGAAAGAAAATAATAGTAAATGATCTATCAAGGGCTCTTGATCAATGTTGAGGTATGCATAGTGTCAGTTTTACGACAGTCGTTTGTTCAGGAATGCTAAAACAGGTCTTGATTCGAATTGTTCAAGTGGTTTTTTTTTTAAATCATTTATTCTCCGTGCCATATTTATTTTAACTAAGGGAGACCTGGCGGTCTAGGGGTAAGGTGTCAGACTTCTATGCTGGCGGCCGGGGTTCAATCCTCGGTCCCGGCACAGATTTATCTGATTACCAAACCCTTCCTTCACCTCTGACAAGACATCTTGTGAATGTGGGGAATGCCAGGCCTCCACCGTGGTTCGGATTCCACGTTAAACTGTAGGTCCTTCATTTCATCTCACAATCACCTTACCATTACACATTAGCGTAAGTGCGTATAACCCGAATGGGTAGTAAGACGCGGTGCTAATAATAATATTTTAACTAAGCATAATTGTATGTATCTAACATAATACTTAAATACATTTTATACAACTAAAATTATTTAATTAAATCATTTAAAACCCAAAGATAAAACAAGCCTTGGAACATCCCCCCCCCCCTCCCCCCCTCCATCCTAAGCTGCTTGCCCAGCCCTTGAGGCCACCAACCACCACTGATGGATCCTAAGCAATGACTGAAAGTAGAAGTGTATAGATATCCATACAAAAACCAAATAAATGTGTAAAAATATGGTATTGCAATATTAGTTTAAAATTGTGACAAAAAACACTACTAAATAAATCTATAAATGGTAGAAAAGGACCAAACAATATTCATGAGGCAGGTAGGTAGAGATGACTAATTGTCTCTACCTTGCACACGAGTTAAGACTCGTGTTTCTTCATACTACCGGGCATGGCTTCACTAAATGAATCAACTTTGAAAGATGCGCCTGGATTTGTATTCACTAAAAAGAACAGGCAAAGTTTGAGAGTAGTTTTCACCATTTATTTGTCCACACTAAAGAGTGGATGCAACTTTCATATAATATATCTTTGATACATTTTAAATGGCAGAATATTATTGTAATGACTCAGAATACACTTATTTGTCTGTACTCCAATTACTGATCAAGTACACAGTTGAAGGGGTCGGGGAAAAAACATGATAACCCTCAATAATTGAGAAGGGATATTTTCACTATTTAAACAACTATAAAATCTTGAAAACAAGCTATAAAAATAAATAAAATATTAATTAATATTATTTGTCCTTAAGGTCTTGACTGAATATAAAAACAACTTGTAGTTCAAATGGTATGCAACCAGAAATCACTGCCATCACATTTTGTTGTCAAATGAGGGTTATAATGTTTTCGCCCTGATCCCCTAAATTTGTTTCAATCTATAGCAAGTTATGGTGGTAACAAAGCTAATAATATATTTACCAGGTATTGTTGCATTTGCAATAGTATAAGTTTATGGCATTCCTTTATAAAAAAACCATAAAAATAAAACAAAACAGCTTCAAATAAAACAACTGTGAAATCTTCTTCTAAATCTAAAAAGGTTTTGTATCCCACTAAATCCAAAGAAAGACATCTAATCTAAGACAGTGTAGAAACACTCTACAGCAATGTAAAGTAATTGATAGTGAAGGAAACCAACCTGAAAGGATAGATAGGTTGGCTTCCTTCACTATCAATTTCTTTACATTATTGTACAGTGTTTCTACACTGTCTTATTATACATTTCCAAGCCTTTAGGCACTGATACAGGAAAAATGTTTAGTAATGCTTGTATTTCCTACCATTTTCATTAAAGATTTTAAATAAAGTAGCATCAACTATGGAAGTAGATTTTCCACACGGATGACATTATGGTGACATAGTCATAGTTCTTAGCTCTGATTTTCTCATTGTTTACTTACGCTATGGAATTAGGTCCTCGAAATTTCATTGCCACACTTATAATAGTAAGCCACCTATCCCTATCTTAAGGTAGTTCTATCCAGTCCCCCTCATTGCACTCTATCGCTTTCAGGTATTTTCTAATGTTACATTACCCACGTTTCATTGGCCTATGTTTGGGGTTTGGGGTGAGGAGGGTTGGCCGTCAGATAGACATTGGACAAGGTCATTAGGACCTCTCTGTCTTGAAGTGAAGGCTAGCTTGCGTTTCTTAAACAGCAAGCCTTTGGAGTATGCTGGTAGGGAAGAGCACTGGAAAAAGAATGATTCAAAACACAATATATCGGAAAATTAACCAGTATTGATTTTCTAAGTATACATCTTTAGCAAATAATTATGGGTATGCGGCGCAGGACTAGCATACCCAGAGAATATGCCAATGCAAGCGGTGATAATACTAGCGCCCAGGTGTTGTTCTTTTCCAGCGCATCCAGTTCTTATTTGATTGCATCAGTCCACTGCCCTGAATCAGAACTCTCCATATCTTCCTCATAGGTCTGTGGTACATCTATTTCCACTAGGTTAGCTTCATAGCGTTTGGGAGGCCTGATGACATCTCTTGGTCGCAGCTCATAATTTGCTTCAATGTGCCAAGGTTCTTCATCGTTCTGTTCGGAATGTTAAGGACATACGTCCTCCTGCTGAATTCTTTGATCGGAGTGATGTGTTTTTTCTATCACTACTGGGCTACAATGTTTCTTTGAGGAATGAAACTACTTGAATTTTTATTAAAAATCACATTTATTGAGACTGTAATTTTACGTGTACTTTTATCCAACAAACAAAAGTTGGTTGAGTTTCCATGATATCTTACAAGTATGAGTTTCTTGCTCTTTGGCGCTGGTTTGTTTCGCACTTACATTGGTAGATGCATGTATGCTTCACTGCCAAAGGTTCTTAAATGTGACATACAGGCCTTTTTCCACTCAACATTTCATAGGGTGTTGGGTTTGGTGCTTGAGAGGTTGGAGTCCTGTTTAGAATATAAACAACTGTGTTTACTGCCTCTGCCCATAAATATGTTGGCGTATCCTTTGCATATAACATTGAACGTGCACTTTCCATTATGGTTCTCATGCCACGTTCGGCTCTACCATTTTTCTTAGGAGTATAGGTGCCGTTGTTTCAAACTCAATTCCATTTTTTGACATATACTCTTTCATTCCCTGATTACAGTATTCTGTCCCATATTCTGCATAAATAAATAAAGAGGTGGGATAAATAAGGAGGATCGAGTCAAAATAAAAAATATTGAGTCAAAAACGATTCGGAATAAAAAGGATTGGATTAGTACTTTTTAAAATAGTCGATATTAATTAGGATAGAGTTATAACTAATAAAGACTCATCAGAATAATTTAAGGAACAACATAGATTAATAAAAAAACTAGTCACAATAAATAAGTAAAGATTCAAAATTAAAACAAAAAAGTCAGAAAAAATAAGGAACAAGTCGTTGGAAACTTGTCATAATATTTAAAAGGGAAGGATTTGGAATTAATAAGGAAGGAATAAAAATACGCAAGGAACTAGTAAGAATTAATAAAAAATTAGTCATAATAAATTAGAAATGAGTCGAGATAGATTTGGAAAAGTCAGATTAAATAAGGAATGAGTTGGAAAAATAATAATCAGTACAGAATCGATAAGGAACTTATAGAAATGATTAAATATCGAGTCAGAATAAATAAACAACCAGAAGGAATAAAAAAGGATCAAGTAATAATAATTAATATGGTATGAGTCAGTATAAAAAGCCAACGAATAGGAATAATTAATAAGGAACATTTTTTAAAATAAAGAACGAGCTGGAATAAATAAAGGGGAATGAGTTGGAATAAATAATTATGATTGAGTCACAATAACAAAAAGAAAGGATCGGAATGAATAGGGAAAGATTAAGAATAAATATATTCAAATAGTCTGAATAAATAATAAGAAGGAATGAGCTGGAATAAATAAATATTTTGTAGGAACATATATGAAATCATAAAAAGGATTACAACTCTGAATAAATAAGGAACTATTTGTAATAAATACTGAACAAGCTAGGGTGTGGAAAGCTAGTTTTCCTAAGGGGGTCACTACAAAATGTTATACCTTTGGCCTATAGTAATGTTTATACATAATATTTTTATAAGTATTTATACTATGGGAGTAGGCCTACCTCAAATTCCCGGGAGGTTGTGGAGCCCTCCCTGCTCCCCTTACCGACCAAGGCCTTTCTATGCCCTTACTACTTATCATATAAAACACTGACTAGATATCCGATTTTAACAAAAAACTTTAAAGCCATTTTCAAAATATTTTGAATTAAAGCAATAACAATCATAGGGCCTATGTGAACTAGGCCCTTTCTATGAACCATTTTTTTTTCTTTCTGAAAAACAAGACATTACTATTCATAATGTAATATACTCCTATAATATAGATTTGTTTTAATCATAGAAAATATGGAGAACCATCCAATTTTGAAATATAAGTTGTTGGTAAACTATCCTTAAGAAAATGTTCTCCTTAAAAATAGAAATACATTATTATTTGTCATGTCAACTACACTGCAGACATTCTTTTTAAAGAAAATTGTTTGAGACATTTTTGAAAAATTTCCAATTATTAAGAATAGTGTTTAATAAACAACCCTTATGGGAGGGAGGGGAGGCTTGACCATGTTTACGAATTTTGAATTTTGTAATTTTTGGCTTTAATTCTATAAACCTCAAATTCCCCCTAAAATGTACATAATTTAATAAGCTTTCAAATGAAAGTATCCACAATTTATTAAAAATAATCTTTAGTAATAAAAAAATAAAAAAACAAAGGTTATGCAACCCTGGTCAATCCTCCCATTGTATGGGAGGATTGACCCATAGTGAGGGAGGTTTGACCCCAGGTATAAAATTGCTTCCGATCTCAATTAGGGAGGTTAATAATACTCATATAATTGATATGAAGCTATTAGTTTATTTTTACTTTACATTGACATAATGGAAAAATCAAAATCAAAATTAATTTTTAGTGCCACTCTTTCGGTTCCCCCACTAGATAAAGGAGAAGGCAATTTTGCGACAATGTCCTCTTTTATAACAATAGATTTATCTTCTTTATCAGGATAGCAAAAGTGTCCATAATCTTTCCTACGTAAGAAAATTATTTCATATTCTTCTGAAATTACCTTCGCATCTATTCGTCCAGCATAATGTGCTACTGACTGATTACCACAAAACTTTACCAGAACAAAGTCCCCTACACTATAATCATCATCCAGGCCTAGATCTTCAAAATCCTCTAGATCATTGTCAGGATCAGTGGAGTCAGGATCCATCTCGGTCATCTCATCGCTGTCGTCATTGTACTTTGCATTGAATTTAAGTTAGTTGGACACTTTGTTTTTAATGTCCATTCGCTTTCGCTTCTTTTCCTCTTTCTTTTTGAATTCTTCCTGTATTTCGTTTTTTACTGGTGTATCTGTTAGAATACGAGTTTTTCCAGGTCTTCGGCCTCCTCTTATTGTGGTTTTTCTTGGTCCTGCTTTCGGGAATGGCCGAACTATTTCAGGGCTGACAACATAAGAGTCATTTGCACTTGGAGATGTAGAAGGCTGACATAGCTCAGTGGACCTAGAGCAATATCACCAGAAGTTACAAATTCATCAGGTGTTGGCCTGTCAGTAACGTAACTCCCCAAAAAATCTAAGTCTGAAAACACACCAGAATTGAATGGATAAATTCCTGTTTTAGAAAATCCCTTCGATATATTTTGCAATGTAAGTGCTCGTGGGAAAACTTTCCCTATCAGTTCAGGAATATCTTGGATCTTGATTGGCTGACCGGGATTATTAACCATGAAATCATCTGAAACTTGGTTAAAGTATGTTTTGAAGGGGCCATACACCCCGCGATCCAAAGGTTGAAGCTTGTGGCTTGTGTGCGGTGGTATGGTAAGTAGAATAATGCCGTTGTCTTTACACTTTTGGATTCCCAGTGGGGTTATATGTGTATCGTGATTATCTAGAATAACAAGAACTGGGACATCTTTAGAGCATTTAACATATTTTAAAAAATGATCCCAATACATTTCAAAATTTTCTCCTGTCATCCAACCAGTAGGGTGAGCAACAGCTTTTGAAACAGGAGGCACACCTTTTGTCATTGCGTCAGTAACCCGAACTCTCGGAAAGACAAAAAATGGAGGTATTGCAGCTCCAATTGCTGAAATGGCACAGCACACAGTTATCAGCGTGCCTCTTTCTCTGGATGTGATTTTGGAAACCTCTTTTGACCCCTTTTCTGCGATCACTTTACTAGGAGTATGAACAGTAGTTACCCCAGTCTCATCAATATTGTATATTGACTGAGGTTCAAATTTGTATTTAGCTAACACGGTTTTAAGATTGTTGAAAAATTAACCAACAGTAGTGTTATTAAATGCTGTGGCTCTACTGAGGCTGGTGCTCCGTGGTTTGCGTAAAGATAGCCTGTCATGCCTGTGCATGAACCCACGTACCCAATCATATGAAGCTCTTTTCTCTTTATACCATTTAACTAGCAGTTTTATGTTGTTTGCTTCCTCGAATTGGAAAGCAAATTCACAAATAGTTTTTGGATTAAGTCCACAGTGTAGTTTGGCCGCCATTTTTAAGTACTCTGCCAATAGGCTTTCCAATTTGTCATTAAAAATTTGACCGGTGTTATAATTAGGGGTCAATGAAACTGTTTCTTTATTTTCACATTCCCGATACTTTCTAACATAGCGCTCTAATGTTTTCCTGTCGATATTAAAAGTCTTTGCCGAAGCACGAACACTGTTATTCTCTTCAATAACACTGAGAATAGCTGCAAGCATCTGTTTCGGGGAATGTTTGGTCCATTTTTTCCCCATCTTCCTTCAGCTTCCAAAAGAAAGGCATTCTGGAACAAAAGGAGCTCATATGAGTTATGCTAGATTTTAATTAAAGTTTAAATGGACCCATTTAATTTAAAAGTGATCCCTTTTTAATTGTGTATGGACACAACAATTAGTTCAAATTGTAAGCTAGGTTATAAAATAAAATAAGGGAGGCTCGACCATATGGCCAAGCCTCCCACAGCTGTAGTGGGTCAATGCTCCCTTAGTGTCCATTTTGTTTTCAATCCTATGTGGATCTCATGGCTGTAAGGTTAACTAACTTTATAATGTGTCATTTAATAGCCAATAAAATGTACTTTCATTGAAACATCAACACTTAGTTAAATAAAGCACAGTACTAAAAGTATTGGCTTACAGAATATGATGCAATACTTACATGAAATGTGCTAAAAATCTGGAAATGTTCACCACTCAAACAAAACAGTCAATCTTGCCTCCAACCATGGCCGGATATCTCTTATCTATGCCTCCAACTAACAGTAGAGCATGGGCTGCCTTCTTTTATTACTTGTGAGTGAGAAAAAAGACAACTAGACAGATTTTTTGCGCCAAATTCAAATGTGGGTCAAACCTCCCCTATGGTCAATGGTCCCCTCTCTCTCCTACTTTAAAAGATAGAGTTAAAATGCAATAAATGGCTGAAGGTAACACCACATAACATATAAATCTCAAGTTTGATCAAAATCTGTATTGAGGGTCGTTTTCCCTAAATGGTTGCCTACTCTCCCCCTAAACAAATGCTCATACATTTCCTCTACATTCTACCGTTATCATTCCTAGAACAATACCATAATTAGTAGCTCTCTTAGGGCCGGTCATATGACTACCTGATAAATATTGCTATTGCTGAAGTTAGCGAATAGATCAAAATTATCAGCCACTTTAATGTTTTAAACGTCTTATGAACTGAATTTACTTGCCAGATAGCTATCTGTAAGATAATATATTTTTATTCAGAACATGGAAGGTTGGTAATGTTTTTACTTGTGCGCGCATGCTGATAGCACTACAACCTAGCGACTGGTGACAACGCTCAACATTTGTCAAATAATGGCGGCTAATCGAGTGAGAGGAAACAGATGTCATCACGTGGGCGCAGAAGCTAAGATGTCTGTCAGAATGTGGGAAATAGTTGGGTACAACGTTTACAAAATTTCATTTATTGTACTAACATTTTGATAATATATTCTCTTAAATAAATATAACTCTACAAATAGCTTGTCAGTTTATATAAAAGTGGGAATTAAATGTTCTAACTTTATATGGTTAGAGCCCGAACCTGTGCTTACTAAACACGTAAACCAAGATTTTAACCTAAAAACAGATTCTGATAGGCGAAACTTCATTAAAAACGAGTCACTTTCACAACAACCATTTTATATTCCAGATAAAAGTTATCAGGTACTTAAACCTCCCGATAAAAATGTGATGGATAAATATATTTTATCTGGAAGATAAATGCTATCTGGCAGTCATAAGACGCACTTTTAACTTATACATCAGTTAGAAATATTTATCTACCAGATTAATATTTATCCAGGAGTAATAAGACAGGCCCTTATGTGTATAAGTGCGCAGAGGAAGGCACCTATTATCGAGACATAGGCATACAGGACAGTATTACAAGATTCTGTTGTGATACTTGGTGGTGTAATCCCGGTTGACATTTGGATACGAAAGGGAATTTTAAGAATATTTGAGTGACTGATAGGTGCTAGTGAGACGTTTTAGTTAGAACAATGCTAATATGAGAGGCTGAATAGTCTCAAAGGAAGGGAAACTTTTGAGTATTTCCTAGCTTTTTTAACGAGAGTATAAAAATATAAAATGATTGGGAACCATTATGCTACTCACTTTCTGAATGGCCATGGAAATTTTCCGGGAATGTTATACGTGTTTAACTGGTGTGAAGAACAATATTGTGGACAGCATTGCAGAAACTTTTTACCACATCATGTACTAAAGTGAGAATTATGAAGACCCAAGGATCGATTAGTGAGGAAAATATAAGATCGTGGTCTGGTGTGGAGAAGGAAATGTGTTGTGGGCACAATTGAGATTTCCAAAGCTTTGGTAAAGACGGATACGAGGATTAAGAAAAGAAGAGATACAGAAGGAGAAGACTCGGGGATGGTGTGATACAGTAGATGGAGAATCAAAGTACTAGAAAAAATAGACTACTGAATGAGAGATAAAGAGAGGAAGAGATTGTCTTGGAATGAGGAAAATCTTATTAGTAAGTAGAAATTTAGAATCTTTAATGAGGGTGAAAACAAGGAGCATAAGAGGAAGAAAACTTAGAGGTTAGAAGGCTCTTATTAAAGATGAAGACAAGCAGGACTAGCAGCTAAAAGCATTAGGCTTGAAGCGCTAGGGGAATGGAGGAGGGCCTGCGGCCTAAGGGCCTAAAATATTTATTAGCGTTTTCTGCAAGAAGAACAGACTATCGCTCTTCTGTTTTCTCACATTAGATAGTTCACGTGGCAGGGTGGTGTGAGTGGATAGCCCTCTTGGCTATGTTCCGGGAAGGTCAACATATGTTTAAAAAAAAACTGGTATGAATTCGGATCACTTGTCTACGAGATTCCGAGGAGGTCGGACGCGTCTGTAGTTCATGGAGAAGATTAAGAGAACACCGGAGAGGAAGCCGACACCAGACAACGAATTTAGTTTCATCCCCCTACATAACAGAGTCTGAGACGGTCTGTGTGGGGTCTTAAGCTGCGTTGATCATAACGGTGCAAACCAGTAGCTGAAAGACATGAAACGCGTCCGGCTGCAAAGCAATACCTTGCAGTCGGTGACCGTCTTGATGACATACACTACAACACACCACAGGGTGTGAGAGAGCCCACTCTCCCTCACACCCGTGCACCACTAGTATGCCCTTGACAGAGCTGCGCGAAATGGCGGCGACACCACTTAATACTAATAACACCACACTAATTTCCACTATGCCATCAACAAACAGAAATGCCAACTTTTCAACATCAGAGGCTACCCCGGATACAACCGACATGGAGACAGATCAAGACGGCAATGGACCATTCACCCTAGTTGACAAAATGAAACACAAGAGGATATGTAGAAACTCAGACAAGACACAATCTAAGAAAACATTCACGACAGTCGACCACAAATACCAACCACTGGATACTGAGACACAAATAAACCATTACATACCCTCAACACAGACAGATACCAACAAGAAAGAGAGACTTCCACCAATAGTGACTGTAGGAATACACAACTATAAAAAGATAACCGAGATAGCCAAAGACACTGACACCACCAAAGGAGTAAGTTACATTGAAGACGCTGAAGATTTAAACCAACTCGACCCACGACTTCAAATTGGTTCAAACCCTACTAAAGGAAATGAACCAGGAGTTCTACAGCTACTCACTACCACGCGACAAGCCGGTGAAAGTAGTAATAAAGGTACTGCCACCAAACATGTACCTCGAGGACATAAAAGCTGATGTGATCGTACTAGGCTACGCAGTGTTTGACGGGCGCCAGTTTAGACGAAAGGCAGAAGCGACCAAAATCACTCAGACTGTGACACCACTACCGACACTTTTGGTCTCGCTTGCTAAGACCGTAGCTCACACCACTACCTCACTAGACTTAGATAAGCTATCAACAAAACCGAAAAACTTATTATACTGCTAGAGGGAGGGACTGAATTCTTCTTGACTGACTAAAACTAACATAAACGTGATGGTGACGAAAGGCATGCTTTGTGATTTTTTATGCAACGCGAACGGGATACTCACAAAATATAAGTAGCTAGAAGATATTTTTAAAGCTTGTTTAATAGATAATGCCCTGATAAATGAGACCCATCTAAACACAGAGAAAAATATCTACTTTTACATCTACACTATGTATAGAAATGATAGGCCCCAGGGTAGGTGCGGGGGCACGGCTATGTTCAAGACCCATCTACCTCACTACCAACATCACTTTCAAAATCTCCAGAATATAGAAGCTACTGGAATAAATGTAAATATTAGTTGCGAGAGTGTCCTGTTCGCGGCCATGTACAAACCCCCGACCAAAACGCTACTACCACAAGAATTAGACGAAATTACAGAAGCTAACAAACTGTTTTAGCGGGTGATCTTAACTCTAAAAACAGCAGTAGGAACAGCCGAGTAGCCACCGGGAATGGACGAATTTTATCAGACCACGCAGACACTCACGAATATGTAATTGTTGGCCCAAATGGACCCACATTTTATCTCTCAAATTATCCACACAGATCCGATATCATAGACATGGCATTGACTAACATTGGTGTAACCACTGAGGATATGATGTTATGAAAGGAACTGGATTCGGACCACAATCCCATATTGTGTGAAGTAACTTTTGACTGGGACGAGTTTAGGCAGACACTGGAGGAAATTTTGGCCGGAAATACAAGATATAGAGTAAATAGAACAGGCCGACGCTACCTTACAACTCTTCACGACTATGGTGCATGAAGCCTACCGGGTAAACACCACTAGAACACCCATACAACACGACCTCCAACAACAATACGCGGATTTGGACCTACTTATAACCCAGAAACTGGAAGCGATAAGGTATTGGCAGACCTATAGAACCCTACACCACAGAAAGACCTACAACTGACACAGAGTTCAAATTAAAAGGAGAGTCAAAGACATCAGTTGGAACATCCATCCATTGGGAACACAGCATAGTATAAAAAACACAGAGATGGCTGAAGCCATAGCCATTGTTTGTATGGAAACAATTAAAACATAACGACGAACCACAAGAGTACAACATTACCAGAGACGCGACTAGAACAGTCAGGGACTATTTGGAAGGACCAAACGACACTAGAGCAGAAGTAATCAATCTGGAAGAGCACGTTACGACTATAAAGGACCTAACTAGTAATAAATCTCCAGGACACGACTACGTGACTAACGAGATACTAAAACAAATGTCAGGGAGAGTAGTACTAGCGCTATTGGCTTTACTAAACTCATTACTGATTCTCTATTTCCCGTATGACTGAGAGCTTGCTAGATTAATAACAATCCCCAAACCTGGAAAGGACCCGATGTTCCCTCAGAACAGAAGTCCGATCAGTTTACTTACAACTCTTAGTAAAGTTTACGAAAGATTAAAACTCAAAAGACTGAAAATAATAAATAATAGGATAGATGTTATTCCAAACCTTCAGTTTGGATTTATAAACCACAATCCCACCACCCATCTCACAATAAACATAGTAGAAGAAGTAACTAATGCATTAAACAAAACGTAATAGCTATTTTCCTAGACGTCGGGAAAGATTTCGACAAAGTTTGGTACCTTGGACTCAATCAGAACTTAATAAAATTTAACTCCCCAAAATAGTCAATTTTCTTGATAGCCAACTTCCTCAGACGGCGTGCTTTCCAGGTGGTTATGAACGGCATGAGATCGCAGACACATACTGTAAAAGAAGGGGTACCGCAGGGTTCAACACTAGCACCACCTTTATACAACATTTATGTAGCAGATATTACCACTCATGATTATGTTCAGATTAGATAATTTCTGATGACACTATGCTCTCCGTAGCAAATAAAAACATAAATTATGCATCACTTGCTATGCAACGATATCTCCTCTTCCAGGACTAGCTCTCCAACTGGAGAATTAAAGTGAATCCCACTAAATCAGCAGCCCTAATCGTAGACAAAGGTAGGAAGCCGCTCCCCGACCCACTTAACCTATTTGACACAGAGATCCCGCTCCAAGACGAAATCAAGTACCTTGGGATCACAATAGATAGGAAACTCACCTGAAGGAGTCATATAAATAAGACCAATGGGAAAGCAATAGGTAGATCCATCCAATTGTACTCACTGTTCAAAGGAGGGCAGATCTCAATTCCCAATAAAATACTACAATACAAGTAAATAATTCAACTCATCATCCTTTATAAATGTGTAGTATGGAGCTATGCCTCCTAAACAAACGCTCGCAAACTTCAGGTAACATAAAACAAAATATTATGGACATTCACGGGGGTAGACAGATGCACTAGAATAGCATACCTGCACACGATAACAAACTGCCGCCAAATACAGGAAATCTACCAGGACAGAAACAAGAAGTTCTACGACCAGACTGAAATGCACGAGAACGAAATTGTTAGGGGACTCAGTAAGGCCTGACTGAATCACGACACCATAAACGACCCAGACTGGCGTAGTTGAGCACCTATTTATTATATCCATCTAAATGTCTACTATAACCTAAAAACATTAAAAAAAATTAAAACCCAAAGAAAATTCAAAAAAGTATAAAATCCCTAGTTGATAATCCTAGAAGAAAAAAAATGTATAAAACAAACAAAAAAAAACTAGCTGTAACATTACTGGTCGAATAAAAATTTACCAATACTTGACAATCCAGAACGACAGTAGAATCACTGACAACCTCACCACCCCACCTATTCCATCCTTGATTCAACCCTTAACCCGACCTTCACGCACAAATTGCACATTACCTGCCATTACTATCTTTGCCACGTCCGGACGCCACAGGGATATCGAATAGGTTTTTTACGAGTCAGATAAGACTAGTTCCAGGGTCGCCCCCAGATGGGGAATGGAAATGTATCACCTCCAGACCAAATCCCAAGAAAAGAAAATCCTACCAACACCAATATCATTCTCGGACTTGACCCAAAAACGACCTTCATAATTCACCCATAATCACCATCATACATTAAACACATCTTCCCCCATCCCAGGAAAAATATAAATCCTTCCTATACCCGAGACCCAGCGCAAACACTCACGATCACCAATTTCATCTCATAGTGGAATGTATACTATTACTCCTGTAATTCTCTTACGGCTTCATTTCACTTGTTTCATTTCATAATATATACACTTTCATTCACGAGGTTAAGAGTAACGACAGTGATTCGGTACTCAAACAGAAAATCAGCCCTTTCTCTTGATGAACTAGCTTGACGCTTCTGTCAAGGTAGAGATTCAGAGTCGGGCAATAGCCGGATGGCGAAAGTGTTATAAGTTCCCTCTAAAGTCACCTTTTGGAAGAAATTTTGTATAAAGTATGGTGTTAAGAATAGCTTTTTTTATCCGTGGACTTATCTTTGTTTATGTATTTTTAAATTCATTTTCAGCAGCTCTTTCATCCAATTATTTGGACTCTACAATATCTTTTGCTTACGGTATCTGCTTCTTGAACAACAGATCTTTTGTTTTTTTTTGTTTATTTGACTTTAATTATTTTTGTAATATACATTCAAAATTTTGTTTCTTTGACTTGAAAATAAAAGTTATATTTGAACTTTATAATTTAAATTATTGTTGTTTTTACTTTTAGTATAGTTATTTTTCTTTTGTGTTTATATTTTGTAAACTAAAGGGCCATTCCATTACAATTGATGCTACGAAAATACCGGTGGAATTTGGATTCCAACGAACTTTGCCATACTAGCTAATTCTGCATAGATAGATACAAATCTAAAACTTCATATTATTTTCTTTATTTAGTTTTGTGGGTGAAGATTATCTGAATTTAAAAAAAGCGACGTTTTAAGGTTTACTATCATGTTTAATTTACTTCCTTCAGTTAGAAATAATTAAGATGTGAAATGAAAACAATTTTGCAGGGTTTTCTTTAGACTTTAAAATGATATTTCACATAACCACATTATACTGTTTTAAAAGTATAGAGTTACCAACTCAAATTTTGAATCAAATACACTAATTCACTAATTTCTTAATAGAATATGCATGGAGAATTTTAATTTTGGACATCGATTGGATCACTTTTAAATCCAGGCGAATTACGGGTGTATGTTTGTCAACATTCCCGGAAACAAACAAAGTGGGCCAGTTTTCTTCAGATGTTCACAGAGATGACATCAGTTACTGGGTTGTACTTTGTCATGTCTGGACGTGTTTGCCAAAATTAATGGCAATTGACAGTTGGAAACCACCTAATTATTTCTAATATATACCATTTCTCTTTCTAACTTCACTTAATTACGATATTTTTTATCAACGCGCGAACATATTTAAGCAGGCTATCAAACTTCACAAGCACAATCGACAGTTAAGAAGGCAGTGGCTGTAGAGAATTTTATTTCCCCTCGGGATGTGGTACTCCTGTATAAGATTTCATCACGTGACTATGAATGACTCAAGCCAGACGTTCTAGCACGACGCAGCTGCCTTCCTCCGGAGTAGCCGACTCCGCCTTTTCTCCCCCTTTTCTCCTACTCAAACATCGTTCCTGCATACTGGCCTTAGAATTCTAGTCCCAGTAGCTGTCACCAGAAAACGGTAATAGATTAGTTGTGATATGAACATATAATTGGCAGCTCGTCAATATTTATTCATGTTTGGTTGCTCTGAAAAATGGAATCCATAGCTTGTAGTGAACTATATGGAATAAAATGTTAATATTTTAATGACAACAATGTACGTATGTAGTCATTTAGAATAATGCTTGGAGATACATGTGAAAAAATTAAAATAATAAATAATAGTGGTTAAGTTTGAAAAATGTAAACCAAACTTGAATGTTCGCAGGCTAAAGACAATATCTGCCTTTGTCATATTTAAAATAATAAAGACTGAGACTCAGAAATTAAATTCAAAGGTTACGATGAAAAGCGTAAGCCGTTTCAGTTATAGAAACAATTGAGAGAACTGATATATAATGAGAATCATGATAAATATTATTACTCTCCAGCTTGAGTCTGCACTAAACATTGGTCATTGAGAATGAGTATCTTTTTCTCCTCACCTGGTCGCTGTATTGATATTCGTACACACGGAGCTGTATCTACCAATGATACTTAATTTTCCAATTTATTTAATAGGGTTGTAATATTAAATTACTCTTTTTCAAATAATGTTTTAATCATATTCTTAATAATTTTCAGAATCATCTGATAATTTTAAATCTCATCTTGCAAACAAACTTAATTATTTAAGAATTAACTAACACGCCGAATTCGTGTGAAATGAAACAAGTTCTAGGTTGTTCACTAATGGTAAATTACTGGGAGCTACTACTACGAGTTAAACCCGAGACCCTAGACTCAGTAGACAAACGAACCATTGACTGAGATTACAGCTTGCATAGGCTACTTACTACAGCAAATTTAAAAGAAGATAAATTGCAACAATTATCAACCTGGGTGACACACACTTGTTTTAAGGCGTCGATATATTCTTTTGGCTCACACAACAGATTCAAGGCGTTTATTATAGTAAAAAATAAACACAACATATTGTGTGGAAATGATTGGACCTCGGTAGGAGGTGATTTTTATACACTTGTGGTACATATTACTTAAATACATGATAAATAAACTCATGCGAATAAATTAAATAATTAATTTAATACAGTTACAGCTTTTAGGTCACTCCTACGAAGCCATAACGGATGAAACAAACATTTTACTTTGATTGTGACGTCATGTGTGCCCACAACGTTTGAGCTGGACTCAACCAATAATTTGTGGCCATGACGTCACTAAAGGTAGAGGTAATTAATTGTTTATTGTTGTTTACGTTTAAGCTAACTTACCCACGAGTAAATAACTAGTATCAATGGCTATGAAACTGGAAAATATGTTTAAAATATTTTTATTGTTTGTAAACTAAAAAAATAAAGTATGATAGTCATTAAACCTACAAATTTGTCTGAATATTCATTATTTGGAGACATTGTTTTCTACTTAAGCTAGAGAAAATAAAACCTATATTTTGTGATCAAAATAATTCAGAAAATAAAAAGCACTAGCTGAGATTTATGTTATATAATGTATTTTATTGTAAAAGTATGTATACTAGAAAATGTTTGCTTTGTAAAATTTGTGCTTTAACAGGAGTGTTTGTATGTTGATTGTAAAAGTATTGTATTCAATATAATAGACTTAATGATGGTATATGTGAGTTTTGTATTGGTGCCCCTTGATTGTTTTTATCATTGATACTTTTAAAACAAGGGTTATTAATCTATTGAGTAGCGCTGAGGACAGTATTTTTTTTTTATAGACAGTCCACCTAAATTAGGGTGGAGAGAGAGTACTGTCACATATCGCATTTGAAAATCTATCCCTTCCGAACGTAGCTGAGATTGGAGCTTTGACCTTTCAGTCAACGGCAGTCCAGTCTATTGATGCCTTAGACAATGTGACCCCCCATAGGCACCCTTATTGGTAATAGTGGCATGGGTGGCATAAGTACACTCATCCCTCATAGTTTTCTTAAGGCCTCGGGTTCGATTCCTGGTCTAGTTGTAATTTTTTAACTAATTTAAATTAATATATATGCATATATCATAGACCTGCCATTTAACCACGATTTATCTCAACACAACACAATACATGTTTATTACGCTGTGTTTAAGGTGTAGTGGAATTCTGAAAGGAAGAACATTATTAACAGTTACTGAAACCATTTTAATACTCTAACATCAAGTCATGTGATCTGTAACTGTAAATTTTGATAGATATTATCAATATTTTTAAATTAACATTCATAATATAGTAAAATGTTATTAATGTTGAGCGCAGAAAATGTTTTTGTGTTTCCTAAACTGGTCTTCATTTGGAAATTGAATTATACTCGATTCCTTCAAAGCAATATTTCCCCGAAACGGTGCTTCCCCCAACTTCACATGACGAGCTATCATCACCAAGAACTTGATAAAAGCCATTCACCATGACACCAGCAGTAGAACATCATTACTCTGTTTTCACACGACCACTGCTATATAAACTATGTTGGTCAGCTTCTCGCAGGGGTTAAATTCTGGGATGGTTTCCCCCCTCACCCCAGCATAGGAAATAATGAAATGTATTGAAACCCACACCTTAATGTTGTGAAGAATGACTAACACCCACATCGCCCTATTTCCTACATCAAGTTAGTTCTAATAGTTCTAATATGCAGAAAATCAGGCAGCTTGAAACAATAACTCCCCAGTAATTAGATTACTGAGTTTAGTAAGATAATAAATTGATAACCAATTATTTATATGAAAATACACATTTTTTCTAAAACATTTTATGCACATGTAGGTCCTACATTTTTAATTATTCCTATTAAGTCAGTGACGTCTTATTACATTTTTATGTGTTTTTTTTCTAAATCGTCTTTTTATTATTATGATTAGAATTTTTTTTATAATTTAGCAATATTATTAATAAATTTACTTTCAATTAAAATCTTGATTATTAAAAACTATTAAATATATACTTGACGAAGCCTTATGATAACAATTACTTCCCTTTCCCGACGACCGGCACCTTTAGGTTCTCGTCGCTGTCCTATAACTATCATAAAGCGTATAAACCAAACTAGTAGTAAGACGCGATCAGCCTCGGTGGCGTAGTTGGCTAACGCACAAGTTGCATGTTGACCAAGACTGGAGCAATGTTATTATTAATACATAAGATCTAATAATCTTATATTTTCAGCAATGTTTCATTGTTTATACAATTTTTAATATTTAATTTAAAGCCAGTAAGACAAGTGAAACTCATACATTCATGGAGTATATTGTAGTATTTAATATTTAAAAAAAGAAGTAGTAAATAAAACACAAAAGTGATATAGAATAATATTTCTCAAGCTCAAAATGACAATCGGAAGGAAGAAAAGAAAAAAGAAATATTAGATAGAAGGAATCAATGCCACTTATTCTACCCTCTCCAGCTTACTTTTACTTGAGTGAGTCATTACTCATTAATTTGGTTATCCGACACTGTCCGGGTCAGGCGGACATTATGATTAGCTAGTCTGTGTTATTTATACAAATTGGTAAAGTTAAAACAATACTTTTTTTTCAATTTTTCAATGAATAATTTGGTCCCATTAATAAAAATAACGAATAGAGATAGACAAACAAATCACTAAATTAATTCTAAAAAACGACATTTTGTATTACAAAACGAAAGGAAATAAAATTATCGGGGTGTAAAAATAACACTTTATATTATACTAGTAAGATTAAAAATGATGTAATTTTTACAACTTTTAAACTATTTGTACATTAAAAATTATTTGTATTTATTATATTATAAACATTTAATTGTGTAAACTTCGTATGATTATACTAAATATTATCCCTATGCATTCAATACTTTGCCTTCACAGTGGTATATAAAATCATATAAAAGCAAGTCCAGCCCGTTAATACTCATGAACTGTAATGAGTTGAAATCATTTAATCAGTATTTATATCTTATAATTATACACGTATGTAATTGTGCAATAAAATGATGATGGTCGAATTACCTTAAATCTACTGCCGGTATTAGTGCTGTGCATTATGGGAGACAGGGGAATCAGAGAGAGTTGTAAGCCTGACTGATACATATTTGTACCATTTTCCATCATTTTAGCGAATTGCAAATCTTAGAAATGTATACTTCCCCTTTAAGTTATATTATACTGTTAAGTGCCTGCTCCTTACAGTTATGTATTTACAATACCAGACATTATAACTCGTTCTGTCTTTAATTGCTACATCAATGAAAGTATTTTTTACAATAATTTTATAATTTAATTATTACACTTAAATGTGATAATCCGGTATAGCACTGACGACAGAACCCAAAGAAATTATTAGTTTTCATCTAGTTTAGGAAGAATACATTTGTAAGCTAAATAAGGTTTAGTGAGTTAAAATTAGTTAGTGTTAAACAAGTTTGAATTTTGTTGGACAGGGGCAACATAAGATATATTTAATGGTTAAGGTTACGATGGTTATAATTAGCTAGACTCACTAACTATAGTAATAATTAATATTATTACAATTGAATATTTACGCCTTTACCCTATCTATGAATTACAGGACAAAGGTAAGAAAAAAAAGAAAATAACACTATTTGAATGTATTAAGTCACTTCCAACTGTAACGGGCTAAACTGCTTTAGCCCCGTTCAAAAGTAGCGAATGAAAAAGAACGTATATTCTGTTAGTGCCTGCATATTATCAAAAGTAACAATAACAAACTAATGTTAAATGCCTCGCCCATAATATATGTCTCTGTTTACATACCTATTGCGCCGAGTCAACCTCAGAGTTCGGTGCCCCAGCTATTAACACAACACAGAAAGAAAGCGAGGAGAGCTCCGCTTTCGACCACGATTTCAAACCGACTGACTGCTTCATGGCGGACTACGACCAGCGTGCTTCGACCGTCTAGAAGCTTCGGGAAGATCCCCCTTAGCCTCCTAGAAGCTCCGGGAAGATCCCCCTTCCCTTCCTACGCACCAATTCACCACGTGGGCTCTGCCAACTATATATTCGCCTGCTTGCTTGAAGAATGGCAGAACACGTCAGGAGACGATTGGGAAACCTCCACCACGCTAACAGGCCACGCGTTTACATCTGGTCTACGTAATCTACATAATCTACATCGGACCGGCGGTCAAGGGAAATGGGTCCCTTGGACAGAAGGAAGTCGCAGGGCCAACCTAATTCAAGGGCTTGATCTCTCGAGTAAACTCCAAGTTTAAAACTCAACTGTTAGGTTTAGTCTATGTCCTCGCAGGATAGTTAGTATAATTAATCATTAGAGATAGAGATGAGGAATATAACGTGTCTATTCTGAGACGCGGTTATGATATCATTGTATGACTAGTTATATAGGATAGGCTGAGAGTAGACTCTCCCTTATTAGGAAAGCAAGGTACTTATACACTTGCGGTGTAGCGCGCCTCTCGCGCCCTAGAGACTGGTCCTTAATGGCCAGGCTCACGTTGGGATGTTAATCCCACGGCACGTACTATGTGACCATAGGTGCCTTATTGTGGTAGCTTGCCAGGGCAGGCGATAGTTCTTGTTATATGGAGGCCGCAGATTCAGGCCTAATTGGGTTTACAAGTCATGGCCTATATTTGAGTTGGGTAGTTAACCAATGGGTCGCATGTTCTATCCATGATTGGCCCGTGGTTGATTCTTAGATTTAATTTTGTAACTCTCTTTAAGAGTACACTGGACGTGAGCCGCCTTTGCCCGTAGGGCGCGGTTGCGGCAGTCATTAGTTTCTTATTTAAGTAAGGTTGTAATGGTCACCCTTCAGGTGCTCAACCAGTGGGATGCGTCCCTTCCAGGACCATCCCGTATGTGTTGTATATTCAAGTACGTTGTTTTTACCCTGTGTAAAGGTTGTAGCTGTTGTGCAGGGCTCTCTATTATAACAGAACTAGGACTTGCCTGATGTACGAGCTAATCTTGCCTACGCGGCCAACTTACCTAGTTTATAGTATTGTTTATTATGTAGCTTTGAAGTCTGCGTTGTTATTTGGGCGTTTCTCGCCCCAGTTGGCCTAGACTTAGGCAATGCTGCCACTTATCATAGTAAGTTATATATGACAAAGTACTTGCTGAGATTAAGTGCTATATGTTTATATGTCCTTTGGTCTTGTATATTATATCATTAAATTGCATTATCTCCAACCTTTTCTTGTTTTCATCATTTGTATTTGCTAAACTGTTTGTGCACCCCCCCCCCCCCCTCAGTGCACAACTAAGTTGTTATATCCTGAAACTTTATCTACTTTCCTTATTTGAGGTCATCAATAAATTACATTTTCAGTCTTCCTGGTCGCTTTTTCCCTTCCACTTTTACTTCTATGACGTCACTCAATAGGCCATTATTTATTCTCATAACATGATTCACGATGATGGAAGGATAACATTAGAGTGGACCATCAAGAAATAGGGTTTAATGGGGTGGATTGGACATAACTAGATCAAGATAGGGATAGGGTGTAATGAGGTGGACTGGATAGAACTAACTCAAGATAAAGATAGGGTGTAATGAGGTGGACTGGATATAACTAGCTCAAGATAAAGATAGGGTGTAATGAGGTGGACTGGATAGAACTAACTCAAAATAGAGTTTGGTTGTAATGAGGTGTACTGGATAGAACTAGCTCAAGATATGGATAGGGTGTAATGAGGTGGACTGGATAGAACTAGCTCAAGATAGAGATAGGATATAATGAGGTGGACTGGATATAACTAGCTCCAGATAGGGATAGGATATAATGAGGTGGATTGGTTATAACTAGCTCCAGATAGGGATAGGGTGTAATGAGGTGTACTGGTTAGAACTAGCTCATGATAGAGATAGGGTGTAATGAGGTGGACTGGATATAACTAGATCAAGATAGGGATAGGGTGTAATGAGGTGGACTGGATAGAACTAGTTCAAAATAGAGATAGGGTGTAATTAAGTGGACTGGATATAACTAGCTCAAGATAAAGATAGGGTGTAATGAGGTGGACTGGATAGAACTAACTCAAAATAGAGTTAGGTTGTAATGAGGTGTACTGGATATAGCTAGCTCAAGATATGGATAGGGTGTAATGAGGTGGACTGGATAGAACTAGCTCAAGATAGAGATAGGATATAATGAGGTGGACTGGATATAACTAGCTCCAGATAGGGATAGGGTGTGATGAGGTGTACTGGATAGAACTAGCTCATGATAGAGATAGGGTGTAATGAGGTGGACTGGATATAACTAGCTCAAGATAAAGATAGGGTGTAATGAGGTGGACTGGATATAACCAGCTTGAGATATGGATTGGGGACGTACTTTAGTAGTTGCGACAGTGAGCTTTTGAATCCCTAATGTCATAGAGTAAGTAAGATATCACTGGTGAGTTATATAGAAATAGACTTACTACTTACTTCTCCGGAGAGGCACAAGAGCAAGGTGAATGCTGTTGGAATGAGATACCTAAGAAATTTATGTGGAAAAGTTATCCTCTATTTTAAAATTTCGTCACTCGCGTTGTCATTTAATTTCATATGATCCCTCTATTGACATAAAACTCCGAGCTTCCGGCATTAGATATTGGGATTTTGTATTTTACATTGTTATGAACACATTTGCCATTAACAATGACTTATGAATACTTTGTTTCAGTCAACTGTGTGCGTTGTGTGAGTAAAATTTATGTGTGTTTAGATGATAAAAAGGAAATGACAGCAAATACAACAGCAATTTCACTCTTTCTTTACCCAAGGAAATTAATTAAACTCAAAGAAACTGTTAATTCAATCACAACAATTTGATGTATTTATTTTAATTGGCTCAAAACTTATTCACGGTCACGAAACAAACTTGTCCCTCTATCAATTTACAATAATAACTGTAATTGAATTTAATATTTTTGTGGGGAAATGTGGCCCCCTTGAATGTATGTCCTGGGCTTTATCCCCTAGGCCCCCCTCTCCCTAGATGCGGCTCTGTTTACAGATAAAATATATTGTCCCCGTTCAGCACTGGGGGAAATGTTATGAGTGGTTTAGGAGTGATGAGTCTATTTTCTTATTTCACCTGTATTTATAATCCTTGAGAGATAATGACCTCTTTTATCCAAACAAAGAATAATGCTTTATAGAACCCTGTTATTACCTCGAGCCTGCATCTAGATCATCTCCAATGCTGTGACGTCACAACTGCCAGACAGTTTCTGTATTGAACTGCACAGTGAACATATTTTCATCAGTTGACGACTTAAATTGTGCACGTGTCACGTACCCCAATCTTACGAAGTTTTTAATTTAAAGCTTAAAGATGGTCTTGTATCAATCATCTAATCATATTCACTTTCCAAACATTTTTCAGGGAAGGACCACTCTATCCAGCTTCTAAAGGAATTTAATTCTCAATAAAATTCCAAGCAAATAACTCTCTAAATGGCTTCTAAATGCATCCGATCTTTAAAAGAAATAACCGTAGAGGGCCATCAAATTAGCTTCTATGGCATCCAATTTTTAAAATTTGTTGGTGGAAGACTACTTAAGATATTTTTAGTAGCTATAAGGTTTGAATAGAGAAAAATCAAGCGTGGAACACCCTAAATAGCTTTTAAAGGCATCAACATTTTTTAAATTTCTGGGTGGGGGCCACTTCAAATAGATTATAGGGAATCTAATTTATTATTTTTTAAAACTTGTCTAAATAGCTTGCCTATATAGACTAAGCACGCTGATTCGAACTTAATTTCTTATCTCCAGCACTCTTTAAACAAAAAAATTGTATATGCTATACATTTATCAATTAAATTTATCTTGGTAAAATCATCTTGTTTTAAACACCAATTCCTGCATAACCCACACTAGCCAATTTTATGGCAAATTAAATTTAAGTTCCTCTACACTACTCTCTAGTAAAGTCTAAACTGTCCGGGAAAATTGGAATTCTTTCTGAGAAACCTGTAAAACACTGAGAATGATGTATTTAAAAAATAGTGGTAGCCCTGGTGTTGTATGCTGACAAAGAACGTGTGTCAACTTTCAAGGTTCCTTAAGATAATTCTTTGCATAGTAACACTTCTAAAAAACTTGTGTTGATTGAAAAATATTTATTAGAAGAGTTGTATTTTTAATTTGTATTCTCGGTAAATTTAATATAGATGGCCTTCAAGCTAGATTAAGAAAATATCACCTACTGAGTGGTAGCATGTGCCACTTATCAATAGCAATTTTAAGAGCCTGAACAAAACCTAACTATATCGAATCGTTTACATTTAAAATGAAAAAATAAAAAAGTAAATCCTAAGTCCAAACGATTCCATATTTTGTACTAAATACTACTTGGGTGTACAAAGGAATTATTTAATAAACCAGATTGATAAAATGATTAGAATAACAAACATAGATTTATTATAGCTGAAAAATAAAAGATATGATTGATTACAATAGATATACAAAAACATAAGAGGAAGTTCCATATTAATACTGTCTTGTCGCAACACGGGCAAGATCAAATGCAGTAGGCTTGAAGAGCAATGTTCAATAACAAAACAGCTGGACTGACGTCAGGCTACGGTCAGGTGATTCTAAAAGAAAAACAGTGAGGTAATTATAAACAAAAGTTAACTGGAAATGATATACATATAGTATTATTAACACATTTATAATTTAAACTAGCTTGCTTGATTGAGACAAAGAAAATTCTTTAGTAGGCATAGTATAATGAATTGCAATAGAAAGGTCATTTGATTACATTGGTAGATGGCTAACATACAGGTGTCTACACACAATAGTACTATAGTCGGTCCTTTCTCTATTGGTACTGCCAGGGCATTCAATAGTACATGTATTTACTGACCCACTCCCTAGGGTACAACACTAATATAATTCATACAATACTAATACTCTGCCAATAGGTGCCAAAAACGGGCAAAGAGAAAAAAGGTATTATCCGCGCGGACCCCATATAGAAAAAGCGGAGTTCCGCGCTTTACGCACCCAAGCTAATACCACACGCGAAGCGTGGCAACAAGAATAATTCAATACATTGAACACACTAATCCATCTGGGTCCTAAAAAAACAAGACAACTTGGTTGTAGCCATAAAACAAGTGTGTAGTCTTAAGGACTCAAAAGAGAAATATAGTGCTCGTTGAGAATAGCAAACATTTGGACTAAGTCCTCCTTACATCTGGAGCTCAAGGTTCCTAAATAGAAGCTATATCATATGGATATAGGAGAAACACGGCCGCTTGGACCAATATAACAAGTCTGAGGGACTTGAGCAACACTAGAGTTGCTGTGACAACATCAACAGAGTTGTAATAATACAAAACCAAAATCTAGTCATTCTGACTGAAACAAGAAATCGAAATAATCGTAATAGTCGCCTCGACTATACTAAGTCTGAAATAAACAATAAGTCAGGACTTATTAAATAAACAATTTCTAATCTCTTAACTAAACAATAAGTTAGATGGACGTCACCTCTATACTTAAGATAATTGGAGTGCATATTCCTTGGTGGCACGGGGGTGAGAACCACGTCCAACACATCATGACCACCGATTCCTTATTAAGAGAGATTTTCCTGGAGGCACTGCGGTGAGTACCACGCCCAATACTGCATTGCCACTGGTTCCTTCGTGAAGAGAGGTTTTCTTCGAGGCGCTGAGTGAGTACCACGCCCAATACTGCATGGCCACTAGTCCTTCGTGAAGAAGGTTTTCTCGAGGCCGTGGTGAGTACCACTCAATACTGCATGGCCACTGGTCCTTCGTGAAGAAAGTTTTTTCAGTGGTGCGGCGGTGAGAACCACGCCCTATACTCCATGGTACGGTCCTTTTCGTGAGAGAAGTTTTCTTCAGACGGAGTGAAGAATATATTTGTTCTGAGAGACCTTTTTTTGTTTTATGAGTTATCCAATTTGAAACATAAGTATAACAAAATATAAAACATGTGAAACATTAGGACAGACAGTTAACACTAGCCCTAAGGACTCTCGGAAACGGAATAGATTAGGAAGCACCCTGTCGCCTTCGTGTTCCATATTTTGCTAGAAGGCATGTTGGCGTTATCCGATCCCATCCAGCCACGGTGAGTAAGCTTTGAAGCATATTATTCCTGAATGTATTAGCTTTAATTATCTTCTTTGGATTCCACTATTGTAAGTTTATTATTTTTAAGCAGATTTGTATTATTAAAATGATTTGTAGCATTTTCTATTAAGATCACTTGGATCATATCCGAGTCCATCCAGTCGTTAACAGTAGGTTTTGAAGGATATTATTATTAAATATTTCAAATCTAATCCTCTTCTTTGGATTCTGCCCATATAATTATTATAACTACGTATTTTTACGTAGCCTAATTGTGTAGGTGTCAACTTTACATGATTGACACACTACAATTTAACTTAAGTTGAGGAAAATTTAATAGCAACTTATGATCCTAATTTTGATTTTCAAGAAAAAGTAATGTTGATGTCACAGAAATCCCATTAAACTAAATTCATTATGTTTTTACAGACTTAATGCATGTAAAACAAACATGTTTGTCTTGTTCTCGTCTTCTTTTAACCAAAAGAGAGGTTGACGTAAGAATTTCTCAATGTTCCAACAATTATTTAAATATTTTAGATATAGGTGATCTAAAATACAAGCACAGTTATTTTAATGATATAATATCTGTGTACAATTTTTTCAAACGATTATTTGGAGAGGCATTACAACAAACTCCTAGACGTCCACTATCAATGGAAATGGTTTTTTTTTTCGCTATTATATCTTAGAAATTCGTTTGGAGTATGTGGAAAAGTACTAGAAAATGTAATCACATATTTTCTATATTTGTTCTGAGCTAAATTTAATTAGAATAAAGTAAATACATTTTTGAAGAATCTAAAAAGTTTATAAAAAAAAGTTGATAAATTGAAAAATTTTATTTAAAAAAATATGTAGATTGGGAATGTAGTAGCACTGTAAAACTTCTTAAGATATTAAAGCTTGATTAACTTAAAATGAATAATACTTTCATTTATTTCACATTTTGAGTTATTTTAAAGTCAATAAAGTTACATTATTCATCGTAGCTCCGTCGCTCTTCAATAATCTGCCGAATATCCCGGCTACGTGAACTTTACATCCCGTAGCAAAGACCGAATAAATACTATCTTTCATTGCTAGCTTGTTTTTAGAGAAGAACCTCCATTACAGTGCAATTTTCATAGAAAGAATACTATTCGATAAATAGAAACTACTAGATCTAGTACAACGTATTCATACGTCAAGTATTATTCTCTGCATGTTTTACTTGATAGATAGTATCGATCGTATCGTATAAAATAACACTAATAAAATAGTATAATGTTAACAATGTTGGCCATAAAAAAGTTTATATTTTATAAAATAGGACTCTACCTTTTGAGTGCCAAGTTAAACAACCATGCAGCGTTTAAAAGTTATTTTATATGGCAAGTAGACCGTTAAGCTAGGAGAGAAATTGCCGCATGACGTTGCGTTCTTACACAATATTTAATTACGAGTTATTTAAAAATATGGTTCACGACAAAATATGGTCTAAAGATTCCAACAGGGATCTTTTTCATTAACAATCTTATAATTTAGTTTTATTAATAGAAAAAAAATGTGAAAATTTGACATCTTTTTTCCAGCTATTTTTTAAGCTAGGTATTTGCGAAGCTACGATACTAGGTTTTATGAAAAAAAGCTCTAGATTTAACTTTCCCTAAAATTACAGTAATTTTTTTTGATATGTCTCAACATAAATGTTAGGATATTTGAGAATTAGCCTTGGAAAGAGTTTCGTTATTTTTTCCCTTTTGTATTGGCATAACTAAAGTGTTGTAGGTGAAGGGTGAATTGGAATATTAGTTTATACATAATATAGAAGTACAATAGTTCCAAAAAACGACACAGAAGATAGTAATTTAAGCAGTGTGGCCCACAGCGATTGAGGTTGGCTCTAACCTTCCCATACACACGCAAACATTTTATTCAAAAGTGAATACACCCGTTTCAAGGGCACTAGGCTACGACGTCGTTCTCGTCTTGTCTGATTTTCCAGTAACGAGGAAGTACAGGTTTTAATCCCGACTTGATAACCTAGGGACTTTCCCGAAAAATTTTCCACACATTCCACGCAAAAGCGAGTACTTTTTTCTCTTAATTTTACCTTCCTCATGATACCAACACCATTTAATAGAACTTTAAATATTAAATAGTCCACATGGATGCAAAAGAATAAAAATATTTAACACAATTTTTTGAATATCAAGATGTTTCAATTCAGTTCAAGCTGTTGTATTTTAAATATTCTGACCATTTTGATATAAGTATGCAGACATCGATATCTTCGTTTAGCAAAATGTTTTATGGTACTTTTATAGGCGTCGATTAGACTTGAAATAAATTAATTTTAATAAGCTTTGACCCACTTCATTGTAAGAATGGTCTAAGGCGTCACTATCCTGTTAGACTGGCCTCCTGATAACGGGCAGGTTCAAAGCCTGGTCATGACCACTGAGGATGGTTTTTCTTAAATAGTTTCTCACCCTCTTTCAAAGGCGAGTATATTACTTCTAAAAGGCTACCTTCCTCACGCCTATCCAATTAGAGTAATGACCATATAAGTATACAGGCTGAAAAGGTAGTGTGAGATGTAGTATTAAAGAAACACCAACAAACTTTGTCCAACAATGGTATTGGAATGGTAGCCCGAAGATAAATAGATAAACTACATTAGAGACGACCTGTTAAAAGTTTATGTGTGTATCAGGTTTAGTTGAAGTCTAAATTTGAGTTCAAAATATATGAAAGGGGGCATGAAAACAGCATACGAGTATAACATTTTACATTTACACATGATAGGTTAGAGAGTGTGAACTATTGTGTGATTTCCAGGGATGTACCAAGGATGGGGGTCGGGGAGGGAGATGTGAGATAGAGGGCTCAAACACTCACATTGCTCCGAAAGAATTCTTTATAACTAAGGTTGGATGTGTATGCCTGATATTCACGTTAAATAAGCACTTACAAATGTAAATAAGACTTATAAAGTGTTGAAAGAAGCTCTAGAAATATAGCTAGGCCTAGAGTTTTCTCAAAAATACTCTACATTGCTTAGAGTTGCTTGAAAAGTCTTAGATAAAAAATTATAAATGTTATTAACCGTATTTGACCTAGTAGTAGTCGGGGACATGATAGCAGTCCAAGGTGGGTGGGGGGGAGACACTATAATGTATTTTGGGTGGAAAGTATAATTGTTAATAGTAACCGGGGAACCATGGGGCATTGCACCCTGGGAAAATGTTCCTCCCTTGGAATACATTTTCTCTCCCCCAGATATATTTCAAATCCTCTGATATTGAATATGAAGCAGAGAGACCCTTGAATAATAATTCAAAACGACTTATAGATGCATTCAATTTCCAAAAATTTGTTGGTGAAAAAACGTTAAATATTTTTTAGAAGCATCTAATTATGGAAAAAAAATTCAAGAAGATCATTTCAAGTAGCTTCTAGGAAGATCCAATTTTTCAAAATATTTCTGGTTGAATCTAATTTTCAAGGAAAATTCAGTCAAAAAAGGAATCTAAAAATTGTATAGAAGCATACACATTTTTTTTAAAGGGGGGAAGATATATTTTTTTTATCTGGGTGAGAACTATTTAAAATAGATTCTAAAGTTATCCAAATATCAAAAATTTCTTGAAGGACCACTCCTAATAACTTTTGAAGCATCACCATTTTTAAAAATTGGAGGGAGGAATACTATAAATTTATTTAAAAAAATTTATTTCCAAAAATTGGGTGAAGAACCACTCCAAATTAGTGAGCTAAGCCGGGGAGAACCCACATGGTCTAAAAGTGGATCTCGCAGGAGACTAGACTGCCAGTGACGGGGAGTTCGGGGCTTGAATCCTGGTCGGGTGCACTGAGAGGGGTTTTGCCTAAATGGTTTCCATCTCACTTCACGCAAATGCGGGTACATCTAATCTAAGTTCTAGCTCTCTCATCACAAATCATCTCATCACTACATTAGCGTAGCTAGTAGATAGGTGTATAATCTGAAAGAACGGGTAGTAAGACGTGGAACCTGCTTTGGTGGCCGCATGGTCTATGGCGCAACTCTAAAGGTGGAATCACACATTAAGCTACACTACGCTAAGCTTAGCTATTCTATGCTACGATATACTAGGTTTTAAAATCGCTAGCCAAAAATCTTTCAAAAACATCAAATATTCTAAAATATCCAGGTAGGGTATTTCTAAATAGCATCTAAAGACAAGATATTTTTTAAATATTGCTGGAGAAGACAACTCAACATCGTTTCTGGAGGCAAACATATTAAAAATAAAGTTGAAGGAGGACCACTCCAAATTGCTTTGAGTGGATAACTCACCTCTCAATTTTATTTTTCTCACACACCATTCCCCTCTACATAAAGAAGGTTCCACAGTCACTTGTCCTAATAATGGCTGAGCTGACTTAATTATAGCCGGATACAAGTATTCCGATAGTTTTTCATGGGCCTCACACACTATGTAATTTCCTGTGAAAATTCCCATTATTCAACTCAGGGCTGAGCTTTCCTAGTAATTCCCGCACTTTACTTCGTTTTTATTTGTTTCGATTTTAATTTACATAGGTTCTGTTTATTTAGGTCGAATACAGGTTTTCTTACAATATATATATAATATTATTATTTTCATAATTTCAAAATATTATAGTATTATATTTGCGTATAGACCACCGATAAAATAGTAAATCGCTGTGCTAGTAAAATTATCAAACTACCAAAAATAAAAAGATTGTAACTGCGAACCCGAACTGGGTCGATTAATAGTGAGCTATTTATTGTTTAAAAATGATTAATCCCCGTCCCGTGCCTGTAGGCATCCCTCTCAACACTGTTTTTACTCGTCCGTCGGCAGCGGCGAACAACTCTGTGCATCGTAGCCCTATTATACAGTCATACTGCCCCAAACGCCAAACACAATCCGAAAAAAAAAGCAATAAAAGATTTGTAGCTTGAACACCTATCTAAATTTTTTTAATTTAAAAAAAATATTTTCAATGTTTTCCAGGCTCTGTTCACTTTTTACCGGCACTCGACGTATAATGAAAGATTTTTTTTAAGTTTGAAGATGGCCTGGCAGTCTAGGGGTAAGGTGTCGGACTTCTGTGCTTGAGGTCCAGGGTTCAATCCTCGGTCCCGGTACAAATTTATCTGATTGCCAAACCCTTCCTTCACCTCCGACAAGACAACTCGTGAATGTGTGGAAAGCCAGGCCTCCACCGTGGTTCGGATCCCACTTTAAACTGTAGGTCCTTCATTTCATCTCACAATCACCCTACCATTACACATTAGCGTGTGTATAGCCCGAACGGGTACAAAGAAGCAGTAATAATAGTGATAATAATAAGTTTGTACCTCCTATTTTCAAAATATTGTTCTACCTTAAACCTAGTACGCACTTGGAAACATTGTTTGCCAACTTTAATTGGAAACATGGGAAACAGAATGTTTGGAAACAGTTAAAAAACATTGTTTCTCATCCAGAGCTCAGTTGAATGAAAGTTATCCACAGTGGAGGATGCTACTACGGCTTGTGCTTAAAAAATTAGTGTTCTGTCTTCAAAATTGCACACGAAGGGCCTTTAAATTTCTTTCCAGTTAATTCAGACCAATTTAGTAACTTAGTACTTTGAGCTTATTTCAATATAAACATCACGTTTATATATGCGATTTTTATAGTCCACGGATGTCAAATCCCAGAACAATGTGTTTGTGTGAAATAGCTGTATAACCTCCAGTGTATTTTCGGTTGACCCCACACAACATGACAAATTACCATTAGTTTACAAAATACAAAACCAAAAGAAAAATAATTATACTTAAAGTAAAAACAACAATAATTTAAATTATAAAGTTCAAATATAATTTTTATTTCCAAGTCAAAGAAACAAAGTTTTAAATGTATATTACAAAAATAATTAAAGTCAAAGAAACCAAAAGTCCATATGATTTATTGTTCAAGAATCAGATACCGTAATCAAAAGATATAATAGAGTCCAAATAAATGAATGAAAGAGCTGATGAAAATGAATTTAAAAATACATAAACAAAGATAAGTCCACGGCGCAAAAAAAATATTTATAACACCATACTTTATACAAAATCTCTTCCAAAGGGTGACTTTGGAGGGAACTAGTTACACTTTCAGCGTCCGACTGTTGCCCGACTCTGAATCTCTACCTTGACAGAAGCACCAAGCTAGTTCATCAAGAGAAAGGGCTAATCTTCTGTTTGAGTACCGAATCACTGTCGTGACTCTTAACCTCGTGAATGAAAGTGTATATATTATGAAATGAAACAAGCGAAATGAAACCGTAAGCGAATTACAGGAGTAATATACATTACACTATGAGATGAAATTGGTGATCGTGAGTGTTTGAGCTTGGTCTCAGGTATAGGAAGGATTTAACTTTTTCCTGGGATAGGGGAATATGTGTTTAAAGTATGATGGGGATTATGGGTGAATTATGAAGGTCGTTGTTGGGTCAAGTCCGGGAATGGTATTGGTGTTGGTAGGATTTTCTTTTCTTGGGATTTAGTCTGGAGGTGATACATTTCCATTCTCCATCTGGGGCCGACCCTGGAACTAGTCTTATCTGACTCATAAAAAACCTAGTCAGTATCCCAGTGGCATTTGGCCGTGACAAAGGTAGTAATGGCAGGTAATGTGCGATTTGTGCGTGAAGGTCGGGTTAAGGGTTGAATCAGGATGGGATAGGTGGGGTGGTGAGGTTATTGGAGATTCTACTGTCTTTCTGGCGTAGTTGATTGTCAAGTATTGGTAAATTTTAATTCTACTAGGAATGTTACATCTAGTTTTTTTTGTTTGTTTTATAGATAATTTCTTCTGTTTATAACTAGGATTTATATATAATAATATATAGATTATTATATATATATATATATATATATATTGTTAAAGTAAATATTTAGTTGGATATAATAAATAGGTGCTCTTCTACGCCAGCCTGGGTCGTTTATGGTGTCTTGGTTCAGTCGGGTCGTATTGTCTGAGTCCTCTAACAATTTAGTTCTCGTGCGTTTCAGTCTGGTCGTAGAACTTCTTGTTTCTGTCCAGGTAGATTTCCTGTATTTGGCGGCAGTTTGTCATCGTGTGTAGGTATGCTATTCTAGTGCATCTGTCTATCCCAGTGAGTGTTCATAATATTTTGTTTTTTGTTACCTGAAGTTTGCGAGCGTTTGTTTTGGAGGCATAGCTCCATACTACACATTTATAAAGGATGATGGTTTGAATTATTTACTTGTATAGTAGTATTTTAGTGGGAATTGAGAGCTGCCCTCCTTTGAACAGTGAGTACAATTGGATGAACCTACCCATTACTTTACCATTGGTCACCAGCCAAAAACAGTTTGTTTGCGTCTGTGATTTCGTCTAAGTCTTGTGGTAGTGGCGTCTCTGTCGGGGGTTTGTATATGGCCGCGAACAGGACACCCTTGCCACTAGTATTTGTGACGAGTTACTAGTTAACGTTATATCGAATGGGTCTACACTCACCGACTCTCGTGATCAGCTACAACACAAACACCAACATCAAGCCCGAGCTCTGACCTTCACCCTCCAACTGGCACAACAGACTGAGCGGAGCCTTCAACCAACTGTCTGCTCGGGACTCGATCCGTGGCCGGCCGGAAACGACTAAACTTCCACGCGGCCAGACGGAGTTATCACTTCCGTCGCTAGGAGGACCTGGATCATTCTAGGTGCCACTAGACGTATTCTTGGCTGTTACGTTTGTTCTATCATTTCCCCCCCTCCTTCACTTTCCAGGCCACTCTGTGGAGGCAATAATTGTATATATAGAGATCGCGATTTTGGAATAGTCACTTATTATATCACCGACTAGACTTTGTGAGGACGGTGACTTGGGACAGTAATTTATTTGTATTCAAAATTACATTTTTCGGCTTAAATAAGGAACGACTTTCTAAATTACCGTTTTGACATATTTATAAGTAAAACTTAGGAATCATGAAATGTTGCGGGCAGGTCAATACGAATACGCTCGCGGGGTACGAGGGTTAAAGTCATATTGATAGTTGTAATTTGTTTATGTTTTTGTTATACATTCATATTGTATATTTGTTTATATATAATAATATTGATCGCGCCTTGGCGTACTCGACGTGTCAGGCTTACCGCCCGTTCTTTGTAGTTCGCGTGTTTGGAGAATATGAGTTTATTTAACTGTCTATTTAACTGGGAGTACACAGGGCACTTAGGTGTTAGAGTAGAGGCTTGACCTAACGTTTTGTTTTAAAATCAACGTTATGTTGATTTCATTAGTTAAATACTCGATATGTTTATCGTTTTTCGTCTAAGTTTTGATGTATGATAAGAGTTGCAATATTGTTTGATTGCGTGCACTTAACGCTATTATTGAGGGAACCGTAGAAGGAACCATAGAATTCCACGATGTCAATTATTTCTACTGCTATAACTTACAACAAATATATAACTGTACCTATGTTTCATCTTTTATTTTCAGATATTGTTAAAGTAAAATCATAGCAATAACTCCAAGAGTTATTTAGATCTTGGTGAAGAAGCGCTTTACGCTATATTGTCTTGTTTGCATTAGTTGTGTATTTACTTACTGATTGTCCTTAAATAAAACAAACTATGTTTATGATTGATAAACATCTTGTCTGGTTTTCCCGTCACACTTCCTATAGTGTTAGAAATATGTTCAAGGGGTTTACATATTTACATTTATTACAGTAGCTTCTATATTTTATTACTTTCAGCTACTGGTTGGCACCGTTATGATCAATGCAGCTTAAGATCCCAAGCAGACCGTCTCAAACTATGTTGTGTAGGGGATTGAACTAAATTCGTGGTCTGGTGTCGGCTTCATTTCCGGTGTCCTCGTAGTCCTCTCCATGAACAGCAGACGCGTCCGACCTCCTCGAAATCTCGTAGGCAAGTGATCCAAATCTATAGCAGTTTTTTTAAAACAAAGACCTTCCCGGAACACACCACCCCGCCCCGTGATATATCTAATGTGAGGCACATAAGAGTGATAGTATGTTCTTCTTGCAGACAACGCCAATAAATATTTTAGGCCCGTAGGCCGCAGGCCCTCCTCCATTCCCTAGCGCTTCAAGCCTAATGCTTTTAGCTGCTAGTCCTGCTTGTCTTCATCTTTAATAAGGGACTTCTAACCTCTAAGTTTTCTTCCTCTTATGCTCCTTGTTTTCACCCTCAATAAAGATTCTAAATTTCTACTTACTAATAAGATTTTCCTCATTCCAAGACAATCTCTTCCTCTCTTTATCTCTCATTCAGTAGTCTATTTTTTCTAGTACTTTGATTCTCCATCTACTGTATCACACCATCCCCGAGTCTTCTCCTTCTGTATCTCTTCTTTTCTTAATCCTCGTATCCGCTCACAAGCTTGGAAATCAATGTGCCTATACAATTTCTTCTCCACCAGACCATATCTTATTCTCATAATCGATCTTGGTCTTCATAATTCTCACTTTAGTACATGATGTGGTAAAAAGTTTCTGCAATGCTGTCCACAATATTGTTCTTCACACCATTTAAACACGTATAACTTTCCCGGAAAATTTCCATGGCCATTCAGAAAGTGAGTAGCATAATGGTTCCCAATCATTTTATATTTTTATACTCTCGTTAAAAAAGCTAGGAAATACTCAAAAGTTTCCCTTCCTTTGAGACTATTCAGCCTCTCATATTAGCATTGTTCTAACTAAAACGTCTCACTAGCACCCATCGTCACTCAAATATTCTTAAAATTCCCTTTCGTATCCAAATGTCAACCGGGATGACACCTCCAAGTATCACAACAGAATCTTGTAATACTGTCCTGTATGCCTATGTCACGATAATAGGTGCCTTCCTCTGCGCACTTATACACATAAGGGCCGGTCTTATTACTCCTGGATAAATATTAATCTGGTAGATAAATATTTCTAACTGATGTATAAGTTAAAAGTGCGTCTTATGACTGCCAGATAGCATTTATCTTCCAGATAAAATATATTTATCTATCACATTTTTATTGGGAGGTTTAAGTACCTGATAACTTTTATCTGAATATAAAATGGTTGTTGTCATAGTGACTCATTGTTTTTAATGAAGTTCGCAATCAGAATCTGTTTTTAAGATAAAATTTGGTTTACATGTTTAGTAAGCACAGGCCTTGGGCTATAAATATATAAAGCTAGAATATTTAATTCCCACTTTTATATAAACTGACAAGCTATTTGTAGAGTTATATTTATTTAAGAGAACATATTATAAAATGTTAGTACAATAAATGAAATTTTGTAAACGTTGTACCCAACTATTTCCCCATTTTGACAGACATCTAAGCTTCTGCGCCCACGTGATGACATCTGTTTCCTCTCACTCGATTAGCCGCCATTATTTACAAATGTTGAGCGTTGTCACCAGTCTATAGGTTGTAGCGCTATCAGCATGCGCGCACAAGTAAAAACAGTACCAACCTTCCATGTTCTGAATAAAAATATATTATCTTACAGATAGCTATCTGGCAGGTAAATTCAGTTCATAAGACGTTTAAAACATTAAAGTGGCTGATAATTTTGATCTATTCGCCAACTTTAGCAATAGCAATATTTATCAGGTAGTCATATGACCGGCCCTAAGAGAGCTACTAATTATGGTATTGTTCTAGGAATGATAGGGTAGAATGTAGGGAAATTATGAGCATTTGTTTAGGGGGAGAGCATGCAACCATTTAGGGAAAACGACCCTCAATACACTCAGCTGGGGTTCAAACCTTTGACATTCTCATCACCGTCAACGAAGACTCATGATTTTGACCATATGCTCACTGGAGCAGGTAACAATAATTCAATGTTGCTTGTATCAACAATATTGTATTCGCTTATGTGTAGGTTTTAAGATATCAATATTATTATAATATAACTTTGTTTACAACACTCTTTATCTATTCTTTTTACACTTATCAATTTATAATTTAATAAAATAAAAAATGAGACCTGGACAAGGGAAACGAGCCCAAACCCAAGTCTTCTATTCTAATTTTTAACTTTCTCATTAAAAGAGAAACTATTGCAATCGTTAAAAAATGTTACATTAAGATTATGTCAAATATTGATATTTAATTTACCTCCGAACCACAAAAAGTTTATCTCTATAATTCTGTCTGTATCTCAGTGTGTGTGTGTGTGTGTGTGTGTGTGTGTGTGTGTGTGTGTGTGTGTGTGTGTGTGTGTGTGTGTCTGTATCTGTATCTGGTACCACAACCAAAATAGTTTGACGGATTTTGATCAAACTTGAGATTTATATGTTATGTGGTGTTAACTTCAGCCGTTTATTGTATTTTTATTTTATCCTTTAAAGTAAGGGATTTTTATTAAACACTATTCTTAAAAATTGGAAATTTTTCAAAAATGTCTCAAACATTTGTCTTTAAAAAGAATATCTGCAGTGTAGGTGACATGACGAATAATAATGTATTTCTATTTTTAAGAAGAAAATTTTCTCAAGGGTAGTTTACCAACGACTTATATTTCAAATTTTTTTTAGAAAGGAACAAAATGGTTCAAATAAAGGGCCTAGTTCACATAGGCCCTATCATTGTAATTGCTTTAATCCAAAATATTTTGAAAATGACGTTAGCGTTTTTGTTAAAATCGGATATCTAGTCAGTGTTTTATATGATAACTAGTAAGGGCATACATAGAAAGGCCTTGGTCGGGAAGGGGAGCAGTGAGGGCTCCACAACCTCCCGGGAATTTGAGGTAGGCCTACTCCCATAGTATAAATACTTATAAAAATAATATGTATAAACATTACTAGAGGCCAAAGTTATAACATTTTGTTGTGACCCCCTTAGGAAAACTAGCTTTCCACACCCTAGCTTGTTCAGTATTTATTACAAATAGTTCCTTATTTATTCAGAGTTGTTATCCTTTTTATGATTTCATATATGTTCCTACAAAATATTTATTTATTCCAGCTCATTCCTTCTTATTATTTATCCAGACTTTTTGAATATATTTATTCTTAATATTTCCCTATTCATTCCGATGCTTTCTTTTTGTTATTCTGACTAAATCATAATTATTTATTCCAAATCATTCCTTTTTATGTATTCCAGCTTGTTCTTCATTTAAAAAAATGTTCCTTATTAATTATTCCTATTCGTTGGCTTTTTATACTGACCCTTATTATATTAATTATTATTATTTGATCCGAATTTATTCCTTCTGGTTATTTATTTATTCTGACTCGATACTTAATAATTTCTATAAGTTCCTTATCGATTCTGACCTGATTATTATTTTTCCAACTGATTCATTATATAATCTGACTTTTCCAAAATTATCTCGACTCATTCCTAATTTATTATGACTAGTTCTTTATTTATTCTAACTAGTTCCTTGCGTATTTTGACTTACTTCTTATTAATTCCAAATCCTTCCCTTTTAAATATTATGACTTGTTTCCTACGACTCGTTCCTTATTTTTTCTGACTTTTCCGTTTTAATTTTGAATCTTTACTTATTTATTGTGACTAGTTTTTTTATTAATCTTTGTCGTTCCTTAAATTATTCTAATGAGCCTTATATATAACTCTATTCTTATTAATATCGACTATTTTTTTAAATAATAATTCAATCTTTTTTATTCCGAATTAATCCTCTTATATATATACCGCCTCATTATTTATATATGCAGAATTTATCCTTATTTATTTCCACTAGTTCCTTATTTATTCTGACTTGTTTCATAATGAGCCGATGAGTTAATTATTAATTCCTATTAATTCAAACTATATATTTATTTATTTTACTTAAATTCTTAATCTATTCCGAAAACTTTCTTATTCATCTGATACAATAATTTATCATACCGACTTAATCCTCAATATTTATTTCGACTCATTCTGTATTTATTCGTACTTGTACCATCTTATTAATTACGATGTGTTACTTATTTATTCCTACGCATAATATTAATTAATTTTAAGATCCATCTTTAAGATATTCCAAAAATGTCCTATGTATACTGACTGTTTCTTATCTATTCTGAGTCTTTATTCCGACACATTCCTTATTTATTTAAACTAGATACCTGCCTGATTACCTGTGTTTACGATAGCGCCACTGAACTGTACCCTTTAAGGATGTTTGAAGCTCAGTGGAGACGGGGTAGAGGACTTATTCTCTTCTTAAAGACTCTTATAGATGTTATTTTTTGATGATTGATGGATGAATTCCCTTAATAAACAATCTGTATGGAAGATGTTTGAATAAATATGGGCAGCGTCTACATATATGTATTAAGTTCCACAAATTTGATGGTGATCTAAATTCAATTAATCTCATCATGCTCCTATCCATTGGTGAAGATTGATAGCACGTCTCACCATTGTATACGAGCGTGATGAGAGCTGCTCATCGTGAGATGAAATGAATGAGTCCTCAAAAACCCCAGACGAAGGACTTACCAATGTGTCTCTACCATTCTCTTGAGTTGTATTTCTAGAAGACGAGGCTGCTTTCCTGGAGGGGGCTGATACCCTGGAGGAGATGAATCTCTGGAGGAGGTTGGTTCCTTGGAGGAGGCTGACTCACTAGAGGAGGCTGCCTGACTGGAGGTGGCTGCCTGACTGGAGGTAGCTGACTGACTGGAGGTGGCTGCTTTCCTGGAGGAGGCTGAATCCTTGGATGAGGTTGGTTCCTTGGAGGAGGCTGACTCACTAGAGGAGGCTGCCTGACTGGAGGTGGCTGCTACTGAGTGCTACTCCCTGAAGGTGACTGACTGACTGGAGGTGGCTGGTTTCCTGGAGGAGGCTGAATCCCTGGAGGAGGTTGGTTCCTTGGAGGTGGATGATACCCTGGAGGTGGCTGACTCTCTGGAGGAGGCTGGTTCGATGGAGGAGGCTGACTCCCTGGAGGTGGCTGACTGACTGGAGGTGGCTGACTGACTGGAGGTGGCTGAATCCCTGGAGGAGGTTGGTTCCTTGGAGGTGGATGATACCCTGGAGGTGGCTGACTCTCTGGAGGAGGCTGGTTCGTTGGAGGAGGCTGACTGACTGGAGGTGGCTGACTCCCTATTGGATTGACCTACCAATTGTTCTTTCTTGTAGTATTCACACGCCTTCATTAAAAGAACAAGAAACTTCTCATCGAATACAGATGTTTTCTTCATGTGATCAATAGCTTCTTGAGTCAACATCATGGACTTGGAATGCTCCGTACTGAAGGAAGAATCTTGTTGACCTGACACGGAAGGTGGACTGGACCGACTGAATGATCTTACAATATTACCATGAAGGGGAGTTGTTCCCGTTGACGACACTACCATTTCAAGAGAAGAAGAGTCTTGTTGGCTTGATCCGGAAGGTGGCTGACTTAACGATGTTCTCTCAGATGGGTTTCTTGTCTTGATAGGGAAGGTGACTGAGCTACTGACCTATACTTACCATCCTTTAATTGGCTTCTTCTTCTCTTGTTTACTGGTGGTGGCCGTCATTTCCCCTGAAAAAAAATGTTCACCACGAACTGGTTGTTTGGACGATGGCAGCCCATCGTCCGGGCACCCAGGGATGTTAGGGGTGCCCCCTTGTCGCTCACCATCAACTGAAACAAACCGTCACAAGAACAATATTATATTGAGTAGAAAAATCTATTTAATTGTTGATAAAGTAAAAAGCTTTCTTTTTTAACTAATGGTTCTATAAATGCTAAAAGTTCATTAGGAAAACGTTTAGTAATTTTATTGATATTTAGAATAATATGAAAAGAACTATTTGATTGGTGGTTTTCGGAGAACTAATAGTAAAAAAAATTGCAGCTATACTTAGCTCTATTGAAAAGATTTGATTAACCAAACCAGTCAAACTTTTCTAACTATAATGATTTATTAGTAAGGGCAATAAACGATACTCAATTTTTTAGATTTTAACTACACATAAATGGCAAACTTTTCTTAAATAAACCACCAATAAATATTACTGTTATTGGATCTTGGGTGAGTCTACATATTCCCATGATCATAACAAATAATTAAACCCCAACAAGATTTATTATTCCCTTCTGAAAATATATGACATTTGAAGACGGTAAATTCAGGTTTAGAGAAGGTATGAATACAACCATTAAACTACGTGTGTTTTCCAAGAAGAAATTCATTGCTGCAGAAATAATGGTTTAATATGATAATTGATCATATAGTTCATATCTCATAACAAACAGTTTCAATGTAATTAGGAAAACTAAAGAATTAATCCACAGTTCCTCATCTTTACTCCACATCTTATCCACCAGTCCAAACATCCTAGCTAACAGTATCCCTACCCTATCAACCAGTCTATTCATAAACCCATATAAAAATCTCATCAACCATTCTCCACGTGAACCCGTATCAAAATCCCATCAACCAGTGTCCACATCAACCAGTATCAACATCCTATCAACCAGTGTCCACACCCTATCATCCAGTCTTCTTATTTCCCTAGGCTGGTAGTTTTTAATTTTGTCCCAGAATAAAATGGTATAAAAGATTTTTTTTAGTCAAGATCTGCACGAAAAAAAAGTTCAAACCCTTCCTGATCCATCCTATTTACGGCTGCCATATTGGAAAAATTGTGTATAGCGTGTCTTGTAAGGAAGAAAAAATGAAACCAATAAGGGTTTTATGAGTCCTAGTTGTTTTTGCTTATATTCGGCACAGAACATCTTTCTTTGCGATGACGATAAAGAAAAGTCATCAATTATTTCTTCATTAAGAATTGACTCTAACAAGTCTTTCTCTGAAGATAGAACCACAAGTTTCGAAAGCCATGAATCTCCCATTGCAGACCTGAGCCTGTTTTTAATTATTCTAACTCGGCTCATATCCTTTCAGCCGAACAACTGGTTACGGCCAAAGATAGCAAGGTTGTATAGACATCTTTCAATCTCTTGAAGCCTGAAATATTAATCAAGCACCCATAAGGTTTTAAAAAATTTTTGTCACACAAAAACTCTTAATCTGTTCAGGTTCATTTTATGTTTCACTTTCAGACTCATCATCAACGTCCATGCTTGTTTTCCTTTCATCGTGATCCTTTATCTGACCTGTGTCTTTAGATCTCTCACTTTTACGAGGAACAAATCATCAATTGATATGCTTGAGTTAGTGGCAAAATACATTTCACTGAATGTGTTTAACTCTTCACTTACAATACTGTTGTTCCAATCATAAAACTCACAAAGGGTTTCTATGTTTTCAGGAGAAACATTATTTGTTGTTGATCTAAAACTCTTGTATGTGAGAAATAACCCATTTCTTTTACCATTTCGATGCTATGGTCAGAAAGTCTATCTTCAAGCAACTTAAATATAAGTCTATTCTCATTTTTTTGTTCGTCTCAATAATAGGTTCAGCTATAACCAATTAATCACCAAGACTTTCTCTTCTTATAACTCTTTTTGAAGCTGAATCAGGGACGTAATGATTTTTTTTAGAACTTTTCAGCCTCTCGCATTACATTAGAACATCCCTCAACCTTTCGCAAGCTACTGATTTGAGTTTTGACATTTTTTTATTATAGCTTGTACACCACCTTAGCCCAACGCCTTACCCTGTAAGCTTACTGTGACTGGATGCATTACTTTAAAAAATACCGTATGAGCAACATGGAGAGCAATGATGATTTCATTGTTCAGCTTACACAGAATCCCTTTTGTCAGTGTGTTGGTATCACTGTCAATGTCCTAATGATTCTGTAACTGCAAAGCTGACTTCACCACACCATAACATACTATAATTACTTTTATGTCTTTAGCTTTATTTTGCCAACTAGTGGTATGTACACTTTTCAGACAGTCTTTTTCACTTTTCACAATGGTTGCGCGCACCACTCACCACTTCACTTATATGTTGGTCGTCTGTCTCGAGCTAATGTTACGAGTGTCGGCGACCGTAAGTTGTCCTTTCTGAATATTTGAATTCTTACAATTAATTGTTTTATTAAAACATGCAATGACTACTTCCATTCTTCACTAACAAACCGCAATTTTTTATAAACATTTCTATTTTACTTTAACGTAGTTATAATTTTTCATTCCCTTAAGTTTGTTTGTAAATCCCCCCTCCCCTGCCCCCCAAATAAACCAGAAAATTAAAATGAAGCAGTCTGCGTCACGGCCCCTTCCCCCTCCCTTGGGAATCCCTGATTGATGCTGGGATCACGATCAACTTAACGTAACTTAACGTAACGTTCACTTAAAAGGACCTCCTCGTGTGTTTAAATGGAAGTGATCACAATGCACTTAACTTAACGTTGACTTGCAGTTAACTTAAAGTAAGAGATGTCTTGGGAGGTCTTTTACGTTTCTTTACGTTACTTGAAGGGTATCACGTGATCTAGCCAGCCAATCATTATTCTAGTGACGTGAACAGGGCCATTTAGTAATTCATTTGCTGGTATTATGAACAAGGTCTACTTTTTAGCTTTAATTCTAGTGATTAGACATTTAAGTAAAATAAGTGCTAGTATCGTATAATTATAGATCGTTATAGAAAGACTTAATTCAAATTTAACTATCTTAATTATTAAAATATTGTAAGGAAGTTGATTACAAAAACGATTCTTGTTATTAAAATATAAATCAACTAAAACTTATATTATACATTAAATGTATTTTCTGAATAAAAGCCCTTAGAAAGAATAAAAATGATTGATTAAACTATATAAATATATTTGACATAAGCCCCAAGAAAAAAGTTGCATCTAAAGAGACACTAAAATTATCCAAAATGTTTAATGGAAAACATTTTTGATATTGGTAGAAAACAGTAAACATTCACAGATCATAACCACTAATACTAATAGTACTAATCACAGATCACAAAATCTACTCTAGAATCGAGATATTTGGTTCGAGTTGTTACGTTAAGTTACGTGAATCGTGATCACACATACGTTAAGTTAACTTACGTGAACGTTACGTTAAGTTACGTTAAGTTGATCGTGATCCCGGCATAAAGCCAGCGACCTTTCTAACACTTAATACCTTAATAATAAAGAATGAACACTTAATACTGATTTATAATAGCAGTACAAATATATATATATAGCCCACAACCATATTTGATATTTATAGAACTTATTAGGATAAAATAAATGAGGAAATTAGAACTAAATAAAGTATATGGAGGGAAAACCAACATTAAGTCATACACATATTCACATGTCATTATACTCAGGATAACATATATTCAAACTTGATCGATATAACAAATAATTTAAAAATAAAACAATGCTCTTAATAGTTATGAACTATATTCAGGTGAGCACAAATGATCTTTCACTTTCGAAAATTCCTAAAAACGGAAAGGTGCACCCGATTAACTTGAAACATTTTCCAGTCGATACAGAAACCATGAAAGCTTTTTTTCTCAATTTAAAGTGACTCAATATGTGCTCCTTGAGTCACACGGTAGAAAACACTTCGCACACTTTGTGCAGTGTGTCGGCGGTGACGGACTCAACGATGGCTGTGATTCTCTGCCTCAGCTCCAGCAAAGATCGTGGCAGAGGTGTGACAAACATTTTGTATTTCACATAACTCAACATAAATAAATAGTATGGGGTTCAATCCGGTGATTGAGGTGGCTATCTGCCCCGCGCCTCGTAGACAGCACGTGCACGACCAAACCAGCTCTAAGGGAGATGTCTGTTCAGGTGTTCCCTTACAGCCAAGCGAAGTGAGGCGCTGCCCCATCTTGTTGGAGGATGAATAAGAGAACACATTCACTTTTGGGAAATCTCTCACATGATAGTTGCGCACATGTGTAGTAACAACTGATGGGAATTTAAATACTGACAACATTGTCTGTGAAGTAACAACTAATGGTAATTTAAATACTGACAACATTGTCTGTGAAGTAACAACTAATGGTAATGTAAATACAGACAACATTGTGTGTGTGTGTGTGTGTGTGTGTTTTGTGTGTGTGTATGTGTATGTGTAGTGTTGTGTATGTGTGTGTGGTGTGTGTGTGTGTGTGTGTGTGTGTGTGGTGTGTAAATAACAACTTGATGGAAATGTAAATACAGACAATATTGTTTGAGTAGTAATAACGACATATTAATGTAAATACAGACAACATTGTTTGTGTTATTTTATGCTACTGATGTGACCACGATATTATACACTTTCTTGCATAACATTTTGTACATTCATATTTGTCATATATGTACTTAACTTTAGACATGTCTGACAGCAAAGTCTGTCTTTAAATACAAATTACTTAATTACTTTCGAGTACTGCCACATTTAATTGTTTACTATATTTCATTTTAAATCATTTATTTGAGATGACAAAGTATTTCTTTACTTATTAATCTGGCAAACTGCTCTTAATGGGAAAAGCGTCCTAGGCAATAACGTTTACATTTTAATTCAAATAAACTAAATAAAAGCTTGACGGTACAAAAAATAGATAAATAGAAAGATTTTCGTTTGTATAAATTATTTTTGATTATACTATGTACAGATAGCATTGAATTTGTAACAACTTGATGTTAATGTAAGTACAGCTAATATTATATGTGTAGCAACAATTTGATGTAGAAAATCTAAATACCTTATTGATGCAAGTTCGTGACTTACCGTGGCGTAAATTTCTGCGAACCAGGCGCGCCGGATACTGCGAAACGCTCCACGGACACGCCGGCCTAGCCCTCCGCAAAAGCCACCGAAGCATCCTTGGCTCATTTTGGTTTAATAATTAATTTGACAGAATTTCTTTCTCACTAACTCAAATTGACATCTTTTATGGTGCTCCGAGAAGTCACCACAAAGATTTATATTGCTATGCGACGGCTATAATTGCAATAAACAATTGAATTTATAGAGAAGAGCACTACGAGTAGTCCTGGTGTAGAATGATATCGATATAGGTAATGAGTACCCGTAGTATGCCATTGTGTGGGTATTACGTCAGAGATTACAAAGTTTAAATTATGGAGAATACTGAATTTTACACGTTAATACGTATGCATTTAGAACTAAATAAATTATATAAATAATTTTTATCTAGTTATAAAACTTAAAATGTCCGAATATTAAAGTGAAAATCCATTAAAAAAAATGGCACAACTTTAATTAATTACACCTAAGTAAGGAAAGTTTTGCCAGTAATTCAAAATCTAAGCGTCCTTCCAAAATAATGTTATGGCAATAATATCTGTCATTATAAGATAAATACTCCCTAATTAAAACGAACTATTGTATAATAGTTGTATAGCAATAAATATTGCTACATAATTCATTACATGTTTAATGTAACAAAATGTATTATTAGTTTTTGTTTTTGTACACTAATGAAATATTATAAGCAGCGGCGGGGAATCTTATTTGTGTGAGTAAAGGTGAGGGTGTAGATTTAGCGACTTTATTTATTTATCGAATATCCCTTCTCCTTTCTTCCCAGAGCTTGTAGATCTGTGATAAAGGGGGTTGGGCCAGGGGGTGGTGTAAAAAAAAGATTTATTGCACTAACCTGCCCAAATAGAAGGCCATATAAATAGTTAGTTTGCGCTATTATTATTATTGTAGGACAATCCCCTAAAATGCACGCATGATATAATTTTAGAAGAGGGCTTTTGCCCCTTTTGTCTATATGGGTGTATTTGTATTCACACTCTATCGAAGAGAGAGAAGTATTTTTCACCGATATTAATTAAATAGGTGAACCGACGTTCTGAAACGTGTTCTTTCACTTTAATAAGGGGGGGGGGGCTTCTACCCCCAGGGCACAACACATTTGAAAATGATCGAGATTTGATTTCTTAGTTAAATTGTCTGGTTTGGAAATACTTTCAATATAAAAGAGTTATTTGAGAAAATCTAGTTGAAGGGGGGGGGGAGTGGACTTATCTCCTCGCGTGCACAACTCATCCTAAAATTGAAGTAAATGAGATTTCATCGCTAAAATCCCCACAGGAAACGTTGATGAACATTTTGGTATAATAGGATTATATTATAGAATTTGGTTAAAAATGAATTGAACAGAATCGGAAAAATGAGTGACTTACCTGATTTTCCACAAATACTTTTATTAAACATAATGTTTTATTCTTGTTAATTTCTAAACATTGTAAATACATGAAATTTTTCATAAAGAATTAAGTATTTAAAAAATCTTCTTGGGTAGATTTTTTTTCCTCTTTCGTAAAATTATAATATTCACACGCACTGTAAATTATATACAAGCTGTTTTCATTTCACTGTCAATCCTTAATCCAAGTTCAAACCAGCGAATTCAATGATGTTAAACTTCATAATGCCGCTATTGTTTGTTGTGGGCTCTGACGGTAATTGAATGATATCTTCTTCTGCAATATCATCACGGTCCTCAACATCTGGCCATATAAAGCCAACGAGGGTATGTATGGTAAATTTAACTATGAACCCAGTTGGAATTTGTTCTATCGCCTGTCCAACAAAATATTTCATACTCTTCTTCAATAAATATTGAATAATTACCCAAGAAGTTACTTTTACTGGTAAAACACCAGGTCTTGGATCAGATAACACAATAGAAACATCCATAAATGGTTCTACATCGGACGACATATCGGAGCCTTCAGCATCATAGCTAGATGGAATATCACCAGTGGAAGTTTATTTTTTTTATTTTTTTTTATGAACTTTGATTTTTTTTTCTTTAACTAGCCGCTGTTGAGGTACCACTATTTGTGCTTTTTATTGATTTTTCGTATTCTCAAAACTAATACTGCTGCCAGGTTTTACAAATAAATTTGTCCTTTTTGATGACCTTGCTTTTGGACCCTTGTGCAGTTCACTTACTTAGCATTGTTATTACAACATTTTCCACTGTCATAGGAGGTGTAAGAGCCTGGTCAAGAACATTGTTGTCATCTGGTGCTCTGTTGGGTAAGACCGGGCATAGTTACTGCAGCTTGGTCTCTGGAGTTTGGGGTTTTCTCAGCAGTTGCTGCAGGATCAGGAAGCTTATTCAAAACACGTTCTCTACCAAATGGTCTAATACCAGTGCAAGCAAACCCAGACATTATATTGTCTTTTTCTTTAGGTTTCAAGGCAGTCATTAGTATTTTAAACAATTTTGGGAAAACCTCCTTTGGAATAATTTAAATGTGTATTCCTGCAGTGATATGCACCTCCTCAAGAATTTAACGCCAATGTTTTTTAAGAGGTGCATACAGAGCAACAGATCAAGTGTTTGTGTTAAGTGAGTTGTATTTGCAGGTAAGAACATAAATTTGATGTTGTTTTCCTCACACTTCTTCAACACACCCGTGGAAAAATAGGAGGTCAAATTGTTTACATTAGCCCCCCTTTGGTGAAAAAATGACATTGACAAACATACAAATTATATAAAAAAAACATATTTGTTTCACTACAAACCGTGAAACTAGTGGGAATTTGTTAAGAATGTATCAAATAATGATAAAACAGGGGTAACAAACAGAGAAGTATATCAATATAGCGATTTAATAAGGATAAAGTGTATAATACCAGTTTATAATTCTTGACACGAGTCCCTGTCTAATTGTAAAATAACAAGTGTTTGGGTGTTTAAGTTGCCCCTGTTGTAGCTCTAAGCTTTAATTTATTGTCTTGTGCTTAACAATATCAAGTAGCTATGTCTAGGAGGTATTTGTTGTCCAAAACATAGTGATATTTCAAGTAGCCCCTGTGTGTATTATGATAAATAATGCTCGTTGGTACTGTAGGCCTGGTATTTTATTGCACGTAAAAATCTTTCTTCCCAAAAAAGGAAAAATAATTAAATTTTATAGCCACTTTTGACGACCTCAGTGGTCTTAGAGTAAAGTTCTCACCACAGGATATGATAATGGGTTCAAGCCCAGCAGAGGTAAACGGATATTTACTGAGCGACAAAAAACTAGCACACATTCTTTCGTAGGAGAAGTAAAGTCATAGATCCCATGCCGATTGTGACATGTAAAAGAACCCTGGAAGGTTTGTGAAAATACCTCTTCCGACCAAATTAATAGCCTCTTTTTCGCTTGTTCGTAGAAATTTATTGGTGTACAACCCATTTGGTTAGTAAGATGCGGTGGTAAATAATAAATAATAATAGAGCCTTTTTTATGCTGAATTTTTGTTAACCATGTTATTTTTATGTTTTGTTTGTTAAACATTTTCGGCACATTGTGAGATGTGTATGCCATCAAAAATATGTATTCAACGGATGTTGTAAGTTGTCTAAGTCAATAGGATTCAAAATTATATTAGGACTTAACAGTGGTTTATGCTGATTAGTTTTAATAGGCCTAGGCCATGTACATTATATAATAACTTATACTTTACGTTGATGAACCTCAGCTGTGCTGTACTGTATTGTAGCCTATTCATGCAACTCCAACCTTAAAAACTGTGAAGATAGCTTGGTTATGTTTCTTATTAAAAATTTCGCAAGAAAATTAATAAAAATACAGGATCAGGCTAACCTCACAAATCCCGTGTTCTTTCCTTTGCCAATGCGTCCATTTTAGGTTGGATTCCCAAATGATACAACTTTTGAAATCAGCTGGAAATTGTCTTAGTCTACAATTTTCTATTGTGTGAATACATTTCACAGCACTACATATTTGTGTTATTTTGCTTCAGTAATAAATTAAATTGAAAAAGTGTTAACACTTAGTCAAGTACGTAGAGTTCACATTAAATTAAAAGTTAAGTATAAAATGATTAAGGCATTAATGAACATAATAAAAGTGCAAAGCAAATATCTTGCACTATCATGGAACTACAAATATTGTGGCATTTTCCTTCGGTAATAGATTAAATATAAATACATAATGTTGAATATAACATAATTCATGAACTAAAGTTAGATGAAAAATAATTCAGGAAATTAATGAACATAATTAAACTGCAAAACAATATTGCAAAAGTAGAAATGAGACCAAAAGAAACGCGAACCTAGATGAGCCGAATTTCGTACACCCTCAAAATGGCGCGGTTCATTGTTTTCGTTTTTCTTTTGTTTTCTCTTTCGTGGTTGTATATTAGCACTGCCATAGGAGAGAACGGCTAGCGAGTACTCAATACTCACCAAGGAACGTTTTAAGGTTATTCTACTTCTACTGTTATTATGTCTACAAACGAACACAAAATGACTTTAAAGATGAAAAACAGTCAAACATTGTTGCTAGGATACGGTGTTAGAGAGAATTGTGTACAATAAAACTGTGCACACAGTGATCGAAATGAACGAAGCTTAATCGTACCAACCTTCCGACTAAACGAGAAATACGATATGAATACAAAAAATTGCTTGCTTGCTCTTAAACATAAATAACACTTTATGTATATATGAATATTTTAAAATAGCACTTGAATCATAAATGCATTTTAAATTAATGGTACAGTACACTGCAGAGCCTTCCTCCCCCTTTTATGTTAAAATAGAAATGTGTTAAATACTCGTAAGATTTGTGAAACGAAATAATAAGTATATGCATTGTTGTAGGAACACTAGACCAAAGAACATGATTGAATTCATAGATACTGTTATTTACAAATCTATGGTATTAGAAACGAGGAACACTGTTACATAAAAAGTGAGGAAAAGAGAAGTATCTTTACACCAAATAATATAAAAATCATATTAATTTTCAGACATGAAATAAAAATTATTTATATTTGCTTATAACTCAGAAACTAATGGTTTCATAAACATATATTTCAAATCAAATCTTTTCTTGTTTAATAGTAATACAACTTTACAATGATAAGTCATTTTATATTTAAAACTGTTGCGGAGTATCCTCAAAGTAGTTTGCACGAGAAACTGACAATTGCCATCTTGTTTAAAGTGATAAACAGTGTCTATATATAACATTTAATCAAAATCGTTATAGCGAATTTCAAGAAAATATATTTCATCTTATTTTCCCCTTCAGTAAACTACCCTTAATTTTAGGGCTGGATGTCTAAATCCGAAATCACGTATTGCCAGACAGACATACAACATTGCGAAAACAACCTTTTGGGTTTGAAGAAGTCATGAAATGTCGAAATTGATTAAAATCTCGAGTTCAATTATTTGACGATCACAATACTTTCTCTCGGTGGTGTTGAGAGAAAGTAAAAAGACGTGAAAAAATCTATATTTTTGTTTTTCATATTTCCTCCCCGCTTATAGCTCTGGCCCATGGTGTACCATGGGAAGGTACACCCCTTGATAGTGTCATAGTGTCTGTCAAGGTAAGAACACTTGCTACCTTTCAGGGTAAACGGAGTGTAGTGTACATATACTCCATTCACGGTGGGAACTTCTCTCTGAAAGGTCCTTTTTCCTACCGATATCCTAATATATAATAGATTTCTGGTAAGGAAAAAGGCCTTTCAGAAAACAATTACTACGCTGAACAGACTTTAGTCTAAAGATGCCCACAGTTCCAAAGCTGGCCTAGAAAGAGACTTTCTTTTGAAGCTTCACCATACATTCATTATTAATTTACAAATTTTAATTTTGTTATACCTCCCCCACAGTGGAGTGATAAGGGACTTGCGGTATAATATAACCTCACATGTACCCTACTATAGACTAAACACCGTACAGAGAAGTTTTATATGAATAATAGTGATAGGGGACTTAACAGTAACCCTGCATGTAGCCTATCTATACCCTTGACTCCGACTGTAATGATCACAAAATAAACAAAAACATAATTTTTCGTTATTCAGATACTCCTCAGTTGCTGGCTTTTATAACGATAGAAGTGGAGTACGTGTTTATAAAAAGAGGTTTTGTTTGTAGAATGACAAAGAGATGGATAATGTTAAACTTTTCAATATCAATAGTTTTTTTTCCTTTCAAAATATATTACATTCTGCATAGACTCTAGCCAACTCTAGCAACTGCTCCTGTTATTTTACAAGACGTGCCGAACATAACTAAATCAGCTCCTTTTTTTATTTTTTACGGGCTTAAATATGATTGTAATTCGTCACCTTATTTTAAAGTATTCAGGTCAAAAACTTACACGCTCACTGTCGTTCGTTCTCTAATCAAAACTCACTCGCGCACGAGTCTTAAATTATAAGCATAAAAGAAAAGTAAAGTGTTTGAAATATTAAAAAATATAAGATGGTTTATTTATAATCTATCATTAAGTTGCTTAAAAAAAAAAAAAAGTTTAGACCCCACCGAGATTTGAACTCGGATCGCTGGATTCAAAGTCCAGAGTGCTAACCATTACACCATGGGATCACTTGGAAATGTGTGCCGTCAATTATATATATAAATAATCACACAAAGTTGCGAGACATATAATTCGATTTATCGAATGTAATTGATTGGCTTGTTGTTATCAGTGTTTTTAAAAGCGTTTATTCAAAAGAATCTCCAAGTATATAAAATCTAAAATTATCTCTTCACCAGCCCCCTGGGAGGATCGAACTCCCGACCCCTGGTTTACAAGACCAGTGCTCTGCCACTGAGCTAAGGAGGCGTCGATTTATTTAATGGAAATTAGTATACAAAAGTAATTGTACGTAGAATTTGGTAAGTTTTACTCTATTTATAATTTTTGTTTCAATGAGGGTGAAAGATTAGTGATTAATTCTATTTTCATATGTGTACAACACATTTGATACTCTAAGATCTTAACGTAAAATTGTGTCGCCTATGCACTAATTAACATTTGAGGTTATGTGGTTTTGTAAACAGAAAAGTGTGTTACTTCTGTAACAAAATTAATTTTACTTTATTTTGGACTTTTATTTGTACAATTTGTAAGTGTTTATAAATCAGATAGGTGATTTATTTATTTAAATATGTTCTGCTCAAGCTACAATACCATACTAATTATAACTTAAATGATGTTATGTAGACAAAGAGGTAACAATTTGTCATTGCATGGTTTTGTGAAATTATTTTGTGTTGCAGTTAGATTAAATTTATTCACAATAATTATTGAATACATATTAACCTTCTTTTCCTGACTACTTACATTAGAAGAGACCTCTTCATGACATTGTCATGACAAATGTAAGCCTAACTTTTTCTTTGAAGTTAAGTAACTTATTTAAGTTTATATGATTATAATCTTAATATACTTGTTTTTTAAAGTAGGCCTACAAAGGTACATTTGGTTTGAACCTGTCATTCATAGTTGATACTAGATCACCCATATTATGATTAATGAATATTTACTGGACAGGGGCGGAGATTTATATGAGTTACCCAACCCCTGCACATAAGACTAGGGGAATTTTGGGGTGTCTCCCCAACTGCCAGAGGCATGAAAATTTTTGACCTATATAAATACCTCTATAAGCTATTTCAAAGGTCTTTTGAATTGTAACTGTGGATTTGAGTTTATCATTTTTTAAACTAGTCACAAACATTAAAAATATAAAAAGTGACATTATACCTTTGGCCTAATATTTCGAATGTTTACCGTCCACTGTAATATTTTGATACAAAATTTTTGCAAGTATTAAATACATAATACATAATATAAAATACTGAACCCTATGCCCGATGGTAGACCTATTAGAATTTTGAATGGAAAACATCTAACTAATGAGGTATTTTAACTTCATTCCAAACCACTTGATAGTTTTAATTAGCATGCTATTTTTGACAAACACCTTTTTATTCAACTTGTATAGTGCTTCTGGGAAACATGAAAATAGGAAGGGCAAGGAAAATGAGATAGAAAAGGCTGATATTATTAGTATAGGATTCCACTGTGGCTTGTGAGAAGACTTGCCGCCTACAACTGTGTGAGCACTGACTATCCAACCCACATATGCATATTATCAAAGGGAACAATTTCTATTCTACCATTGATATTACATAATAGTTACTTTTAGATTTTGAATTTGATTCATTATAAAGAAAATTCTGTTCAGCAATTCTATGTCCCCATTTAATCTAAGATTAATTATGAATACATTTGATATTTACAATAACTTAAGCAAAAATCTACAAGTAATGAATATTTCCTCAACCCCTCCAATGCAAGGTTACATTTACACTAGACCCCTGCAGGAGTGCAGGGGGGTCAAGCCATGAAAATATCGGAAAGATTAAAATTACCTATGAATTATATTTATCTGACACATGTTTAATATCAAATTGTAGCAAATTATTTGTTCTTTCATACAATAAATATTATATTGATTTTATTAAGCTTATTTTCATTTTATGTATGATGAAAGTTGAAAAAAGATAGAAAACTGTGTTACGGAAGGACATCATTTTACAAACTGTCTACTAAATATGAATTTTTTTCCAAGCCAAAAATGGTGTGTTTCCACTTAGGATGGCTAATTGTTTTTATAAAAAAATATAATAAAAATATTTCCTTTAGCTTATTATATGCTACAAGTCTCCCCTATAGTTAAAATATCCTTTTTTAAACAGGCACATATATTCTTGTAAAGTTTGTATCTAGCAAACAACAGGAATTTCTTTATGTCTGCATTATACAAGCAATTCTTCCAAATAATGATTTCCAAGCAATGGGAATGAAGCGTCTTGATACAAGTAAGACAGTGTTTCGGTCAGATGATAGACAATATATGAGTAGAAGATATTGTTCGGAAGCTATAGTTCACATTCTTCCAATACCCACAATATCATGTGTAAGGGACATGACTAGCTCCATTAACATTTTGTAAAAATAAACTTTGCATATTATTAATCTATGTATTTAAAAACAAACCAACTAATAATTTATTTGTTTAAATAATCATAAAACCTAATATGTATTGAGATAATTTTGTATTTCTTGTAACCAAACCGAGATCAAACTAATATTTGCATATATTGCCTTTAAACTAGTTTAAACACATTTACAACAAAATGCCCTTCTATAACAATATTTGTAGGTCTATTTGTAATTTTAATACTGAATAAAAAACTTTATCAGTAAAAAACATTTTTAAAAATTGTTTTACGAACTACATACTCCATACTACATACTTTGTGCGGTTTACAAATTCAATAGCTCGTGGATAAAGGACAAAGGTGTAGTAAAATATGATTCATTCCCAAAGAAGTTATGCCAAATTAAAAGACTAAAGGCCTACTTTGGTTGAAAGCACTAATTTTGAAACATTACCAAGGGTAATGTATGACTAAGATTCTTGTAAATTAAGCACTAATTTTAGAACTGTGTGGCTCAGTTGGTGGTGTTCACAACTACTGACTCAAGAGTCCCGGTTTCGATTCCCAACGATGCTGAAACATTTATTGTTGGTGCAGTGAGATTCCCTTACACAAGGATCAATTTACGGATGGGTGTTGTGTTCGTTTATTAGATTTAAGTCCTGGTCTGTATTCTCATAAAGGGCATGTTAAAAAATCTCACTAAAATCTATTTTTACATTTTGACAGTCTCATATGTCTAGACAGCAATTACTGCCACAATCTAATGCGAACTTATTAACTAATTACAAATGTGACAAAACTCTCCTTCCGTGTTTTTATTTAAAAAAATACTAATCATCAAAAAACTTAATTTTAACATTTTTTACAGGTGAGCTGGTGGTCTAGGGGTAAGGTGTCGGACTTGAATGCTGGGGTCTGGGGTTCAATCCTTGGTCCCGGCAAAGATTTATCTGATTACCAAACCCTTCCTTCACCTCTGACAAGATGTGTATTAATCACAACTTGTGAATGTGAGGAATGCCAGGCCTCCACCGTGGTTCGGATTCCACATTAAACTGTAGGTCCTCCATTTCATCTCACAATCACCCTACCATTACACATTAGCGTAAGTGCGTATAACCCGAATGGGTAGTAAGACGTGGTGCTAATAATAATAATAATAATAATAATAATAATATTTTTTACAAACTATATACAGTACCAACTATCCACAACAAATACCAACCTTCTGCAATATAAAGAAGAGGAGTACTTTTATATTAAGTTTTCACAAGATTTTATCGTGTCTTTATTTTGTCCTTTGTAACACAAGAGTTTTTATTTTTTAATTATGTTTAACACAATGCAAAAATGTTGGCACTATGCTGGGAAAAAGTGTGACTTATCTGCTTCATACTGAGTCTTTTTTTTTTTTTTTAAGTTAGATAGTTTTGCTTTAATAATCCAAGAAACTGCTTAAAAGTGTATTTCTGTAACACTCTCATTACTGTGGCTTGATCCAAGGGTCTGTTCTCCGCCAATGTTACTGGAAACCACCGGCCTCTTAGCTCAAATCACATTAAGACCTTCAGAAGGGGTGGATGCCATGAAACAAAATTATCATTCTGGATGTGTCGAAAAAGTTGAATTAAGTTCGACATAATTGTTTTGAAGTCTCTGTTCCAAGACATTATGAAATAAAATGTACACAGCAATTAGAAAAGGAGCCCAAGACTAGTTACATATTTTAAAAGTAGGCCTGTATCACAATACAGTCTAATTGTTCAATGGCATCAGTTTAAAGTGTGAACTGTGTTCTTCTTTTCATTGTAAAAGCCATATTATGTTTGTGCCTTTTATATGTTTCTATCCACTTTCCTTATACCTTTCTTCCAAATACAATACAATATAGGATATGTGATAGTAGTATTTAATTGCAATTATTTAAGACAAATGAGTATTAGAACAGCCTTCATAAATAAGTTAATTGGCTTTAGATAACCTAAACAAATAAACAATAAACTTTAATCAGTAACACTTATAACACATTACTGAAAAGCTCACATTTAAAGATTAAAACTTGGCAACAAATTGAACAACTAAAAACCTTATTGCATATGAACCGAAAAACAATCTAAAAAAATCTTCTGGTTACAGAATATCTAGATGCGGAATATTTAAACTAATTTTCATAAATAAACAACAAACTTTGTGTATATTTAAAAACAAAAGTTACGGTAGTGGAATATAGCATACTGCCCGCTAAGGGCAGCTATCTACAACTTACACCAAAGTACTGGTAAGAATGCATTTTAAGGAACCATAATTATTGCATCCACCAGTAGGCCTATAGAAGAAAATAACCCTTTGATTGAAAAACCACTCCAAGTGCACTCAGCCATTGCTGATGTAGTTAACTCTGTTGGTATTATATGGTATCTGGTAAAATTCTTATAACCGCCTTTTGCCAACAACATTGTGGGCCAATCGGTTTACCATCATAACATACATCCAGTGATGGAGGGAGCGGACCAATGTGCTTACTTTTAACAGAATTAACTCCACAACTGTGTACAACCTAATCAGTTGGTAAGATGTGGTGTTAATAATAATGATGATAGTAGTAATAGTAATAGTAACAACAATAATAACCACCATCATCATCTGCACAAAATGACAATTACTATAATGTGATTCATATAGTACCTAACTAATATTGAAATGTTTTATAAAAAATATTAAATAGGTATTGTGTGGTTATATGATCACATTTGAAAATAAGATAAATTAAGTTTTTTTTATATATATATATATATATATATATATATATATATATATAGAGAGAGAGAGAGAGAGAGAGAGAGAGAGAGTTCAATCATACAGGATACCATATTTTATTTGTTCTCATATCTTTCCTTTTAGGGCCTAGGCCCTTTCTATTTCTGGAATCAAAAACAATATTTGTGTGTAATTTCTCCCAAATATATATATATATTTGCATAATATTTATATTTTCTCATCCTGAATTGTATTTTGCTTTTGATGAGGTTGGCATTGCACTTATTGGATTCACCTCCACAGTAGCACTTAGAGAAAAATGTTGCTCTGTGTGAACATTGCTTAGAGGCAAGGCAGAGGTAAATTACAAAATATAGTGGACTCAACTGTTGTAATTTATGAAAGATTGTCTTAAAATGATTACCTAAGTGATACATTGGAGAGTCCTTTAAGTTTAGCTTGTTACTCACTGTGACAACATGTAAGAGGTGTAAAGTTAATTGTAAATGTGTTTTAATATGGTACCAGTAGTCTGGGGTGGATTGGGTCACCGGGACACTGGGCTATATCCTGGTGGGCTGGTTTTATTTGGGCTGCCGTAACCATTTCTAACTAAAATCAATAATGCTATCTATTGAATTCTAAATAATTGTTTATATTAAATTTTAACCAAAAATTCCTGTGAGTAAGTCTGAGGTGATGAGAATACCTCATTTGTGGAGATATAGACGATGGCATTATGTATAAAATGGTCCCTTTAGTTGTGTTTTGATGTTGTTTATAATTAATTTCTTAAGGCAAATGCAGAAGCATTTGTTTTGTGAATATTGACTGCTACTACTAGCTTTGTAATCTATACAAGAAATGGGTTGTTAATAGCTTAAATATATCAAAACTAGTTTTCCAGATTTTATCTAACAATTTAGAAGTATTTATTTGCTCATGTCCTTTAGAAAGTAAAAGCTGATGTTTTTAGTTGACTGAATAGCTATGTATTTATTGATAATGTAGCTAAAATTAAGATTAAATAGTCTCATAATAAACATATATATACATAGCCTACTTTACCTCATCACTTCAGCTTACATTGAAACAAAGCTTCAGTACGGTATTTATGAATGTATGTTAAGTGACCGTCATATTTATAGTCCCGGGCTGCTTAGAACCTGGCAGTCCCCCTCTTCCCAGTAGTACATGAAATAGATAATTATGTTTCATTCCAAAAAGAGAGTACCCTGTCTCTCTCTCTCTACATTATAATTTAATGTAAAACCTTATTAGGTATAGTGCCAATATGATAATTGTAACAACATTCTGTACCTTGTTTCCAAAATATATAATTTAGTTTGTCTCTATGTATAAAGATGGTTTGCTCAGTTACTGTAAGGTATATTGTTAATTTATTACCACAACAAAGTGTCAGTAAAAATAGTTAAAATACCTCTTTGATCATATCATTATTGTTAATAAAGCTATGTAGCCTATAATAACTATCTTGCATATGTCAAATTTCTCATTCATAAACTAGTATTGTTGTTTAAAAAAACTACAATAATTTATGTTGAGTTAGTGTATTTACTGGTCAAGAAATGTGAAGTCTATATTCACTCAAAATACTTCAATAATGTTATATTAATGAAAGACCTGATCCAATGACCTTTGTCATTAAATTATCAGTTAACTATCTCAATGTCTTTAATTGAATTTAATTACCTTTGACAGATACATTATGGTATCTCTTACACTTTTCTGTGTATTTTTTGGTGTCTTCGATAAAAAAACGAGTGTATAGGCTAAAGCTTGAAGATGATAAATCACCACAAATTAAAACCATTTCTATATTAAAAAATAAGGTTCCATCGATTCTTTTGGGCTCAATTAATGTTCTTATCAATACAACAATAATCAAGTTAATTCTCCTATGATAAAATAAAGATCTGATTTTGCAGCAGAACTAACTTTATATGCAATTCAAAATTTTAATACCTACCTCTATTTTTTTCATGATATCTAAAAAAATATGTCCTGTATATAAGTATCACAAATATGCTTATTATTTATCTTCATCATTATTATTAGGCTACTGGTTGTGATATTAGTGTTGATGGCAGTGCCACTAGTGAAAGTAATATTAGTGGTAGCTGATTAAGTGTTCCTCCAGAGGGTAAGTAAGTCAGCTGAAAATGTATGATTTAAATAGATAATTAATCTCAAAGTGTTCTATTTGGTAGGTTATTGTTGTTTATACTTTTTCTTTTTAGGGATTAAAAGTTTTGAGCACTATCTCAGTGACACTGCTTCGTTCTTAATATTCCAACCATCCAGTTTGCCAAGACATGTATATTCACTGCGGGAGTAAGCTGGTAGATTCTGGGTTTGAGTCTAGCTTTGAAAAGAGGGTTGAGCACAGGGTGCAAGAAATATGGAGAACTCTTCAGGTAAGAATAAAAAAAACAAGAATTTATTTTGGTCTACATTTGGTTCAACTATGAAATACTATCAACCATCTGTATATATCAAAATATGAGTATTTTGTCTTATTTCAAAATACCTATGACCATGAAAATAAGCATCAACCACATCTAGAATGCACTTACATACCTTTGCACTCTCATTTTATGTCAACCTCACTGTTCTTAGTATAAAGATGGGTGACCTGGTGGTCTAGGGGTAAGGTGTCAGACTTCTATGCTGGCGGCCGGGGTTCAATACTTGGTCCCGGCACAGATTTATCTGATTTCCAAACCCTTCCTTCACCTCTGACAAGACATCTTCTGAATGTGGGGAATGCCAGGCCACCACCGTGGTTCGGATTCCATGTTAAACTGTAGGTCCTTCATTTCATCTCACAATCACCCTACCATTACACATTAGCGTAATTGCATATAATCCGAACGGGTAGTAAGACGCGGTGCTAATAATAATAATAATATTGATGTACCATTTTGAGAGTCTCAAAACATATAAATGTGTACTTTATTCTTATACATAGGACATATGCCCTTTCTTTTATGATACCCTCTGTCAATGGTTCCCAACTTTTATCAATAATAATCATGTTGCATTTTTGCTTTTTGTTCTTGTAGGAAACAAACATTAATCTATCATTGTGTGATCAACTTTTGGATGACTTCTCCCAGCATTGTTATAATAATAGCACTGTGGATTGTTCCACACAAACATCCTTTCTTCAGACTACACATCTGCAGGATGAGCTGTCAAAAGAGCCCGAATCAAAATATGTTTGCTCAAATCTCTTTTCTAATAAACTCAAGGAAGATTTTAAAACAACTTGTGTTGCTCTCAACGACGACAAAAAAGACAATTTAAATTCAGAAAATAAAAAGGCATCTGTTATGGACCTTTGTACAAACATCATACATTCTATTCAAGAAGAGATTCAGGTAACATTTTATAACTATACATCTTTAATGTAAATATTTTAGGAATTACATTCACCTCTTCAGTTCAGTGTAACCATTGTCCTCGGCTTCCTGAAATGTATTTGAATAAGAAATCCCAAAATGTTTTATTTAAAGGTAAATTGTTAGATGTATTGACATTCAAGAGAATTTACTTTGATAGTTGTTCACTAGCATCTGTGGCTAAGCAGTTTAAGATGTCAGACTAGCAATATACTGAATTGCTGATATTGGTGAGGTGAAAGTTTGAATATTGGTCGAGCACAATGGTGGTAGACTTATAAAGTAATGTTTTTTTGTTTACCATAGTATTTACCCACTAATACACGCTTTGGTGGTTGCATGGTCTAATGCGCTACTCTCACAGTAGACTCGACTGTCGATGATGGGGAGATTGAGGTTCAAATCTCGGTTGGGTGTACCGAGAGTGTTTTATCCTAAATAGTTTTCCACTCTCCCTCCATGCACATGTGGGTACACTACCTCTAAATTCAATAATTGAGTCAACTTTCCTCATCCCTAACTCATTAGTGTAATTAGTACATAAGCATTATAACCTGAAAAGGCAGTAAGATACAATGCTAAAAAGACACAAAATACACACTAGTGCAAGTGCACTTCCTTTAAAATGGCCTTAGACCCATATATATTCCTTGATGGAAATATTAATAACATTGATGTTAAACGTATTAATTGTAAAAAATAGTTATTTTTCAAAGTTAAATAATTTTCAGGTTTATTATTGTTTTTGTGCTTCTATTCAAATTGGGCAAAAACTTAACATATGTTTTTTATTTTATTCCTTAATTCATTTTATTTTTTATACTTTTTTGTAATAATAAAAAATAAAGTTATATTAAATATATTATTATTCCTAATTGTCACTGCTGCATGGTCTCTGGAGCATCCATAATGAAAAAGAAGTTTGTGTGGGGCATTGAATTACAAAATGCATAATAAACTCTCACTGGATGACACATCATATAGTTTTTATCTAAGATGTAAGATTATCACTTTTGTAAATGGTACTAAATAGTTTATTGCTGAGTAAATTTTGAGATGAATATGGTAAAAAATAATATATGCTGAGTAAATTTTGAGATGAATATGTAAAAAATAATATATTGCTGAGTAAATTTTGAGATGAATATGGTAAAAAATAATATAAAGACAGAATGACAGTGATACTCTATAAATAAATGCGATTGTATTGTATTAACTGAAGAGCATATTTTTTATAGGAAGTGATAAGAATAAGCTACAAACATATTTCTTTGTGGCCATTTATAAAATCTTACCATACCATTAGTGATATTTCATAAATAGTCATACTATCTAATCAAACATGACAGCTGCAGATCATATAAGTTGACGTATGAAAACGTAAAAGTCAATCTGGTACATTAGATCTTCTAGCTGTTGAATAAGGCTCTTTCTAAGAAAATGGATCTTTAACATTTCTGCACATTCAAACCCAGATTGTGAAATATTAGTGAAGTTATGGACAGCAATGTTGTTAGATTTAAAAATTTGTTTCGCATTTTTATTCATTTCACATTATTATTAGGTAGGTATTCTATCTTATTATAGGTCCATTCTATTTGTCAGTGAATATAGACCACCCTTCCTCTTCATAAGCTCCTCCGTCCCTCAACCTTTCCTTCTATGATGTCATGCAAAAGACAATTCCTCCTAAGAATGTGTCATATCCTGTTTGTTTTGTACTGAAGAATTAAATCGTCCCACCCATTTTTCTTAGGACTTGTTCATTTGTCACCCTGTCTGTCCACCTGATCTCCTCAAGTCTTCTCTAGCACCACATTTCAAAGCTCTTCAAGTAACAATACATGTTATAATATAAATGTTCGGCATACTGGTAGGCCTTCCAGTATGCCGAACCTTTAACAGTTAAGTGTTAATAAATTTGGTTATGTGAACATTACATTTTGAATTTAAAGACTTGTTGCTAAATTACATTATTAATGAAGCACTGTGTTTGTGTCTTTCTTTGGCTGCTTATGACATTGTTTCATAATTGTAAATAACTAAACTTAATCACACTAAATAATCTCCTACTTTACTTTACATACACTACTATTTCCCGCATATAGTCCGGGCCACTTTTTTATTCAAGCCATATATTTTCCACTACCGACTGGCTAGGCCTGCCGTAGCTTCATATGCCTTACAATATAACTTAAACCTGGAACAGACACAACATCCAGTCCCCGACCATTAATTTACCAATGTGAAAGGCTAAACCCACATTTCACCAATGATAATATTTTTTTGCCATGCCAAGAATTAAACCTGGGACCCTTAGCTCAGTAGACAGACACGCTACCAACTGAGCTAAGGTGTTGGATTAAATAATATTCTACTGGACAAAATGCAACTTGAGGAGTGGGTTGGAGGCCTTATCCTGCTTCTGGCGTCTCGTCTAGGCCTAGCATCCCATTAATTAATTGCGCCTCAGAGGAAGGAGGGAGGACAAAATTACTTGAATGTCTTGGCGGCTCGTAGTTTCTAGAACATTGACCTCTTGTGTACTGTTGCTTTAAACTTTGTATTTTATTTTTGTATGATTTTTTTATTATTGCTGGCATGTATTCTATTCAAATATTACAATAAATACTATTTTCAGTCCAAATAAAAATATAAATGTTTTAGGACAGGCAATACTATTAATTGCATTTGTATTTGACATCTCTACTTTATGGAGGGAGAAGGGTTGATTTTACTTTTGAGTCTCAACTAAAATGGGACACCTTATAAAGAAGTTGTGTGTTCAACTCAGGGATGTGATATAGGAGTCAGAAGGAATTTTGGGTGGAGTTGAAGTTGAAGTTGGAGTACTAACTCAAGATTTAAAATAAAACCTTATTAGACAATGTATGGCAAATACATATCATTTTATACTGTTTCTTATTCCTTAGGACCAATATATTTTTTAATTTGGATTTACAAATATTTAAATATACATTCATAATTCCAAGAAGATTCCCATATATTAGTCTATATTGGAGCATTTAACTGCAGTAAATTTGTTATTACTTATTAATATACTCTACCAATTTATGAAAGAGTTGGAGTTGAAGTCGGACAGTGTAAAAATAAAGAAGTCGGAAACCAAGGCTTGGTGTACCAACTCCAAAGCCCTGGTTCAACTAAGTAGCTAAATTTAGAGAACATTTAAAACTAGAGTAAATAGCATTTTAATTCAAATTATGAAGAGTCTATCTAATGAGCTCTAACCTTATATTTTTCATTTCAATAAATTAATTTCTTGTAATGCAGTGGTTTTCAAATTCTCACCAATTGTACACCCCTTATAAGGTTATAACCTGACCAACTTACCCCTTCCAACTCTTCATAAAAAATGGAAACAATACCACCCATCTTGTAAACTATAAACAGCCTTCTAAATTATTATTATTATTATTATTTTATTTAGAACTACATCATTATCATCATCATCACTACCTGTTTAAGCTATACTCACATATGATATTTACATTAATAGGGCAGGGATGAGAAAGTAAGTATTTTAGAGGTAATCTACCTGTATTGGTTGAAAGATGATTGGGAAACCATATTGGAAAAAAAAACATCCTCATTAATCCAACTGGGACTCTAACCGTGATTTCCCCATCATTATTAGGCCAGTATAACACAAGAGTGACACCTTAGACTGTTCATACACTTTAGCAGGGTCTACATTATTAAAACCCTTGATATTAAGCTGAACAAAGCAGTAGCAGAGGGTTAAAAGGGCCTATAAAAGTATATGAGTCTTAGTGTGTTTTCTTGTGACCAGGATATGCGACATGCGCTGGAGATATCTTCAGGACATCAGTTGAAAGAGAATCTTTCTCTGAGCATCTCAAGGCTCGAGACATGCTGCCATGATCTGTTCTTTGTGTTCCGAGTGAGTACCTTGGTCTAACAAGCACTATGCATGTGAGCATGACAGCCTCCTAAGACCAAGTATGTTCAGCTTTATGGAGCAGTGAAGCATTATGTTGGGAGTGTAAAGTTAAAGGAGAAATATTGGCAGAAAATAGATTATTAAAAATATCTGCTCTCTAATATAGACATCCTAAAATAGCTTTAAAATTTCAAATGGTCTTCCCATAGTAGTTTGCATAGAGTGAAAATATGATATTATCGGTGTCTATGCAAATGTATTGGATTAACCTACCACTTTTTTCAAATATTTGTAAGTAGAATAGTGAAATGCTTCAATATCACTAGGCTTCATTCTTTATGAATTTCTTTACATAACTGATGCATGATTATCAACATTACTACAAGTGTTGCGCTTGTGTGGTGTCTAAAGTATGTCCTTTGCAACAGACATAAATAGCACGCAGATGTGGCCACATTTAGAGAAATATAGATTAAATTGTTAATAGCCCTAGTGTTAAATGTCTAATAATAAAAAAAAATTGCCACACCATGAAGTTAAACTTCAATAGTCTCTGGTAAATATGTGAAACTTTGACTTTGAAAGTAGAATCTTTTGATACAAACTCAAATTAAACTTTGATAAAGACTTTCCATGATTTCATAACATTAATGTATAAAGGGAACATTGATGAATTTGTGTGATATTTTTAAAATGCCCTTTAATATCTTCTATAGTTCAAAATAAAATAATGACAGTATCTAAAACATGAACTTTTGAAATAGTATTGTTTCCAAATTTATAAAAAGCATAAACATATATTTTTAATTAAAAAACCCAACATAAAGTCAAGTTTCCCAGCAAAATATTTTATTTAAATTTATGTTCAAAAATAATACTTTGTTGCTGGAATTAATTCTGGGTAAATGATTTAGCTAACAAATTCTCTTGCCATGGATCAATCCAAAATGCTATCTTGACTCAAAACACATACAACCCTCAGGTTCGATTCCTTTATCTTGGCCATCATTATTAAAATAATATACCAGTATTCAATTATGTTTATGAACAGCACACTTTCTGAACCAATTATTGTATACAATATATTGTCCTAATATTATATTTCCATTTTATTTCACTATTTTAAAAACATTAGGGATAGTAGTTTTCATTATAATGTAAAATAATATTGTATTTGTCATAGGTACTTAAATAAAATCTCAGTTTTTGAAATTCACTTTTAAGCGAACAAAATTTGAAAAATTGAGTTTATTTTCATAAATCTTTCCTCATTCAGAACAATGATATTGTTTTTTAATATTCCAAAATATTAATTCACAGTTCTCATAGTCTATCAGTCTCACCAAAAGTTGAGAACACTCGCCTAGCACTTTCCATCTAACTATGAAGTTAACATTGATTAGTTTTATTTCTAAGGCTTTACTCTTACTTTAAATTATGTAAAATAAATAATTTATGTGCGGTTTGTATATAATTTTATTTATTATTTATTATTATTATTATTATTAGCACCATGTCTTACTACCCATTCGGGTTATACACACTTACGCTAATGTGTAATGGTAGGGTGATTGTGAGATTAAATGGAAAACCTAAAGTTTAACGTGGAATCCGAACCATGGTGGAGGCCTGGCATTCCCCACATTAACAAGTTGTAATTAATACACGTCTTGTCAGAGGTGAAGGAAGGGTTTAGTAATCAGATAAATCTTTGCCGGGACCGAGGATTGAACCCCGGCCCCCAGCATAGAAGTCTGACACCTTACCCCTAGACCACCAGGTCACCTTTTATTTATTATTTTTATTCTTATTCTTATTGTTTGACATTAACATCTTCAATGATTAAACACACTTTACATAAAACTTGTTTTTATTTACCACCACATCTTACTACCTGGTCTAGTTGTGTGCTTATGTACTAATAATGCTAATGGTTTTTATGGATGAGTAAGGCTATATTTATAGGAAGTGTACCTTCATTTGGGGGAAGTGAGAATGGAAAACCATTTTGGAAAAACCACCCTCAGTACACCCTAACAAGATTCAAACCTCAATAGCCTCGTCATTGGCAGTAGACTGCGAAAGTAGCACCTTAGACCATGTGGCCATTGAAGTGGGTAACACAAGGGCTATATTGGTCTTTATATATACACACACAATAGATTAAAAAAATCGCCTCATTAAAACATGTTTTTTGTCACCATCATGTTTTATCTTTACCAATATTGAAACCTCGCATAGGTAACTGTTGGTGTTCTATAGATCACTCTTGCACTGGGTGGCAAATATACAACCCTGGGCAAAGGTGGCGAGTACAGGAGTCTGGTGTAGGCGACTCGAGGAGCCGCAGTGGTAAGGCCTCGTAGCCTGTTGAATAGTGGTAGGAGACGGGGCAGAGTAACCGCTACCATAGCCCAGGTCTGTCAAACCTCGTTTCTGTTTCCCTGGTGGATCTATCGCCATGACCACAGTCACTGTGAGTAGAAGGAACACCTGTTTAGGAGCAACAAATAATATTTGCAGTCAGCATTGATAACACTGGCTTTGGTGACCACATGGTTTAAGGTGTCACTCTCACAATAGAAAAGATGAGGTGATAGGAGTTCAAATTGCAAGCAGGTGTACTGAGGGTAGTTTCTACTGAAAGGTTTTTTACTTTGCCTCCATGCAAATGCAGGTACACATCCTCCAAATTTAACCATCTCTATTCCTAATACATTAGTGTAACTTGTATATAGGTGTATAACCCAAATGGGTGGTGATATTCATAGCGTGATATTCATAGCGATTTATATAATCCATCAAAAGTGATGGTTGCAGATCACATGATCTAAAATATGTGTGTATAAAAATAATTTAAAAATAACAATATTTTAACACACTTGACACAGTTCCAATACGGTTAATAAATGGTATGGTGCACCACACAGACTTTCTCCTGATTTTATCTTAAAATATACATTTCCTAAAAACTCCTAAGATATGTGAAACAAAATAATAGGTCTATACATTGTTGTAGGAACACTACACCAAAGATCATAATTGAAATAATATTCACTGTTACTTACTTATTCTATGGTATTAGGAATGAGGAACACTCTCACAGAAAAATTGATAAAATAGAAACATCTTTGGCCACCAAAGAGCATAAGAATCAAGTTAATTTTCAGACATGAATTAAAAAGTATATATATTTGCTAATAGCTTAGAAATTATTGCTTTTTATAAAAATATATTTCAGGATTTTATCTTTAATAATGCTATAAACTTTACAATGGTAAGCTATTTTGTATCTCAATTAGTTGCAGAAAAATAATGATGTTTGGAAAATTTCCCGAGTACCCTCAAAGTCATTTTCATGAGAAAATGAGAGTTGTCATTGTGTTTATAATGATAAATAGTTTCAAGATATAAAATAATCAAAATTGTTATAGCGAATTTACAGAAAATCTATTTTTTCCTTTTTTTTTTCCCCTCCTTCAGTAAACTACCCTTACATTTAGGGTTAGACATCTAATTCCAAAAACCTCTTGGGGAACTTTATGAAAACCCTAGGTAACAATCGGTAAAATAGTTTTGGCTCTAGCCTAAGGTATAGACAGACGGACAGACAGATGACATTGCAAAAACCCCTTGTTTGGTTTCAGGGGGTCATGAAATCTATCAAAATCTTGAGTTCAATTTTTTTGCCAATAACATTACTTTTACTCCAAGGTGTCGAAAAGAAGTAAAAATTGATCTTGCGATTTGATGACAATGCATTTTTTTACTCAGCATTAATTCTTAAACTGTTTTAAATGTATGTCTCTCTGTGTGTATAAATGTATGTCTCTCTGTGTGTATAAATGTATGTCTCTCTGTGTGTATAAATGTATGTCTCTCTGTGTGTATAAATGTATGTCTCTCTGTGTGTATAAATGTATGTCTCTCTGTGTGTATAAATGTATGTCTCTCTGTGTGTATAAATGTATGTCTCTCTGTGTGTATAAATGTATGTCTCTCTGTGTGTATAAATGTATGTCTCTCTGTGTGTATAAATGTATGTCTCTCTGTGTGTATAAATGTATGTCTCTCTGTGTGTATAAATGTATGTCTCTCTGTGTGTATAAATGTATGTCTCTCTGTGTGTTTTAATGTATGTCTCTCTGTGTGTATAAATGTATGTCTCTCTGTATGTATAAATGTATGTCTCTCTGTGTGTATAAATGTATGTCTCTCTGTGTGTTTTAAATGTATGTCTCTCTGTGTGTTTTAATGTATGTCTCTCTGTGTGTATAAATGTATGTCTCTCTGTGTGTATAAATGTATGTCTCTCTGTGTGTATAAATGTATGTCTCTCTGTGTGTATAAATGTATGTCTCTCTTGTGTGTATAAATGTATGTCTCTCTGTGTGTAATGTATGTCCTCTGTGTGTATAAATGTATGTCTCTCTGTGTGTATAAATGTATGTCTCTCTGTGTGTATAAAATGTATGTCTCTCTGTGTGTATAAATGTATGTCTCTCTGTGTGTATAAATGTATGTCTCTCTGTGTGTATAAATGTATGTCTCTCTGTGTGTATAAATGTATGTCTCTCTGTGTGTATAAATGTATGTCTCTCTGTGTGTATAAATGTATGTCTCTCTGTGTGTATAAATGTATGTGCACTCTCATAAAGCCTAGATAGTTTGGTACTTTTTTTTTCAAACTTGATATCTAAGGGTATTTTAACTGAAGCAACAAACACACAACTTTTTTTCTTCATAATTGGTTGTATATATGAACTATCTAAAGTGAGAACTGTTGAGGATTAAAAAATGTTGGAAAATAAATAAGTTAAAGTAGTGGTTATTAATAAAATGAGGAGTTTCTTTGCTTGTCTTTCTGTCATGAGCATTGTATGATATCTACCGCACGCATTTAGCTGAAATTTAAAATTAGTAACCCCTGTGCACAAATATCCACCTCGAAGCTGGAATTTTACATTTTAGCTAGATTTTTTAAAATCCATCAAAAACTGGGCCAGAGGAATGGAAATTAAGATAATTTTTTTCCTGTTTATTTGAAGCAAAGAAGAGCATTGCCCGGGCAACACCAGGTACTTTTGCTAGTAATTTAATAAAGGGATGACACATTTATTTATTCGTTTGTCCAATAAAAAGGCAACTAACAACTTATTCTACGGGGTGTATACGAGGGGATTAGTAAGGATTCAATGCAGCCACATTATCTTTGAAAGAGGATGTTAAAATAACCAACTATCAACCCCGCTGGGATTATAACCTGAAAGACCTCCATCAATGACAACATAATGATATGACACAAAGCTCATGGGTTCAAACCCAGCCACAGTCAACAGATTTTTCTTGAACGATAAAAATCTGTATCACAACTATCTTCGGAGGGGAAGTCCCATGTCAATTGTGGCGTGTAAAAGACCCCTGGAAGGCATGTTAAAATACCTTTCCCGATAAAATTGGTAGGCCCTTTCACTCTCGGTCATAGAAATTAATGTGTGATTATTTAATCGGCCAGTTTAGAAAGTGCACGTTAAATGCCTCAAATTAATGAAAAAATTAAATTCATAGTATCAAATTTAATATTTTTCCATATTTGATTTTTGATTTTTAACAAATAAAATATTTTATCTGTTGTTACTTATATTAATATATATATAATCTACATGTGAAGTATTTACATTGTAGTAAATATTTAACTAAGTACATGTTCCATTCCTAAACAAGTGTTTGTAATATCACCAAATCAAGTAAATAAAATTGTCCTATTTTTCATCATAATAAAACTTTCCTCATTTATGCATGTATAATCCTTAATTGAGGTGCTAAATCACTAAATGCATACAACCCCAATGGCTAGTAAGATGCAATCACAAAAAAAAAAAAAAAGTCCATAACATTTTCCGTCTATTGAATCTTCCTTTCTGATTGTTCCACTTGGATCTTTGAATGAAGAGTTATACTCACCAAAACTCTCATTTTTGATAGCGTTGAACGTCACTTATGGATGAAGTGTTCACCTACCACTGCTGGAGTATCTGCTCACTCGCTTGTTTATAAACAGCCAAAATATCTTCTCCTTCCCTTCTCCTGCTCCCACCACCAATCCTACAACCAAACCTTTACACTGTTGACAAATCTTCAATGGCTATCAAACTTGCACGGTGATTTAATCTCTCCATATGAAAAAGGCCTAAAATCGTTTTTAATCATATGATTTACAAAGCCTTCATTTGCTAAACATTAGTTTTTTGAGCTCTTACAGTTTTAGAGTGAGAGAATGCATGTTAAAATATTTCAAATTATTACAGTTTAAGACTATTTGATTTTGTTATTTGAATTAAAAAATAACACTTGGACACAGTAATTGAACCCGAGACCTTTAGCTTAGTTCGCCAATGCTCTGACCGCTGAGCTATCCAGGAGTCGTCCCCTACCTAGGGTCATTCTTCACTCATATTTTAAGGCGGAGTCTGTGATGGACGTGCAGAAATCGTCATCTACAAATGAGTGTTCAATTAATATCGCGAGCTATCAGGTACCGAAGTCACCTTTGAGTAGGGAGGGCTCTATGCTGCCAATAGTACAGTGACAATCATATTAATGTGATTGCACATATCATGAGGGATTTAGCTAAGCTATTATAGTTGTTAAGTACGATTATAGCCACATCTAAATATCATATTCTTTATTTGGTTTGGTATACTAAGCCTCAGCCATGTTTTAAAGTATTGAGATCATGGCATTTCAGCAGACATAAACAATTTTCAAAGACTATGGTTTTAATCCTGCTCTGCTCAAATATTAGTTTTCATATAATTCAAAAACAGATGAGATATGAGTCACTCAGAGCTCTGTCTTAAGTACAATCTCGGCACTAATAACCCCACTTGTGTCAATCACCTGTAAAATAATAATATCAATCGAGTAGATAGAGATTTATTTTTTATAATTAATGTTTGCATTATGGAACAATCTTCAATTGCCTTCAGCTTTAAAAACCAAATAAACAACTAACCATTTTCCGAGAGCATAGTAAATTTACCAGTAGGATTGTCGTAGTGGTTTACATGCTGGACTATGACCCGATAGTCTGGGACTAAGCTTTGACAGGGCTCATGATATGTTTCTCAAGTAGTTTTCAATCCCTTTTCCAGTAAATTCCTTAACATTCATCCACCTTGTATATTGTTAATGATAAAAAGTCAAAACTGTAAAATTAATACAACTCATTATTGACAGTAAAATGTCATTTATCTTTAAAAAAAATGTTATTTTTAAAATGTTTGTAATCTTAACATGGTTATATCAACATATGACTTACAAACTCGCTTATAGGATAGCAACACTTTACACTAAACAGCCGTCTATAGTGTAAAGAGTTTAATATTTATGTATGAGTATGAACATACACAAACTAAATCTTTCAGATTGAGCTCATGCCTCAGATAAAACAAGGATCTTCTGAACATGCAGGCAGGCACTCTTCTGAACCATTTGACAATAAGGACATTTCAACCCGATGATTTAGTACTAGTCAGGGTGGAATCTTCATGAGTGAGAGAAGCTCTCACTTGGGAAATTTTGATGGAAAAATTCTTCAAAATTTTAGAGTAAATTTGAGAGTAGTTTATAAATTAATTGGGAAATTTAAAAAAAAATGCATTCAAGTCTGTCATTTATTTATGTTTTCTCACTTTTAGTTAATTTATGTTAAGTAAATTATGTGTTAAAATGTAAATAAATTATTTACATTGATTGACACACAAAGAAATGTCTAGTGAGATACTACGTTATAGTAAAACTAGTAGTGACTATAACATTGATTTAATTAGTTTTAATTTTTTAATTACTATTGTTAATACTAATTTTAAAAAAATATCAATGACGAGTGAGAGGCATGTGTGTGGAACTGCTTCTTGTGGCAGTTTGGTGCTAGAAACTTACAATGTTTACTTTAAAAGGACAGGATGAGGAGGCTGAATAAGGAACCCCTCCATCCACTTTGAGAGAGTATGGGAAACCACATGGAGCAAGGTAAATCCCCAATTGGGTGAGGAAGAGTATCACTCTTACAGCCCAATTTTCATATAAAGGTTTTTTTTATAAAATACAAACATATTTATTTTAGCTCAACAGTGATAAGAACATTTTCTATACTATTAGTGTTATTTGATAATATATCTATCAAAAGTTACAGCTGCAGATCACATGACTTGACATATAATACGCGAGAGTAAATCTTGTGCATAATTTTTTTAGCTGTTGGTTAAGAGACTTCCTATAAAAATTGAAAATTGGACTGCACCTTACAGTTTTGTATCGCACTTTTTTAATTGAAATGTTGGTACATTATACTTAGTGACATCACAGGCTACGCAAATAGCCGGCTGCAGTCAACATGTAATGCTTTGGACATCTGCGTGATTCAGACGACTGCTAACTTTGTTTGCAGTATAGATTACAATAATACATAGATTATATTATAATAATTTATTTTTCAATGATACCAAATTTTTCATTGTATTGGAAGAGGTGCAGTTTAATTTTAATTAAATTAAGTATTAGTTTCACTTTCATGTTTGAGGCAAAAGGGGGAAGGGGAGAGTTTATACTCCCAGGACCCTACATCCCTCCTTTCACTACCTCCCTCACCAGCTATATGCCTGATTCATACCCTTCCTTTCAAGTTCAAAGACATAAGGTGTAGCCACTGAGCCAACCCCACTGGTTTCATTGTATTAGCTCATTACGTATTCATGGAATAGCTCGCTTGTTTGATATTTCTGAATGATTGGAGGCCTGCCAAGATCCTGTTAGTGAAGCAAAACAATGTATTTCACACTCACGTTAATCATTGTGACTCGCAGGGTACACTTTCAGTTTTGTCAGAAAAGAAATCTGTTGTACTCATTTGTTGTCACGTTAAACACGACTAATTTCTCAATATAGTTCAGTTGTGGTTGGCACTCATTCTGAATAAGGCTGTGTTGTAGCTTTAATAACAAATAAATACTTTGTGTGGAGAGAGATCGGGAAACAATTTTAGGAAAATACCACCCTCAGTACTCCTAGTTGAGCTTTGAATCCTTGCCTGCCTGAAAATGGCAAACGCGACAGGACGAGAGTAACACCTCTGTATGTGTGTCCATCAGTGTGTTAGATAATCAGGTACATTTTTCCTTGGGGTTTAGTTGGAGAGTTGATATTCTAATGTACGAGTATAGTGTTCCCTAATACAACTTGTAGTCTCATCCAAGAATGATAGAGGTCAATTTTAAGGAAAAACACTAGTACTCTTCTATAGGGAAGATAATATAAAATAAATTGTAGATGAGTTATTCTTTTTCCTTATAATAATTGAAATCAAACACTGGCCTACTTGGTCATTACTAACCATCCTTATCTGTTATTGTATGTCAATAAGTGTGACCACCGGAAGCAGGTTATAACAATATGAATACAATAAACCCACTTCTGTGATCGCGTGGTCTAACGTGCTACTTTCGCAGTATACTAGACTGCCAATGAGGGGAAACCATGGTTCGAATCTTGATCAGGTGTACTGAGTTTTTTTCTTTTACAAAATTGGTTTTCCCACTCTCTCTTTACACCCAAATGCGGGTACATTTCATATTAATATAACTTTCCTAATCCCTAAAACAATTAGCATAAATAGTACATAAGCATATAACCCAAACAGGTAGTAAGATGCAGTGCCAACAAAAACAAAAAGAATACAATAAAAGTGAAAAATTGAACTCTTTATTAGAAATTGTATCACCAGCAGGATGAGGTAAAAGATTAGCACAACATACAACATACTCTAAGGTTTGAGGCTGGGGTTCGATGCTAACCACTTGCAATCAGAGCTGGAGTAAGTGTTTATTGTGTCCTAGTTGTATTCCTTATAAAATAAATGTTTTCTTAATGAATTCACACTTTAACAACATGAAACTATGTAAATGTAAGTATGTCGATTACGTGTGTGATATTGTAATTTAAAGGTGTAATTTTAATTTATGTCACTAGTAATGCCATTACATTCATTGTTATACGGGAATTAAGATTTATGAGTAACATAGTACAAAAAACATTACTAAGAATTCTGTAGGGTCTGGTATGGAAGGATGTCCATGGGGCTAACACCATGAGCTACCGTACTGGGTGACACCGATCCTAGTGACTCCACTGTTGCTTGATAATTTCCAGTTTCTAGAGTTCTCCCCGCTTGTGTCGCTATATCTCTATTTAGTATGTAACATTTGTTTCTGTGACTTTATACATACGTAGTAATATAATCTCTCACAAGTTTCAACTACAGATCACACACTTGACATACAGATATGGGACAGTAGAGCTAGTAGCTTTTGTAGCTGTTGAATAAATTAATATTTGACTGTGGAGATATTGGATATATTTGACTACCCTCTTCCTAGTCGGTGCCCATCTTATGGTCAGGTTATTAAACTTATAAAAAGGTTGAAGTGGATGGTAGTGTTCAAAGGAAAAGATTTTAAGGATAAAAACAGAGGTAAAGTGGGTAGTAAAACAAAGGGAAACCCCTTTAAATATCTTTTTAAGGTGTTAAGTTAAAACAAAAATATTTGTGTGAAAGAGCCATTAGGTCCTCCTTGCCTTTTAATCTTTACAGGAGATGCTGCTGTCTGGGCACTGAACAGGTCCCCTTGCAACAACGGTTTGTTTTACTTCTTCCTGTGTGCTTTGTGAATTTGGTAAATTTCACAATATGTTGAAAAATTTGATGAAACCCTTCCATTTATTATTATTATTATTATTATTATTATTATTATTATTATTATTAAAGTACATAGTCCCACATTTTAGTTGCTAATATTGTAAATCAGTAGAAACAAAATAAATAACCCAGTGCTTACGCTGTTAAAAAAAATCAATACTGATCCTGATTTGTCGGTCAGCAAAAGGATAACATTACATGTTCTCCCATGTCCCCATTTCCCCATGTATTTATGTCTGTCTGTCTGTCTGTCTGTCAGTTATGCATTCTTTTGTTCCCTGGTCACAGATCTCTTAACATTTTGATGGATTTTCTTTAAACTTGGTATTTAGATTTTATAGGGCTATACCACAAAAGAATTTTTCACCCTAGTTCTTCAATAAGGGTAGTTTACTGATGAATAGTTCTTTTTTACTTTCAACTTTTTCCAAAATGGCTCTTACGATTTTGCTTAAAATGTGTATCTGGAAATTGTGTATTATGACAAATAGCAATGCATATTTTTTGGGGGTAAAAATCATGTCATATGAGTAGTTTACTTATGAATTTATTTCAAAAACTGGAAACATTTTTAAAGTGACTCAAACGATTTGAATCCAAATGTTGGCAATGTTTGATATGAAAAATAATACTGTTTACTTAGTTTTGGGTAAAAATTCATCAAAGGGTCGTTTGCTAATGAGTGATTTTTGTAAATATTTATAATGATTTTGCTTGAAATGTATATCTGTGGAGTCTTTGACACGAACATGGCAAATTAAGCTCTATACTTGTTGTTTTTAGGGGGTAAGGGGAGGGGCAATTTCAGTTTTGGGTAGATTTTTACAAATAACAAATAATGTGATGGTAATTTATAAATATATATTTGAAATTTAAATTTTGTGAAATATATCTGAACAATATGACTAGAATTTTTATATAAAATGTATTTTGGGAATAACAAGATGATGTGATTGTTTTTATGAGGAAAACATCCATAAGGGTAGTTTACTAAAAACCTATTTTTGAAAATTATCATTGAACCCATAATTCACAAACTGAGCAAGTTTTTTGTGATTGTGTTGTACCACTTATTTTAAATGGAGCAGGCAAAGTGATAGACAACAAAGTGGTCGACACGAGAGGACAAAGTGGTAGACAGCATACTGCTAGAAACGAAGAAACGACACGGACCAAGTGATCGACACGAGCTGGACCATGTGATAGACAACCAATCGGTAGACAAAATGAAAACAATTATTTGGAAGGCTAGGTGGGTCAAGTGGCCGACACGACTTGGACCAACTGCTAGACAAGCTCAAGTATAAGAGTACAAAGTGATAGACAACCAAGCGGTCGACACGAGAGAACAAATCTGTAAAAAGACCAACTGCTAGACACGCAGAAACAACATGGACCAAGTGATCGACACGAGCTGGACCATGTGATAGACAAGCTCCCATATAAGAGGACAAAGTGATAGACAGCCAAGCGGCCGACACGAGAGGACCAACTGCTCGACAAACATCAGATGAATCCAGTTAAGAGTGGCTCAAGTGACGGACAAGTTATTTCATAGCTAACAAAGTGATAAACATGGGCTTAGAAAGTTGGGTATAAGGATGGTCTGGATCCTCCTAGAAATTGCTGCCCTCCCGACACCCTAGATTTAACTAGCCCAAAAAGGGTGAGGTCCACTTATATGTGTATAAACTTAAACCATCGTGTTTTTAATTTTAATAATTTACTTATACATTGCACTCTTTAAAATATATTTTCTAACACTAGTTTTATCATTTCGAATAAATAATAGGTTTTGATACATACAATATGGTATCTGAAAATAAAGAATGTTTCTCTGAATGAAACAAGTTATCGGATCTGAGGAAAGGAGACAAACGTTTTGTTATAAATGGTAAAATCACACTTTAAGAACTAACAAGATGAAATAAAATCTTATATAAAAGAGCAACTTCCAGAAACTAAGTTGGTAGCTTATGATCAGGGTTCGATTCCGGTCAGTTACAGTGAGGGTGATTTTTCTTAAAAGGTTTTCCACTCTGCCACCACGCAAATTCAGGTGCACTATATATAAATTTAATCTTCCTCATTCTCAACACATTAACGTAATTAGTAAATAAGCGTATAACCCAAACAGGTGGTAAGACACAGTGTTACAAAAAAATCTAATTGCACTAATGGATTAAAGAATAAATGTTGTTATTATAAGATATGTACTCTCATTTGTATGTAGGGATAATGTAAACCATTAATGAAATATCACCCGACTGGATTTGAAGCCTGATATCCCCGTCATTGAGAGTCCAGTCTATTTTGAGAATGACGCCTTAGACCATCAACCATCGAAGCTAAGAACATTTTGTTGATGTTGCGTTAGTACCAGGTTTATTAATGGGTTAGAATAAGGAGCTAAGTTAAGATGAAATAACCCCGAATTAGTGTAAAAGTTAGATATAAAAACCACAAGGGTGGTAACTATCAGCCCAATCCGCTCAGTCGAATGATTACTCTTATTCAAGCTACTCTAAAACCTTACTAGACCGTGTGACAAACACCGTTATTTAAGAGGTCAAACAATACTTACACCTAGCATACAGTGTTATTTAGGAGGTCAGACAACACTTACACCTAGCATAGTGTTATTTAGGAGGTCAGACAATACTTAGACCTATCAAACAGTGTTATTTAGGAGGTAAAACAATGCTTACACCTAGCATAGTGTTATTTAGGAGGTCAGACAACACTTACACCTAGCATAGTGTTATTTAGGAGGTCAGACAATACTTAGACCTATCAAACAGTGTTATTTAGGAGGTAAAACAATACTTACACCTAGTATAGTGTTATTTAGGAGGTCAGACAATAATTACACCTAGCATACAGTGTTATTTAGGCAAACAATACCTACATATACATTTTAAGCAAAATCTTTAGATCCGTTAGAAAACAATTCAATTCGTGATATTCTTTTATAAAGTTATCATTATTTCCAGTTATTTTCACCTACATTCTTACTTTAGCTAACCCTACAAAAATATGTCAAGTAGTGTGAGGTTAATCTGACGGGTTGGGGGGGAAATTTATTTGAGTGTAAACATGGACAAGCGTGTATTGAAATAACTGTTCTGTCACTTAGCCCACTCTTAACTGGATGATATCAAAGTTTGTCTAGCTGTTGGTCCTCTTGTGTCGACCGCTTGGTTGTCTATCACTTTGTACTCCTATACCTGAGCTTGTCTAGCAGTTGGTCCAAGTCGTGTCGGTCATTTGACCCACCCAGCCTTCCAAATATTTTTTTATAGCTTGTCGAGCAGTTTGTATGGTGCCATTTCAAATATAAAATGTTGTGGGAAATATTAAATTTTATAGGGCCTATACATATTTGTTAATATAATTTTTTCTAATCTATAAATTTGATGGCAGAGTTGTTATAACTTATTTTTATAAATAATTGTTATATATTATATAATGTGCTCAGTAATTAAATAGGTACTCAGTTTCTTTTATACCTTTTCCTTCCATTAAAACAACTGAAATTGTGAAACTTAGGGCATAATGATAATAGTTTAACCATAAACATCAATTAATTAGTAGTAAAAAAGTTGTATAAAACAAAGCATACAAACAATCATATTGTACATATAGGAAATTAAAAAATGGCATAGTATTCTAATAATTCATTTACTCTAGAAAAGCATTAGAAAAAATTGTTACAACGGGCTATTTAAGGTTTTATTAGCGACATCTTCAATCTAGATGCTACTACGTATTTAACATTGTGTGTGTTAGTTTGTATAGTGACTAATAGATGTCGGCCTATTCTAACTTTTCACCTAAAGATGGCAGGCCTGTCACATATGAGATTAGTTTTAATGTTTGATACTAGATGGCAATAATATGAGACTACTTTGAAACATGCAATTATAAATTCAATGTGAATTAAAGTTACTGGTCTACGGGATGAAATGTAATTTTCAAGTTTGAAGATTGAGTTTCTCATAATTTATTATTATTTTAAGGTTCGAATTTAATCTAAAACACGAGTACTGAATTAGGCCTATATCATTATGCTATTTCATAAATATAATGGCTTTCAACGTAGGGATAATATTGATCTACAATTTTAATTACAATTATTCGTGCCTAAGAAAGAAAACTCGAAATAAAATGCTTTAAAGCTTGAATAATGTGCGCGTCTGACCAAGAGAGCTAGAGTTTAATCCAAAGGAGAAGATTAAACAAATTTGATAGTTTTGCATCCTAAAAAACACCTGCCATTAGATTACGTCCGTACTATGATGTATTTAAATTAACCTAGTGGGATACAAGGGTGGTTGTTGGAGGAGGTATTGGTTTAATTGATGAGGCTCTTCAAGTATAACCTTAATAATTATAACTAAATAAGATTAAAATTTTTAATAACGTTAATAATAATAATAATAATAATAATAATAATATTAATAATAATAATGCTAGTTTACACAAATAATTACAATAGGAAAAAGATGACTTAAAAGAAGAAAAAAAAACATTTTTATTAACACAATTGTAATTTTAACACACAAAAAAGTAAGTCACAATAAAAGTAATAAATATGGACAGTAGGCCTACATGGGCCTAAATGTTTTAGTATTAATAGAAAAATTATGTATTTTAAAACAAATAATTGGTTATATCATTCTAATTACTGGAGAGTGTTAGATTTTCTGAACATTAGAGATAAGGTGAAAGTTATCAATGTTGTAGTGTAGGAGATAGGGTGAGGGAAGTGCTAGTAATCCCCCCCCCCCTTGAATGCGCCACTGGTTAGATCTGAAAGAGTAACTTAGCGTGTTTAAAGAGAGTATGAAACAACACACTCAGCACACCCGGCTGGTATTAGAACTCTAAACTTCGTCCAGAATAGATGAGCCTAACATTTAATCCGTTTGTCCCATATATATCATTTTAAAGTATCGCATCGTTAAAAACAGTAATAATAGACTTTCGTAACCCGGTCACTATTTGTTAGGGGCGAACCCAGGGTGAGTTAGGGACTGGTGGTGTTAAGTAAGGGTAGCATTGCCTCCTCCACCCCCCTTCCCCATAAGACCGCAAATATTGTTAAAATAAACTTAAAACTTATCAAGTTCAACGATGGCTTATTGCGCTGAGGATGTATTGGATGTACAGCCTAAATATTAAGACCAACTACACGATTTGATACTCATAACCCCGCTTCGGTTGTCGAATGGTCTAAGGCGTCACTCTCGCAATAGACTGTAATAATACTGGGTTCGAATACCGGTCGGTTGTACAGAGGGTGGTTTTACACTCTCCATTCATGCTATTAACATATAGGTAAATTTATCTTTTCAGCAAATGTATATGTAATGACTAATGACATGTGATGCGCAGGTGTGTGTGCGCAGTGAAAGTAATACTGTTGTGTGTGTGTGTGTGTGTGTGTGTGTGCGTGCGTGCGTGTGTGTGTGTGTGTGTGTGTGTGTGTGTGTGCGATTGAGTAGAGTTATTAGTCAAATGAATGTTGCCACACACATACACTTAAGTTATCTAGAGTACAATAATTAGAGATTGCTTGTTCGTTGTAATTAAACACATGCAAATGCGGATAAACTTCTTCTAAATTCCACTCCCCTACACGCCTAGCGTAATTATTACACGTGCGTATAACCTGAACGGATGGTAAAACGCAGTGATAAAGAAAATCAAAAGCTTACCTCTCCACAAATATAAAAATCCCCTTAAATTGCCCATTGATAATAAGTAATTACTGGGTGCACCACTGGTTTAAATTATTTTCTTCTTGACTTCTATGTGTGGATGCTGTGGATAGTCAAAATGTAATCTCTACCATCTAATACAGAAAACCCCGTTAGACTGGACCCCAGTAGTCCGAAATTCCGGATAATCCGAACACATTTTTCGGAAAACTGCTAGAAAAATTAAGTCATATGAAATATATTTTTTTGGTTAACGAGATCAAATTAAAAAGTTGGTTTTAAGAAACAATGCTAAATGATAATAAATGCTTAATATTTACTCGTTGTAGTCAAAATATTGTGTTTTCCTGTAACTAAAAATAATTATAATATATATTACGTATTATAGTACGATTACAACATTTAAATAAATGAAAATTTGATTAAACGCATTCAAGAGTAATTTAAAACTGCTGAAAATATTGTATCCTTGTATTCTACCGCGTAATACGAATTTCCTTTAATCCGAACAAGTTTCGGTCCCATTTAATTCGGCCTAGCAAGGTTCTAGCATATTATTAATTTAGATATATAATACATTTTAGAAAACATTCTAAATAAATCTTTAGTAAGGAGTGAATAAATAGATATATAGTTTAAATAAAAACTCTAAATATGCAACTATATTTATGGAGTTAGGAGCAATATTATTATTCACAATTTGAAAAAAAAAAAAAGCTAGCCTCAGCCTCATCCCAAATTATTACAAATAAACCTAATTTCTACTCACGACCATTCATATCCGACACAATTTGTTGGAAATATGGCTAACAGAAAACATCGAGAGTACACTGCCTCTAAATTCTACCGTCCCCATTCGTCCATCATAGCAGGCCCAACCATTGATCTCTATAATATAACTGAATGAACATAAACATACATATTGCCAAGGACAAAAGCGTGACGCTCAAGTTTATCGTCTGCTACACTCTGGGGGGACAGATTTAACGGTTTATTTCAATGTTCTTATGAGAAAACATGTATCTGATGAATAAAAGTGTTATTGTTTGAAATTAGTGAAGTATTATGCCACACTTTCCTGAAGAAACATTTACATTGAAGGCTACACAGTTCAGTTTTACAGGTAATACTGTACAAATACGAATACAATCCTTAACATATTTAAATAATTATGTAGTTATCATCAATGTTGTTTACGGTCTGCCAAGACTACACTTATATTTAATGTTGGTTATTAACTTGTATATTGGTTTCATAAACCATATTACATTGAAAGCTCGATAAATATAATGGGTAAAGTATCTTAAAACTTTATTACATTTGTTTGAATGACAAACTTTGTGTAAAAGTCTTACGTTCAAATGATAATTTAGGTTAGAGGCTTATAGGAAGTACGGTGTCTGTTAAACCTTGTTTTTAGTAATAATCCCGATCTGTAAGGCTTTATTTCGTACCAGAATACTATCATATAAATATAATATTTTTTTAGAATAAACGGCCATTTAGAACGGAAGTAGTAATTTCTTTCTGGAAGGTCTTTTATCCTACCTAAACACAATTATAGGGTAGGATTATGGTACGAGATACAGCCTTACAAGCGAATTTCCTTCAAAAATCATCGTATATATTAGGCTACAACAACTTATTTAAAGAAAAACTAACAGGTTGTGAACTTTGTTATGTTCTTAAAAGCTTTTACTAACATATTTATTTCATTTAACTAATCACACATTTATTTATTTCATATAGTCAATCAAATTAATGAACGATGTCAAAATGCCACATTGCCTTGTATGGGTGTAAGAGAGTAGGAGATACCTGAAAGTTTATTTCTCTCTTAGACAATGGTATACAGACGACAGCTCGACAGCCACAGATGTTCATCCAGTTATATTATAGAGATCAATAGGCCCAACTCGGCTTGCGCGGGCTATGGGAGGAAAGAAAATACCAAGATAGGCCAGAAATGTGTGCAGTACATTCGTATTTGAATGATTACTCGAAATTTTACACGGAGACAATAGGGGACAAAGCGACAAAGTTTCTTGTTAACTACAGTATGTCCCTATTAAGACAATTAATGAAGATTTGTGCACACTTCTTATCTGTGAAGCCATTCTAAAATGGTCAAAAACTGCCATTTTAATTTATAGTTTTTATCCAATATAATTTAATATTTCAACATTGTTCACTATTAGGAACTTCTATTAACTTTTTATCTCCATTAAAGTTTTATCAGAAATGACCCACCCACGTGCAATAGTGTTGGTGTAAATACAACTGCGTGGTACACTTTTTTATAAACTTTGCCTTCTTCATGCCTACCTTATTAGTGTAATTAAATGTGGATATCCCAGACGGGTAGTAAGACTCAGAACGGAGAGTAAGAAAACCCCACCCGAAAAAAAAAAATCGAACCAACGATGTCTCTAAATCTTAACGATTTTGCCCACCGCACGAGGTCCTTTGTCACTGCCATATTTCTTCATAAAATGGCATACAATTCATATTTTATTGAATATATAAGACCACGCAATCAGTGGCATAGCCGGGGGGTGGGTGTTAGTTTAACTAACCAAATAAGCGGTATCCATTGGTTTTCCCCGCGGAAAAATTTGAAAATTTAAGTACTGCAAAATGCAAATGCATCAAAAGAAATACAATAATATCCTAAATAATTTAAAAATTATAAAAATTGTCATAATTCTGTAATTATTATGAATATTAAGTTTTTATGAACATATTTTTACTTATGCATACTGCTAGAATATACAAACATGCAAGTTTCAATAAATTATCTTTTGGAAATTTGATTTATAAAATTATTTTATGAGCTAAAATCTGAAAATTCAAATAATCAACTTTAACTAACTTTTAACTCACAAAATCATTTTTGAACTAATTCAATTCTCATGTTAATTTTCCTTGGCTCAATAGAAAGTTCATTGAGAACTTCATCCTCCCCATGTGTATAGATCATATCTGGCCAGAACTGGTCCATATCTGGGCCAAATATGACCAGAACTGGGGCAGATCTGAGCCAGAACTGGGGCAGATTTTAGCCAGATCTGGGGCAGATTTGACATTCCCAGAGCTTGCCAATTCCTGTTCTGGGCTAGATCTGACATTTTCCCACATGGGTCCGTAACTGACACCTCTGGATGTGTGTACATGAAGCTCAATAAGTTTATCCTCATGTATGATCTAAACAGCTTTATGGACGAGAATGAGGAAGGTGGGTAGGGAGGTCTGGGGGGGGGGGGGGGTTCAACCCTAAACACTCCCTCCCCTTGGCTGCGCCAGTGCACGCAATATTGACACCACTGATAATGTTCATGCTGACTTTGACTTTGGGTCCATTACCATAGCTCATTCGGTAGTGTGTCAGCCTACAGGGTTAAAAGGTATCTGGTTCGATTCCCAACACAGCTGGGAGAAAAAATGATCGGTGGGGTATTTGGGACTTCATTTCTTACATTTATAAAGTGGTATATGGCATACTGGGTGCTGAATGTGTTATGATATATAGTTAGGTTAGTTTGTAAATCGTCTTAGGATACAATTAGTTGGTTAAGACATTACGTAGGCCTACTATTATTTTTGTAACTTGATTAGAGAGACCTTTGATCCTCGACTATTTACAATCATGGTATTTTCCTTTAATTTATTTAAGTGGAATTATTTCACATTCATACTCAGCCTGCACCCTTTTAGAGTATAGATTTTAAAGCACAGTACTGTAACACTGGTCGATGGAAATATTTAGAAAATAAAAACCGTTGTTCGCGGCTAACATTTTACCATATATTAGCATTGTTTTATCGGTTTTGATATTTTCTATCAAAATTTCTGCTGTAAATCATATTACTTTACATATGAATACATGAAAATTCATCAACTTAATTTTCTTATCGCAATCTGTGTCCGACTACCCGTAAGCTTAGTAAAGTAGAATTTAGAGTAAATGTACCCGCATTTACGTCAATGGAGAGTGATAAACTACGAAAAGAAACCAACCTTGATGCACCCGTCTGAGAATAAAACTCCTACCCCATAGTTACTATAATCCAGTCTATTGCGAGAGTGACGCACTAGACCAGTGGCTGGCGACCTGTTTGGCCTGGATTGATTTACAAACCTATTAAAGGTCCAACGATCGTTTCTCCTCTATTCTCTTGACTTTTTTTTTTCCTCTACATCTTATATTTATTCATTTAATTCAACCTTTCCTCCAATACTTATGTCCCCACCAATCTTTAGAAAAATGTATGGTAAATAAACCCGCCTCGGTGGCGTAGTTGGCTAACGCGCTTGTCGTGTTGAGCTCGACTGCTGAGGACGGGGAGATCGAGGTTCGAATCTCGGTCGGGTGAACTGGGGGTGGTTTTTCCTAAATGGTTTCCACTCTCCCTCCACGCAAATGCGGGTTCATTTCCTTTAATCCAACCTTATTAATTCCTAATCCATTAGAGTAATTAGTACTTAAAGCGTATAACCCGAACGGGTAGTAAGACGCGGTGCTAAAATATTAAATATAAAAATATAGTAAATAAAATGTACATCTTCATATTAAACTGTTTATTTTATTATCACCGCGGCTTACTACCTGTCAAGGTATTACGCATATATTCTAGTTACTCTAATGCGGTAGGGATGAGGAAGGAAGTATTTTAGAAGCAGTATATCCGCATTTGCTTGTAGTGGGAGTGGGAAACCATGGAGTGGGATTTGAACTCCGATCTTCTCGTCATCCGCATGCCTATCTAACGTGATGATGACGCCTTAGACCACTAGGCCACTGAAACGGATAATTTATTTTATAATATTTTCTATATTGACCGTTCAGTTCAAATATTATTTGAAATTAATTAACATATTTACGAGTTTTAAGGCGGGGTGCTAGTGAGCGCGAGTTTAGTTCATTAATTTTGTAGTTTTTATAGCAGAAACATTTTTTGGCCAAAATAAATCAAATATTTCCTCTATAGAAACATAGAGTTTTGTTTTCTGCACATTCTAATCTCAACAGTTGTTGAATATCTGTCATGAGCATGGCAGCATTTGGTGACAAACTTTTTAAATAAAGAGAAAAGTTTGTCATCAAATGCTGCCATGCTCATGACAGATATTCAACAACTGTTGAGATTAGCATGTGCAGAAAACAAAAAACTATGTTTCTATAGAAGAAATATTTGATTTATTTGGGCCAAAAAATGTTTGTGCTATAAAAACTGCAAAAATACTGCCCTAAACGCACACTCACTAGCACTCCGCCTTAAAGACCCAAATATCAACTTTTAATGACGATATATCTTTCTTACGAGATCGGCTGAAAATTGTCACAAGATTGATCGTGATCGACCCTTGAACTACCAGCACGAGTGTCAATATAAATCAATACACCTTGATTAGCTAGATTTACCTCACACCCTTAACATGTTTTGCCCTAATCGGAAATAGTGATTACGTCTCTACGTCAGGTTGTATGTCACAGTCGTTTGTCGTTCACTTGTAAAAAAAATGTCGTAAGACTTTCAAACCGCCGGGCAGTAAAGAAAATAAACTGTATTCATGAGTGATGTGACATAAGTTATACTGTCGGCGATTGCGAATGGACCTATTGGACCGTCCCGTTAGAAATTGCCCAAGAGCTAGTTGATGGTTGGTGAAGGGAGGGGGGAGGGTTAGAAAGTGGACGATATGTTTGTAGCCAGTAGCTCCCAAACTGTGGGGCGCTAGGTGTCCTCAATGCGGGTGCCAAAAAGTGTATTTGATTTTAATATGGTCATTGGTTCTAGAACGATCTGTTAAAGGGGTGACCTGGCGGTCTAGGGGTAAGGCGTCGGACTTCTATGCTGGCATCCGGGGTTCAATCCTCGGTCCCGGCAAAGATTTATCTGCTTACCCAAACTCTTCCTCCACCTCTGACAAGACGTGGATTAATCACAACTTGTGAATGTGGGGAATGCCAGGCCTCCACCGTGGTTCGGATTCCTTGTTAGACTGTAGGTCCTCCATTTCATCTCACAATATAATATATTATTATTATTATCGCCCTACCATTACACATTAGCGTAAGTGCGTATAACCCGAACGGGTAGTAAGACGCGGTGCTAATAATAATAATATTAATAATAATAATGTAGTGATTAATTAAAGGGGTGACCTGGCGAGCGGTCTAGTGGTAAGGTGTCAGACTTCTATGCTGGCGTCCGGGGTTCAATCCTCGGTCCCGGCAAAGATTTATCTGCTTACCCAAACTCTTCCTTCACCTCTGACAAGACGTGTATTAATCACATCTTGTGAATGTGGGGAATGCCAGGCCTCCACCGTGGTTCGGATTCCACTTTAAACTGTAGGTCCTCCATTTAATCTCACAATCGCCCTACCATTACACATTAGCGTAAGTGCGTATAACCCGAACGGGTAGTAAGACGCGGTGCTAGTAATAATAATAATAATAATAATAATAATTAGTTAAAAACGGTGTCCCGCACAGACTTTCTACCGCTTTTATCTTTAAATAGACATTTACTAGAAACTCGTAGGAATTGTGAAACGAAATAATATATCTATACATTGTTGTAGAAACACTTTATATATATACACACACACACACACACACACTTATAGCTCAGAAATTATTAGTTATATAAAAATATATTTCAATTAAAAGATTTTTATCTTTAATAGTAATAAATTTTACAATGATTAGTTATTTCTTATCTCAAATAGTTGCGGAGAAATCAGGAAAATTGAAAAATCTCCCTCATGTAAATTACCCTCAAAGTCATTTTCATTTTCATGTTTACAATGATAAACAGTGCCTAGGTATAAAATTAAATCAAAATCGTTATAGCGAATATCAAAAAGTCAATTTTTTTCCCTCTTTTTGCCTTTCAGTAAACTTCCCTTAAATTTAGGGTTAGACAACTAATTCCAAAAATCTTTTGGGGAGACCTTATGAAAACCCCAGATATCAAGTTTTTAGCCCAATCGGTAAAATAGTTTCGGATTTAGCCTGAGGTACAGACGAACAGACAGACAGACAGGCGGAATTGCGAAAACAACCTTTTTAGTTTCATGAGGTCATGAATCGTCAACATTTATCAAAATCTCGAGTTTGATTTTACAATACTTTCTCTCTAAGGTGTCTAGAGAAAGTAAAGATGGTGTACTGAATTCGTAGTTTCTGAAGGACTCGTTCATCGTGACTCTGAGAAACTAGAACAGCGAGTCCTTCCACCTTCGTGGTCGAGTGGTTACGGTGCTGGCCTCCTTTGAATAAACATTATCAAATTTAGCAGCTTGAGCACATAGGCTAGTATTTTTTTTTTTAGCACCGCGTCTTACTACCCGTTCGGGTAATACGCTTGTAAGTACTAATTACGCTAATGGATTAGGAATTGGGGAGGTTGAAATAGAGGAAGTGAACCCGCATTTGCGTGGATGAAGAGTGGAAAACCATTTAGGAAAAAAACCCTCAGTTCACCCGACCGAGATTCGAACCTCGATCTCCCCGTCCTCAGCAGTCGAGCTCAACACGACAAGCGCGTTAGCCAACTACGCCACCGAGGCGGGTAGATAGTATTTTCAAGCGAATCAATAATTCCATAGACTTTAAACTACACTTTTATTTTAAAATTATTATTATTATTATTATTATTATTATTAGCACCGCGTCTTACTACCCGTTCGGGTTATACGCACTTACGCTAATGTGTAATGGTAGGGTGATTGTGAGATGAAATGAAGGACCTACAGTTTAACGTGGAATCCGAACCACGTTGGAGGCCTGGCATTCCCCACATTCACAAGATGTCTTGTCAGAGGTGAAGGTAGGGTTTGGTAATCAGATAAATTTGTGCCGGGACCGAGGATTGAACCCCGGCCGCCAGCACAGAAGTCTGACACCTTACCCCTAGACCGCCAGGCCACCCCTTATTTTAATAGAAAGACTTTATTTGATAACGGGAAACTCATGTTGTACAATGGTAGAAGTAACATTACAGTTGTATTTATATTCTTAACTTTTTTAATGAATGATCCAAATATAAATTATACAGTAGTCGATAAGCAAGTATTATTAGAAGCTTTTGATAACTTATTAGATTACATTTATAATTAATAGATCAAATAGAAATGTTATATATACCATTCGCATTTTCTTAGAAGGAGAGTGGGAAATTATTCAGGAAAATCTACCCTTAGTAGACCCGACCGTTATTTAACCCACGATCTCCCCGTTATAGAAATTTTATTTAATTTATTCGGATAAATATTCTATACACACTATGGTCTGGAAGTCCCGCGTTCTTAGCTACTCATATATGTAAAGTAGAACCAATATATTGATATCTTTTGAAGTAATATTAGTACCTAATAGGACTGGTGATGATGGTGATGATGATGATTTGGTGAGGGGGGAATGGAGACATATTGGACCATACATTGGGGGTTTGTAATCGTATAAAGGTTAAGAACCCCTGGTCTAAGGCGTAAGGCTCCTAAGAGGCTGGATTGTTGTTTAATGGGGAAGGTCGTGATTCGAATCTAGGTCCGGTGAATCAAAGGGGTACTTTACCACTGTGGGTTGGGGTGCCGCTACACCCAGCCGAGATTGCTGTAACAAGCAATAAGTCACCTGCGAGTTTGATTCTTTACGGCGCCATAATTGTCAAGCAGAAATCGGTAAACGTCAGAAACCTAGTGGGTTCCTTTCCTGGGTGAAGCTATCCGTCAGTAGGAGAACAAATAGGGGACGAGAAAAATACAAGTGTCACTGACATTTGCGTGGTGACCCCCTTATTAAATTACATCATTCGATCCACGAATAGCTTCGCTACTCACAGTAGAATAGACCAGTGGTTCCCAAACGGGGGTCCGCGAGCTGTTCCTAGGGGGTCCACGACAACCACCAAAATTTAAAAAAATAAAAAGTTAAAATAACAATTAAACAACAGTAGGCCTAATCTTAATCAGTAAAAAGCTTCCCCCCCTCCACACATATTTGCGGAGTGCTACATGAAAAACACGTATAGAAATAGACTTGACATGCCAATGCCGTAGTGGGGGTGAGGGTGGGGGGATATATCCCCCAATTGCTGGAACCTAGAAAAAAATCTAAATGATAAACCGTTCTAGAAGCTATTTTAAGTGTTTTTTTATGGCAACATTACCCCCCAACTGCCAAAGGCTAGGAAACATTATACATATGTAAAACAACTCTAGAAGCTTTCTGGAGTGATTTTTATGGTAACACAGCCTCCTAATTTGTACCTGTATCTTAATTTTGATATTGTTTGAACCATAAATAAAGCCATTTATATATATTCTGTTCATAAAATTTCGGGGGTGTTGAACCACCCCCACCCCCTCGGCTACGGCCTTGTGACATACATTCGGATTTTCGAGTCAAAGTGTCTAGCCTTCAACCGGATCTTCAAGAAGTGATGGGATCTCATAAGACTAGGCCCAAATTAACAAATTTGAACTTTTTCTTAGTTAATACATTTTCATGTAGGCCTAACTAACCTTTTCTCTGTTAACTATTACTATTATATTAATTTACTATTACAACTAGAGTTAGTGTAAAAATAAAAGTATGTAGAAACACATTTGACTCGGATTTATTGTGCCACATTCCCAGTTTTGTAGGCAACATTAATTATTAATATGGAGGAATGGGATGGAGGGGGGGCTGCTATTTTCTATACATATAACAGATTAGATTCTAATTATTAGAAAAAACGGGGGTTCGCCGATTCTCAAAGAGCCTATTGAGGGAGCCGGGGTGGTGGGGGGTCCTTGACTGGTAGGTAATTGGGAATCACTGCCCACTGGACTAGACTGCTGATCACTGGAGATCGAGGTTCGAATCTCGGTCGGGTGAACTGGGGGGGCGGGGGTTCCTAAATGATTTTCCACTCTTCCTCCACGCAAATGGGGGTTCACTTCATCTAAATTCAACCTTACCGATTCCTAATCCATTAGCGTAATTATTACTTAAGCGTATAACCCAAACGGGTAGTAAGACGCGGTGATAAATAAATAAATAAAATAGTAAAATACCGTTGTGAATTCTCATTGATTTATGGCCGCAGTTACATTGCGTCAAATCATCAAATTGTGTTCCATGCTGCGGTGTCCGAGTGGTTAAGGAGTTGGACTCGAAATCCAATGGGCTATGCCCGCACAGTGTTCGAATCCTGTCCGCAGCGTATTTTTTATTGTTTGCCCATATAGACAGCATTGGTCAACATCATTGATAAATATGAACATTTTTTTTAAAAACAAATAATTTGTAATTTTATTTAACGTAACGTTTTAAAAATATTTTGATCTATTTACTTTTCTTCATGCATGAGTTTTGATATTATCTGTGAAAGAGGGATAGTGGAAAACCATTTTATAAAAATCTCCCTCGGTACATACGACCGGGACCGGAATCACTATCTTCCTGTCCCCGGCAGTCTAGTCTATTGACTAGCCTTAAGCCCGTATCACACGACACTAGCTCGTACTTGAAATCCAGTGTGCTAGCTAGCACTAGCTAGCACGTCATCATCTAGCGTCGAGCGAATCAGAAAAAGGATACTGGTTCTGCCACTTGGTACTGGCTACCATACTAGTTGTGAGGATAGAACACGTGCTATTTTCGTACTAGTTTCGACACTAGTCTGTGTAATTCAACCAATCATGTGCGCTGAGACTGTGTGTAGATAAATGGTATAAATGACGCCAACATGGTAATTGGATGTGATTTTGTTGTTGGCAGAAAATTATTCTAAACAACCTTGTTTATATAATACCAAATTGGCACAGTATGACAATATATTTCATATATATAAATTTAATTTAAAACATGTCATCTAAAAACGACAAACTGTGTTCCAGACACAATTTTAATCTAAATAAACTTGATAGCATGCCAACCTTGGGTGGGTTTATTTTTAGAATATAAAGTGTGGGCAGGCCTAATAAAAATCGTTCGTGTATAAAGGATACTGTACTTGGACACCCATGGGCTTAGGGGCCTCTGGCCACATTGTAAATAAATGAATACAAATTTAGGGAGATAATAAACGTTTGTGTCACCCCGAATGTATATTACCTAACCTCCGAATGTATTATATTTAGCATCCTGCGACCACTATTTCATCTTTCCCAACCATTCCCGTGTATATATTCTTTTTCCTACGCTCCCTCTCATAATTTTCAATATCTTTATTAGTAATTAATTCAGCTGCTGACTCAAAATTAATCTCTGACGTTCGATAAATATTTGCACTAGAACCTAGTACCAAACTAGCAGCGTGTGAATGCTCTAGTCCCATTTCCATTGTACTAGCTAGTATACAGATATCTAGGTGCTAGCTAGCACACTTGATTTCTAGTATAAGCAAGTGTCGTGTGATACGGGCTTTATTAGACTATACAGCTACAGAAGTAGGTAGTTGTTTACTTCGTCAGTGGCGCACTCAAAGGGGGAAACGGGGCATAAGCAACCTAAAGATCCCAAATAATGTTAGTAAAAACTTAAATAGTATGAAGTAGAATTAAAATAAAGTGTACAGAAGATGAGTCGAATACATTGAATACATTTCAAGACCAGGATTACAACTTGATATTCACACTCATTTCTCTTACAATTCCCAATTGAATAAAGACAAAAATAATAGCTTCAGTACGTCTTACTACCCGTTCAGGTTATACGCACTTACGTTAATGTGTAATGGTAGGGTGATTGTGAGATGAAATTGAGGACCTACAGTTTAACGTGGGATCCGAACCACGGTGGAGGCCTGTCATTCCACACATTCACAAGTTGTATTGTCAGAGGTGAAGGAAGGGTTTGTTAATCAGATAAATCTGTGCCGAGACTAATAATAATAATAACTTTTGATATCACCATTTGAATAAAATTAAACTAAACGTTACTACTGGAGCAATATTTTATTTATTTTGGTCTAAAAAAGCTTTCAAAAACACTGTTCTTTTCTCGCGTCTCCTACATCCCCACCTTAAGACAACACATCCGAACCGCGATTTATAAATGAAGTCCTCTTTAGACCAACAAACTTGATGAGATTTTAGAAAATGTTTTATTTAATTTATTAACTAAAAATGTCCTTTATAAATGTTTCATAAGCTTCTAATAATAGTTCCTTATGAATTATAGCTTAGTTTCTTTTTACATTATGAATTGATATACTCTTGTAAATACAATTGTAATATTATAATTCCCGCCACTGTGATAACATGAGATTCCAGTTTTCAAATAATGGGATTCCTATGTAAATCAGCTGGTTTTTTTCAACATTGCAATCCCAACTACCGCCCCAGGAGATTTTATATCTGGACACTGGGAGGATTGGTGTACCTATTGGCTCTTCGCTCCTGACTTGGAGTCATTAGTCCGGGGTTCATTATCCACTTGTACACTTTGGCTAGCCTTTTTAAATTAATCTGTTCTCATTTTCTCGCCAAACGAGGACTGGTGCATTTACTAAAAAAGTAATCCTCTTCATCTCTAATTTATAGATGTTTTGTGGTAAGTGGCAGAAAGACGTGTGGCCTATATATACAGGAGGAATCAGTGAGAGGCTATAAGTCGCTTTTCCAGGGTTTTATCCTTTCCCCCGCACCTTACTACCCGTCCGGATTATTCCCTGTATCTCCATTAAGATAATTCGATAGTTAAAATGTTATTGCACAGTTATAACAAGTGTAATTATACTGTAAGCTATAAATAGTGATTCAATGATTTCAAATCATTACAGTTCACGAGCTATTAGGAGTCAATCTTGCTATTTCATGTTTTTTTGCGCACCCATTGTTAAGCTACAATTATTAATATATGCGGCTGAAATTTAGAATAGCTAAATACTCATATGAGGTGTACGGAATGACATATTTATAGTATCAATATTCTTTAATTTGAAAAAAAGACATCTGGGCACGGGGATCGAACCTGGGTCCTTTAGCCCACTGGTTAGAGAGTTGGCGTACTAAACCAAAGGTCTCGAGCTCAATACCCCTATCCAGTTTTTTTTTTTCAATTTAAAGACTATGACATTTGGATACGGCTTAACTAATGAATATTATACCTTGGCTATTTAATCTCTCATTAATATTTTTAATAATATTAATTATAACATTAATATTATAATATACCATTGTGTACACCTCATATGAATGTCTTGTTATACTAAATTTCATCCCCATACATTAAACTACTTTACCTTATCAATGGAATGCAAAAATTATAAAATAGTTTTTAATTATACATTGTATATATACACACAAGATTGAGCAATAAAATTGTTACTGTCGAATGACCTTAATGAGTTGTTGAGGAGGAAGGTAGAGCCTAGAAGGGTGTACACGCATTTGCGTGATGAGAGAAAGGGACTCCATTTTAAATGCCTAAACACACCCGTCTGGTATTCAAACCATAACCTTCTCGTCAAAGGAGAACCGTACAAGATGATACGTCTTTTTCCACGCATCCACCGGTGCGGTCTTGTTTTCTTCAGGACTGTTGGGGTTATCGAAGGGATTATTTAAAAATGGTAACCGAGCAAATTAACCTTCGATATTATGGAAACCGCATCGGTGGGCACGCGGATTAAACTTAAAGCTCGTCTGGTCTGGTTTTCCGATGTCGGATTGAATCTCAACCGAATGTACCGAGTTTTTTTCCCTAAAAAGTTTCCCACTCGCTCCCCACGTATACATTCGGGTACTTGGACTCTAAATTTTACCTTTCCATTCCTATCCAAATTTCTTTCCCTTACTGTTTCCAGCCTGTGGCCTGGACAGTTAATATTCAAGCTATATATTTCCCACTACCGGCTTGCTAGGCCTGTCGTAGCTTCAAGACACAACATCCAGTTCATGGCTGGTAATGTATCAATATGAAAGAGTAAACTCATATTTCAGTAATGATAAACTTTTCGGCCATGCCGGGAATTTAACCCGGGACCTTCATCTCACTTGGCAGACAAGCTACCGACTGAGCTAAGGTGTCGGATTCATTCATATCCAAATAGCGTAACTAAAATACGTATAGCCCGGACGGGTAGTAAGACGTGGTTGGTAGAAAAATATGGTTGAGAAAATCGTCCTGGACTCTAAACGTCATTGAGACTGGATTCCGAATCTTATTTCTTTCAGTGCAAAGTGTCTTAATATTCACAGTTTTCTCTAATAAATACAAGGACACGGAATGAAGATGAATTTTAACCACTTGCATCAATATCCGACACATTATCTCATTTGTAACTTGTCTGCCTCTTGAGCTAAGGGTCCCGGGTTCGATTTCTTGCATTGCTGAATAAAATTATCATTGGTGAATTGTGGGTTTTACTTTTCACAACGCTGAATGGACGGCCGGGAGATGGATATTGTATCTGTTATAGATTTAAGTTAGTGTGTAAGTTTTGTTTTGATACTATAATCAGTCGGTTCATAAAGTACACGTTAAATACCTCAAATAAAACAAAAAAGTGTCTGACTGACGCGGTTGAAAAGCCATTGATGAAAAAATCGACATCATATGCAATTGAAACCTGGGGCAGCTTATGCTATTGTTGTAGATCAGTGGTTCTTAAACTATTATTTAGATTGTACCCCTTTGTCATGACCAAAGTCTAATGTACTCCCTCAGTAAAATCTCCCCGAATAACAAGTTAAAATAAAAAATCAATGACTGGCTGGCAAATTACTGCAGGGATCTTTTATTCTATTGAAAAAAAAATCTTTAGTTAAAATATTTCAAACAATATAAAGATATTAAAAAAATCTTACTTTTATAGCCTTAACATTATCTCTTATTAAGAATCATTATGATCAGTTAAAAAAATAACTTAACTGTAAAAAGTCTATAAAAAAGTTGTATACACTTTCTTCAGGAATTCGTTCAAAAATTAAGAGCAAAAAATAAACCCGAACACAAATTTGTCAATAAATGTTTTTAATCCTAATTCTGATGTTGTGAGATGATGAATTCTCAAAGTTTTTCAGTGAGAGGGGTGTGCGCTATCTAAATGACTTGACACAACTTTCTGATCTCTGGTTGTCCAGTTGAAACTTTCAAGCGAAAGTCTGGCTCCTAATTTGTCCTATAGCATTACCTATATTTTATATGGATGGCAAAAAAAAACCACTCTCACATAAATACGTTATTGAGAAAGGCATCATAAACAGTTTGGCAACAATGGTGAATAAGTATGTCAGGTAGTCAAAGGAGGACATTTCCATCATTCTCCTTTAAAATTCCCTGCAACCTTTGGTTCTCTTGTCATTTTGCCAATTTTCCCTTTAGAGCTTCTCGCGTACCCCTTGAAAGTCGCAACGACCCCTCTGCCCCCGGGGTACCCGTGCCACGGTTTGTGCACCGCTTTTGTACACCATTAACTTTCAACGGGTGTGCTGCTAAAATTTCGACGTTAAGGTTAAGTTATTGTTGATATAAATAAATAAAAGTACTTTCATTAACTACGCAAAAAAAACTGCTTCAGTGATCGTCACTCTCGCAATATATTAATCTACTGATAACGGGGAGATCTGGGTTCAAATACCGGTCGGGTGTATTGAGGGTGGTATTTCATAAATTATTTCCCATTCTCCTTCCACGAAAATATGGGTCCACTTCCTCTTAATTAACTCTTCAACATTTTTAGCACATTAGAGTAATTAGTAGACATTTGCGTAAAACCATAACGGTTAGGGAGACCCGGTGCTAAATAAATGTTTAGACGTTTAAGATATTTATTTTACAGAAAATTTAATGACTTTCAATCAAAGTGTTGAGTAATTAAGAGCGTGCATCACATGCCAATCAACTCTGTGATACAGTCAAGAGCGTGCATCACATAACAATCAACTCTGTGATACAGTCAAGAGCGTGCATCACATGTCAATCAACTCTGTGATACAGTAAAGAGCGTGCATCACATAACAATCAACTCTGTGATACAGTAAAGAGCGTGCATCACATAACAATCAACTCTGTGATACAGTCAAGAGCGTGCATCACATGTCAATCAACTCTGTGATACAGTCAATAGCGTGCATCACATAACAATCAACTCTGTGATACAGTCAATAGCGTGCATCACATAACAATCAACTCTGTGATACAGTCAATAGCGTGCATCACGTGACAATGAACTCTGTGATACAGCCGGCTAGAAATAGTAAATTGACACCAACAATACTGCACGTGGATCATTTCTTATTAAATATTAATGGAGATAAAGAGTTAATAGAGGTTCCTAAGAGTGAACATTGTTGAAATATTAAATAATATGAGGATAACAACTCCATTGAAAAGGCCATTTTTGATCATTTTAGAATGGTTTTACCGATAATAATCGTGCACTAATCTTCATTATGTCTTAATAGGGTCATAATGTAGCTATAACAGGAAACTCTGTAGCTTTGTCCCCCATCGTCACCGCGAAAAATTTAGAATAATCATTCAAATACGAATGTACTGCACACATTTCTGGCCTATCGTGGGTATTTTCCCTTTTACCCCCAAACCTCGCGTGAGCCCAGAGCTGAGTTGGACCTGCTGTGATCTTGTCGTACTTAAAATTAAAGTTCGATTTGTGGTCAAATAGAGGACAAAACAACATTTCCTGTTCAATGGAGAGAAGTTTCTCTGATCATGCGCCTGTTCGAGTGACTCGTGGTATACACCTTCAATGTGCCGTGAACAAAAATCATTTATTTCTATGGACCGACCAGCGGTTTTCAACCTTTCTCAAGCCACTAAAATTGTCAAGTATTTTTTAAGGAGAGATTGTATCATTTAAAAAAACAAGAATATTAAATATTGTACTTAAAAGTTCAATGGTTTACATTTTATTTACTGTGTTATTAAAAAAATGTTGATAATAGATTTCAAATGATTGGTTTTTATTCCTCAATTATTTTTTTCTCGCCTTTTTTCAACCTTGCCCCAAACTTCACGGTACACCTGCTGAATCCTTCGTAGCACATACGTTTAGAAACGCTGTTATAGATACGGGGGCGTAGTATTCGAGTATAAAGGCTCGTGTATGAGTAGCACTTTATACTCAAATTCCTCCTAATACCCAGCCACAATAAAGGTGATGTAACTGGTCTGACCACCAAACTCTAAACGTAGCTATCGTTTCGAACAAGGTAATAAACCTAGATTCTATCAAGAACATTCATCTAACCACGATACACCTGGCCAACCTTATAATAGAGCTTATTTGATTAGAAAAGTGTTTGCTTACGTTTCTACTTTTTTTTTATTGTTACTTGTCCAGGATAAGGATGAGGAAGGCAGAATTTAGAGTAAATTACCTTAAATTTGTGTTAAGAGAGAAAAGGTGGCAAACTATTTGATAAAAATCATTCTTTATAAAACTGACCGGAATTCGATGCCCGACCTACCCATCACCGGAAATCCAGTCAATTAAGTTGGGATGGAAAGGGACGCGAGAAAATATCAGTGCTTTTACAGGGTTTTTTACGGCAAAACTTTTTTTTGGCCAAAATAAATCAAAATTAATATTTCTCTAATAGAAACATAAAAGAGTTTAATTTTCTTCACATTGTGACCTCATAATGTCTTGAATATCTGCCAAGGGTGTCCTGGAATTTAATGACAACTTTTTCTCTTCATTTAAACAGTTTATCATCTAATGCCGCTTTGCTCATGACAGATATTCAAGATTTGTTGGTATCACCGTGTGGGGAAAATTAAACGCTTTTATGTTTCTATTGGAGCAGCATTTTATTTGTTTTGGCAAAAAAAAATGTGTTGCTATAAAAACTGCAAAGACACTGCTCTTTTTTATCGCGTCTCCTTTAATCCCATCTTAACAAAGATTGTTTTGATTTCTATTATTTTTTAAACTACCTAATCTTGTCTCTTTAAGCCAAGTGAAAATGATTTCTCCAGTTGATCCATGGATCCCGGCTAGGGTCGATTGAGGATGAATGTGAAATTAGATTTTTTACTATACGCTGTGTTTTAAATTGATGGTCTGGGGTCTGGTTGCTGTGTTTGTCTAACAATTATGCTAGGATAAGGTAGTCAATCCTACAGCACAACTGAATGAATAATAATCTTTAAAAGAAACCTTTTCTTAAATAGCTTAGGCCCATTTATTAATTTAAATGAATCGAAAATTAGTATTGTAAGTTTGTGTCTTTAAGCAAATTTTTGCATCGGTAGTCATATGGTATATTGCGTCAATATTTTGCCATACTGGATTGCTTGTGACAGGGAGATTGGGCTTGAACTCGGTCCGGTGTACTCTGGGTGGGCTTACCTAAATATTTCCCACTCTCCCTCCACGCAAATGTTAGTTCATTTACCTTTAAATGCAACCTTTCTCATCCCTATCCTATTTAGGAAATTAATATATGTGTATTAACTAAACGGGTAAAAGGCGTGGTGAAAAAATAAACAGTGAAATGGTGATCTTAAATAACAGCAATACCTTACTGACATTAAATTTAATCGGCCGACATTATACAACATTAACTAGTGTCCCTCCGGTGTCGGACATTGAACACGTTTCTACCCTCGTCCGTACACCGGAAGTGACCACCTTTGTCAACACATTACGTACGACCTGATTAAGACAGATTGAAGATACAGTCCCATTTTCATTAGAAGAAACTTTCAGAAAAAACATATTTTTTCTATGGTCAACATAGATAAGATTTTACTATATTATTATTTGTATATCTTTCAAAAGTGATTGTTGAACTGACTGATTATATCAGTACACGATCAATTAACTAACTTAAATCTAGAACAAACACAACCTCCAGTCCCCGGCCGTTAATTTATCACTGTGAAAGGGGAAACCCACACCATAACAATGATACATTTTTTGGCCATGTAGGGAATCCAATTTCCGAAGACCACTAGAACAGTTACTAACTATACTTTTACGTATTCATACGTCAAGTCATGAGATCTTCAAGTGCCACTAATTATAGATAATATTAATACCTTTAAAATAACAATAATAATATAATAAAATGTTATCAATATTGAATATGAAAAAAATTATTATTTTTTAACTGTATTTACTATGAAAATTAGACTGTAGTAACTTTTCTAACTGTCAGGTAAGGTTAATTCTATGAAAATTGAACTATAGTTTACACACTTGCTAAATTATTTTATTTCTATTTAATCGTCTGCCCCAGGCCGATAGTTGTCAAGTGAGACCAGATAAAAACAAATGAAATAATAAATTGGCGCAACACCCGGGTTGACGAGGCGTGGTCGGGCGATCCTGTCTGTCCACCAAGAGAGAGCTAAAGTTCCCCCCCACCCTTCGCTAAACGCCACACGCGTGGCCAAAACGCACACATAATCGCGCCGTGACACTTGTTTGAGCGGAAGCTGAGCGGTATTACGGACCCGCTAATCTCTACCTATATAAAATGGACCCCCGGTCGAGATTTCATCACACACTCTCACAGCTTCCCTTCTGAACTACACGGATCAAACCGGCAACCATGAAGTTCCAAGTAAGTATATTATTATGCTAAGTAGTATTAGATTATAACAAAGATTCATTTTAGGTGTATCTTAATATTTGTCAACTATATTAACATAACATGTATTATATAGTCACAAGAAGGAAGCGGAAGCTATGTTTGAAAAATAGTAAAGAAATAAAAGTCTTTCAACATTTAAAAAATAAGATTTTATAAGATAAAAACACATTTAAATATGATACAAATAATATAAATAATTAATTATATAACACTATAAATAATATATTATATAATAGTATACAAAACATATGTTTTACTATATTCAAAATTATAATATTATACAGTCAAATCTCGATATCTCGGACTTCGGGTAGTTCGGACACAATTTTCAGAAAATAAAATTCTATATAGTAACACGCCAGCCGCATTCTGGAGGACTAAAAATGTTTTAGTAGTGTAATACAGGGAGCTGACGGAGCTCTACCACCCCTCCCATCTCGACCCCGCACATGCAGTACAGTACAGTACTGTATACAGATAATTTACAAGTAGGCCTACTATAGACTTGTTATAATCTCACTCCTTCCCATTCAAGTACATAGCTGTGTTATTTGTGTATGTGTCTTATCTAATATGTATTGTTTACTTCGTCACATTAATATTACTTTAGATACAATATCAATATAAATTCCTTTAGGCACAACTTTATTTACTCTCTGAAAGAACGGCTTTTCCTAACTCGGACAGACCCCCGACCCCTTTAGTACGAGTTATCGAGCGTTGACTGTATATATATACTACACACATGTCGTAATCGTCGTCCTCCCCCCCCCCCCCCCATGGACCCTATTATCCTACACTATTCGTCCCTAACTCACCAGTCTTATTCTCATGTTATCCGTCGAGAGAACCACCCCTCCCACACCTCACCTTCACCTTACCCCCCCCCCCCACACACACACACGCATCTTGACTCCAGGGGTGGGAGGAGTTCAGCGAGTGACGGAAATAGTCCGGATTACAGATGCGTTAAAGACGTTGCCCACCTGTGACTTAGCGGCGACTGAAAATAGGACTAAAAATGTGGTATCATATGTCTATCTAAAACAGAAAACAAGAAAAACGTGATTTTGATATGGAAGTCAATGTCCGGGTGCGAATAGTAGAGTGAGTATGTGTACTCGTTAGAGGAAGAGGGGAAGTGTTATCGGTAGCAGGTCTTGCAGTCAGAACTGCTAATTTTCTTCCTTCTCCTTCTATTTTGTACATTTGCGTCTTATTGTGATTGGCTAAGTGAGTCAAGTTAAGATGCAACCCGCTTTGCAAACTAACTTCGAAATCCCCCGTGTAGTAGATGTAGGCGCGGGTAGTAACATTACTATAACGATCGTATTTGTTCCCCCAGGTCGCCGTCCTGTTCCTCCTGGTGGCCTGCGCCACCGCCGCTCCTACAGAGACCAAGAGCCACCAGAAAAGGGGTCTCCTCGGTCTTGGCCACGGTGGTCTTGGTTACAGCGGTCTTGGTTACAGCGCTCTTGGCTACAGTGATCTTGGCTACAGCGATCTTGGCTACGGCGGTCTTGGCTATGGAGGTCTTGGACACAGTGGTATCGGCTATCAGACGGTCGCCGCCGCTACTCTTCTTTCCGTGGCCGCCCCCGTGATCTCCGCCCCCATTAGCTACGGTGGCTTGGGTTACTCTGGACTCAGCCACGGCTGGTAGTTAAGAGGGTACCTAACTCTTTTATATCCTCCTCACTGATTTCAAGGATGAGGGTATTTGCTTCTCTTTTGCTCAACTTTTACTTTCCAACTTCTTTCTTTCTTTCTATCCCTCCAAGTCAGAAAAATGCGTTGAATCGCTCTTGTTTAACTAACGCGTTTTCGTGATAAATTCATTACTCTGCTCTGTTTTTTATAAACTGCTATTACTACATATTTGTTTACAAAAGTTGACTTTGATCTAAAACTCAGAGAAAACCCGCACTATAATTTTAATTTTAACTGTGCCATATTTCCTTATGATTAAAAAGTAGTGCAAGATCAACAAATTGACAACCCTGCTACTAAGGTTATAATATGTTGAACGAATCCCAGGTGATTTACTCGACTCACTCTTGTATAATTGATTTAGAAGAAAAATAATGTATAATTTTAAACATTGTTTTGTGTGCTTTAGGGTTAAGTTACTGATGAGTGATAAAGCTTTTTGGTATTTATCTAAAAATAACCAAATTATTTAGTAAATTTTACTGAAATATGGGCATAAAATATATCAGATCTAACGTGTTCAAGTATTAAGGCATGACAACGATCAAAATATTTTCTTCGGAAATTCGATTATTTTCATTCAATTTGAATTTAACAAATTCCACAATTTTTAAACTATAGTCTTTACTTATTAATAAAGTTGCCTCGTTTTATTTTAAATCCCATATCATTTCAATAAATATAAAAAAAATTGCCCCTGGTGATGAAAAACGCCCGTAAAGGCTTAATGTTAATGTTTCTTATCCAAAAAAATAACTATGCAAGAATGTTTAGTGCAGTATTACCTATAAGTAAAATATTAAAAAGCAAACTTTAATTTAAATCTAAGATGGTCAAAAATGTATGAATATGGTTTTGTGTTCACAAGAATGTGTTATAATGTTCATCTATTAGTTTGAACCAGACTTAAATAGTAAAGAAATGGCGTGTGAACTTACCTGAAATATAACGACGCGCTGCTACTTTGACGTTTATATCCTTCTATCTCTCTCGAGCTCATGAAGGAATGAATCCAACCAATAAATCCCTCGAAGATTAGCTCTCCTTTCTATTTCCTGCCTTTGTTTTCTCTTCTTCAGTTCGCTTTCATCTCCGTTCTTTTAGTTTATTAATGTCACTGTCTGGTTATCCTTTTGATGGAGATAGTCGAGAAAGCTTCGTCGAAGTTGCTCGGCGCATGCCATATGGGAAACCCCTCATGGTGCACTTCTGGGCACCCCTACCTTCACGTTTCTTGTCCCGCACGTTCTTATTGGTCGGGTAAACAGTACAAAAATAAAACATGCAATTATTTTGTGAGAGGACTTTAGTATATAGAGTTTTATAAGTTCATTCATTTTGTAAATTGTATCATTCATTTAAAATTTAAATAAAACATTTTAAACTGTAGTCACTTTCTTTGTTTTGTATTTGTTTGGTTTTAATTTCCATTAATTATTAAGTGTTCTGTCTTACGACAGGTCCCTTCCTTTGGCCAGTAAACTTAGACTCCCTCAGCTCCTAGCTCCATTAATACCGTCACATTAAATCTGATGTTTTATAGAGCTATGTTTCGGAAAAATTACGTCCAGATGATTGTTTTGAACCATGGTCCTGCGGTTTTACGTTCCGCTAAAAAGGTACTTTGTTTCAATTCAACCTTATCTGTTGAATTTAAGTGGCGATATAGAAAATGCTAGATTGAAAAGCGTTTTCTTTTCTTTTGGGCTGTCCTTAACGTCTTAGTGCAGGGTTTTTTTAGAACAAAAATTTCTTTTGATTGACGTTTTTGTTGTTACCATAATTTTTATGAGGTCCTTATTTGGGTCCCTTTTTTTACACTTGAATGTACCCTAAAGTCCCTAATAATAGATATATATATATATAATAGTATATAGAGCTCTGTGTTGATGACGTCATATGTGGCAACTCCCCGTCCCCTCGATTTTATTTAAAGGTTGGTATATTTTGATTACTAATCCGTTGATAAATCAATAATCCTTATTACACGTTTGACATCAAGGGGTGATGGTGATTGTTTATATCGCCTCGTCATACTACCTATTCAGGTTTTACACATATATGATAATTACTCTAATGAAGTAGGTATGAACAAATAAGTAAACATTCTAGAGGTAATCTAGCCGCATTTGCCTAGAAGGAGAGTTGGAAACCATTTACTAAAAACCACCCTCAGTAGGCCCGACTGGGATTCGAACCTCAATCTCCCCGTCATCAGCAGGCCCTTTAGAGGCTTAGACCATTCTGGCACTGAAACGGGTTACAATAATGATGATTATATTCACTAATAAACTAATAAGTCGTGAACCTACCCCCCGTGAGCTTGATCTGTCAGGATGGCTTGCGGGAGGGGTTAGTTCACAGGCAAGTAATTGTGTGGGTTCAAGATAATATGCAGGTTTGTGAATTTTGGTTTTTTGGTACTAGATACTAAAGGATGATACAAAATTTGATGTTGATCGTAAGATAAATAGTAAGAAGAATGAACACACTTGCTCGTGGAAGAACTGGCTTAACTAGTGAATATTTAGATCGAACAATTGTCTGTTACTACGTGGTGCCTCGACAGGACTCGATTCTGGGCTCCGACGATGTCCTCCAATTACCGATACTATTGATGACCCGAAGATAAGGCGTCGGGTAGGGTGACCGCCCGCGAGATGGATGGAATTGTGACCCCCTATGTTGCCAAAAAGTAAAGGTCTTTTATACCACGATATGGGCCCCTTTCGGGATCGCTAGTTTAAACATTGTTATGAACTTTCAGCGCTCTACTGCAACCTCTAAAGTATGTTACGTCATACATGCTATGACATAATAGTGCGTCCAATCGCGCTCTCTACATCTTATACAACATTCAATATAAATATTTATCGGTGGTTATGACAAATAATAATAATAATAACAAAAATTCAAAATATATAGCCTTATTTTATTTTTAGTTTGTTTTACATACAATCACAATTATTTCATACCAAGTATTGGTAAGAACATCCTATAATACACTTCTTATTTAATTTACTATTACTTGACTAGATTTTAGTTACTAATCTTTTGGGAGACTAAATGATACAAAAATATGTCTTTACACATTAAATAAAGTGAAAGTAATCTCAATTGCATCGTGTCTAATGTAGCCTCACATGATGATGTACGAATAATTCCATCGAACGTGATTTGCGGTACTACAGTCCAATTCGCAGAGAAAAAACCTTTTACAAAATATGAGCAGATTTTTTTGTAATCAACAATGTTGACATTTTATTATATGTTTAGTATTATTCTTTAGGTATTGATAATATCTATCAAAAGTAGCAGCTTCAGTCACATGACTTGACGTATGAATACATGAAATTCGTTAACTTACAGTAACTATTTTAGCTGTCAGATAAGGTTATTCTTAAGCAAATTTGACTGTAGCTATTTGACAGGGGAGGAGAGTAGGAAGTAGCTCTGAGCTATTTTAATCTTTCATGATATTAACATTTCACATTGATTTCTGTTTTGGTTTTGCTCATGGTGGATATTCACCATGTGCTATCACCATGTGAAGAAAACTTAACTAGGTGTCTTTGGAGCAATATTTATTTATCTTAGCCAAAAAACTTTTGATATAAAAAATCAAAACCACTGGCCTTTCCTCGCGTCCCATAATCACCACCCTTAAGTGCCTACAAAGTTCACAATTGAAAAAAAAAAAAGTATAGAATAAAAAAATAGCTTTGATACAATCATTGCATATATAGCAACTTACAATGCAATAATAAAATCACTTCCCTCAGCTACCTTGAAAAAAACCTTGAAATAACGTCCAATATATATATATATCTATATATACACTTTCCTTAATTACTGACAGTGTGTTGTTCCCCCTCCCCTTATTCACTCTTCCTCACCCCCATTTACCCCACTGAGATTTCATTTTGGCTACAGCCTACAGCCATCCTAAAGTAATTTTTCTGGGTGCACCACTGAGACGTATAGAGCAATAAAAAAAAACAAGTATACATTTTATGAATAGTAATAGTGAATAGATTATACCTATCCGTAATTATATCAGTTGTATAATTCTTTGAAGGGACTAACAACTAAACATATATTATGTTATGTTTACACAGTCAAACAATTTTTCCTTGCAACAAGCTTAGTCACATAAACATGACAGTATTTCCGTCAGACGATTGCCGAGTAGCCCAGGCCTAGCTGTTATTTTGTTTGATGTTACTAACCAAAACAAAATACCCCATATTTATAGATGACATGGGACAGATTGTCTTTCAATCTACAACAAAATTGTACTAGATTGTTCCACAGTAAATGATCAAACCGTGTGACAAACCTACAGTCTAATTTTTTTTTTAATTGAAAAGGCCTTATAGAAAATATAAACATGGTTTTATGGCAGCCAAAATTGAACATTTTACCATTTTATAGTTATTGGTAGAGCCCCGTAAAAATGGTGAGACGCGATAAAGCGAAAAGTGCCATACAAAGATGGAATCAAGTACTGTTCCTCTGATAGTTTTTAGATATGATTTGAAAAGCGAGATAAAACGAAATTGTCTTGTTACACGAAGTCCTCCTATAAAATGAAATAACACCGCTTTTACAAAATAAATCTTTAAACAAACACGAAATTAAGAAAATATTAACCAGAAATTTTGACCCTGCTGTAATTTGATTAGTGTGTTGTTATAGTGTAAGCTAACTTTAGGTTAAAAAATGTGAAATATGCAGACAAACTTAACAAAGTATTTTAGAGAAAATATAAGGTTTCAATGATAATTTTTTATTTTGTATACATTGTTTCATTACGTAAATAATACTTAAACACCTCAGATAACATGTAATTTTGAATAAACAAGAAATAACACCGAAAAGTGAGATTTAAAAAACAAGATTTAACTTAAACCATTTTTGCGGGGCGCTAGGTATTGGTGATATCTATCAAAAGTGAAAGCTGGGCTAATATGACCTGACGTATGGATATATGAAAGAAAGAGTAATGTACTTTTCTAATCGTCAGTTAAATAGGGCCCTTCCTGTAAAAATTGGACTGTATTATTTATATACATTGAACCAGTATTTTTTTAGCTTAGATAGTTCCAAATGTAGCTTTAAAATGCACCCCCTGTAAACGGCTGTAAGCCGTTACCGACAGATAATTGTCTTCACATTTCCATCTCGTCGGATTTGTTTCGACAGAACAGACGCCCGCTACCCGTACAAAGGGAACCCCGGGTATGTGGGGTAGGTCGGGTATCGGAGTCCGTAGTAACCCTGGTTAGCGGGCAGATACCCTGGATAGGTGGGTAGATAGCCCGGGTAGGCGAGGGCCGGCGTGTACGCGGGTAGGTATCCAGGATAGCCCAGGCTCACGAGACCTCTCTTATTGTGCAACTTGGTGGTCCTGGTCAGTTCGGGACCGGGTTCGCATCTCGCTGACACTAGAAGGACAGACAACAGCAGGCAGACCTGTTGGCAGAAGGAAATTACAGTTACGTTCTCAAAGTTTATTCTCTCCGTGGCGTGTGATACCGTCCGAGCAGCCGCCTTCGATAGCGAGAATAGTGCTAACATTTGTGGATAGAGGGTTTCAAGTGGTCAGCACAACGATCTTAGATCAGAGCCGCAAACCATTTATTCAAGCAGCTCTCGTTTGTCTTCACGAGGCTGAGTTTGACTCTGTCAAAGTTTATTCGCGGAATTTAGTGCTTGTTTGAGCCATTGGCAACTTTCTCTTAACTCAACTCTGTAAGAAACATAAACCCCAAGCATCTGATCAGTAGTACCCTATATACCTCACTAATAGAAACCAACGCAATTAATCCAGGATACATGTTTTGAACTGAACGGGTCTCGATCGTGGCGTGGCATGTTGCCAGGGTTAAGTAGAACTTATTATTATTATACTACTTTAAAGCCACACGGCTGACTCACTGACATTAATGTTTACCCACTTACAGATGAGCTAGAAACTTGAAATTTGGCAAACTTAAAGCTTCTAGCCTGTAACAGACGGAAAAATTCCAAAATGTTAAACATATTAATTTTTAACCCCCAAAATGGCGGAGCAACTTTAAAGTCTGTGCGGACCTTTCTTTGGAGGTCTCTTGTGGCTAAACGGTAAGACCTATCAAAAAACGGCTTTGGAATTACATTAATTTACATCCACTTGCAAAGAAAACTCACTGGGTATTTAGGGGCGGATCCCCTAAAGAGCAAAGTGAGTTCAAAGTACAGTCCAATCTTCATAGGAAGGACCTTTTATGATTGCTAGCATTTGTATTTTTTTTAGTACCGCATCTTATTACCCGTTTGAACTATACGCTTATTAACTAACTAGATAGCTGTTGCCCGCGGCTTTGCTCGCGTGGAAGTTGATTATATAAAAATACGAAAATATACATATGTATTTACAGATTAATTAAAAATATTACGTTACGTTGATGACCATAACTGACCTCAGATCAAAAATAATGCAAGTCCGATACAAACTTTCACCCCCTTTTTCATCCCTTATTAAATAAAATTTCCAAAATTCCTGAAACACGTATTTATTTGTTTTACGTCAATAACCGAAATACAAAATTTTGTTTATGTAACTTTCAAAATGACGGACTTTCATACATATTATCATCCCCTATTTTGACCCCTTTGGGGTGGAATTTTCTAAAATCCTTTCTTAGTGGGTGCCTACATAACAAAATGAATATACAGTCCGAATTTCATGCTTGTAGCCTTGATAGTTTGCGCTCGGCGATGATGAATCAGTCAGGCAGGCAGGACATGTTATTTTATAAGTATAGATTACGCTATTGGTTTTAGGTAGTAATAAGGTTATATTTAGTAGAAATTTATCCGAATTTGTATGAAGGGAGAGTGGAAAACACTTTTGGGAAAAAACTTAGTACACCCGACCGAGATTCGATCCTCGATTCACCCGTCATCGGAAGTCTAGTCAACTGCGAAAATAGTGCGTTATACCACGCGGCCAACGAATTGGTCTAGAGAGTTTCTAGATCTACTTTCACCTATTCATACGTCAAGTAATGTCCTTTGCACTTAATATACGTTATATATATATATTATAATAATATAATTAATAATATATAACATCATATATAATTGCACTGATAAAATCCTTGCAGTTTATAAATTCAGGACACAAAATCAGGTTCTACCTGTGAATCGTTCTCATCTCTTGTAGAATATTTATCGTGTAGGTATCAACAGAAATACATTTCCTCATGTGAGGTATGTAGAGAATAGCTTTTGTAGGATTTTGGCTGGGTGGTCTAACGCGCTACTCTCGTGTTGGACTAGACTGTTTATGATTGATAGATCGAGGTTCAAATCTCGATCGGTTGTACTGAGGGTGGTTTTTACAAAATGGTTTTCCACTCTTCCTCCACGAAAATTCGGGTACACTTCCTTTAAACATAACCTTCATCATCCCTAAAATCATTACCGTAGTTAATACATGACGCGTACAACCCGAACGGATAGTAAGACGTGGTGCTAAAAATATCTATCAAAAGTGAGCCGCGTAGAGAATGACTTGTCGTGTAAATACATGAAAGTAGATCTAGTAACTTTTCTAGCCGTCATAAAAGTCTCTTTCTGTGGTAATTGGACTGTAGTACGTGGAATTAGAGCTAGTAACTTTTCTATCTATCATAAAAGTCTCTTGTGGGTAATTGGACTGTAGTACGTGAAAGTAGATCTAGTATGTTTTCCAGCCGTCATAAAAGTCTCTTTCTGTGGTAATTGGACTGTAGTACATGAAATTAGATCTAGTAACTTTTCTATCTGTCATAAAAGTCTCTTGTAGTAATTAGACTATAATACGTGAAAGTAGATCTAGTATGTTTGTTTGCCGTCATAAAAGTCCTTTGTTGTGGTAATTGGACTGTAAGGAAGTAGCTCGCGGCTCTGTTTTGAAGTGATCACGTGGTCTCTCGCATGTTTCTCTATTACCTCGTGGCATATTTTATTATCAGGATTTGCCTTATTTTAATTTTAAATATGACCAGTATCGATGGTCACATGGTCGTGCCTTTCTCACTTTTAGTGACCGGAAGATTTGGGTTCGAGTCTCAGTCGGGTTTACCAAGAATGAATTTTTTTCCTAAATAGTTCCCTCACTCTTCCTCCAAGCAAATGCGGGTATAATTAATATGTATGCGAACAGCCCGAATGAAACGTGGCGGAAAAACACAATTAAACAGTGGCGGCTCTTGGCTAAACAATAAAGGGTTTATGGGGCCCTTCAATTAAAAATAAGATATTAAATTGTGGGAGTTCTTAGCTAAAACTTAACTTCTAGTTACATAAGCCATACTTCACACCGGCGATCACAAGGTATAAGGCGTCAAGCTCGCATTTAGAGTTTGTTTGTCTGTCGTGAGTATGAGCGATATATAGGCTACGCACGCAGAGGGTTGAAATGTTAAAATAAGTGGCCCCTGTGAACGGACATTTGCACATACAGACAGAAATTTAATAATTTTGATGATTTTTTTTTTAATTAACTAAAAACCTGGTCGGTAGCAATAAAGTGAAGATGATTTTTTTTGTTTCTGTTTGTTAGAAGCAACGCCGGGTATTTCTGCTAGTATTTAATAAATAAATACAATAAAATAAAATTAACTGCTATTTTTTTTAAAAGTTTTGTTGTCCTAGACGTCTTCGCTATTTGCTTAATAACCCGATTTTCTTACGATAAACCTTCCGGATGGCCTTTTTTCATACCAAAATACTTTTATACACAGTCTGATTTGAAAATTATAAAATAATGTTGCCATAATGACGCGAATAAAAATATTATATCTGTTTTTGTATTCTTCGTCCGTTTAATTAATACTGTAAAGAGAAACTATACAGAAATTCATAAGGAAGTATTATTGGAAGATTTTGATAACTTTTTAATTCTAAATTAATGTTGGTGGTTGACAGTGATCTTCATGTAGAAATATGAGTATAATAGAATTCTGATAGGAAAAAAGTCTTCCAGGTGTTTATCTTAAAGAAAATTGACCTATAGACTCACTAAGTGGCCTTGCTTTGATGTTTGATACTGGTTCTTACATATGAACCAGTAGCTTACATAATCGCTAGACAATGTTCTTATGAACTCAACATATTTTGGATTATTAAAATGCAGAGGAAATCCCAACGCCCATCAAGTATTTATGATATTCTCTATTATAATGGTTCTCAAACTTTTTTTAAATTGTACCCCTTGGTCATGACACAATGGCTATTGTACTGTATCTTACATGATAAAATTTCCGTCAAATTAAATTAGAAGGTAATCAATCAAAGAAGAAAATTTCCCTCAGTTATCTCAACAATTCCCCAAAACGTTTGGTTTTCTTGTAATGTTGCCCATTTTTCCTTAAGGTGATTGGCTGAGAAATGCACGGCCATGATAACAAACGGCTATCTTCAAGAACTGTTCTTGTTGACGCGGAAGGATACTTTGGTTGGTTGTGAAGCCATGCCATGGTTTTGACCCTTCGGCCCACCATCCCACAATATAGGTTTTAGACTTGCACTCGCTGGGTCAAGGGCTTTAAAGAGTTGCTCAATACTTATGTAACCCCTGAAAGTAGCGTACCCCAGTTTGAGAACCAATGCCCTATAATATATCAATAACACAGGAAACTCATCTTGTGCACAGGTGGGCAAAGGTGTCAGTCTAGTCTTGTCTTCTTTGCCCATGACAAGTAGGTCAGGGTTCTAATCTCAGATGTGTGTGCCGAGGTTATCCCCCTATACCCATTAAAATAGTCTCCCTTTTCATCCACGCAAATGCAGGTACACTTGCTCTACATTCTACCTTCATCATCCCGGTGCCATTAGTTGTTCTTAATGTGACGATCACATTTACACCGGGGTTATATGGGAGAGGAAGGAAGTATTCAGAGAGTTGTTGCCAATGTGACGATCATATTTACACGCCCCTTTTGATCAATTTATAAAGGTAATGATATCTTATCCAACATAATAATATTTAAAATTTACTTAATTTACATTAATTTACATTATATCTCGCAGTAACAGAGATGAAGACACTCATGTAAGAGTCACCGAGCAGTTAGGATCTATGTTCGTCAAGAGAAGACTTTTATTCATTAGTCTAATCACTGAATCGGAGTCAGGACAGTAATGATTCCATGCTGATCACTAGATTGGATCAATAACATTTTAATCCTCCCTGTTTCCTAATAGATGATACAGTAGTGGATTTAGATATCGGATTGTATATTCACCCTGGTCGATATAGCACTAACGCTGAATAAACACTCCATTAAAAATGTGTGTGATTTCAATTATAAGCTGACAACAAATCACATCAACCTAATCAGTATAGTATTAAAACGCATTAATTGGGAATAGTGAAGCCTTTCATTACTAAATGTGGCTCCCACTGCGAGCCATGAACAGTGAACAGTTATATCACACCAACCTGTGTGTGTGGGTGTGTGTGTGTGTGTGTGTGTGTGTGTGAAGTACTACCAGCAATGGGGCGTGGAACACTTGCGAAATAACTTTAACAATCAGCTAGGAATTGAAAACATTCTTTAAATTTCAATCCCTTTTCCAAAACAAGTAAGATAATTTTTTCTTGCCGTATTTATAATATTGCTTACCGGCTGTAATTCATCCATTAGGTGACCGACCAAAGTAAGACGCTCGCATAATGTACAGTCACGTTTATTTTCAAGCCCCGATTTGCCCCCAAATCTCACCTCTGGCTATTATTGCGGCCACGTGCAACACAACCGAATTTTCAGCTTTTATTGAGTCCCATAAAAACTAAACCGCGTTGTCGACTTGAAACGGAAAGTGATTTGCGGTGTACTCAAATATTAAACCCAATATTCCAGAAATGTTGGAAACAAAACTGTGCCAACTACCACACTAATTTTCGTAAAATTTTTGGTGTCACTATGCTGTCAGTGTTATATTGATTTCTGTATAAAATAAAGAAGTGACTAGAAAACAAAACTTTTTAAAGTTTTTTTTATAACTTCTACCAAAAAATACGGAGAAAGGGGGCATACAAATTTGATGATCTAACAAGGGGGCGTCAGTTTATCAAAAATTTTGGGAACCACCGATTTAGAGGAACTTTACCTGCATTTGCGTGGAGAGAGATTGAGAAACAAATTATTGGGGGAGGAGGGGAGAAATCACACCACATAAATTCATAAACCCATTAATTAACTTTCTAGGAGATTCATCAATTTTCTTTTCTTTTAAATAACAAGCCATTTTGCTTTTTATAGTGGTATTTAACCTGCACTTTCTAAACACACCGGTTATAGCAGTGTATGATTTCTTGACAACAAATAGATTGGGGTCACTGAAATAGTTTTATAACACCAAACAATTATTTGACAATTTGGTTGTACATTTTAAAACATGGTAAAATATTTTAACAGGCTACAGTTTCACTGTTTTCTAATGAACACTCCAGGCTAGGGGTCATCCATAAAACATTTAACGCTTTTATCTATTAAACCCCCCTCCCCCCTACTTGTGTTACGTTATTTTTCACATAAAGAGCGAATTATATTGTTTCATAAGGAAGTTTTTGTGACACATAAAGAGAAATTCAGATTTAATACAAGTCGGACTATATATTTACCTGTTAACAATGAGCTATCCTCTTGGGTAGCACAGTCAGTCACAGCCTACTATCGGCAACATAAAGCAGACTTCTGAGTCGCCGAAGTCTGTGATATCAATGGTAGCTCTTAGTAGCCGATTGTATTCACACGTCAATCACAGACTCTGCCTTAAAATATAAGTGAAGAATGACCCTGGTCATGGGACAACTCCTGAATAGCTCAGTGGTAGATACTTGGTGCGCTATGCCAAGGGTCTTGTGTTCGATTCCCGTGTATAGATGTAATTTTTAAATTTATGAATATGATAATTTACCGGCTTCGATGGCCGCATGGACTAATGCGCTACTCTCACAATATAATAGACATACCATGACGGGCAGATCGAGGTTTAAATCTCGGTAGGGTGTACTGAGGGTGGTTTTCCCAAAAATTGTTTTCCACTCTCTCTCTCTCCACGAAAATGTAGGTACACTTCCTATAAATATAGCCTTCCCAATTCCTAAAACCATTAGTGTAATTGGTCTATAAACGTAACACCCGAACGGGTAGTAAGACGCGGTGCTAAAAAAAACGAATATATGACAATTGCTTACCATGATAATTGCGCACACCCAAGAAATAGCGACTTTTGCGTACAGTTGTTTATTTTTATACCTGAGTTGGCCGTTGACCAACTTCAATGATTGACATACGGAATATAAAACTGTGTAGGATAATTTTACTCCCTCCCACTATACCATCAGTATAGGGGGGTCTTATTTGCTCCCAGAACCATTAACAAACCCAATTTTTTCTAACCTAAGCTAACCTGAGCTAACATAAACTAACCTAAACTAACCTAAACTAACCTAACCCCGTGTCAATCCAGGTTGTACGCAATTATCACTCTGGAGCTTACCCCTACCTGGGTTGGGGTCGCCCACCTGCTCAACCCTTTGGGTGCAATTGTCGCGGTACGCCAATTGTCAGAACCCCCCTGGCCCCCTAAAAAAAATAATTGCGTGGCTTTACCCGTAGCCTATAGGGTCATTTTGATCTCCCCAATCTTCGTTATTCACTCATAATTAATTGTACCAGCGTTAGTTTTCTCCATTGATTAAATTGTACTATTATTAATGGAACATTAGGGCGTGTGACAAGTAGCCTGTTCAAAGAATAAATAAATACCCTACCATTGTAAAAACCCACCTGAATCCTACGGTAGTGCCTTAGATCTATGATTGACCACTTTAACCACACAACATTGATAAACCGTCAATCATGTTATCGATAAAACATTCTGTTTTATTCGGAAAGTTTGAACTTATCGGCGGTACGCTATACGTTTTAATAGGTGTAGTGACCGGGCACTATCTAATAACAGGGTTTTATAAGTACTAACTTAATCCAGAGCAGCACACCTAATGCTTCAGTTTAAAATTCAGTGCCAGAACTGAAGTGTCCAGGCAATAGGACAAAACTACACACGATTATTATATACCAACATTATAGAGGCCACTCCCGTATCCAATCAAACTCGCCTATGAAAGCCATTTGTGTTTTTATTTCTGTGCATTGCGTCTTAATACTCCTAGGGGCAATCCGTTTACTTACACCAATGCGGTAGGGACGAGGAATACACATTAGGCTACTCATTAAATATATCAGCATTTGCATGAAGAGTATTTAGGAAACCATTTAGAGAAAAAACAGCTCAAGTGAACTCTGCAGGGATCCGAACTCTGATATTCCGGTCATAGGTAATCCATTGTATAGCGAGATGGGCAACTAAAACAGTGAGACCACTTGTGCGGGTTTTTAATCGCTCCGCATCTTAATACCCCTACGTGTTACCCGTATATTTACAGCAATGGGACCCGCTTCGGCCGTCTAATAATCTCAGATGTCACTCGCCAATAAAATGGATTACAGATGACTGGAATGTCGGGGCTCTAATCTTAGTCGGGTGTTCTGAGGGATATTTTTTTTAACTGTTCACCACTCTCTCCACGCAAATGCGGGTATATGTAATCTAAATTAAGCCTTCCTCATCCCTTACAGCATATAGATGTGTCATTCAAACAGGTAGTAAGACGCGATGCACACATTATTTTTTATTTAGCACCGCGTCTTACTACCCGTTCGGGTTATACGCTTAAGTACTAATTACGCTAATGGATTATGAAAAGTATAGGTTGGATTTATAGGAAGTGAATCCACATTTGCTTGGGGGAGTGAAAAACAGTTTTAGGAAAAAACACCCCCAGTTCACCCGACCGAGATTCGAACCTCGATCCATCCGTACTTGGCAGACTGGCTCAACACGAAACTAGTGCGTTAGCTAACCTCGCCACCGAGGCGGGTCACACAAAATAAAATACACTAATGTGTGCAGTGGAAGGAGGTTGGGGAACCTCACTACCCCGTCCTCCCGGTCACCATCAAACGATACAATGCTATAGTAACGCCTCTATCCGCGTGTCCACCGATGCGGGTATTATATGAATGTAGTGACTCACCCAAGTGTTCATGGTTGACGAGGTTGGTTGACGGCACTGAGGTGTGGCTCATTGATACATCCAGGACTATATAGCTCTCTCAGAGGAGGGCGGGAGTGGGGGTCACTGTGAGGGTGGGAGCGCTTTGTACAGTCACGTCCCGTGTCCTGGAGCATCATAGCTGGGTTACGAGTTACAACCTTGAAACCCTTATACAGAGCTCTAATGAATCGTTCCCTTTCCGGCTGAAGACCTAACGACCGGCAGAGTCAATGCTAACTACTACAAGGCCTGATACTGACCTCAGAGGGTCGAGTTCTAACCTCGGCTGGGATTGGGGGCTGTAGTTTCCAACCTTCATTCCAGGGATTTCTGACTACTACAAGGCCTGACACTGACCTCAGAGGGTCGAGCTGTGATTGGAGGCTGTAGTTTCCAACCTTCATTCCAGGGGATTTCTGACTACTACAAGGCCTGACACTGACCTCAGAGGGTCGAGCTCTGATTGGGGACTGTAGTTTCCAACCTTCATTCCAGGGGATTGCTGACTACTACAAGGCCTGATACTGACCTCAGAGAGTCGAGCTCTGATTGAGGGCTGTAGTTCTCAACCTTCATTCCAAGGGATTGCTGACTACTACAAGGTCTGACACTGACCTCAGAGGGTCGAGCTCTGATTGGGGGCTGTAGTTCCCAACCCTCATTCCAGGGGATTGCTGACTACTACAAGGCCTTACACTGACCTCAGAGAGTCGAGCTCTGATTGGGGGCTGTAGTTCCCAACCCTCATTCCAAGGGATTGCGGACTACTACAAGGCCTGACACTGACCTCAGAGGGTCGAGCTCTGATTGGGGGCTGTAGTTCCCAACCCTAATTCCAGGGGATTGCTGACTACTACAAGGCCTGATACTGACCTCAGAGGGTCGAGCTCTGATTGGGGGCTGTAGTTCCCAACCTTCATTCCAGGGGATTGCTGACTACTACAAGGCCTGACACTGACCTCAGAGGGTCGAGCTCTGATTGGGGGCTGTAGTTTCTAACCTCCATTCCAAGGGATTGCTGACTACTACAAGGCCTGATACTGACCTCAGAGGGTCGAGCTCTGATTGGGGGTTGTAGTTCTCAACCTTCATTCCAGGGGATTGCTGACTACTACAAGGCCTGACACTGACCTCAGAGGCTCGAGTTCTAACCTCGGCTGGGATTGGGGGCTGTAGTTTCCAACCCTCATTCCAGGGGATTTCTGACTACTACAAGGCCTGACACTGACCTCAGAGGGTTGAGCTCTGATTGGGGGCTGTAGTTTCTAACCTCCATTCCAAGGGATTGCTGACTACCACAAGGCCTGACACTGACCTCAGAGGGTCGAGCTCTGATTGGGGGCTGTAGTTCCAAACCTTCATTCCAGGGGATTGCGGACTACTACAAGGCCTGATACTGACCTCAGAGGGTCGAGTCCTAACCTCGGCTGGGATTGGGGGCTGTAGTTTCCAACCCTCATTCCAGGGAATTTCTTACTACTACAATGCCTGACACTGACCTCAGAGGGTCGAGTTCTAACCTCGGCTGGGATTGGGGGCTGTAGTTTCCAACCATCATTCCAGGGGATTTCTGACTACTACAAGGCCTGACACTGACCTCAGAGGTTGAGCTCTGATTGGGGGCTGTAGTTTCTAACCTCCATTCCAAGGGATTGCTGACTACCACAAGGCCTGACACTGACCTCAGAGGTCGAGTTCTAACCTCGGCTGGGATTGGGGGCTGTAGTTTCCAACCCTCATTCCAGGGATTTCTGACTACTACAAGGCCTGACACTGAACTCAAAGGGTCGAGATCTAACCTCGGCTGGGATTGGGGGCTGTAGTTTCCAACCATCATTCCAGGGGATTTCTGACTACTACAAGGCCTGACACTGACCTCAGAGGGTTGAGCTCTGATTGGGGCTGTAGTTTCTAACCTCCATTCCAAGGGATTGCTGACTACCACAAGGCCTGACACTGACTTCAGAGGGTCGAGTTCTAACCTCGGCTTGGATTGGGGGCTGTAGTTTCCAACCCTCATTCCAGGGGATTGCTGACTACTATAAGGCCTGACACTGACCTCAGAGGGTCGAGTTCTAACCTCGCTGGGATTGGGGCTGTAGTTTCCAACCCTCATTCCAGGGGTTTTCTGACTACTACAAGGCCTGACACTGACCTTAGAGAGTCGAGCTCTGATTGGGGGCTGTAGTTCCCAACCATCATTCCAGGGTATTGCGGACTACTACAAGGCCTGACACTGTCCTCAGAGGGTCGAGCTCTAATTGGGGCTGTAGTTCCCAACCCTCATTCCAGGGATTGCTGACTACTACAAGGTCTGATACTGACCTCAGAGGGTCGAGCTCTGATTGGGGGCTGTAGTTTCCAACCTTCATTCCAGGGGATTGCTGACTACTACAAGGTCTGATACTGACCTCAGAGGGTCAAGCTCTGATTGGGGGCTGTAGTTTCCAACCTTCATTCCAGGGTATTGCGGACTACTACAAGGTCTGATACTGACCTCAGAGGGTCGAGCTCTGATTGGGGGCTGTAGTTTCCAACCCTCATTCCAGGAGATTGCTGACTACTACAAGGTCTGATACTGACCTCAGAGGGTCGAGCTCTGATTGGGGGCTGTAGTTTCCAACCTTCATTCCAGGGTATTGCGGACTACTACAAGGCCTGACACTGTCCTCAGAGGGTCGAGCTCTGATTGGGGGCTGTAGTTCTCAACCTTCATTCCAGGGGATTGCTGACTACTACAAGGCCTGATACTGACCTCAGAGGGTCGAGCTCTGATTGGGCGCTGTAGTTTCTAACCTCCATTCCAAGCGATTGCTGACTACTACAAGGCTTGACACTGACCTCAGAGGGTCGAGTTCTAACCTCGGCTGGGATTGGGGGCTGTAGTTTCCAACCCTCATTCCATGGGATTTCTGACTACTACAAGGCCTGACACTGACCTGAGAGGGTCGAGCTCTGATTGGGGGCTGTAGTTTCCAACCCTCATTCCAGGGGATTGCTGACTACTACAAGGTCTGATACTGACCTCAGAGGGTTGAGTTCTAACCTCGGCTGGGATTGGTGGCTGTAGTTTCCTACCCTCATTCCAGGGGATTTCTGACTACTACAAGGCCTGATATTGACCTCAGAGGGTCGAGCTCTGATTGAGGGCTGTAGTTTCCAACCCTCATTCCAAGGGATTGCTGACTACTACAAGGCCTGACACTGACCTCAGAGGGTCGAGTTCTAACCTCGGCTGGGATTGGGGGCTGTATTTTCCAACCCTCATTCCATGGGATTTCTGACTACTACAAGGCCTGACACTGACCTCAGAGGGTCGAGCTCTGATTGGGGGCTGTAGTTTCTAACCTCCATTCCAAGGGATTGCTGACTACTACAAGGCCTGACACTGACCTCAGAGGGTCGAGCTCTGATTGGGGGCTGTAGTTCTCAACCTTCATTCCAAGGGATTGCTGACTACTACAAGGCCTGACACTGACCTCAGAGGGTCGAGTTCTAACCTCGGCTGGGATTGGGGGCTGTAGTTTCCAACCCTCATTCCAGGGGATTGCTGACTACTACAAGGCCTGACACTGACCTCAGAGGGTCGAGTTCTAACCTCGGCTGGGATTGGGGCTGTAGTTTCCAACCCTCATTCCATGGGATTTCTGACTACTACAAGGCCTGACACTGACCTCAGAGAGTCGAGCTCTGATTGGGGGCTGTAGTTTCCAACCCTCATTCCAGGGGATTGCTGACTACTACAAGGCCTGACACTGACCTCAGAGGGTCGAGTTCTAACCTTGGCTGGGATTGGGGGTTTAGTTTCCAACCCTCATTCCAGGTGATTTCTGACTACTACAAGGCCTGACACTGACCTCAGAGAGTCGAGCTCTGATTGGGGGCTGTAGTTTCTAACAACCAATCCAAGGGATTGCTGACTACTACAAGGCCTGACACTGACCTCAGAGGGTCGAGTTCTGATTGGGGGCTGTAGTTTCTAACAACCAATCCAAGGGATTGCTGACTACTACAAGGCCTGACACTGACCTCAGAGAGTCGAGCTCTGATTGGGGGCTGTAGTTTCTAACAACCAATCCAAGGGATTGCTGACTACTACAAGGCCTGACACTGACCTCAGAGGGTCGAGTTCTAACCTCGGCTGGGATTGGGGGCTGTAGTTTCCAACCCTCATTCCATGGGATTTCTGACTACTACAAGGCCTGACACTGACCTCAGAGGGTCGAGCTCTGATTGGGGGCTGTAGTTTCCAACCCTCATTTCAGGGGATTGCTGACTACTACAAGGTCTGATACTGACCTCAGAGGGTCGAGCTCTGATTGGGGGCTGTAGTTTCTAACCTCCATTCCAAGGGATTGCTGACTACTACAAGGCCTGACACTGACCTCAGAGGGTCGAGTTCTAACCTCGGCTGGATTGGTGGCTGTAGTTTCCAACCCTCATTCCATGGGATTTCTGACTACTACAAGGCCTGACACTGACCTCAGAGGGTCGAGTTCTAACCTCGGCTAGGATTGGGGGCTGTAGTTTCCAACCCTCATTCCATGGGATTTCTGACTACTACAAGGCCTGACACTGACCTCAGAGGGTCGAGCTCTGATTGGGGGCTGTAGTTTATAATCTCCATTCCAAGGGATTGCTGACTACTACAAGGTCTGATACTGACCTCAGAGGGTCGAGCTCTGATTGGGGGCTGTAGTTTCTAACCTCCATTCCAAGGGATTGCTGACTACTACAAGGCCTGACACTGACCTCAGAGGGTCGAGTTATAACCTCGGCTGGGATTGGGGCTGTAGTTTCCAACCCTAATTCCATGGGATTTTTGACTACTACAAGGCCTGACATTGACCTCAGAGAGTCGAGCTCTGATTGAGGGCTGTAGTTTCCAACCCTCATTCCAGGGGATTTCTGATTACTACAAGGCCTGACACTGACCTCAGAGGGTCGAGTTCTAACCTCGGCTGGGATTGGGGGCTGTAGTTCTCAACCTTCATTCCAGGGGATTGCTGACTACTACAAGGCCTGATACTGACCTCAGAGGGTCGAGTTCTGATTGGGGGTTGTAGTTCTCAACCTTCATTCCAGGGGATTGCGGACTACTACAAGGCCTGACACTGACCTCAGAGAGTCGAGCTCTGATTGGGGGCTGTAGTTTCCAACCCTCATTCCAGGGGATTGCTGACTACTACAAGGCCTGACACTGACCTCAGAGAGTCGAGCTCTGATTGAGGGCTGTAGTTTCCAACCTTCATTCCAGGGGATTGCTGACTACTACATGCCTGACACCGACCTCAGAGAGTCGAGCTCTGATTGAGGGCTGTAGTTTCCAACCTTCATTCCAGGGGATTGCTGACTACTACAAGGCCTGACACTGACCTCATAGGGTCGAGCTCTGATTGAGGGCTGTAGTTTCCTACCTTCATTCCAGGGGATTGCTGACTAATACAAGGCCTGATACTGACCTCAGAGGGTCGAGCTCTGATTGGGGGCTGTAGTTCCCAACCTTCATTCCAGGGGATTGCTGACTACTACAAGGCCTGATACTGACCTCAGAGGGTTGAGCTCTGATTGGGGGTTGTAGTTCCCAACCTTTATTCCAAGGGATTGCGGACTACTACAAGGCCTGTTACTCTAATGTGTTAGGAATGAATAAGGTTAAATTTAAGGGCAGTGTACTCGTATTTGCGTTGAGGGAGAGTGTAAACCATTTAGGGAAAACCTCCCTCAGTATACCCGACTGAGATTTGAACCCTTATCTCCCCGTCATTGTCAATCTAGTTAGTATATTACGAGAGTGACGCCTTAGACCTTGCGGCCACCGAAGCGGGTAATTATATACTTTAAAGTTGTTACTATCTGACACACCGGCACTAGCCAACCTAAAACTGTCTGACACCTTAGATCAGTCTGTCTTCTCAGTTAAGAGTCCTGTGTTCGATTCATGGCATTGCTGAAAAATGTATCATTGGTTGAAGTGTGTGTTTCCCCTTTCACAGTGATGAATTAATGGCCGGGGGGGGGGGGGGGGATGTTGTGTCTGTTCTAGATATAAATTAGTTTAGAAGTTGTATGCTAATAGAATCAGTCGGTTCAGAAAGTGCACGTTAAATACCACAAATAAACGAAAACACTAAACGCTATAATCTACTGTATAGTGCCAAAAGTGGTGTTTTAACCCCTACCATTAGACGCTTGAGAAAAGGCGTCAGTCTCGTTTAGTCTTCTTTTCCATTGAAAGATAAGCCAGTCTACGGTATCAATCTCGCCGGGGATCGGATCCTTGTAGGAGTACTGAGGATGACTTTTTCCTAAATGTTTATCCACTTTATTTCCACGTAAATGCTGATACGTTTCCATTAACATTCTACTTTACTCATCCCTACTCATTAATGTAAATTTGTGGGTATACCGGACCGATAGTAAGATGCAATGAAATAATAAAATAAATAACAGGGATGAGTTTGGATGAAATTAGCCACATTAGTTTTCAAAGGAGGTGGTAAAATTACTTTGTGAAAAACCATCTCCAATGCACCCAACAGGTATTCGAACAGTGACTTCCCATCAACGCTGACCAAGTTCTTTGCTACTATCCATTTAAGCTTTATGTTCTAAATGGACTTTCTATGTCAAACCAACTATAGCTTAAGTGCCGTTGTGAACTTAGATAAAGGTTAATAAATCACTGGATTACGAATTAACTGCTACACCGCCATTATCTTTAGTTGTATACTTAGTAGGATGTACGATGTCTCGCATGATAAACAGTCGCGGGCCAGTAGAAATCGAGGCTATTTCGTTTAAAACTGCTTCTCAACTTACCTAAGGTGATGTCCGATGGAGTAACGAGACATCAACCAAGAACTGATGGCGTAACGTAAAGTTCAGTAATTGTAGTCAATGTCGCGTACGACTACACGCACACGCATTCGCTTGCACTTTCCCTCGCGTTCGGCCATTGTCGATGTCGAGACGTTAGCCCTTCATTTGACGCAACCTGTCAACAGGATAGACATTAAGAGGATCCATTTGAAGTCTTCCAGGCCACAACCATACTTACGACGTGAACGCCGCGTCCAAGACGTCGGAATGTAAAGCCATGGTCGCAAGAGTGAGTGACTTTGGATCACCCATATATAAATAGATATATTTTACAACCGTTTCAATGGCAGAAAGGTCTAAGGCGTCACACTCGTGTTAGACTGGAATGCTCAAGACGGGGAATATGGGATTCGAATCCCAGTCGGGTCTACGGAAGGTGTTTTTCCCTAAATGATTTCCCCCTCTCCTCCATAAATTAGGGAATATTACCTCTGAAATTATTCCTTCCTCATCCATACCCTGTAACTATCATATATGCGTACCTATAACCTGAACAAGTAGCAAGGCGCAGGGATTAAAAAAAAGGGGGGGGAACTGTGCATCGCACAGACTTTCTTCTACTTTTATCTTAAAATAAGGACTTTACTAAAAACTAGTAAGATTTGTGACACTAAATAATATAAATTGTTGCAGAAACATTTCACCAAAGAGCATACAAGAAATAATATACCATGTTATAGGAACATTAAGAAAAAAGGAGCATCTCTGTCCATTAAAGAGCATAAAAATCAATTTCAAATTTCCAAGCGGTGCATACGAGCTGCGGAGGAGGGTAGAAGAGTTGTTCTAGCACTGCGTCTTACTACCCATTCGGATTATACGCCTATGTACTAAATTAAACTAATGTGTTAGGGATTTGGAAGGTTTAATTTAGAGAAAGTACACCCGCATTTGCGTGGATGTAGCTGCTTTTTTTATCCTTACTTTCTGCCCTGAGGTCTAGACTGGACCTCTGTTACATTGTTTCTCTACCTCCAATAATTACTAGTTTATCCTATTTACAATCATATTAATTAATTTAGTGTTGATTATAGATCCTAATCCAAGTGTCCTTATTTCCTCATCTAATTTTATCTTACTAGGTGGTCCACCCCGGGTATTTTATTCCCCCGGTACCCTGCCCCTCTGGGTGTCCCCCCTCTTCCGGGTCTAATAGTCCCCGGATTGGCGCGAGCCCCAGCGGGGGCGAGCATCCCCCTATCCACCACCTGGGGAGGCGCCCTACCAGAAATTTCGTTCCACTTACCTCCAGCTAAGACCATTACCTTGGACCTAAAACTAAACATGAGAACATAAGAAAAAGGAATTAAGGAAATACCTTAAACGAAATCTAAAATTAGCCAAGAACAAATTATTAATTGCGAAGTGTGTGTGTGTGTTTGTGTGTGTGTGTGAGGGATGTTGGGGAGAAGGGATGGAGTTGGCATAAGGATGCCAAACCACACTCCTACTGTAAATAAGTCATGTGTTGTCCTACCAAAACCAAAAGTGCGTATTTTTTTAGGGGAATCATCCAGAACAAACGAATAACAAATGATTGCAATAGTAAAAACATGGATTTTTAAAAGTAGGAGGGCTACCGTGAAGTTAGCCCCCATGAGTAAACAAAGCGCAGCAAGTTCACGCCTCATTTGTGCAAGAACGAATGCGGAACAAACGACACTTTTTGCGGAACAATCCAGAACAAACAATTGCAATCATTAAAACTTGTAATTTTAAAAGTTGGGGGGCTACCGTGAAGTTGGCATTTGTGGGGCTATCAAAACGGAACAAACGAAATTTTTTGCGGAACAATCCTGAACAAACGAAGAACAAACGATTGCAATCATAAAAACTTGAAATTTTAAAGGTGGGGGGGCCAACTTCACGGACGTGAGGCAATCAACATTATTAGGACGCTCTTACTGGAACTGGAGTCCCTCCACTCTGGAGTCTGCTCAACAACTGATTCGAATCAGGGCAGGGTCCGGGGAAAAGTAACTACCACGGTCCTGACACGTGGCGATCATGTGTGGACCGGATGATGTACGTCAGCCGGACGGCGCTCGGCTTGAACACGACGCTGATATGTGTGGCTAAAGTCTAGACTTTGGACCATAAAGGTAAGCTTCCTCTGGTCCGCATAGCACACCTAGGATTTTGTTAATTCTTACATTCGGCTACACGGAGCCGACCCGCACCTAAAGTGAATTTATTTACAATAACATCGCGTAAGATTTTTAACAAATTAACTTTATTAGATCAAGCATAAGATTATTGTGACTAAAAGAAGAAAACAATTTTTATATTCTCTATAGACTGAGTTCTATTACAAAATAAGTTTGTATTTTTACTTTTACTTGCATAGGTTTTCACCTATTTTCATAAAATTAAGTTAGCTATTAACTACGAAGAGTAAAGTTTTAAGCTAGCTAATAATTATTAATAAGAATGTTTATTGTCCAATATGTTGTATATAGGTATAATATTGTTTATCTTGTACGTAATGTTGGAAACAATGACTACAGCGTCACACGTGTGAAAGAAATGGCTAGTTTTACCATGAAAACAAAGTTCGTAAGCTCCCGAACATTTATTTCCGGTGGTAGGTGGCTACAAGGTCCGCACCGAGAAATGCTATCTCGACGATTCATCCGCGCCCGTGCGGTGTGGTGCGTCTCCGTGTAGCTGGTCCTTTAAGGCCCGTTGACATGGTTTTAGTGGACTAATGCAAGTTTAGTGATATTAGCTTACTAACATGTTAGTTGTGTTGACACGCATTTTTCACTTGTATTAGTATCGCTTCTAAAAACATGGCTGAAAATGAAATGGTGATAACTGGTCTATTTATTGGGGCAGAAACGTTCGGGTTATTTATACGTATAGGCCTATATTAATTACGCTTATATGCTAGGATCTAGAAAGAGTGAATATAGAATAAGATGGGTGGCCAAATAAATTACGATTTTTCAGTAAACACAATGTCCCATAATTAGTTGACTTGTTTGAAAAAAAATGTTTTATATAAACAACATAAAAAAGTTAGTGGTTAGTATATCTCTTATTTCTTAATTCCTTAATGGTTTAAAATGTATTTCAATTGAGCCCAAATAATTATTATATTATTTTTCTTGATTTGTTAACTCACTTAGCATACATGATAAATAAAATTAAACTCAAATAAGGTCAATAAATCCCAATACAACCCTCGGTTGGGCATTTTTTTAAATAGGCCTAACGCAGGTTTTTTAAACCCTGTTTTAAATTTTGGTATACTAATAACAAAATATGTTGTTAAATGCTAGCTTGCTAGGTCTAAAATATTCCTTAAAAATAATAATTCATTAATTTGTAGATTGGTTTAAATATAAACGATCTGGTTTGCTATGCGATAGTAATATTATGTTATGTATCTACTCAAATTTACAAAGCATTATTACAAAGTGTTTGAAGTGTGTGGGCTGAACATTATTTATTAAAACTTATAAAGATTGGTTAAAGTGTAAAATACGGAGATTGGAAAGCGTGCCGAAGATTTTGCGTGGAGCCGCCGGCCAGTCATACCTTACTTGCCGATAACACGAATATTATGTTGCCGGAACTAGTCACGGTACTACAATGTTGTATATATTTTGTGATTGTATATAAAAAACTTACACATGCCACGTTGATTGGTAGGAAATAATGGTTTGATAAAATTATTGATAACATTTGCTTACCGATATTAAATTATATCTCTCACAAGGCACATTTCCAATATTTACATTGGCTTAACATTTTATTTTGGAAACTTCTAGAGAATATGTACACCTGATATAACTTTACAATATCCCTCGCGTTCTTATCTTTATAAATTCGGTGCTTAAAATTGCACAAAAACTCATTCTTTTCATAACATTCCACAAATAGGTGTCCCCCCGCCACAACCAATTCTTTAGTTGCCGCCATTTTGGATTGTCTACTTGCATTACCGTGTCAACTAACACCGAGTCAACGGGCTTTTAGCCGGCAATGCTGATGGGACTCCTTGAGGCAGCTTAAAATCTGATGCGGGGGTTAAACCCTCCTGACAACACTACGTTCTTTCACGCCGCTGGTGCAAAGAACTTGACGGATTGGGTTGATATATTTTTCAGCTCTACTAGATAAATATAAACGTGATAAAACGTAATGCCCAATATCTGATCCTCATTCGTAAAATTAATTCTATCAAGTTAACTGATATTTTTTTTAACTGTTCCTAAAAGGCGTTTAAGACAAGAAAGATATTGGATATATTGAGTGAATATTAAGGTTGGATTTATTTCAATTAACTATTAAATAAATTAACACAATTATTTGGCTAATTTCGTAAGATGAGCTCGTAAATTGAATAAGAAATAGCAAAGATGATAAAAACATGAAGATATATTTTGTCCTAGTATATGCAAACTATACATAAGATTGCACTAGTGAAAATAAACAATATTGAGATTCTACCAAAAATGTACTTTTTAAATACTCCTAATTCATAAAAGGGTGGTTTGGGGGTAAAGTGCTCACCTCAGGACCCGATATTCGTGGGTTCTTGAGCGATAAAAATCCGTAGCACAACTTCCTTCGAAGAGAAGTAAAACTGTCTGTCCCATGTCGATTGCGATATGTAAAAGAACCCTGGAACATATGTGAAAATACCTTTCCCAGAAAAATGTGTAGACTCTTTCGCACTCGCTCGTAGAAATACAATTTGGAAAGCAACGAGGAACTACCGCACTTTCAGGGCTTTCCTAATGAGTATGATTTCTCCAGATAGTACGGGAAACACTAACCGGCAGAAGGGCTGAGTTCATGTCAAGCTCCAAACGGATGGGAAGCACATCAATGAGGGTCAATATTACCCGCTTCGGTGGCCGAATGGTCTAAGGCGTTACTCTCGCCATTGACTAGATTGTCGATGACAGGAGTTTGAAGTTCAAATCTTGGTCAGATATACTAAGATGTTTTTTCCCCCTCTAAAATTGGGTTTCCAATCTCCTTCCACGCAAATGTAGGTACACTCTCTTTCTATAAATATAACCTTCCTTATCCTTAATTAGTACATAAGCGTATAACCCGAATGGGTAGTAAGATGCGGTGCCAAAAAACTCATTATATTTAATAAAATGTTTTTTTTTTTTTTGCATTCTGTGTGTCTGGTGTGTTACAGTAGCACCATGGCTTCTTTGGTGCTGACTGACAGCTCACAGCTGACTTCTGACAGTCAACATTTAGGTATATACCTAAATTTTGGACTGTCAGAAGTGACAGCTGCTAAAAACACGTTTTTGCAGATCATATGGTTCGGCATAGGGATACATAATTTGGTCTGGTAACTTCCAAAGCCGTCAACTGTCAGCTGTAAGCTGTCAGTCAGCACCAAAGAAGCCATGGGGCTACTGTACATTGTGTCTAGCTCTCATATGGTGCTGCCAATGGTTTTTGTTTTTATTACTATTATTATTATTACTATCGCATAGTTTTACAAGCAATAGATGCTTGCTAATATGTGACAGCTCCTCTTTGTTGGAAACCTTCAACTACGCGTACCAAGAGGGCCACGTGTTTGTTCTTATCCTCTGTTAAATAGCTACCTTAAGGATGAATTAACAAACCAAGCTGTTATATTTGTTAATTACGGCTATAGCCGCAACTAAATACATTATTATAAATTGACAAATGACACCTGGACACGGGAATCGAAACCGGGACCTTTGGTTTGGATGCGGCGATAACTGTAATTATTACCAAATACAATAACTTAGATATTTAATCCATCTTGATATTCGCATTCGTACAATTGTTATTGTATATTTGGCAGCATAAGGCCCTCCCGGGTCGTTGTTATCTGATAGCTCGTGATCTTATTGGCCGTGCAGACTTTCAGCTCTACGCAATATTTAATTTTAAGATATGTTATTTCAAAATATGTTTCCCCCCAAATTTAAGTCGAAAGATTCCAACAAGGCTCTTTTTACTTAATAACCCTATAGTTTGAGTTTTATTAATATAAAAAAAAGTGTGTGAAAATTTGACATTAGATCATTTTTAATCACGCTTGTGGAGGTATTAGAAAAGGCTTGATGAAAAAGGGCTCTGGATTTAACTTTCCTTTAACAATTACAGTAATTTTGTATAGGCTCACAACAGAAATGTTAAGATATTTGAAAACTAGCAGCGAGCTTTCCTCTTTATCTTGAGATAAGAAGTTTCGTAGTTTTATTTCCTCTCTCTTTCTCTCTTATTGTTATTCCAAAGGGTTGTTTTAGGTGAAGTACGAAGGGGAATATAAGCTTAGACAAAATTTGAGACGTAATTCCATAAAACGAAACAAAACATTGTATTTTAAGCCCTGTGGCCTGACAGCGATTGATTCTTTCTCCCTAATCAACACCTTTATGATCATTCATATTATGTAGCTTACTATTTCCACACGTCCATCACAGAACTGCTCAAATTGGCTGAACACCTTTACACCATGTATTAATATTTGGCATGCATCTAAGCAAGTACTTTTCGTTCCGTGCCAGTTAATTTTATAATTAAAAGAATTAACTACTTAAACTAGCAAGACAACTCACGTCACCTCCCAGCGGTCTGTTTTGAGGTGTAATATTTCCCCAAATAATTGTCCGTATGTCCTAGTTTGACACCAGGCTATTCGTCAAATCACGGTCGAACCAGAATCAGCGGTTAGCACGGGTCTGACTCGTTCAGATAATATCTTGTCAGTTTCAAGTTGTGGCATGTGTTGACATGAACGTGGCATTCCCTTAAGAACGACGTAACAAGGTGGACATTTATCACAGCGGGTTGGTCTTATGCGGTCCGAAACCTCGAATATCTTACGTCAAGATTTTAGAGTTTTCTGTGACGCAAGAACCGTCCAAAGATGGTTAGTATCCCCATTAAAGGGAAAACGGGACGTAGTTAAGCAAGTATTTTTACAGTATTTAACTTTATTTATTATGTATAAATATTAATTATATTTTACTATTTTATTATTAGCACCGCGTCTTACACCATTCGGTTATCCCTTACGCTATATGTAAGTAGTGATTGTGAGATGAATAAGACCTACATTTAACGTGAATCCGATACCAAGTGAGCTTGGCATTCCCACATATCACAGTATGTTTGGAGGTGAAAAGGGTTGGTATCAGATAAGTCATGCCGGGTTACAGTTTTATTATCTAAAAACCTGCTTTGGTGGCCGCATGGTCTAATGCGCCACTCTCATGCTAGACTAGACTGTCGATCATGGAGAGATCATGGTTCGATTCCAGTTTGGTGCACTGAGGGGTTTTTTTCCTAAATTGTTTTACACTATTCTTCCACGAAAATGCGGGCGCACTTCCTCTGAACTAAACCTTCTTAATTCCAAACACATTAATATAATTATTAAATAGGTGTATAGCCTGAACAGGTAGCAAGGACGCGATGTTAAAAAATGTCTAAAATAATCCAATATTACTTCATTTGACATGTTTAGTTTATTTTTCTGAGCATATTATTGTCAACAGATCTTGAATATTGGTCTTGAGCATAGTGACATTTGACCACAACTTGCTCTCGCTACTATCAAAGTGTATGGCTAAATGCCGCAATGGCTATGACAAACATTAAAGAATGTTGAGCTAGATAAGGTGGAGGTTTTTTATGGCAACACTTTTTTTGGAAAAATTAATCAAATTTTCCTCCAGTAAAAACATTTAGTTTAATTTTCTTCTCATGGTGATATCAACAATTGTTGAATATCTGTTATGAGCATAGCGGCATTAGATGACAAACTTTTTAAACGAAGAGAAAAGGTTTTCAAATTTCACGCCACTATTGACAGATATTAACAATTGTTGAGATAAAAATTTGATTTATTTTGGCCCAAAAAAAGTGTGTTTCCATTAAAATTTCAAAAACACTGGCCTTTTTTCACTTTCTCTTTCATCCACCTTAAATGTAAAAAATTAAATTAAACATAGATATCTACAAAAGCAATATTTTATATATTTTTTCCCAAAAAATATTTCTTGCTGTAAAAACTGTGAAAGATGCTGAGCTTAACTCGGGTTACCCTTCACCCCCCTTATCAGTACTCTACTCTCTGACACCTCAGCTCAGTAGATAACGCTTCTGCCTTACGAGTTGTTGAGCCCGAGTTTGATTCTTGGAACGACCTAACATATATCATCGGGGAAATTGGGCCCTTTAACAATGATGAATATTAACTGCCACCCACACCGGAAACACACGGATAGAGGCATCAGTTTCGCGAAGTTTGGTTTGCTAATGACAAGGAAGTCAAAGTTCGAATCCTGGACGGTATATGAGGGTCGTTTTCTCTCCCTCCACGCAAGTGTTGATTGATATTATGTTAAATGTTATGTTAGATTCAACCTTCCTTTGACCTAAGTCACTAGCCTGATTAGTAAATGGGCGTATAACCCAAACGGCTGCTAAAAATAAACTAAAAGCTGTAATAAAACCAGGAAAAAATGTATCCTTTGAAAGATAGAAAAAAATTCCCAAGCCTTAAAGGTAGTCCGATATATGAAATATATAATAAATTGATCGATATAGGTCTGTTGGACAGTAAAATATCGATATAAATGTATCGACGTGTTACTAAATATATCGATACATTTTTCTATGTAGGCTATATTGTTGCACAATCCCGAATCTCTGGATTAGTGCACCAATCCTAGTTTTTTTGTATTAAATTGATCCTTTTTTAGGCTAAGGACAATTTTTTTCTTAACTAGGGACACAAATCCGCATCAGTTAGCGCGTAAGCTAAATTTCAGAATCATTTAGTCAGGATTTTGGTAACGAGGAGGTCAGGGTTTGAATCTCGGCCGATAAACGAGTGTTTTTTTCCCCTAAATTGTTTCTCATTCTCCCTCCACGCAAACACTGTTACATTTCCTCTAATTTCCTCATTCCTACTCCATTGTCTTGATTGAAATGCTTATAAACGTCTTCGGTGGCGCATGATCTAAGGCGTCACTCTCGCAGTAGACTAGACTTCCAATAACGGGGAGATGGCGGTTTGAATCTCGGTCGGGTGTATTGAGGGTGGTTTTCTACTTTCTATCTCTCTACGCAAATGTGGATACACTTAATCCAAATACAGCCGTCCTCATCCCTAAAACCATCAGCGTAAAAATTCCATAAGAGTGTAACCCAAACGGGTAGTAAGACGCGGTGTTAAAAAAAGAAGTGTGTTCCCCGAACAAGACGCAGTGACGAGACGTATATTTCAAACAAACAATTTGATCCGGGATGCGTTTGATGACATTAACGTGCACCTGAGTGGATCTTGCACCAAGCCTCCCCATTATGTCCTCCACAGAACTTTCCCTCCCTCGGAGTTCGCTGCACAGCACATAATTAATTGATAATTAACTCTCCGCTCCATAAGTCTGCCGTCTCTTTTGTCGGTCCATTTACATTGCATCGTGTTTCACTCGACAGTGGACGTTCAGAGAACTCACCTGCCTCAGGTTCGTGCCTCTGATAGGTCATTTAGTAGTTTAGAACAGGAATATGGTCACGTTCAAACCCAACGGAGGAACTCTAATATTGTCTGTCAGTTTTTAGTCTTTTTTTCATTTCATAAGACAAAATAAATATACCTCGATTTGCTTACAAATGGAATATTGGAGCAACTTTTAGAAAATACAAACATTTTGCTGTCAACATTTAAATCACTTTACTATTTTATTGGTATTAATTTATAGGTGTTGATAATAATATCTATTAAAGTGACAGATAGCTTTATTTGACGTTTGAATCGTGAAAGCAGATCTAACAGACAGACAGACCGACTGATGTTTGGTCGCTGCGACACAAACGCCGCGACCAGATCGCTCTAGTGTAAATCATTGTTTCATATGAGAGGGGGGGGGCGCTACACCCAAGAAACGCTCACATCGATGTTTTCAAATCGTCGCGGCTTTGTGTCGCGTTCACCAAAACGTCACCAGCCTACGGGTCGCTCTCGCAATAGACTGGCTTGCCGATGACAGGGGTGTTGGTGTTTGAATCCCAGTCAGATATACTGAGGGTGGGTTTTCTTTCCTAAATGTTTTTCCAAACTCCTTTCTCGCAAATGCGGGTACACTCCTTCTAAAGTTAACCTTACTCAACCTTAGCTCATTAGCATAACTAGTGCATACACATATAGCCACAACGGGTAGCAAGACGCGGTGCTTGAAAAAAAAAACTTTTTCTAGTGGCCAGATTTGTCCATTTGTAAGAAAATTTGGGCGCTCTTTATGTGACCTGACATATTTAATTTAAATAAATTCATACAATAACATCCACTTCATATCCAGTAATTTTGTTTAGACCTACCCTCACTTGTGATCACGTGGATAAATACGTCAATCTCATCTTGAATGATTTGCCAGTGACGTAGGTACCGGGGCTCGAATCCTGTCCGGGTATATACAGAGGTGTTTTTTTTTTTTCCTAAATGGTTCCCCACTTGCCCTACTTGCAAATTATGGTACAGTTTCTCTAAATATTATGTGTTTCAGATGACGTGGTCATAGATACCTGAGACGCTTTGCTTCGTATCCCATTGGGGTTGAAATTTAGTGAAAGCAGGCGTTGTACCACCTTCTTGCAAACTTAATATCGGTATTGTACTGTCTAGACTCAAACGCAACATGAATGGAACATAGTAAGGTATATTTCTAGCTATGTAGAGAAAGTATTGTAATCGTGAACATCTTCGTCCCCGGGACTACGATGAATGATCATGTTTTATTTGGCTCCGAATTTTTTTAAAAAGGGTGGTTTTACATTTAGGTCTATTCACCCCGCTGTTTGTCTTTTTGTCTGCCGTACTTGGGACTACAGCTAAAATTGTTTAGTGGATTTTGTTATAACTTGCTAAGATGCTATGGTGAAGCATCGCGTTGAAATCGGAATTTTAATTCTAGCTCAAAAATCAAGAGGAGTTTACTAATAAGTGATTTTGAAAAGTAAAAAAATTTCTAAATAGCTTTAATAATTTTATTTGAAATATACATCTGGTAAGTGTTTTTATATGATGAATAAAAAGTTTATGATCAAAGTTTTTGTCTAGTGATAGCATTCCTGGATATTTATCTAAAATTCCTGGGTTTTGTTCCCGGTGGTACCACAGGTATTTTTCCCGAAAAAGAATTGTACCAATGGTTGCCATGGTCTGGTTAAGAATTCTACTGGAACCACATAATCATCTTGTTATCTCATCAGGATGAAGTAACCGCACCTTCTGTAAATGGCGCCCCAACCTCAGAAAATAATTACATATTTGCCACATTTATTATTATTATTATTATTATTATTATTATTATTATTATTAGCACCGCGTCTTACTACCCGTTCGAGCTATACGCACTTAGGCTAATGTGTAATGGTAGGTGATTGTGAGATGAAATGGAGGACCTATAGTTTAACATGGAATCCGAACCACGGTGGAGGCCTTACATTCCACACATTCACAAGCTGTGATTAATACACGTCTTGTCAGAGGTGAAGGAAGGGTTTGGTAATCAGATAAATCTGTACCGGGACCGAGGATTGAACCCGGACCCCTAGCACGGAAGTCTGACACTTTACCCCTAGACCGCCAGGTCACCCTAATATTATAATATGCATAATAAATAAATATACCATAACCATAAATATACCATACATAATAAATAGATAAACATTTGAAATTCGTCTTCATTAAGAAAAAAGAAAACGTAGACTATGAAACCATTCTCTCCTTTAAGGGCTACGAAAAAGATATTAACTAATATTAAGGTAAAGTACGTCTTAATACTATTGGTCAAATGTACTGAACATGAAGTGTGTGGCCTAGTGAGGACTCCATGACGTGACACGAGGCCTTTCCATGTCAAAAGTTACCCACCCCTGAGCTAAACCTTCCACGAGCGATTCAACCTCTTGCACTTTATCTTGGACGTCTCTTTATAAACGATTATGTCTAGGTGACCTGGTGGTCTAGGAGGTAAGGTGTCAGACTTCTGAGCTGGGGTCCGGAGTTCAATCCTCGGTACCGGCACAGATTTATCTGATTACCAAACCCTTCCTTCACCTCTGACAAGACGTGTATTAATCACAGCTTGTGAATGTGTGGAATGTCAGGCCTCCACCGTGGTTCGGATTCCACGTTAAACTGTAGGTCCTTCATTTCATCTCACAATCACCCTACCATAACACATTAGCGTAAGTGCGTATAATCCGAACGGGTAGTAAGACGCGTGCTAATAATAATAGCAATAATGATTATGTCTACGAAATTCTGGTACGTTAAAATTCCTGAATTTTCCTATTTCTTAACTCACATAACTACAAGTAAATTTGTTACAATTGTGTAGATTTGTGTGGTAACCTAATTGGATGTTGAACAGAAAATTGGATACTGACTTCGCTCTCTAAAAGATAATTAATTGATCTGAAATATCTCATAGAAGAGCTCATTGTGTTGATGGAATTCCTTGAAGTTGTGGCTTAGTCTGTATTGGACAGGAACATCTTGAGTAATATATTCCCTTTCCCCCTTACAAACACACACATTTGCGTGTGCTTGGGGTGCCTACCCCTCTAATATATAACATGGTTTTGAATTCAATACAAATTTGCTTCCAGTTTTTTCTCCCTTCCATAATCTCTATGGACTGGTATTCTTAGTTACACTTAAATATTCGTTGGTTAATTTTTTGTTAAATTTATGAATTTGTCACTATTGTAACTTAAAAAGACCTAAATAATCTCAAAATTAAACGTCATTTGGTTTAATTACTGCGTGAAAAAAAACTCCTCCAAAAATTACCATTCATTTTATATATTTATATTATTTAGTGATATTACTATCTTTACACATGTCACAATTTTGAGTTGGTATCAAGCCAAGATCGTTTATTTATAGAGTACTTACTATAAGATGACCTTGCTTAAGCGCACTCTAGTATTACTTTTATAACATGATCGAACTAGGTGGTCTTGGAGTAAAGTGTCCGCCTCAGGACCCGATTTTCGTGGGTTCAATACCAGTTAAGGTCGACGGATCTTTTGAACAATAAAAATCCGTAGCACAACTTCCTTCGAAGATGAAGTAAATTAATCGGTTCCCTGTTGATTGTGGCATGTAAACGAACCTTGGAAGGTATGTGAAAATACCTATCCCGGCAAAATTGGTAGGCTCTTTCCCTCTCGTTCGTAGACATTCCCTTGTGCTGTTCTTATCATTCGGTTCAGATAGTGCACGTTAAATTCCTCAAATAGATTCTTTTTTCATATAATATGTATGATTATATATTATCGCCGTGTAGTTGTATTGTTCTTCCGCGCACTCCATCACTTGCTACGGATGTTTTTGTTTTCCCATGAGATTGCTATAATTTGGTGCGGGTTGCGGGCTGTGTGTGAATTCAAGCGTAACTTCTTCAGTTCTTGGCTCTTTCTTACTGTCCCATGGAATTGCAGGGTGCCAGTCCGTGATTAGAAAATATCCACCATTTCCTCTCGCTTACCCCCACTCTTAACTCTTTCTATATAACTGAGAAAACACTATCCGCACGGTTTAGTCCGGTCTTGCATATTTTGAGACGTTCCCGGTGAATTGTAGACATTATTTATGGCACAGGTTGACGTTACTATCACAAGGTGTCGAGGATATGTTTTTAATATATATTTTATTATTTTAGTCCGTGACTTGATTGATTATACTGGTAGTGCTTAATCAAACTTATATCGCAGTTTGGGGAGGCTAAATTCCAATATTTGTAGAGAGTCTTTTAGCGACATGTTTGATTTTAAAACTTTAATACGTTAAATAAACCTTCTCGTTGTTTCTTGACCTGTGATTTGAAAACTGCTGATGTACTAAAAGTTTGTGTTGTGAATACATTCAAAATAATTGTTTCGAAGACGTTGGGATTATCCATTATCCTAAAAAAAATTACCATACAAAAGAGTAAATATTATTCCGGGTTGTAAGTAATGTTAATATTTAACTCATTTCTTGTACTTTTCACGTTTCTAATGTATTAATAAAACTAGAAAATGTATTAGTGTAAGCCGGTCGGTGTTATTCTTTCATTGGAAATAATTATGTAGTTTTTGTGCGTGCATATTCTGAAGTTGTCAGCAGAACCAATCATGAAAGTGAAAGTCCTTCACCGGCTGGAGTTTTTCGGATTGTTTTTTCTATTCGTCGTTCCGGTGCTGGTGTTCTGCGAGACAGATCTTGATGGACATAGGAATTCAAACTCGAGACAGCGACGAGAGGATAAAGAAGTGCTCGTTGCTGCAAACCCAACAATTCAAAACGTCACACGAACACACGTACAGGTCCGCGACAAACGAACCCTGAACTTCATCTTGAAGGGCCTCGCCGACGCATTAGGTTACGATCTTCAAGCCAAGAAGAATGTCACTACCACGGTTACACCGACTCAGAAAACTCCTTCTACGCCCCAGAACCCTCCGCCGCCCCCTCCGCCTACTATCCCCAAGCATTTTCCTGAACGGACAACCCCTGGGTATGACGGAACAACTGCCACTGACTCAGAGCTCATCCCACCATCCAAGGTCAAGGGTGACTATGCTATAACAAACTACCCTCCTAGAAGAGGTTTCATCATTTACGTTGAAGGCGAGAATAAGGGGTACACCGAGAAGGATGAAGAGCTGATTAACGACAATAAAGAGGAACGTAATCGTCAAGACTTGGAAAAAGTTGAGCCAAAGTCACCAGGCCATCAAAGGCTCAAGGAAGAATACGATGCTATAACAAGTTATGATGAGATCGACAAGCAAGCAGGGAAGAATAAAGAGTTCGTTGGAACAACCTTCATCCCAATGGTACACAGAACAGAACATTACTACAACTTCCACGCAGAAAAGGCCAAACAATTGGGGTGTGACGACAACAAAGAAAAAATAGCACAAATGAAACGACTTTCCCAACCTCCTATCAGTTCTGAGACTCCCCTTGATAAAATATCACTTCTTGGGTCCACTCCGAACTGGGGTGGGTACTGGGACGTCAAGCGTAATAGAGGAGAAGACACTCACGTCACCTACAATGATTACAGGGTAGGTCAAAAGGAAGCGCCAAAATTTGATGATGCCTCCGGCATATATAAAGAGGCGCTTGCTTCTCAAGAGCGATATTATGATGAGGATGGCCACGTGACCTCATCTTTGACAGGAAGTGATGATTCAAATGAGAAGTACAGCTACAACTACGATCCGGATACTATATCAGAGTACAACTCTGGATACTCTCATCTAAGGACATTCTCACCCTATTCAGAGTTCAATCCAACAACCCCACGAGAGTTCACCAAAGCGACGTACAGCTTTGATAACAAATGGACCCAACCTATGACAAAATATCATAGAAACTTCCCCGTTACAGAAAAAGCCAACAAAGTAACGTCTGAATCAACCTATTTGGGTAAAGTATATTCAGAAAATCTTCCCATCTTATCCACGTCCAAACCGAAGCTCCTACACGCTCTTGAAGAAATGGAAGGGTTGAGAAGCAACGCCTATGTGCCTCCTCCATTTGACTATGCCTTCGATAGCACGGATAGCCTCTCTGTTTCCAAGCACCCAAAAGATCCTGGATCTTCGACAACTCCCATGACACCCCCACCTAAAGGCAACTCGACAAAATTTCCCTCGGGATTGCTTCTCAGTGAAAATGTTATGTTTAAAAATACACCGTTGCTTGAAATTATCAAACATTATCCTAAGAAAGCACCCTATTACAATGAGACCGGCCAGTCATATTCTCCATCACAGATGAATAGTCAGATAGCGGGGTTTAGAGATAACACGGAACCTGGGGACAGCTTGGATAGAAGTGTTTTTGGGCAGCAGCGCTTGTCATTGAATCACAGGCTACCTGCGTCTTGGGAGTACCACCTTGACTCAGATAAGTCTCTTAAACTCAATCACTCTAATCAAGTTGAATCCCAACCAAAATCTTTATCAAACTTTGTGACTTTCGAAATCTTTCATTTGGCAGCGTTGGAGCACCTGATGGGACCAACTTGCGATATAGATCCTCCACGTCTTCATCACCGACAGAGGCTTATCTTGCTATTCTCATACCGCACAAGCCTTCGCTCTTGACTCAAGAAACTGTAACTCTGCAGCCCAAAGTAGAAAGAACAACTAAAAAACTAAATGACCGTTTGGAATATTCAACCCCAAAAGTGATCACATGGGATAGCCAGGTAGGTTTTAGTGGGGAAAGTGGCTCTGGGGGATCTCGAGTGGACTACCGGCAACCCCATAAGGTCGAGTCTTACGAGCCGGCAAGTGGTGATGTGGTTTACAATGGACACTCAGTGGGAGCTTACCCTCTTCAGGCAATAGGAGATGCTCATGAACTTGGAGCACATTCATATGATAATGTTCTAAAACCTTTGTGGGAGCACATTCATGATAACTTCTTCAGATTCCAGTCCGGGGCAGTCCAGAGTAATAACATGACCTTCATCCCTCACCAGATGATTCCCAACCCACAAGAATACAGTGATGGATTACAACCAAATCTTAGAAATGAGGGTAGTCTGAATTTCACTGAGTACAAAGACGGGAGAGAAACCACGACTAAGGCTGCCGATTACAACTACCCACAAGAAAATATAGAAACATTGCCGGAATATAGTGAAAGATCTCCTGCTTTGCGGACATTCAACTCTAATAATTACAACACTCAATCTGAAAACATTCATTCACAAATAACGACTGCACTCCCATTAAGTACTCATTCTTCTAAATTAATCCAAGATTCTGAGAAAATAATTGGAAATTATCAAGAGCATCATCTTCACAGTAGTAAAAATGACACGTTCGATTTAATTGATGAGCTCAAAACTACGTCACTAAATAAAGACAAATATGCAGATATAAAACAGAAACATCGAGATAACAATCCTAATACTGCAGACTCTAAAAAAGAAATCAGTAGCCATGAATCTAGATTAGGAAACTTGCATAGACACCCGACATATTCATCGGACAAATTAGAATACTTTGAAACATCTTCCTTGCCAAGTACCAACAACTTTGAACCAAAATATTCCCAAGCTCAATCCGAGCATTCCAGTGATATTCAGAAAGCACAACTGGAGGAAGATTCCTATTACGACTACATCCCAGTCCATCAACAGTCACAGAATGTACCCACCACTTCTAACACACTATTCACCGCTCAACAACAAAACCGTTTCCCCATTTTCGTACCCACTTTTAAATCGAGCTTTGAGGATTTCACCAGCCAAGTTCTGACGTTCTTATAAGCACAAGTTTGGCCCATCTCACTTCACCATACAATCAATACTATACTCCTCAAGGCTTCAGTCTTCAGTACAAACAAGACTATAGCAACATAGAAAGCTCTAATCAGCCGGATATGGTTCATACCTCTACAGAGTCACCGCAGGAGCATTTGGGGCTGTTGACCATCCCTCCCCCCACTGTCTACAAGGATCTGGCACGCCTGGAAGCAGGGAATAAGTGGGAAGATGTTGATAAGAATGATAGGCCAACAAATTTGAAGACAAAGGAATATGAGACGAGAATATCAAGAGTGAGTATCACAGGGAAGGTCAACTTTGTTCCTGACAGTGAGAAGAGGTAATGACTGTCCACATTATATACAATGTTTTGTCAATGTTTGAACCCAACTCATTACAACAATTTGCTCAAATAAATGTGTAGGTCTACTAGTCGAAAATATGTATGTACACTTGAATAAGAATGTAATTGGAGCAAATTGTGTTGAAGTATTTTTATAGTATTTTTTTAATACTAATAATGTTACTAAAGGCTGTTATTGATTATCATTGTTATTATTTTTATTGATAATATTATTTCATTACAAACATCGTATGATAAGTTGATGTGTAATTTTTGAGAAATGTCTCTTGAACAGGTTTTGTTAATATACAGATAACATATATATACAAAACATATAGATAGATATATATTAAAAAATCAACATATTATAAACTAGTAAATATTTATTTTTGTTCATGCACTGCCATAAGTAATGTGTATAATTATCTATAGAATAGATCACTAATAAAAATGAAATATGTATTAATCATCATCATAAATATCTTAATGATTTGAAATAAAATAAGAAAAGTACAATAAAAACATTTAAAATAAACTTTTATTAAATTATTGCTCAGTCTCACAAGCCACATTGTTGATGCTATAAATATATATATTTTTTAAAATCCATAGTATTATACAGTAAAGAATTGAAAAACAATAAATATGTTCATATTTTGTGTTACATGAGCGTGAAACTTGTTCAAATTTAGATTTAATTTTGCTAACATCTTAGTCCAATGCGTGTTTGTTATTAGTGTGCTCCGATGACTGTCTGCTGGATAGTGGCATCTTAAAACTACATATATAATATATAATCTAAGTTAATAAAATAAGGTGGGTGAACTATGAAGACATATGCACCATCATTTGCCTGGATGAAAGGTACAAAGCTCCAATTTGAAAATAACTATTTAGGAAACCTGGATGGGGGTAAATGTTCCTGTCCTCAATCTTACTAGCTAACTTATGTTCAAATGTTGGATACGTTACGGCCAAAATGAGCTTGTTGCATTTCTCAGAAATGAAGTCGACCCTCCTGATAAATTAGAGCATGCTGTCGACAGCTTCTAACACATGTGCAACACATCTCAACCGGAAACTACTTTGATTTAAAAAAAGAATCAACGCATGACCTTTGCCACTCATCTCTCTTTTTAAGGGAGGCTGACCCTACACATTCTTGTCAAATTTTAAGGGGGACTAGCCCTAAGCCCACTCAATGAATCTAAGGAGGTTGTACTCACGCCAAATTTCTCGGCACACTGCACATTTTAATAGTTTTATAATAGGTAGGTATTTGAAGTTTGAGCTGGTATATTGTTGCAAGAAGAATTCACAAATTAATAGCAAATTTAACACACATTAATTTATCTGAATTACTATCATAGTTTATGTTTCAAAGCATATATTACCGGTATTTTGAAGAAGATTCAATTTGATCTAACAGATCTAAACACTCTATCACACGTTAAAACATTTATATAGTATAAATATTAGAAAAGGTTGAAAAACCAGATTATTTTATAGAATATTATATGTTTTGTTGCTTGTTCAGGATGTTCACAACTTACACGTTAATAACAGCAAAGGATTAAAAAAAAGTAAATTTAAAGGAATCGCATCATCCTCTGCCTAAAGAAAGAATAGTATTATTATTATTATTTTATTATTAGCACCGCGTCTTACTACCATTCGGTTATAAAGCACTTACGCTAATGTGTAATGTAGGTGATTGTGAGATGAAATGAGACCTACAGTTTACGTGAATCGAACCACGTGGAGGCCTGGCATTCCCCACATTCACAAGATGTCTTGTCAGAGGTGAAGGAAGGGTTTGGTAATCAGACAAATCTGTGCCGGACGAGGATTGAACCCGCCGCCAGCACAGAAGTCTGACACCTTACCCCTAGACCACAGGTCACTGAAAGAATAGTAAAACCACAGTGAAAATTACAAACGTAAATTACCTCGGTAGCCTAATTCCAACTGAATCTCGTCATTCTGGATTAAGTTGAATCCAGAAGTTGAGCTCGTTGACACACACACGTGGCTAAAAATTACAAAAAATAGTATGCTATATAATTATTATCTGTTGACGAACGCGACATTAAGTGTAGGCTACGTTTACACAGGAGGCCATGATGGGAAAGAATATCAGTTACACCCGCTTCAGTGGCCGATTGGTCTGAGACGTCACTTTCGTGTTAGACTTGCCTGCTGATGACGGGGAGATCAGGGTTCGACTCCCAGTTGAATCTACTGAGTGTTTCTTCCTAAATATGTTTTCCACTCTTTCTCCAGGCAACTGCGGGTAGATTAGGCTACCTCTAAATTGCTTTCTTCCTCATCCCTACCCATTAAATAATTATGATATATGTGGATAACCTGAACATAGGCTTACTTCCCTTTGTATGGAAAGCTCTGAATTACTAATCTATACATCCCTTTTTGGAGAACTGCGTGCTGATTGGTCAGGAGGGCAGAGCGTCGAGGAAAAGATAACCGCACCAATATGGCGGTTGTACAATAACAAGGACTCATACGGTTCCTCTGGATGAGGTCCGACAAATCCGATTTGTAAGCTTAAGGACCAAGATACGGACAGGTTTTTTTTTAAGATTGGTAACCTGAATAAAGGTCAGTGTTCTTGCAGTTTTTATAGCAAAACATTTGTTGTTGAAAATAAATCCAATATGGCTTCAGTGGAGATATAGAGTTTAATTAAACTCTATGTTTCTACTGGAGCAATAATTTATTTTAGCCTATAAAAAACTGCAAAAATACTTCCCTTAACTTTCCTTCCCTACATCCCCCCTTTCAAGCCTGGTGCGTTCCACTTGGTCCTCGCAGGTTATCGGCGGGTGGGCACCATTACATCGCATGTCCATTACATCGCGTTTTGGGAACAAATACCTTGCAGGTTCATCACGTCGCATTTCCCCCACCTTTCTATACCCAGCTAACCTTACTCTGACGTACAACCAATAGGATTGAAGGGGAGTATATGTTACAATATAAAGGTGGAAGAACCAGGATGTTGGTCCAACAAGTTGGCTAGAATAAATACAACTTACTTTTCCACATGTCTTGTCTTCCAACATGTTGGATACAACTTGTTACATAATAAACGAGGCTTCACTCTCACTATGAAGGTAGGTTTGGTTTAAAGAATGATGTGCCTGACTCCCATTGTTTTGTTGGCAAAGTTGATTACAAGGATAGTGTACCCGACTCTCATCTTGAAGTTAAGTAGTTACAGAAGCCCCATGGCTTCTTTGGTGTTGACTGACATCTCACAGCTGACTTCTGACAGTCTAAATTTAGGTATGTACCTAAATTTTGACTGTCAGAAATCAGCTGTTAAACACATGTTTTTGAAGATCATCTGGTTCGGCGTAAGGATACGTAATTTGTTCTGGTAACTTTTAAAACCTGTCAGCTGAGAGCTGTGAGCTGTCAGTCGGTACCATTTATTTTAGTAATTTTAACGATATCATTCTATGTTGTTTTTATAAGTATAAATGAGGCTATTAGTATCTGAATTTTTTATTGTTGTTACATATAAGTTACATATAAAACCAATGTACTTTTTTTTCACAGTGTAATACGAAAATGATTTCTGAGTTTTTATCAAATCTTTAAGAATTGATAGGAGTTTTGTATTGGTGTTTGATGTTAAAAACTAAACAAACTTCACCATCACCGAGTTGCCTAGGCAACAACACTCCTGAAATAAAGACACCATAATTTTATTTTTTACTTCTCTGGAAAAATTGTCTAGAAAAATAGGGTATATTTTTAACTTGAATATTATATTCTTATTTTATTATTTCATCTTTGATTTTCATTGCATCATAGCAATTAGAATTTACAAATTCAAGTCTCAAAGTTTGTTTAAGGACAATAGATTTCTGGAAAGTTAGAAACTCTTCCCTCTTCCAAACGGAAAATTTAAGGTGGGCGAAATACATGAGAGTGGATATGCTAAATTTGCCCTGTCTGGAACAGATGAATACTTTTTAAATCTAACTACTTAACTTCAAGATGAGAGTCGCGTACACTATCCTTGTAATCAACTTTGCCAACAAAACAAGGGGAGTCAGGCACATCATTCTTTAAACCAAACCTACCTTCATAGTGAGAGTGAAGCCTCGTTTATTATATAACAAGTTGGATCCAACATGTTGGAAGACAAGACACGTGGAAAAGTAAGTTGTATTTATTCTAGCCAACTTGTTGGACCAACATCCTGGTTCTTAGACCTTTATATTGTTACATATACTCCCCTTCAATCCTATTGGTTGTATATCAGAGTAGGGTTATCTGGGTATAGAAAGGTGGGGGAAATGCGACGTGATGGACCTGCAAGGTATTTGTTCCCAAAACGCGATGTAATGGACATGCGATGTAATGGTACATAGCCTTATTGAAAGTTATGAAAACCATAAAACATTGAAAAAAATAGTGCATTTAATGTGAAAGCTGTAATTACTTAAAACTGAGAAGCAGGAATGAGGAAGTGCACCCACATAAGCTTTCAGAAAAGATGGGTAAATTGTCCCCATGTATCCTGGTCAGAATTCAAACCACAACCTCCTTGTTGAGCTAATGGTGACCGTGTGCAATGATCGTCTAATTTACTTAGAGGGCTTACAATAATTGTAAATACGAACTGTTGCTTCCTTCCATATATGAAAAAGACGTTTTCTTTTAAATATATAAAGTTAAATAAGTTAAGCTAAGATTAAATCCTCTTTGTCACTGTCAAATCACATTGGCAAGTTTGGCATCGAGACTGTGTGCTGATGTAGGTTAAAAATTATCATAAACATTTACACTGGCATATTCTGAGAGTACTCTAAGAGTTTCAGGGGAGATTTGGGGGCCGAGGACCCTCAACCACCTTGTCCAAGAACGTCAAGGGATATATTTGAAGCTGTGTCCCTAAAGAACAGTGGTTCTCGAACAATTATTATTTCCCTTAAACATGTGCTATTTTAGAAAATTTTGAGGCCCCCTTCCCCCACTCCCATATTCTCTCTTATTTTATTTATCCATAACAATGATTACGATCCAATCAAAATGTAATAAAAGTAACTCCATGGTGTCAGCCCGCATTCAGGCTATACCTACCGAGTGGCTACCAAACTGTTTGGCGAATTAGTGCCAACTCTTGAGAATAGAGGGTGTCATGTGGTCAGCACAACGATGACTCCAGCCATTAAGCTCGGCTTTCTATACCGGAGGCACTAATACTTTACTCGAGTAGCTCCTTATTTATCCACCATAGGCTGAACCTAACCCGTTCCAGATCTACTGCTTCCTCGATAATCTGGACGTGCCAGGAATCTAACCCGGGACCTCTGGCTCCGTGGCGAGAACCTATTACTTCTAGACCACTAGGCACATTTCTGAATGCATAAGAGAGACAGATTCTATTCAATTAGCCTAGTGTAATTAAAAGCACACAGTTAGCAATACTCAAAGCAAACAATCATAATAAGAGTAAAATGGAAGTGATACATTGATCAAACGTCCATCAGATGTTGGTGAGAGGGAACCAGGTGGATTGGCCAACTCACGCTGCAATTAAATCTATTTCTTAAATCCAACTTATTTCACACAATGCTGCTTGGAAACAAATGAGTCTCCCAACTTGAGAATTTATGCTCCAGAAGCTATTTAGATGCGTAAACTCTGACTAACATAAGGGAGATTATATTGGACTATTAATACTCTATCACTATGTCATTGGTTTGTTGCTAAGATATTTACACATACCTTGGCTGTAAGCATGGGTGCACCCAAGGGGGAGAGGGGCAAACAGGGTATTGACCCCCTACCTCTCTTTCCCCAACACCACAAATAATGTTAACAGAAATTAAAATAATATTAAGTATAACTAACATTGAAGATGTGTCGAATGTATATGCTACATTTTTAAGACCAGGCTTCAGACTTAAGCCTAATATTCAAAATGTTTACCGTTACACACAAAATTAACACTTGAAAAAAAACATACAAATAATATTATTATTATTATTAGCACCGCGTCTTACTACCCGTTCGGGTTATACACACTTTACGCTAATGTGTAATGGTAGGGTGATTGTAAGATGAAATGAAGGACCTACAGTTTAACGTGGAATCCGAACCACGGTGGCGGCCTGGCATTCCCCACATTCACAAGATACAAATAATAGCTTCGATACCATATGCATTATTTAAATATCTTAATTACTATAAAACTACTCCAAATGATTTATAAAAGCATTTAATATGCATAAGTATTATTGGCCTTTAGGACTTAGGAGGCTGTGCAACCCCAAACCCGCTTTCTCTGTCAAAATTTCATTCTTGCTACAGCCTTGATTGAATGCCTCCCTCCAAAGTAAATGGCTGGGTGCGCCACTGATTAAGTAAATTTATATGAAAATATATTTTATTTTACCTTTTCCTTCTAAATCATCTTAAAATGGTGAATTCACACTCCTGACTTTTGGGATTCTTTGGTGTATAATTATATAATATCACAATAACTAATAAGTCGTTAATGTAAAACAAAAACTAAAAAAAACACTATTAAAACTCCACAAATCCTTTATACTAAAGAAAAACAAGAATTACCATTAATTATGGTTAAAGCATCTCCTCACCCACCCACCCCTTTCACCCCACTCTATCAGTGCTGAAATGCCTAAATTTGAAAGAGTGGTTAAATGTGTTTGCCAAATACATGATAATACATGTGACTAGAATACCTAAACATAACTCAATGTATTTTACTAGTCTATAATTTAAGGTTGTTATTATATACTAACTATTATTTACAATTAATGTTTTATATATATATATTTGATGTAATTTTACTTAAAATATACTAAATTAGCTTTATAAATAAACATTGTGATCTTGAATCTTTTTTCAATAGTTGGCACAATGCTTAGCTTGTTTCACATGAACAGCATGACCTCGGGTGTAAAAACTCAAGCTCATTGGCCAATTACTTATGGGTGAGCGGAATGGAATGTGTTGCAACCCCCTAGACATAGGGCAAGGTCATTAGAGCCTCCCTAGCTTGCCTTGCGGTTTTCAAGCAGCAAGCCCTGGGTTTCCTATTGTGCTAAGTAGAACTTTAGGAAGAAGAATTACTTAAAACACAGTATTCTTGGAATAATGAACTAATATTAGTTTTAAAATTAATAATCCATTACATGTATATTTATTAACAATTTAAGCATTAGTGTTTACACAGTTCACGCAGACAACATTGAATTAAACAAAAAATGAGTCCATTTCATTATGGGTATGAGGCGCAGGACAAGCATACCCAGAGAATACGTCACTGAAATAACTTTTTCTTAACATAAAGTGATGTAATTCCTAAAATAGTTTTTTTAGAGCTATTATTTAATACAGAAAACTATTCTAATAATTTTTAGAATAATTCACATACTATATTGATTTACATTATTTGAGTTAGCAACAAAATCATTAATGAACTCTTACAATTTACATAAATAAAAGAGGATCACATAAAAGAAATAAAAAAAGTATAAAATGTAGAGCAAGTAAAATACGGTTGGCTTTATTCTAAAATGTGTACTATCTTCTTCCCTGCTTCACTCTGAAACCTGTAATATTACATATATATTTCTCATTGAATTACATTTTGCCGGTATCGCCAACACACGTTTTTTGAGAGTTTATTGTGTTTATTTCCAGCACAAGAATTCAAATGAGGAGTTTCATTGGCAGTCTCATGTCACAACATGTCAGATCCAAGATGAAATGTTTGAGAATCTCAGGCAACTACTTCAAGAGGAAAAATTACGACGGCAGGTGAATAACAATCACATATAATCTCAGTACTCTCAGAATTCTTCGCTAGCTGTTTGTTCTCAATGATTCATACAATTTTTATCATCAGTTAAAATGTATATGTATACGTAAATGTATACACTGACAGATAAATCTGATGAAACATGCCTACAGCAAACACGTCTTTAAATAAAGTCAAACTTTATACCTACCTTTTTCTCTTTCTACTTGTCTGACTTAAGGACATTTAACCACACTGATGTGGTTGGGATATTATTAAGTGTTTTATCTTTTGACGGGTTCATTAGTTTCTCCAAATTTAGTCTTCCAGCATATTTTATCTGCATATTTTTTTTAGGTCCTGAAACTTCACCTTAGTTCATTGTTTGAGGTCAAATCACTTGCATTTGTGGTATTCATGGTTCCTTTTTCCCTTCAACTTTGGTTTCTACAACATCACTCACAATAAGCGATTTCTTCTCATAACGTGATCCATCCATTTAGCCTTTCTTCGTAGATTCATATTTATGGGGTGATAGGGTGAAAAACTAGTTATTGAAAACCCACCATTATTAGACCTGGCTGGGATTCAAACCATTGACAAAACAAACCAGAGAGAACTTACACTTTAGTCCTCGTGCCCACCAATGCAGGTTAGATAATATACTTAACTGAGTGCAATACAATCTGTACCAACCTTCTCAGATTGATCTCATATAATTCAAATTACAAAGTTATTGAAGTAACTATGTCATTATAAGATATATTGCAATAATTCTTATGGGAGGTCTCCATTAAAAATAGACTTGAATTATGAAAACGTTTGTGCACTTAAATAGTTAGTTTATGGGTTAAGCTTTTTCTTTGGACACTTTGAAAAAAAATGCCTTTGGGAACAACTTTTATTTTATCTTCATATTACATAAGAAAGGAAGGCTCATTGTTAAACAGGTTTGATTCTAAAGATATTTTTTTCTTCAAAAATATAAAATATTTGAAATATTTCTATTATTTCAATATTTTGGTAGTTTTTCAAACTGTCAAGTTGATATTATTGTTCTGCCAGACTCTTGACACAAGTTTACCAACTTATAAACAGTGAATTACTCATATTTAATGGTCTTTTTCAGTAAAAACTAATAAGTTTTGACTCAACAATGGTGCAAACCCAAATCAGAAATGGTGGGTGATATCTAACAAGGGCACCCACTGTTAAGAGGCAATACAAGTAATAATAATTTGTTTCAGTGTGTGCTTCATAACTCTACACTCAAGGAGTAGTGGCTTAACAAGTTTGTGGAAATATTGGTTGTCATGGCACATCCTTATCCTGCATTCTCGTATAGGAGCAGGATAATATATTCAACTTTGCTGCCTCAGAAGCTGTTTAAGATAAAGGTGGGGGAGGGGAATTTCTTGGTAATTAGGAGCAGGGCTGTAAAGAATGTGAAAATACAAGACAAAATTGCAAGCATGGCATAGGCCACGTGATAAGATAAGTTGCAAACAATGGTTGAAGGGAAATGCTGACCTTTCGTTCTTAGGTCTGTTCCCCTTGTTTGTGTGACTTATGGCTATATGCTTTAACACATCTGGCTTGTGTCCAATTATGCAAAACTGGATTAAAACACAGATTTTTATGCAAATTAATGGGCATTCATAAATAAAAATCATATCTTTGCTCCAGTTTTCATCTAATTATAAATATTGATGCATCATAAACTGTTGTTTTTAAATCCAGTTTTTCGATTTTGGGTCAGTACACGGCCTTGGGATGTAAATGATTACCTCTGAAGGGAAGAATAGTTTTACCTCATTGTTAGCTAAAGTAATTTTGTATTTGCATATTGGTTTTCCAAGCGTACATATATTTAAAATTGTGGTGCTAAAGTTAGTTATATAATTAGTTCTGATGGTTTGTAGTCATATGAAGAGTGTTTAGTGATAGGTCATGCTAAGTCAACTTTCAATATTACAATGGTTCATTATCGGTAGAGAGCAGAGTCACTGCTTGACGAAGCTCAAATGAAACTGGATTCTCTGGAGGAAAGTTATCGGCTCAGCAAGGGAGAGTCAGAGGTACGGCTCGGACAGCTCAGTACCAGAGTTTGCAACTTGGCGCAGACTGTGCACGGGGAGCAGGAGAGGGTTCAACGGCTTCAAGACAGCCGCTGTCGCCTGGTGCAATACCTGCACGTTCTATCTGTGAGTAGCCCCAAACAAAGTGGGAGAAGACGCTTGAATAAGTATCAACAATCTGCTTTATAGTTAAAATTAAGTACTTTAAGCAAATTTAAACAAAAATAACAAACCATTTTTGACAAATCATTAATAACATAGTGTGTGTGTCCATCTATCTATATATACATTTAAATTTAAAAATAAAATAATTTATATATATATATATTAAAATTAATAGTAAAATAATTTTAATATATATATTTATATTAAAATTATTTTATTTTTAAATTTAAATGTATTTATAGATAGATGTACACATATATAGATAGATAAATAAAAAGATATATGGATATATGAATAATTAAATAGTGATAACTAGATGAATAGATACCTATACATTTTTTATTTCTTCACTATCTGAAGATTTATATATTTTTCTTCCGAAATATTGCTGTATGTAGCTATAAAAATGTTTGTCTCCATAAGTAATCAGTCATTTGTGACGTAAAACTCAAAAATGCTCCCATTGTGATGCCCAGATGTTTTAGAAGGAGAAATACATCCAACAATCACTTTATCACTTGTTGTAAGATAACATCCTTTAGACTTAATTAAATGAACAATATTAGGAATTTAATATTGTTTTACACACAAAAACTACCCAATTTAAATTTAATCTTAACATTTATTTTGTGTTTATATATTTTGGAGATAAACAAACTTGTCTTGACATTTAAACAGCTGTGATAATGTCAGTACATATTTTGGCTTTACTTCTGCCAATCATTCAAACAACAATGATAATAGTGTTTATAGTAATACATTATTTCAGATTTCAACAATATACAGCATAATATATACATAAAATTCTAATTTGTAATTTAATTTTTCTTTAATTCAGGCTACTTTTTAATATTGATGAATAATTTGAATACTCTTCCTCTCTGCATATTTTACCAAGTAGTATACAAATCAAGCGAAACTAATATAAAATTTATCAAGGATGACATTGCTTACATTTTCAACAATAGTTTTAGCCTATACATTATTGTTGCACACTAAGTATTGACATTACCATATGTTTCACGAGAAACACAAGGTGAATGCAGTTGGAATGAGACATCTAAGAAAAGTATGTGGAAAAATTCGCATGGACAGAGTCAGTAATGAATGGGTGCTAAAAGAGTGAGGTTTGAAAGGGAATCCAATAGGTCTAAGTGAAACAAGTATCTTATATTGGTTTGTGTATGGTGAGAGGTTGAGTTTGATTGAGTGAAGAAGCAAATATATGTAAGTAGGGTGTATGGATCAAAAGGAAGGCTTAGGCCATGTAAGATATGGCTGAATGGGGCAGAATAATTTATGAAAAAGAGAAACATTAAGCGTTTTAAGAATAAAAGAGCATGTATGACTCGGTGGATGAATGTTTTTAAGCAAAGGAAGTATGCAAGGATAAGGACGTGAGGAGGAAGTTAGTGAGGATGGATTAAGTACGGAGTTGTTGATTTTTGAGCTAGATGCACAGTTTCTTGACTACCCATAAGGGAATGGCATGATTAGGTATGTATGTATGCACTAAACCTAAATAATATAATATGCACTAATTGATGTATATACTTATGTTGCAAAATGGTAATAATTGCTAGCTCTGATAAGTAACCATTGTAATTGCTGTATCACTATAATTATAATATATCATGCTCATCATTTCACAAATATAATGATTCAAACTTTATTGAATAACGCAGTGCAGTCTATCAAAGGAACACCGTAAAAACCGCATCATGGCAAACCAAGCAACAAGCAGCTTGTATAGACAACCTTCACCTGGTGCGGAAGAAGCAGACAGGCTGAGAGCTCGGATAAAACACCTGAGGCATGTGTTGAGAACGTCTGGGAACCACAGAGTGCAAAGGCTTAAGATGGTAGTGGTCAAGCTAAGGTCGCTCTGTCACTCTGTGGAGAGACGATATCAGGTCAGTATGAACCTACGCAGGGACATAGAATCTGTGCCTAAAAGCACAAGAAACATTCTTAGAGTCTTGGTCCAAATTATTAGGTCTTATTCTATAGTGTTAGTTTTGCAAGGCATGTTTGTTTATAACATGCATTTTTAAGCCTTTCAACAGATGAAGGGTAGAGGAACATAGCCTAGGTCATGGTATTTTTCAACTCACTTGGGGAAAATTGGGCTCTGGAAATATGTTTTCCTAAAAATAATTGTGGAATGTTATTTTATATAAATCAAGACTTTCCCTGTTTTTATGAAGTCATTTGGTGCATAACAACATAGAAATATAGGTTTAAAATACGTATAATAGTAATGATGACATTCTTTACTTAGTATGTTTGAAACATAACACAAAATCTCAATGTAATGTTTACAATAAAAAGCAGAATACGATTCACACTTTACATTGCTGCCACTAAACAACGAGGTAATATAATAGCTTCCTCTCAAGTAAAATAGGCAGTGACTGCCCAATCCTTTGAACAAAATATTTATGAATAATTGTGAGACATTAAACACAGCATCTTAAGCAATAAAAGAAAAGAAAAAATCATGCATGGTAGAGATAATAGGACATACAGAGAGGGACATATAAAGGAATAAATGATACAGTGCACTGCACATACTTTCTCTCTTTAATTATAAAATAAAGAAATTGACTAAAACTTGTAAAATGTGTAAGATGAAATACACACTCTTGCAGAAACACTCCATTAAAGAGCATTCATGTAATAATATACACTGTTACAGAAACAATGAGAAAAGAGTGCCATCTCTGTCCACCAAAGAGCATAACCATCAATTTCATATTTCAAAGTAAGCTGACTACTCCATTAAAAATACATACAATGCTTATAGCTCAGAAACTCTTAAGTTTCTTTAGTTTTATAAAAATATATTCCAGATTGAAATATTTTTAATTTTAACAGTATTACAACTTTACATCTTACTCATGTAATTTACTTCATATCTCAAATAGTTAAATTATTAAAATTAGAAAGTTCTGTTTATCTGCTCAAAATAATTTTCATGCAAAAATGAAAGTTGCCATTTTGCTTGTAATGTTAAACAGCACCTAGATACAAAATTTAAATCAAAATCGTCAGAGTGGATTTTGAAAAAATCGATTTTGTCTCTTTTTCCCTTTATTAAACTACCCTTAATGTCAGGGTTAGATATCTAATTCCAAAAATACCTTGGAAGGACCTTTTGAAAACCTTAGATACCAAGTTTCAACCTGATTGGTAAAACGATTTTGGCTCTAGTCTGGAATACTTACAGACAAGGCAGACAAACAGACAGACAACATGAAACATCAACATTTATCAAAATCTCTAGTTCGATTTTTTTGACAATCACAATACTTCTTTCGTCGAGGGATCAAGAGACAGTAAAACAGATTAACATGTGTTGGAAACATAGGGCATATACTTTACTTTACATCCATTACTGTTTCCAGCCTGTGGTCTGGGTCAATCCTTTTATTCAAGCCACATATTTTCAACTACCAGCTGGCCAAGCCATAGGACATATGATGGAGAAGAATTAAATATATCAAAGTAAAATATCTTTTCAACTTTTAGCTACATATTTGTTTACTCTACATGGAGGATTATTACTAGAAAATTGATTTGGTTAAGATTCTTTCATTAATAAAATTATGTGCTTTAAAATTAATTATAGGTTTTCCCCAAAGCGTTAATAAGAGCTAGTCACGGCGGTCTAGGTGGGAAAGGGGGGTAATTGCCCTGAGCCTCACATTCCAGGACGGGGCAACATTTCCTCCAAAAATTATTAAATTCAATTACAGTTATTATTCTAAATTTCACATCAAATAGTCTACAGGTAATTAACAGCAATACATATTCGACTGGTGATAGGATTTCTTTCCAGATTCCTGAAAACCCTAACTTTATGTAATTTAAGATTTACGTTACTCAAGTAATGTGTTGCAGTACAGTAGAATACACCACTATTGTGATAATGCTGTCGGTCTACAGAAAACTAACAGTGCAATGGTACAAAGAGGAATTGACTTATGTAACTTAATTTGTTTGCATTTAATAAAGTACAATCATTTAATGGGTTTATCAATATTCAATAAAATATGAGAAATTATTAAGTACTTAACATAAGTACTGAGTACTTATCAATATATATAATGGCTTAATGCTAAAACTGAAACAGTGCCATACAAAGGGAAGACTCCAATTTTTTTTTTTTTTTTGCCATGGGCCTCACATTTTCTTAAAATGGCCCTGGAGCTAGTTATGGTTAAGTTAATTATTCATAAGGTTTGGATAAGTTCATATATTTTATATAGTGTTTGGTTAAATCACATTTAAATTTAGTTGAAAAATGACACCTATACTCAGGGATCGAACTCAGGATTCCTGCCTCACTTATCAACTTGCAGAGGAGTGAGGTGATACGTTTTGGTTTTCTGAAATTTTAGGCACATATGGGGGGTGAAGGGGGTGGGGGTATCCAGTGCTTTTAGAAATGAATCAAGTATAACATAAGTATGTGTTAATGTACTGACTAAATGTATACACTTTTTTATGCAAACCCATTGTCTTTCCATGCTGTGTTTTTTGCAGGGAATGTTGTATTTGCTGGGAAGACATGTGCAAAGTATAGCTGAGTCTATGTGTGGGACCTCCCTCTCTACCATTCAGCCGCTGTTACCCTCTCTGTCACCCACACAGATGGCCCACTGGTTTCTACAGGTCCAAAGTTTAGCTGAATGGATACAAGATCATGTCACTTCCCTTCCAACCTTGTTAACATCTATGAGGCAACATGACCACGTTAAGATGGAACAATCTGAGGTTTCTAGTGAAGCTTTGGTAAACAATGATAAACAACTAGTTCCTACAGTTACCGCAATCCCTGAATATGGTTGGAGCTCAACACTAAAAAACTCCTCAGAGAATTGTTCTAGAAACTCACTTAAGTCCCCAAAACATCTCTGTAAACGCTCATCACCAACCTCCAAAGAACTGCATGAGCATTGCTTTACTTCGGAACTCGAAGATAACTCAAGTATTCAGTGTAACAGTCATTTAAAATCTTCAAAAGGGCTGTGTCATGGATCAGACAAACAGAATGAGTTGAATAAGAATCCATATCCAAAGGCATACCTAACAAATGCATTGATCCAGAACATGATTTATCAAGGGGTCACTTATACTCAACAGACTTTCCAACAGCATCCACTGCTATCAGCGGAACTAGTTTTAATTCCAAAAACAAATTAACATGTAACCAAACAAAAAATATAGAAAATATGCCATGTTTTCAACAGAGGTATTTATTTTCTCGAAATCATAGCTCAGGTCTAGAAACAAACTTAAATATTTCCTCTAATCAATATGATGTTTTGACAAGTTCAGAGGAGAAAACTTCTCATAATGATGATGTATTTGCCTTAGAAAACATCTCTAACCCTAAAATATGGTTTAACAATAATGATGAGGAAAAAAGTAACTTTGACAACCTGAGTGGTCCTGAAAATTACAAGTCTAAATTACATGTTAGTTTAGTTCCAACAAAAAACAAAATGATTTCAAAGAGCGAAGGAAATCACGTTCCTTTTATGGACTCAATGAATGTTTCATTATTCTTAAGTAATTCAAGAATTGACGCAGGGAAAAGTCAAAATGTGGAAGATCAAAATAAATATATTGTTTATTCAAAGGATATTTTAGAAATGAACCAAAGTATTAAAAATGAAGATGTTGATAGACCAACAAATTCTTGCAGCGGTAATTTAATGGAAGGTGTCATCACCCGATCTATGAAGAATTCAATGCAGAGTGGACAGCAACAAATGGATCAAGATATCAATTCTTATTTAAAGAACAAGTAAGTTACTTAATAAACTTTACAAAATACCATAGCGCATATTGAATGGAAGATATACTCATATTATTTAAAGTCATTACTTCTGGAAGTAGAAGGGTTGTCATTCACAATGACGCAAGGCTGAATATAAAATTGTTGGAACCGACTCCTTCATTGGCTGGCCTCTGTTTATCTTGAACTTGCCACACTCTTCTAGTGGTTGAGGGGGGTTAAGCAGGTCCAGACGATTCCTCAGTTGTCCACCCACCAAGGCTTGAGCCAGTGTAGGGAGAGATTCTATAATCAAATAAGAAACTGTGTAAGGCCGTGTCAAGTTTGGCTGGAGGAACCTCTCCTAGGGCTGCAACGGAGACAGTGTTTTACTGTACTCACAATATTCTCTGCAGCACAATTGTTTCTTGGTGAAAATGGGGCTCCATGATTCCACTGGACACTATTCTTCCTTAGGAATAGCTGAAGCCCTTCAACTTCAAAGGATGTCTGAGACAAAGTATGCTAGTTGGCCAAATCAAGCAAAAACGGGATTTTTGTTAGTCACCAACATGGACAATTTTGAGAACCTGGCCACTTATTTTGAGCGTCTATGATGGCCAGGCAGTATCCCCCCCCCCTCCCTCCCCCCAATGGTCATAGGTGATCATTGTTTTGGGAATTCCCACTGTATCAGTTCGGTTTTTGGTGGTATATTCTTGGTTGTGTTATAAGATGGACACGATGACACTAGTTCAGCGATGCCCCCATTCAGTTTCAGCCACCAAACGTGTAGGCAGGATAAAGCCTTGGCCTTGACAATGCCTAGATGAGCTGTGTTTAGTCCTTAGAGTACAGTGGTTTTTAGGGCTGAGGTTACAACCATTTGATATTCTCAAACACATCTATTTCAACATGGAGTTTATCCTTGTATTGGAAGTACGATGGTAAGTCGCCCTCAAAAGCTTGTGGCCACCCATACTTTAGATAATTGATGGTTTTAATAAGGGTCTGGTCTTTATTTGTGGTGGCTAATAATTATATCTAGATAAGTAGCAAATTCAAATTGTTGACAAAAACACTGTAAATTGTTTGTCTACATATTCTTGAATGTTAGGTTACTCAGGCAGTGGTGCTCTGCACAGCTAATCAGTGACATTCTTTGAATATCATACCCATCCAACATCGTAACTGTAGTTTGATATAATCGGAGACCATCACTGTAATCTATTTGCTGCATAAGTCGGGATACCATGCTTAGGTCCAAAGATAGCTAGTAAAGGCTTATTCAATGTAAAGCGAATAGAAGGTAGCGCCAGTTGGAGAAAGACATCTGATTGGCTGAGCGTGTGACGTCACCAGTAACTAGCCAGCATTTAAATCCGTGTTCTCGCGTGTCATTTTCAGTGAATCATTTCAAATGATTCATTTTTAATGAAAATATGAATTAAAGAAATTTGTTCACACATGTAATTTATCATATTTATCATGTTGAGAATAATCAACTACTGTTTAATTTATTAAAATGGCACCACGTGCTGTTTTATTTTATATAACTCCCCCATCACTGCTTATATTAAAACAAACATTCAAACTCTGTAATAGTCCAAAAATGGATTTGTTTGTTCGTCTTTCCACTTAAGTGCCATTTTCGAGAAATCATACAACAGTAAAATATCTATAAATATATAAATAAATCCTTGCATTAATTAAATAAAAATGAATTAATTCTTGTAGACCCTACTTGGTCACACGGTCATTTTGTTTTAATTTTTCAATAATGATAGTTATCAATTAAGAAAAGTAGACCTCCTTTTAACTTTTGATGAAAGTGTGAACTAATGATTCATTCTAATGAAATTAGTGTTCTGACGTTTATTTTGTATTAATTTTCAATGACTCGCTGAAAATGATACGTGAGAGCATGGCTTAACATACATAAAGCTTTATGGAAGAAAAATTAAGGCCTTTCTAAATAATTATTTTTAGAAATCATAATATCACGTTTGGGAACATTACACATATTAATGCATATTTAAAATCCACACCAATAAATGAATACTAAATAAATTACACTTAACTTAGTAAAATATATTAAAAATTACTTACACGTTTGAACTATTGTATTAACACTGGCAACATTCGATGTTTTTGAGGTTCTTGACATTTTAGTTAACTTTAGCACCACAAATATATAACATTAAACAAAAATTGAAATAAATTCTATCAACCCTTATTATTAAATCATACGCGACTGTTCAACAAATGTTTGTTGAAGTTTAATATAAAAATATTAAATTATAATAGTGATTATTAACCTTAGGCATATAAATATTTTAAAGTTTTGTCGTGCACTATAAGATTTGCTATGTTCATAACGTTCTAAAATCAAACCAAATTTACACTAACGAGTATTCAAAATTTTCAAGATTTAGGACCATAAAACGTATAATAGAAGCCTACTTAAGGTTTTTTTTAAGACTTTGAACCACACGATTTCATCTATTTTTGTCCTTTTTTTAGATAACATTTCGAAGATTCTTTTTGTGTCGTCTTGAGGGTTCGATTAAGATGTTTTGTTCTAATAAATGTCCTATACGACAGTATGTCATTATTTTAGAGTGAATCAGTGGATATTTTTTTAAAGAGTATTTTGTAGATTTGCTATGATATTCCTGTTTCTACATACACCATTCCCATGAATTAATGAAAATACAACTTCAAATTCTTTTACAGTATACATCCATTCTTCGGATGGTTCCCTTAGACCAGCGGTTTTGGTCAACTTTGCTATCCAGGAATGATTATCAGGAGTGGTCATTGGTATCACTTTAGAGCCAAGCGTTTTATCAATGTCCTTGCAACGTGCCGACGTAGCCTGCTACACTTAGTCCTTCTGACTCAGCAATGCTCATCTGTTTAATCTTTGTTGAGAACAATTGGTTGGGTGTATTGTGTTAGATTCTTCAAGTAGCTGACGAATATATTCATCTTTTGTCAATATTTCCTTGGGACCAATATCATTTAAGGTGTCTCAAACATAGCACTGGTTATTATAACAGATGCGTCATTTGTTTCACTTTCGTGCTCAACTGGGGTTCGTTCCAATTAAAATTAGTCTCACACAATTTTTCACTTCAGACAGAAGAGAGTGGTCGTAAAACTGTCCCATTCCTCGGATGCCACAAAAAAGATGTTCCAGGTAGTCTTGGTTCAACCTGCGAGTTAAAATATATTTTGCACCACTTTCCATTACCTGCTTGTATAGTCCTTTAAGAGATGCTATGGAAATTAAAAATCCACCTTGAAAGGGTAACAATGATGTCCTTTTTCCAACTCTCATGCTACGACACGTATCGGCCATGCGGTTCAAAATGTCTTCTTGTGCCTCAAGATGCATGCCATTTCCACTTTTAAGAACTGTTATAAAATTAACTGGGAAACTTGAGTTGAAGACATCAAACGTATCGCTAACCAGATTTACAAATTCAGATATTTCTTTTTCATCTAGTAAGAACAAAATGGCTTGTGCTGTATGGTGAGAACGTAATTGGGTTGCAAATTTAACTCGCTGCCGTTCTCTTCCACGTGCCAAAAGATGAACTTCTGAAAGTTTTGGACATAATTTGAATTCCCCAGAATCCTTCTCCAATAGTTGATGAAACACTTCTTTGTTTACAGTCGTTCCAGAGGATTCCGCTATCTAAAATGTGATTGCGTAGAAGTTTGATCATATGTGGAATGTCAGCAAATACCAAACACTTCGGGAATCATTTACAGGATTAGGAAAACATGGGTTATCTTCGGAAATGCTTAAAGACTTCCAGACACCGATATTGTTTCCTCCCAGATCTGATAGACATGCTAAAACGCTAAATACAGCTGATTCGAGTTCTATTATTATTTCAAGTAAAATTGTTTTGCTCATTTGTGCATCAAAATCGTAAAACACAGGCTGCTTCCACTTGCTATTGAGACCCCTCGCCATAATGATTTGTGTGTGGCCCTAGAATCATGTAATTTTCATGATCATAACAAACTCTAGAATCAACATTCATTTCATCAAAGGAAATTACACACTGCCTTTGAAATGAATCACAATTACTAGATTTCATTATCTCAATAATATTTTTCAAAATTCCAGGTCGACATTGAAACGACTTTGTCCAGCGCCTTAGTGTCGACATACCAGGTAATGGAATTCCCATTTTATTTCTGACATGTATATATATACGATTTTTTACTGATTGTTCTCAATGCTAATGCTTGAAGAATATCTTCATTCGCCCAATACGAAGTTTTTTCTTGTTTATAAAACATCGTATCTGTGTTACTGTAAATATTCTTTTAGTACAGAATATAATTCATCTTTCACGGCTTTGAGAATTTCTTTTTACATTCCAATTCTCACTTAGTGGCATCTGAAGATTGCTTTGAGAGTAAATTTTTCTGTTATTTACACTGTTCTTTACACAACTGTAATTATATTTCCAGGATTCGTAATTTCTCTTGTGTCAATTTAAGAGTTTTTTCTAAACTTGAAAAATCTTCCTTTAGCTTATGTTTTCCACTATAAAGTTAGTGTTTTGTTGACTTCCTTCGTCAAATTGTAGTTGCACATTTTCGCAGCGAGGTTTCTTTGGTGCTGCTATTCTCTCCACCGCTCTCTTTGCGATTTCTCGTTTGGAACAGCGATGTTGTCTGTCCTTATCATCATAAATTTTGTCATGTGATGTTGGAATGTATAGGGAAGGCACAGCACTATATTTAAGGACTTTTTATAGGGCAAATCAAGTAGTTCACTTCGTAAATTTCTTTTAAAATCACTATCGGGAAAATGAATGGAACAAATTCGAGCAAAATTTGTATTAATTGTGTCTTTCCTTTTACATTTGAGCTCCCATGTACGGAAAATGTCTGGATCTTTAGGAAAGGAGTAGAAAGATATATTTTTAACCTTGCAGTTTCGTTGATTATTTACACAGAGTGCAACAGCACAGCTTGGCATTTCTTTTATGTCTGTTTAGAAACGCATGTAATTAAAATTGAAGAACGTAGGCCTACGCAAATATATTAGCAGAAATCCTAAAAGTTCGTTGTTCAACAATAACTTGTATCCTATATATTATATTATATTAAAGAAAAACTATTATATTATAATAAACGGCTTGAGAAGAGCAATACACCTACATATTATATTTAGCATACATATTTAGTATTTTAGTTACTAATATTAAATAAATGTATTAAATAAAATGTCTAAATCATTAATGAGAACATCACTGTTGTATTTTATAGTAGCCTATTAAAACAGATACTCGAGTGGTAAACATAATAAATTAACTAACTATACACATTTAAATCACTACTAGGCAAACACTAATAAATAAATCATTATAAAGATAAATGAAAGAACCGCCCGAAACACATGGACTGCACAACTGATGTGTACTGGGTGACGTAGGTCGTGGCTGACGTAAGCGATGACATCATCAAATTCTTTCAAATGGCGCTACCTATCTATTCTCTATACATTGGGCTTATTATTGTTCACCAAAATCTATTTTTTTTCCCCCAGATAAGTATGCGTGGGACCTTTTAGTACCGAAAATGAGCCCTGCCCCTTCCTTATGCAACTGGCTGTAAGATTCTTTTACTTTGGATAGAAAGTGGCTCGCAAACGCCAGCGGCTTCTCTTCATTGTTGGGATATCTCTGTGAAATAAATGCACTGAGTCCTATATCTGAACCATCAACAGATAGATAAATCAACACTGTGTGTTGAAATGAGAAAGTGATCGGTTAGGGTTTAACGTTCTCCTTGATTTGGCGGAATGCTGGTTCACAATGTCTCACAATCAATGCCTTTATGCAATAACTTGTACAAGGGACCAATAATTACAGTAAAAGAGGGCAAAATCTTAGGTAGGTAATTTATAAATCCTAACCATGACTAGAGCCCCTTCACTTTTTTTTGGCTTTGGAGCTTCCAAAATTTCATAAGCCTTGGCTTCATTTGTGTGCAAGCCATCGGCATAAATCCTAAAGCCGAGATATTCCACATTTCTTTATGGACAAGGTCAACTCACATCTCTGATTATCTCCAGAACTTTGGTGTCTCACAATTTGAGTTGTGCTAGGTCTTCAGCCCTAATTAGAATGCCATCAACTAGCATGCTACCAAGTAAAGTGACCATTATTTATGGCCCCTGGTGGAAGCACATGCAAGTGGATATATTTGAACAGGCCTTTTGGCGTGGTTATTATTGTAAGCAAATGACATGACTCCTCCAACTCAAACTATTAGTAAAAATTAGACAATAAAGCTTTGCAAACACCTTGATGCTCTGAACTCGCTGAAACAGGACTTCAATCTGAGGAAGAGTGATAATCCACTTGTAAATCTGGATGTATTGTTAACTTATAAGAAAGAAAGAGAGGGGGTTCTTAGGGGAGAAGGGTTCTGATTGGGTTGGACAATACCTTGTAATTTTTTTTATATGAGTTTCTAGCATGAGGTGGGGGTGGGAAGTTGGGGAACCAAGTTTGTGACTTCTCCAGCGTAGTCAATTAAAACCGTTCTCCTCTCCGGGCTATTTTGGCAAGGGGTCCTTAAGGCAAACTGATCCGAGGTTATTCTCCTCTACGCATGCACATATGACTCGGTCCACACACACACACCGCCCCTCTTCTTGATCATACTCTCTTCCCTAACCCTATCTCCCTTCCTTATATACACTGACAACTTCCTGAGCTGTTTCCCTTCTCTCTCTTTCATATTTCTGTCCTTCTCTTTAGTAGGACTACACTTTCTATAAACTGGAAGGATTAAAGCAATAATGTACGTATATACTACTGAGCCTGACATGCATTGTGGAACGATAGGGATCAAGGTTAAATAAATGAATATATATTATATTCTTAAGATTAACACATACAGTGTAGGTAGTTAATCTCTCATGCATATAGTATTTATTATACAACCGACACTGAAGAAATATAGTTTCATAAACACTTCACGTACATGCTTCACCATTTGATGAACTTGTACGAGTCTTCCCCAGAAAGGTCAAACCTCACTGTGAGGGATTAAACCATTATATATATTCCCCGCCAAAATTTATACCAGACAGACATACTCTTCCCACATGATAAAGAACGATGATGTTAAACTCATCTTGTCATCTCCTTCTAAACATCGCACGTTATATGTTTGATCATTCTCAAGCTAGTATAAACATTTAATTTGATCGTGTTCTTCATGCTTGACCCAGTCCAATGCCTCACACAATGTGGCATCCATCAGTCTTCCTTAGACTGTCTGCGAAAGATCTCAGTATCATTTCCTTTTTTCATCCTGTCGACAGGGCAGGTCTCAGAGCAGCTTTTGACGGATTGGTTCAGCTCCCCCATACGAGGATTAAGGCAGCCTACCCAGTGTGTATTGGAATCACACGACTCATTGTAACCCTTATTGTCTTCCCTGAAGCCTTTGTTGGTAATCTCAATCTCGAACATGTCCTCCAACCAGTATTCCAACTGTAAACATATTGGATGGTATGAAACTCCCGTCTGTGCTCGCATTTATATGTTATTTAAGAGGAGGTGAACTTACTTCTCCCCTCCCTAGTCATTGTTGGCCCATGAATTGTTTGTAGAGTCAAACCCTAGCCATTTGACATACTCCCTATCTCCAGCAGTCTGATGATACACATCCATATGTGATGTCTTCTAGAGCTACTTGTTGTAGAATCCTCCCACAATATATTTACCTCTCATGTCTTCAAGTAGGAAAGTTCTATGATTCGTCTTAACAACTTTACTTATCTTAAACAACTCTATATACCATTTTGCAGCATGTACTCCTATGTGAAAACATATTTTATATTTATTGATATGAATGCTATCACCTACTTTTAACTTGTTTGGTGTAGGATTGATCATTTTGGAATGCAGATAAATGGTACGTAAAAGTCTGTAGTCATCAATATATATTGGTTTCATCTTGATGGTAGAGTGTATAGTTTCATTATATTTGTTGAGTTAAAGAATCGATCATATTGATCTATCAATACAATCCTTTGGCTGTGAATCTTGTCCACATCATGAATTTGAGTGTTCAATTGAATTGTTCTACGACACGACACTGGCCTTGATGTTGCTGAACGTTAAATAGTGAGAGTCTGTTCAAAGTGAATGTAAAACATGACGAGCTCTTTCACCGGAATGAGAAAATATACTGTGGGAACAGCCTTAGTCATGTGGACTGGTCCATGACTACAACTGGTAAAGACATTCAGACGAATTCACAGTCATACAGTTGACCTTGTGAGAACCTAGCTTTAAGTATCATCTCTACCAGCTCAACCTGCAGTTTGAACCTTTGCTAACATACCCCTTTCCTGACCCTCCATCCCCTCCCTTTTTGTCTCGAGGAATTATAGTCAACCTACTACTAATTCATAAAATGGCATTAAATTAAGGTGCTCAGAGGATGTTTCAACCTGAAAAACTATCTATACCACGAAATATCTTGTTTCTTGCATATATATGCTTGTGGGTTATTTTATGTTTTGTATCATAAAAGAAGACATAATATTTTAATCTTAATAATCAAGAACAACATCTAAGTTAACTACTCCACAACAAAGTTTTGTCCCCAAAAGTGTATTACATTATTGTTCAAGATGGTGGACCCGATCTTGGGGCAAAGGTGAATTGAGAGTTTGGCAGAGTTTGCACCAAAATGTGTTGTTGTAGGAAGCAAATTATCACCAAACTCTTCAAACCTTAATTCGCCAATAAACTTATTTAGAAGTTTAAGGAATTGTTTTCCACCACTGATAAAAAGAGTTGATACTAAAGATCACTATCCCAAAGCCCAGAAAGTCCCAGGGAAAGTGAGCACACTCTATATTTTGTTTGAAATGCTCTTAAGAGAAAGTATTTGGGGATTTCTGGTAATTATTTCACAACTTGACAAACCAATGATCACATATAAGAGTGTTGGGACATCAAATACAAGCTGTTATTGTTCATTAAAAACAAAGTATAAAAATGCTGGTACATATTGATTTAAATAAAATGTAATCTTTCAATGCACTGTTACAATTTGTAAGCTTTAATACTCTTTAAATCTCTTTGAAATTAGATTAAATGTACAAAAATGTTATGGATTTTATTTGAATACTGTTATGTAATTTTTTCAGATCTCAATCTGTCATGTTCTTTAGATACAGCCTTCAAATAATAGATTATTGGGAGATTATTGGTGCAGCCTGAAATAAGTACATTTTTGTAAAATAGTTATTACTTTTTCATTCATTTAGATTCAAAAATCATTAGTATTTGCTAAAAATCTTACAAAAGTGAAACAATTATCTCACAATATTTTTTTATATGCTTTAACCTTTTCTTTTTAATTTGAACTATTTCTTCTTTCAGGGTGACAGGAATATTGGACAACTTGAGAGTGAAATTGCTCGAAGAAACGTGAAATAAGGAGAACATGATCACTCGGCTTGCATGTTTAGAGAAATGAATTGTTTTACTATCAAATAATTCTCGTTCATGTGTGTTTAAGCTTGAGTGACCTAGAATTCCTTAAGTGTGTAACTTGATCTGATTTTTAATGTATAGGAGATGGAGTTAAATTCTTTTAAAATGAATATTTTTATCTACTGTTTGATGTTTTTTTACTATAAAAATAAAAAACAGAAAACTACTACATTCTGTTTGTAAAATTGGCAAACATGCAGTGACTACTTAGTTAAGGAGCTCGAGCAGGGGTTGTGGGTGTCTCACTACCTAGACAAAGTTATATTGTTTGTGAAAATATTTTTATTAATTTACTTTTATGCCAGTTTGATGGCCATAAGTAGCTTCAAACACAATTTGAAAGGTTATAGTGTGACAAATATTGGTTAGGAGTAGACATAACGTCCAACTAGACAGTAAATTAGATCCAAGATTACGCTCGAACTAGAAAACGTACTGAGGAACTTTTTTATTTATTCTTCACTTGACAACACCAAAATTAGGACCAATTTAGTGGATTTTTAATTTTATAATAATTATTTATCAATTTTCTAATATTTAAAGAAAATATGATCAAATAGTTCCCTTAATATCAATATCATTAAAAACTAATAGAACACAGAAAACCTTATTACTTATTTAGGCTATGCATTTTCCATGTGTGAAACGGGCTCTTAAGGTCAGCCAACCATTATGAGCACTACTGGCTTTTATAGTCAATTAACTCGTAACTTTTCTTTACAGTGCAATTCTTGAATTGATAGAATATATATATATACACACACATATATATATATATAGTGATTACTATTGCTGACCTTTCACTTGAGCTCATCAAATGATGTTCGACTGGCTCAAGTAACTATAAAGTAGACTTTATTAGTAGTATGAAAGGAGACGCGGCAGTTGTCCTAAAAGGCATTTGGCCTAAAAATGAAACCAAAAGTCATTTGGCCTAAAAGTCGTTTGGCCTAAAATGTAATTTTAAAACCTTCGGTTATTTTCGGAAAGTAAAAGGTACTGTTAGTTGTTTCATCTGAATATAGATAGCACAACTGATGCAAGGTAGTTACAATATTGCTAAAAACATTGACAATATCCTGCATACAACTAGATCAGTAGTTCACAAAACACTATATCACCTTTTATATATATAGATTTCCGTTATTATTTCCTTGTTAATATATCTCACGATCATAAAGTTAACGAAAAACAATAAGAAAACCCCATTCTCAACACCGTTTACGCGCGGTAAAATTATATGCGTACATTCAAATTATGGGGACTTTTGACAACTTATTCCAAAAGGCAAAATGAAAGTGGAAACCAATATTGAACCCACCCACTTTAAATTTGTCTGAAGTGACGCCCTATTTTCGTTTAGAGTTACTGAGATATATATGAACATATATTTTTTTATCTATTGTATTAATAATTAATATATATAATAGTGATGCATTAAAAAAATTTCGCCAGTAAATATTATAATGATTTTATATATATATATATAAACTTAAATTATGGTTTTGACTAGATCTTAACTCTAATATTATTGTTAGAATTATATAGCTATTATTATATAAAATTAGTAGTTATTTTTTTCAAACAGTGTAACTATTTTTATTACGGTGATATTATAAACAACATGGGATATGCTAACACAATAAGTCCCTTGTTTAAAAACTATATACTAATTTCCCTCCTAGTAATTAGCAAAGCATTCTCAGGATTTATTTCAACTAATACTCTTATTATATATATATATATATATATATATTATATATATATATATAATATATATATGAGCAATAAAACTCGTTGTGCAAAAAATACAAAAGATTTTATGGAAATGTCGTTGGTCTTTTTTAAGTCTTCATGAAACGTAAAAATACAAAATGTGGAAGCGTTTACAGGATGATAACTTCCTAGGGCAAGAAAAACGTACGATGTAAGCAAGTGGACCTCCGAAAAGCCAATGGCTGCAGCAGAGGCCAGAGGAATAAATATGACGAGCTTTGGTTAGTAAAAAATCTCGCCACTAGGATCGCTTGTGTTCTCCAACACCTAAAAGTGACACTCTTATAGCCTAGAGGCAAACAAACGTGATTCAAGTTGGCCCGCCACATTGCTGAAAAAAAAATCTTTTTTTGTCTAATCGTTTGTGCTCTATTTGTGCTCATATGTGCCCGAACATGAACATTTGTGCTGTGAAAATGGCCAATTTAGAAAATATTTAATGTGGCGGGCCAACTTGAGCTCAAGCTAGCCCGCCAAATATTGAAAAACACACCATAACAAAATTTATTTAAGTCAATCCATTGTGCTCCGTTTGTGCTCATATGTGCCCGAAAATGAACATTTGTCCTCTAAAATTAGAAAATCTAAAGAACAATTAATGTGGCGAGCTAACTTGAGTCTTCTCTATACCATAACATGTAGAAAAATCGAGTTCAAGGTGGCCCGCCACATTTTTAAATAACAATATAACAAAATTCTTTTTTCAGAACTCGTTTTTTATTTCGTTTGTGCTCATATGTGCTCGAACATGAACGTTATTGCTGTGAACCTAGCCCTTTTAGATAACATTTAATGAAGGCGATCCCACTAGAGCTCAAGCTAGCACGCCACATATTTAAAACAAAACATAACAACATTTTGTTTTCGCCATTATTTTGTGCTTAGTTTGTGCTCATATGTGCCCGAAAATGAACATTTGTGCTCTAAAATTAGGCACATTTAATGTGATGGGATAGGTTGAGACTTCTCTATACCATAACATGTAGAAAAATTGATTTCAAGCTGGCCCGTAACATTTTGAGATATCAATGTAACAAATTTCTGTTTTCACCATTCGTTTTTATTTCGTTTGTGCTCATATGTGCCCGAACATGAACATTAGTGCTGTGAACCTAGGCCTTTTAGATTGCACTAGGTCCGGTCATTAGTGTTTTCATGGGCGGGGCCAAGTTTATGCACCTGACTAAGATTCAAGTGTGAATGCAAACATTTCCTATCCCACTAATTTTTTCCCTCTGTCCCCTCAGCTAGCACAGGGCCACCCAAATTGGGGGGGCCTTGTATGACCACATCGTTCACACACTGGTAAATGTGGCCCTGCTCAAATATAGTTTCACACCTATTTAGTGTAACAGTACAAGTAAAGTTAATGTTTATTTCCATTTTACTTACCATAAGAGTTATTTCATTTAATGTGAAAATTCACTACCAAAATATGTCAACATCGAGAGTTAGGAGGTTAAATTTGTTTTCTTCTTTGTCCAAACTTCCCGTCTATTTCTTTCCAAATGACATCCAGTTCCTCACTAAAACATTCCATAGTTATTTCTATATTGGTCCAAATAGGCCACTTTTTAAGGAGGATTGCGTAAAACGACATACAATCAAATTTAGTAAATTTAATTGAATTAAACCACAATTTGGTTTCCAATAGTTCAGAAAATGTTGTATTAGAGCCCTATTGTGCTAAGAATGACAATACAATCCGACTCATTATGGTTTATTACCCTACTAGAATGCATTGAAGACGAACTACAGTCTAACACGACAATTTGTGAAAATGTCACAATAATAACTACAGGAGACGAGTCATGTAGTTTACTCAATAAAATTGTTTAATAGGATAAGAGACACTGACACATAATTTGTGTAAACCTCATTAGTATATTTATGTTGGAGAAACTTTATGTTAAACAAAATTCCCAAAACCTCCAAAACGAACAAGTTGTAAAGATTGATGTCACTCGTGGTCAAATAAAAAGATACACTACAATTTTTTATGCATTAATTTAAGAATATAATGAAGAATAATATATAATATGGAAGCTATAGCACATAAAAAACGTGTAAAAGAGGATTTTCTGGAAAAAAATTCCGTACTTCCTCAAGCTATTGTCAAATTGCTCAGATCTGTAGGGTCTTGACCTATGCACTCTTATATGGCTGGATAGAGTATTGAATCTCCTATCAGGGCCCTGCTGTGTACTCTTGACACATATTCTGTTTTGGAAGTTGAAGTGCCATAAAAAAAAGTGTGTAAAGGAGGATTTTCATGAAAAAAATCCCGTGTTTCCTCAATCTTTGGTCGAATTGCTCAGATCCGTAGGGTCTAGGCCTATGCACACTTATGTGGTTATATAGAGAAATTAAATATATACTTTTACAGTTTTGTTTTTTATTTCTAGACACAAATACAGCCGTCTATAATTATTTTCGGAACTAATTTTCTATTGGTTATATTTGTTTTTCTTGTGGTTGTAATGGACGTGTAGTTTATTGTGGATGTGGAATAGTTCAGCCCAATGAATTAGCACAGTTATCAAGAGATAAGAGTTCTAGACTTTGTTTGGAAAATGGATTATCAAGATTCAAGAAGCTCTCCTTAAGGGCAATACATTTCTCATGAAATTTTCTCTGATATGCTAAGTATTGTTTATTATGTGTATCTGGAGCATCAGGTATTGGGCCATTACTTTAAACTCTGTCAGCAATCTACAAATATCAGGTCCTGCCATCATCCAGGGACAAAGTGAACCAGGATCTTGTGTAAGTCCAATCGCACCACCTGAACCTTTCACTGTGGTATTGTTTTGTTCATGGGCTTGATCTATTGCCAAGGCCGAGAATGGTCTCAATGATTCGTAAATTACGATTTTCCCAGGACCAAAACCATCATGAATGTCGGGCTAATAGATAACGCAGCCATCATTGACTCAGTAGCTTTAAGCCAACTACCCAGGCAATGGTGGCTGCGTTATCTATCTGATAGCTCCTTACTCCAATTGATCACACATTTGTAGTCGATGACTTCAACATGTACGTCTCAGACTCTGCCTTAAAATACGAGTGAAGAATGACCCTGGATATGGGACAATTCCTGGATTTAAATTTGTATTTAAATTCCCCGTATCGCCCTCTCTGCCAGTGCCACTGCCACTGCCACCAAGTCAAAACAAATATTGAAGACACCTCGAATTGAATGGGTGAGAAAAGCTTTCTGCTGGGTGTTTTCAAAACTATGTTTGGAAATAAGGAAAAGAGGAAATAAATAAAAATCAACCATATTTGGGGAGCTATTGAGAAAGACCGAGAGGAAAACCCCCACAAATTAGCAATGCTCCAATGCTGGGCAGTAAAATCCATTATCTTATGCAAAATAATGAAGAATATGAAATAGACACAAAAAATTGGAATGTGTGCAAAAAATATTAATTTAGATCAAATAGACAAATACATTTATAAATCGATTGTTATAGTAACAAGATCTCTATTATTGGTTTCTCAGGATATTGACCGATTTTATTTACGAAAATCCAAAAGTTTGATTGCTTTTCTAACATACATAAACTATTCTAAGAAGAAAACCACCAAATTCCCAAATTGAAAATGGACCACATCTTTATTAAATAACCCTGTGAATTATCTATTACAATGTACTGCATCTCAAACATCTCTAGAGTCTTGTCAACAAGAGAGAATCGCAGCTCAATTGTGGGTTATGGTCGAAAAGCTCACCAATAATAGCAATGCTGCAGTCCTGAACAGACAAAATTAAAGTAGTAACAAAATTAAGTAGCCAATACAGTTTTTTTTAATCATATATAATTTAGAGTGGAACAGAAGAAGTAAGCAAAATTCCAAATTAAGGCCTAATCTTATAATAAAAATATTTTTTATTTAAATTTTTAGTAGAATTCCTTAAAAGTGTAGTGTTTTTTGTTTGTTTTTGTATTTTCTTTTAATCAATAATATTTCGGCCAACAGGAGACATAAGCAAAATTCAAAATTATTTGTAATAACATTTTTTGTAAGATTCCTTAAAAGAGAAGTGTGTTTGTTTCAGAATCTTCACTAGAATCAAAAAATTATATCTCAAAATTTTTAGTTAAAATTATCCATCTTTAATATTATATAACAATTTTAAAAAAAACACCTTACAATATGAACTCTAACAAGACAATCATTTAATGAGCTTTGCCTTCAGAACCAATATTTGACCAAACCAACCATGAGCTAGACTGATAGTTCCAACTTGTAACACACATGAATTGAGCTGACAGGAATAGTTTGTGTTTAGAGCCACAATGTCACCAAGAAGAACTAGAGCGATTACTTCAACCAACCTAACAAGAATTAACTGTATCAATCCGCTATAAAATAACAGGAGTAATGTGTGAGTAGAGCCAGCATGTCATCGAGCAGAAAATGAGTTGAAAAGATCGCTCCAATTGAACCAACCCAAGTGAGCTGTAGAGGTAAGCGTTGTGCTGACTGGAATAATGTGTATAGAGCCATGATGCCACTAAGCAGAGAGAACTCTATAATATTTTTAGCTTGTCTTTTCAGTGGTCATGTTGGCTCTACACACACTAGTAGTGGTTGAAATGAGTGTTTTGGCCCACTTTATCCCATAAAGTTAACATTGATCCACCTCCTTGAATGAGGTAGATCAATTTCTCCCATAAGACTAACTAACATTGATCTACCTCCTTGAATGAGGTAGACCAATTTCTCCCATAAGACTAACTAACATTGATCTACCTCCTTGAATGAGGTAAACCAATTTCTCCCATAAGACTAACTAACATTGATCTACCTCCTTGAATGAGGTAGACCAATTTCTCCCAAAAGAATAACATCAATCTCCCACATTACGAAGTTGGGTTACTTTCTCCCACATTGTTTCTCTTAAATGGGAGGTGGCCTACTTTATCCCATAAGAATAGCATTGATCAGTGGCGGATCACGAAATATTATATTGGGTGTTTGACATTTATTTCTAGTTTTATCTTGCACCCTCCTTACTATTGGGTTATTTTCTTCCATGCAATATTACTAAGAATTGTGTATATAGTTTATAGGGTAGGGTATAGTGAGTGAATCCTTCAACATATATATTTATGAGTAAATTATTAGGATAGGTCAAACTTATATTCATTTCATTTCTTAATAAACTTCATGCTGTGCCATCTAGTGAGAAAAATTGGTACTTATAATTTCTCAATGTCTTGTGTTAGCCCGTTATAAGTATTAAAAAATTGTAGCTACCACTACTCATACAATAATGTAAGTATACTAATGGGGAAAACTAAGGAAATATTTTATATATATATATATATATATATATTTTGTAACAAAGTTCATTTAACCTTTAATATTATTTGTTTTATTAGTAAAAATGATTTCTGTTGGTAGGCCTGATTTATTTTGTTGTGAAGAGGGCATTTACCGCTCCTAGCGGACAATTAAGAATTAATTTATTTTAAACCGTTTGTTAAAATTCAATATTCCTTTTTATGGTTCTTTGTAAGCTCTGCACGGTCCCGATCCCTATTTTTAACATCATTTAAATTTACAACATTTATTCTAAACTTAGCTAAAACCATACTTACCTGGAAGACTAATTAAGATCTAACATTTTCACGCGGCATTACGAAGAAGCCAACAAGTTGCAGACGACAAGATCAAATACCTGGGCCGGTCTTCACTGCGCTTGCGCGGACAGAGAAGAAGTTAGGCCAACGCGCATGCCCGACATTCCAACTGGTGTGTATGACTACCCCCACCCCGCTAGCCGCTCTCCGTCGCCATGCAACAAATCCTTTCGTACGGGGGGAGTGAGCATAATGGCTATATGGTTTGGGTTGATGGACTCCCGCCCAACCTGAAAATTATATATTTTGGCCTAATTCTGACTTTATTTACTTTTCTGGAATCTCAACTTCATCAAACCTATTTTATTTCTATCGTTTTTCCTGTTCCTGATTCATCGTGTTTTCTTACAAATTTCCTTTATAATCACTCACCTGTTTTTTTTAAAATCTCATCTAAAGCCCGTATCACACGACACTGCTGTTATACTAGAAATCAAGTGTGCTAGCTAGCACCTAGATATCTGTATACTAGCTAGTACAATGGAAATGGGACTATAGTATTCACACGCTGCTAGTTTGGTACTAGGTCCTAGTGCAAATATTTATCGAACGTCAGAGATTAATTTTGAGTGCAGCAGCTGCATTAATTACTAATAAAGATATCGAAAATTATGAGAGGGGCGTAGGAAAAAGAATATAGACACGGGAATGGTTGGGAAAGACGAAATAATGGTCGCAGGATGCTAAATATAATACATTCGGAGGTTAGGTAATATACATTCGGGGTGAACAAACGTTTAGTATCTCCTAAATTTGTATTCATTTATTTACATTGTGGTCAGAGGTCCCTAAGCCCATGGGTGTCCAAGTACAGTATCCTTGATAAACAAATGTTCTTTTTTAGGCCTACGCACACTTTATATTCTAAAAAAAAAAAAAAAAAAACACACCAAAGGTTGGCATGCTATCAAGTTTATTTAGATTAAAATTGGGTCTGGAACATAGTTTGTCGTTTTTAGATGACATGTTTTAAATTAAATTTATATATATTAAATATATTGTCATACTGTGCCAATTTGGTATTATATAAACAAGGTTGTTTAGAATAATTTTCTGCCAACAACAAAGTCACATCCTATGACCATGTTGGCGTCATTTATACCATTTATCTACAAAACAGTCTCAGCGCACATGATTGGTTGAATTACAAGACTAGTGTCGAAACTAGTAAGAAAATAGCACGTGTTCTATCCTCACAACTAGTATGGTAGCCAGTACCAAGTGGCAGAACCATTATACTTTTTCTGATTCACATGACGCTAGATGATGACGTGCTAGCTAGTGCTAGCTAGCACACTGGATTTCAAGTACGAGCTAGTGTCGTGTGATACGGACTTTATGCTACTGGAGGGGCCTTTTCAAAGCCCGCTAAAATTATACGGGGAAGTGGAAGAGGCGCGAGGAGACGGGAGTGGCGCCAGGAGTTGCTAAGCAAGATGGTGTGTAGTAGCGGAGCCATAAAGTGAAAATAAATTTTTAAGTAGAAAGTTAGGGTGTAACGGCGCGAATCGTCTCTCAGGAAGCAGAAAGGACGACCGTCTTCGCCAAAAGGACAATTCGCCGCCCTCCTCGTCGGCTGCTTGGTAAATCCTGGACTAAACTGAAGGATCAGGGTGATATACCACGCTGCTCGCCACCCTACATCACGTTAATTATCATTACTAACCGGTTATCATTTGATCCAGAGTGGAGTCCATCTAAAGACACTTCAAAATTTCATCCTTTTTTTTTTACTTTCTACCAGACCGCCTAATATCATCAAATTCTCACCGCTAAGTCAACCCCACCCCGTGAAGACCCTCAGTTCCAGACCGTGCAAGGCCAGAGTTTATTTTTATATTTTTTTTTGTCGTGCTATCATAATTTTTTTTTAAACTAAGAAAGCTAATTGCGTGTTTTTTTATTATTATATCTAAGAGTACCTAGTAATCATTATAGTTATAAATTACCATGACGTCTGGTAGGCAGGGCAACGATCTATTCTCGCATAATTAAAGTTCTAGGTTGTAACCTTGAAATACTGTCCCCAGAATATTTTTTTATTATACATCTATTGGTTTTTTTTTATCATATTCCTTGTTTGGGAAACCCCTTGCCCCTCACGTGGTTAGCGAAGACCCCGGAGGTTACTGTGTGGGACAGCAACCTGGACGAGCCGTGGAGATCCGCAGCGTCAAATCAGGTGAGAGGTAGAGAGGGGAAGGAAACTTCAAAGTACAGTCGGTTAACCTAGTCCCTGCCAAGTTTTAATCCCCCCAGAGGACACCCCGAAGTTTTTTTTTTCTAAATTATTTTCTTTCTCTTTTTTTTTATTATTAGTCTCAACACTGGGCTGGATTTCATTTAGTGAGCATATTTATTACAATATATGAGAGGTAGGTATATCCGCATTTGTGTGGAGGGAGAGTTTGAAATAATGTAGGGAAAATACCCTTAGTTTAATAGGGTAGTGTTTGAACTCCAACCCCTTCAACGAATCATACTAGACGCGCTCCACGTTTATATCTGCATGTTCACCAATGCATATACAAGGTTCTACTTAAAACATCGTGTCTATATATATATATATTGATCAAAAATCTTGATTGACTCATTACATTAATATTAATAGAAATAATATTAACCTGAAAATATGTTCTTCTTGTTTTAGTTTAAAATTGCTGTATCCGCATTATAATTAAAAATACATTAAAAAAATTACGCGTGGAGTCAAAGGTCAAACATATACAGGCCATAAAGTGGAGTGAATTTTGTGGGGTGGGGGGAAGGTTCAACCATTCGTCCGGAAAGCGATTATAAATATATTAATACTCTTGAATTCTTTATTAAACAGGTTACTTGAACAATAATTTACATTTGATGACCAAGATCAATCGGTAGCGAGTCTTCTTACAGAAAAAAAAGTCTTAGGTTCGATTGTCAGTAGTTGAAACCAGAAAATTTATCACGTTTAAATTATATATTTTTGCCACGCCAAGTGGGGACCCAGTGAACTTTGGGATGGTTTCTAGACCGTGACATTGAAAGAATCCCGCATATGGGTGGATAAAGAAATTGGGAAACACCTTTTTGGAATTAGAAATTCCATCTGCCGGTAAAACACCATGACATGGCGCTAATATAGGGTTTCGAAACCCTGTCATATGTACCTACCTTCATAAACATGCTAACTGTTATGCATTGCAGGCCTGATTCCTTAGACAGTGTGATGGTGTGAATTTACATTCTACATTCACGAAAATGCTGTACAATTAATTTCTATAGCTTTGTTAATGTGCTGGTCTATTTGATCTAGTCATTTTTGTTGCTGCTCCTCCTCCCGCAACCTGATTATTTAGTCCCGATTATCATTCCACCGCTTTTATACTCTCGCATGGACGGTAAGGTGATGGACGGTACCGGGAAATACAGCCATTGGCGACGAGAGGAAGCGGCTCTAGGCCTTTATTTACATTAATATTATATATCATATATACAAGTAGGGCATTAAATCAATAGGTACATTTTCGATATTGAAGATACCGGCTGATGTTGCTTCTCTCTCTAGTAGCTCTCGCAGGACTTGTCGTTAAGGTTCGTCCGCTGGGTTGAGTCTGGTGTCGATCCAGAAAATGTCCCAATGTGTGTCTCTCATGAAGTTTAATATGTATAGTTGTAGTCTTCTTATTGGTGGATAGTTGAATACTAGGCCACGTCCCGTCATTATGCTGTAGTAGTCTGTGTTATTGTCAATACCGAGTCGTATGACCGGGCTGTGTCTTTCCTATTTTCCCCATCTAAAGACTAGGAGCCTCGGCAGTGACTTCTGCTTGATTGATCTCGGCTGAAGTTTGGAGTCTCTGGACTATGGCATCTGGCACTCGAGGGTTGTAAGCTGCCAGCGATCATGGGGTCGCGTCAGTGAAGATGGTTGCTAGTGTTACTATGTATTCTTTCCATATGCATCTTGTCCACATGGGGAGGGATAACAGGTGTTGTGCCAAAACGAGACAACTTCGATACATACTGCTGACCACGTATCTGGGTGACCAGATGTTGTAGCCCATCCATCTCAAGTAGTCCGCGATCCTGGTGGTGTCTTTGTCGGAATCTTCTGGTAGGTGCCGTAGTAAGATTCCGGCCCTGTTCTGAGCCATGGGTGTCAATTGAAGTTCGGATGTTGATGTGGTCAAGTTAAAGCCTAGATAGGCTATTCTCTTTTCCAGTTTGTGTCATGGTATCTCATGGTTTATCGGCAGGCCCAATGATGTCATCAGCTCTGGGACATGTTGCAGCTCCTTCTGATCCAGGCAATAGAAAAGTAAATCGTCCAGATAGATGATTCCCCTGGTGGATGTTTATACCTCTTCTATTGCCTATACTGATTCTTTAGATGTTAGTTGGAGTATGAGTGGTGATAAGGAGTTCCCATTGGTAATCTTGTGGTGGCGTATTTTGTACCCCAGTAGTTGACGCCTAGTGTTTTCCCGAATTCTCTACTGATGGGAACTTCATAGAATGCGGATTGTATATCAATATTCCAAAGGTATGCCTTGGTTGGTATTTTAGTAATAGCCCTCCCTCCAGACAGTAATGTTAACATTGTTGTTCGTATATTTTCGGTCAAAGTGCAAATATCTTGTGTGATTTTCCCTCCTCCATTTGCATTGTGTATTCGGAACAGTGGAAACGCGTCCAGTACTCCCGTGTCCAGTATTAGTAACCTGTTGTCGATCCAATCTTTGATGACGGCATCTATCTTCGGGCTATCCCGAGTCCTTGTGAAGGTGTGTGGGGCACCTTCCTGGCACACAAGGTGGACTCCGTTGTCGAGGTTTTTGTTAATGATGCAGTTGTTCCACATCTTTGGTTGTAGTTCTTGAACTGCGGGTGTCTGGTACGTGCAGTCTACGATTCACCTAAACAGAATGTCGTCTTCTGGCAGGATGTTGCTGGTGTTCATTTCCTATTTTTGGGGAGGGGTAATACTTGTTCTGGCTCGCCTAGGTATCTCTCCTCGCCGATTACGTCTTCCAGTGCAGAGTTTATATGAAGCGGGGTTCTCCTTTTCTTGATTGGTTGGATCAGTTATTGAGGCTTTTCTTCTTCGTTTATGTTTATGCACATGTTGTAAGGGTCGTCTGCCGCTCTTCGCTACACACCATTCAAAAAGTTTCGAATCAATGTTCCTACACAATATTTATAAGCCTGCCCTGCTGGCGCCAGTTAAGAAACAACCTGGTTTACTCTCGGGGTTCTGGGTACCTGAACACGCCACGGCCGAGAGGATGGGTTTTCTGTCAATTCTGAGACATCTGCCTTGATAGTAACATTTTCAAAACTATTAATAACAAGGTACGCTCAACTGTTAAATAGACCAATGAATTTATATTGCCATCTTTAGTAGAGGTGGCCATAAACTATACTACACAAATATACGCTCTTAAGAACTAACATAGTCCTAAATAATGAACGTTTAAATAACACATAAAAAATAGTAATGGTATAACAAAAAACACGCTAGAATGTCCTTTTGATTGGGCTTACAGTATTTACTGTGTATAGGCTCATAATCCATGTATTAGCAGTGTCTGATATTCAAACGGCTCTAGACAACAAAGTATTAAAGAGTTAGTTTCCAGACGCATTGCCTGTGTTCCTGGTGTGGCAGGTGGAGAACTTCCTCCAAACAAAGAGTCCTAGGGCCTGCTTGAAGAAAAAACTGAGTAGAGATTACCTTCCATCCCGTTAGTTCAGGGGTAAGTTCAACACGTGGCACTTCGGCTCGTTCTCTAGTTTTCTCCCTCTCACTGCTCCCTCAAACATTCAAACAAGTTCGCATCCCTGTTCCTCCACAATATTTATATGCCTGCCCGGCTGGCGCCAGTGCTGACACATCCCAGACTTAATCTTGGGCTTCTAGGTACCTGAACTCGCCACTGACCGATATAATTGATAAGAGAAAAAATATATGCCTTCGAGCATAAAGGAGCAAACACACAAAATGGTCTCAAAACAAACCCATCAAACACTTAAAAAACCATGTGTCGATGACGTTGAGCAAGTACACTGCAATGTCATTGAATTTTCTGAGAATTCGCATATCGTTGAGATCGGCTTGCCAGGGATCGTCAATGTTTGACACCACGCACTTGTTGCGTGGAAACTTTTTTTTATCGCCGGTTTGTGTAGGGTATAAGCGTCCTGCTCTGGAAGCCATTCTCGTACTTTTTCGAGAGCTTTCTTTAATGCCTTTATGAGCGACGCCTCCCCTGCAAAACCTGCAGGATGAGAAGGGTCGTAGTAGATGTCAGCTAAACGAGCCATTAAGCTCGGAACGGCATTCACCTGTTTTCATACACCCTCTTCAGTTTCTTCTTCTTAGGGCGTTACGATGGTGTAAGTGGTTGTGGTACGGATGTCGGATCTCTAATGGGCGCCAAACGTTTCGGATTCACAATAAATTATTTCGGAACGTTTATTTTGCAGTGCCGTGAGAAACTCTCGCCACCTCAACGTTTCGCTGTGTCTTCTTGCTCTGACAGATCGTTGACTAAATCCACAATAATGGATCCACGGAGAGGCGTATCTTGAATACTCACTACTCCGTTTGAGTCCCAAGAGATGCCGCCTCTGGGAATGATATGTTCTAGTAAAAGTTCAGCTTTTTTACGTGCCTGTCCTGGTACAGTATTAAGCACAGCAGGGATGGGAAGTACAGACACATCAGGGGTGATGATGGTGGTGGTGGTGGTGGTATTTTCAGACGGTGGATGGTGTTGACTAAAGTGTAAATAGCTCTGTAGTACTTGATGGTATAAAGTCCATTTAGACTTGTCGTCAAGTTTTGAAGCGAGGATTTTGTCCATTTCTTTGTCCAACTCGGAGACCACTAGATTTGTGGCTGATGCCACTTGTTGGTGGTGTTGCTCGTAACGGTGTAATGTTTCCGTGGACACCAATATCATCTTTTTCGTGTGTTCCATTATTTACTTGTTGAATAAGGAACCGAGGACACCACTGATTAAAGGGGCTAAAAGCAAGGGCAAGAACGCTCCTCCCTTCTGAACGAGTAGTCGTCTCTTCTTCTTACAGCACTCTCCTCGTTTGACCAGCCTGCAAAACACCTTCTTGTGACTTTGTCTTCTGCACCTTTTCAATGGCACCCGCCCTTTTAAAGTGTTGTAAGCACACTCACAAACAGAGTCAATCAGTTTATTGTCTGCCGTTTTCAGCAAGGCGACACGTTGCTGCGGGCTCATGCGATACATCACGCGTAATAGAGGGGCCTGCTTCCGCACTTTGGGACTCATGGTTATGAAATAATCTATAATCGGTAAGTGTCGGTGTTTTTATAGCTTTTGCGTGGTAGGTACACGCAGCAGTTGACATTTGTGTGGGTTCTATATCTGATCCATTCTGGTGTACCTTGTTTGAAATCTAGCAATATATAGCCGTGAGGCGTACTTGTAGTATCAGTGTAAGCCTCTTGTAAAACACGGGGATTTTCAGGACAGACTTGACGTGCAAAGTGTTGAATCTGAGCTTTATCCCTGGGATTTTTAAAAAGCACGATATAATGTGCGTCTAAGGAAATATCTCTTTGGCCCTGGCCCTGGTGGAATATATTTTGTGTAAGGTACATGACGCTAATATTTTGATGGTGGCAGCCTTTGATGAAATGATCGACAACCACTTCGTTGGCTTCACGCATCAAGTCATCCAGGATAATCAGCTGCGGAGAGTCATTAAAGATGTCATCCATTTCCGGCAAACCATACAGACTTTCCCCGTCTTGTTCGAATTTCGGTTGCCATAAAGCATAATACCATGTGATTTTATCAAATTTAACGTACCACATTGTGTCCAAGTGACGGATAAAGTTTGCTACAAAATGTGACTTTCCACAGCCGGAAGGGCCTTTTATGATGGCCGAAAATGGATGTTTCAACCTGTCCATAATGTTCGAGACTGAGCTTATAAGCTATATGAACTTGTATTTATAGGATAGGAGGGAGGTGTGGGTGTAGATGTTAAAACACAAACATAACAGTTTTTTACAATATTTACTTACAATGATGAAAAGTATACACACAGTGAAAAGTGTACTGTGAATATTTATAATATATATATTTATACATACGGGGAATAATGGCCTCGGCACTAAAGATGGTTCAGGATAATATATATAGAGATGGTTTCAATTTAAAAGCAAATAAATATATATACAATCAGTTTAATATATTTGACTAGAATTAAAATATATATACAAACAGTTTATTATATTTGACTAGAATTAAAATATATATATATATATATATATAATATATATATATATATACAAACATTTTATTATATTCGACTAGAATTAAAATATATACAAACAACTAATTGACTAGGAAAAAATCAGGTAGTTGGAGGATTGTACTGGCGAATACAAAATATATAAAAGTAGCCCGGGTGCATAAAATAAATCAATAAAATAATATGCGTGTTTTCATGCAGAAAAAAAATATGGGAAAAAAACTCAAATATTTGAAAAATGGTATGTCAGTGGAACTGTCTAGAGTGAAAAAAAAAGGTGATTATTCAGCCCGTCTAAATGATCACCTTTTAGTCGTGGTGAGTGCGCTTACAAGGACTCAGATACCCAAACGGCAACTTATTATAATCATTGGTTATCCGATGTTTGGTGTAAACTGGCCGGTAGATTTTAGTCTGCAAAACAGTACATACAATCGCAAGACCTTTTATTACAATTTTGTGTGGTATCTGTATGTATCTTTCCGCAGCCTGTTCAGTAACCATCGCTTTCAAAACGTCAAAATTAACGTCGTTCTGGTTGCCATAGTTTATGGTGATCTCGCGAACCTTGCACACCATTTTTGTTTTGGCAGGATCGTTACCAACACAAACTCGGTACGCGTAATTCCTGGGACCGCCAGATACAAGGGCGCTAATGTAGCTTCCCGGACCGTAATCCTGAAGTTCGTCAGTGAGGTCACCTAAAATGTCTCCGGTTGGTGGACTCCAATCGCTGGGGCGTTCTGTGAATAGAACGCTATCTGTATCATGATACAAAACGCAGTCACCCAATTATTCAAGAATGCTGTATAAGTGCAACCTAGCCATAGCAGTCGTGTAGCATGCCACCACCACACTCGTGTTAGGGTTAAGGCGCAACGCGTCACGCGCATCCTTGTAATTGAGGAACATAACCTCATGATTTACATCAATGCCGCTGTCCACTGTGATTTACGGATCCGCCAGGTACTTGTGGATGCCCTGATAGTCGTTAACAACGGTTACGTGTGGTAAATCGGGTCTTTGCCCAAACTTTCCCCATAGTGAATTTTAAAAGTGTTTAGCCAGAGTGCGGAGACCAGGGTTTTTACAAACTGAGCCGAAATCGAGTTTTACCTCTTCCCTTTCCTCATTATTTTGAATATAAGCTAACTTTTCCTCTTGTGAGGTACACCACTCTGGCCATCCGCTGGATTCTTGTTTAATTTCCAAAAAATGTATCAATATACCTGTGAAACAATCCGTCAGAACGGGTCTGACAATCGTAAACAGATACATTGTACTCCCACACTTCGTGTACTGCTTCAACGGTGTAGCCTTTCTCAATGGCTTTCCGGATCTCTTCAATCAGCCAGACGCCTGTCAACCAGCGATCTTTTTTGTCGTTGTGCTGACACGCGCCTTGGTTTTTATCATCCCCGCATTTCCTGCACAAGATGAACATTAACTTGTTGTGCATCCGTGAAGGCAATACGGGCATGAATAAATCCCGCGGAGGTGTCACTGTTACTTTGGCTATACCTTCTACTTGATCTCTATACGGACAATTTGGTTCCAAAGGTATTTTGTGGTGGGAGACGGGGTATTTTTTGTACTTGCAAACGTAAGGATACAATGAACACATATCCAAGTACTTGATCTTCTCTCCACAAGAAAGGTCTGCTTCGTGGAAGAGCTTGATACAATTTGAACGCCCGACAAAGAATGCATCCCTAGGGCTGAGGGGCTCCTTGGTATACACCTCGTGCTGGAGTACAAATTGTTTCAAATCCTTGTCTTAGCGTTTCATCGCTTTAAACATACACTCCCACATCTCTGTACATCTGGCATTCTTAAACTTTTCAACACAAGCCATGGTCCGGTGAGAGGATGATAGGGGGTGGCGTGAGGACGGCGGGGGCCGGCCTGAGGATGACGGGGGGCTGCATGAGGACGCCGGCGATGCCGTTCCGAGCACCGGCCGCTTCTAGTACAGGGCCCACCTCCACCAGGACAGGCGCCGGCACGCACGTCGATTCAGGCGCTACGTTGCCCCGCAGGCCCTTTTCCAGCCCATATGGATGCCAGTAGTCTGAAATTAAATAAATACATATTAATTACTATCGTGAGAAAAAACTACACGCCAATCACGCTCAAATCTAAATCAGGACTTTAATTACCCATGGACCAGTCGCCATCCACCAGGCAACTTCCGTCCTCGCTGAAAAACTCTAGTGGATCTGGGCTACCCGGCGCTACTGGCATTGTAGGTGGCGGGGGTGGGTTTTCTTGAAAGTCTGTCAAAGGAACAAATTCCGCTTTACACCAAAGAAGAAATAAGCAAAATAGTAACCATTAAAATATACAAAAAGATTTTGAAACATAACTGAATTTAGCCAATTTTTTAGCGCGTCGAAACTCATCTTGATGATTATTGGAGACAATCACAAATTTAAATGACCGACTGTAATGATTTCGAGGTTTATTTATAGGGACTTCAAAGGGCGATCCGCCTGTAATGGCACCGATAGCCCAATACACATCTGCGCATGCCCTATGCGCACAAGACCCTTTGTAAGTCCTGTTATCCACTAGACACCTTCTAGCTGTCGATGAGGATGGACGTGCTGGGTAGACGTTCTGCTATGTCTGTTCATGCAAATGTGGGTATATTTTGGCGCAGAATGAATAAGTTTGTATAGCAAGTGCGGGTACACAAGGACGACATTAGTTGTGCTAGCCCTCGGGTTGTTGGTACCCCATGGCTCAAAATGAATTAGTTTGGTTAAGCAAATGCTGGTGCACTTCCCTATGCTATGCTGATAAAGCGTAGCTATGCTAGGAAAATCAGGTCAACCAGCAAAACCACCCCTTTTTTTTATCACTCTCGCAAATGTTGTGTCCATTGAGAGGTAAGCCCACGGTCGATGGTCGCTCAAGAAGACCCTTTGTAACTCCCGTTATCCACCAGAACGCTTCTAGTTGCCGATGAGGATGGACGTGTCGGGTAGACGCTCTACTATGTCTGTTAATGCAAATGTGAGTACACTTTGGCGCAGAAAAAATAAGCTTGGATAGCAAGTGCGGCTACACAAGGACGACATTAGCTGTGCTAGCCCTCGGGTTGTGGGCATCCCATGGCACAGAATGAATAAATTGGGCTTAGCAAAATGCTGGTGCACTTCCCTATCCTATGCTGATAAAGCGTAGCTATGCTAGGAAAATCAGGTCGACCGGTAAGCCCCCTTTTTTTCCTCGCTGTCGCAAATGTTGTGTGCATTGAGTGGTATGCCCCCGATCGATGGTCGCGTGGTTTAAAGCGTCTATGACGGGGGGAGCGGCGATTGAGACCGTGTATCTAACTCGGAAGCATTGGACGGACGCACACCTACTTGATTATTACTTGTTTAATTCTAGACAATTTGAAACTATCTGGTAAATACTCTTTAAAATTAGTACCGCTTCAACTAGCTATAGATAGTTTGCCGCTACAATATGATCTCTCACGCAAATCAGCACTTATTTCACTTTTGCATGAAGAGCATAGTACGAGTTTTTCTTAATAGCTGGTACTAATGACAGCTCATTTCAAGTCCCCGCTGTTACTTTTTCGATAGCAATCTCGAAATCATCAGGGGGAGAGACAGAACTCTATATTGCGTATGATAATTATTTTTTGTTGAGCCAAAAGTCTCGGGTTCGAATCCCATGTTAATGACTGAGTAATCATAATTATTCCAAGTATACTTTTCATAGTGTGATCTAAAAAACTTTCAGTACTAATAATTATACTGCTTTTAACAAGAGATACAGAAGTTTATTTTTGTTGTTATTTCAAAGTCTTGGGTTCGAATCCCGTGTCAATGACTGAGTATAATTTTCATTGCATGAGCTGAAACACAACAAGGTTATTTGGCTTGGGGTGCGTTCAGAGGACTTTGACACCCGTGACTTCCATGTCACTCATATAGTTATGGCGGGAGGAGGCCGTGGGTTCGAATCTCACTTGGGTGATTTTCTACTCTACTTAAATGCTGGTACACATCACCCCCATGGATTTAGGACTTGCTGGTAAAAGAATGTGTCGAGATCGGGGTTTGCTAGATACCGTTAAACAATCTTAGTGCAGGGGTTCGAGGTTTGAATCTTGGTCTGTCACGAAAACGCCTTGTTGGTGGCTAAGTAATAGCTTTGGCTACCACATTCGATGAGCTCAAGAGGTCGAGTGTCAGATAACGGGACAATGCGGAGTTAACGAGTCTGCAATGGGGTCATGCTATTAACAACATTGCCTATGGTTAAAACCAGATGTTGAAATTTGATATTTCGGAGTCCATGAACTTTGGGGTTGGTGGCGGGAAAAAGAGAAAGGAAGTAGAAGAGGGGGCATGACGAGCTGCGGGAAAGTGAAAGGCAGTCCAACAGAGTCTTGGATGGAATCAATGTTCATTCTACGCCACGCTGCCGTCAGAAGAGCTTCGTGCTCCACGCCCGACGCCGCTCACCTTATGCTAATAAACAAATAAATAAAAAACTCCAACACCTCAATCCTAGCCAATAATTAATTAGCAATAATCAATTAACAATCATTAATAATTAATCATCAAGAACCAACATGTCTGGGGTGGTAGGCGAGGGGGTTGAAGGGGAGAGAGAGTTAGGGGAGGAAATTTCGTAACCCAACAAGTTTGGAAAAGAGGTCAGGAGGAGGGAGAAACCAACATTGAGTAATCATCACAATGCACACTCTCTACAAGTCAAGGTCAAGTTCAAGGTCAAACTTGAACGAGGGGTCGTGCTAGGTAGATTGTGGTGTCCCCTCGTCCCGTCAAGCGGTCAGGTGACTGTATTGATAAATAAACATGAAAGAGCAGCTATAAATTATGATGAGCTAAAATAGATTGAATTCTAGAGTTGCAGAAAATGAGCGAGAATTAAGAATTAGTGTCATTTGTTCTTCCTCCACAGTCCACCGTTGTAAAAATAGAATCCCAACATGAGTGAAGATAAAAAAAAGTTATTTCTTTCGATGCCGGAGTGTGAGTACTAATATCAGTAAAAGTATCGAGTAATAAAATACTAGTATCGAAAGGAAAATATCGAAATTAGTAAAGTGCCGATACTTTCTTCACATCCCTATACATATTCCCTTTCCACTACCCTTCAGATCCAAGTAATGGACATATTTGTGCCGATATTTAAAATTATAAAATAATATGACTGGCATGAATTGGTTAACGACAGAATTACAACCTGTAATTATCGAATGACTTAACTATTGAACTAGATAAATTAACTGTTTTTTTCAGATAACTGAACCACCTTGAATTATGTCAAACAGTGAAAAGCTCTTAGTTGATAGGCTATCCCTCTCATGCATTCGTGAGTAGGTTGTCCCTTATGGTCATTCGATCATCAAAATTTTATTGCATTATTTTAATAAGTGTATAAATATAAGTTATAATTATTGATTAATTGATTTAAAATCATTAAATTTCTATTGTTATACTTAATATTTTATCCATTTTGCGTACTAATTTTAAGGTAAAGTAGTTAATGTATGTGGATTAAATTTATTCTAGCTAATCATGTATATGAAGTGTATGCAATGAAGTACTTACAATATTTTAAATAAAATTACATACTTTTGATCTTATACAAGTAATTTTCGTTTTATACCCCGACACTTTGATTTTATATAATTTATTTTGTAGTACATAATGTCATTATTTCAAATTTTCAAACCTTCCCCGAAATTTTATGAACAAAATAAATATGGCTTTATATATGATTCAAACAATATCAAAATTAAGATACAAGTACAAATTAGGTAGCTGTGTAACCATAAAAAGTGCTTCAGGGAGCTTCTAGAGGTGTTTAATATTTAGAATTTGTCAGTTAGGGGATAATGTTGCAAAAAAAAACAATTCAGATAGCTTCTAGAACTGTTTATAAATTATTTTTAAATTCTAGCTTCCGGCAATTGGGGGACGTGTCCACCAACCCCCCTCCCCCCACACCTTAAATTATTGGCTGGCTACGGCCTTGGGTACGTAATAAACTCATAACAAACGCAGGAGATATATATGTGGCGTATATATCATTTACTCAGCTCCTTACTTGTTGGAGCTGGTAAGGAACTAAACTTTATCATACATTTAAATAAACCACAAAGAGTTTTGGTTTAAATTACGGCTTCCTTAAATAATTACTAATATCAACACACAAGCTGCAAATCATTTTAATTAAGGGAATTTACATATAGAGGAGAATACAATTTAATTAACTTAAATTTGTTGAAAAATGACACCTTGACATTAGAATAAAATTGAACCCGGGATTTTAGCGCGTCAGCTTCTCACTCCCTGTTTGAGCTATACGCAAAATAAGGATTGCGAATGACGCATTGGACCAGGCGACAACAAATGTGGGTATTTATTAGTTATAAATTTGATTAAAAATAAATATTTCATAGACTTAACTTGTTTTTTTTCCGTTCAAGATTTTGTTGTCGAACACGTTGTTTGCAATGTATTAATTTGTCAGTCAATTGGTCAATTGGGCAATCCATCTCGACTTTTGTATACCAGTAGGTCATCTCATGTCAAACAGTTGTATATGTTATCGCATGGTTCTAAACGTGTCGATCACTTGATACACTCAGGCTTTGAAATATTTTTCTTTATTTGCTCAACCAGTTGGCTGTCGATCACTTTGCCTTCTTATCATAAGTTTGTCGACCAGTTGGTCCTAGTCTTGTAGGCCACTTGACCTACGTGGCATTCGAACATTTTTACAGCTTTTCGGCCGGTTTTTAAGGTGCCCATCATGAGCTCTGTTAACTATTATAATAACAACGAAAAGTAATACTTTTTTTACTACAAATAAAGATGATCTCTAAGGCGTCACTCTCGTCGTAGACTATATCGCTAAAGAGAGGGAGATAGGATTCGATCTCGGTCAGGTGTACAGAGGGTAGTTTTATTATAAATTGTTTCCCACCCTCTCAACGCAAATACGACTGCACTTCCTCTAAATTCAGCTTTCCTAATCCCTAACTAACTAGCGTAATTAGTAGGCCTACATGTGATTATACCGCAAACGGACAGTAAGACTTGGTGCTAAAAGAATAATATAATAACCCTTAAACTTTAACTACTCAAATTAATTAAATTGTCTAATAATACATATTGTTTTCTTCTAAGAACACATTTTGTAAATATAGGCTTAATAGTATTCGGTACAATAAATACTTTGCGACACGTGTAATAAGTTCATTATTTTAAATTATTAATATTCAATGAATATTAGTAGCCAGGATTCAAACTCAAGACCACAACTCCCGGGTGAGCCATGCAGTGGCCATTAATGCTTTAAATTACTAAATAACAGTGAAGTTCCTGAGCGGAAAAAAGAGGTAATGCTATGACAACACTGTTGTGAACAAAGAGCTGGTAATCCCAGCTTACTTCACCCCTCCACCTGCCCATCCCCCTCTACACAACACAACGGGTACCCGTCATTTGGCCTAAAAGGCATTTGGCCTAAAGTGTAGGCTAAACGCCTTTAGGCCAAATGCCTTTAGGCCAAATGCCTTTTAGGCCAAATGCCTTTAGGCCAAATGCCTTTTAGGCCAAATGCCTTTTAGGCCAAATGCCTTTAGGCCAAATGACTTTAGGCCAAACGCCTTTTAGGCCAAATGCCTTTTAGGCCAAACGACTTTTTGTAAAGTTAATTTTTAGACCATTTATTAAAATATGTTTTGCTGTCTTCGGAAACATTCGTTAAGATTTGTAATGATGCTAATAGATGGCGAGGTGTGTAGTGTTTAGTTAAATAGTATATACTACCGTTTCAAAATATATAAGTCTTTTCTAAATTTACTACTTCCCAAGGTATAGCAGCACGTCCATTAACCTGTAGTACCACTTTTGTATGTTGAACTTTTTACATTGCCAAGGTTTTGTTCTAATTTTTGACAAGCCATCTTGTTAATGTGGGGAGTGCCAGGCCACCACCGTGGTTCGGATTCCACGTTAAACTGTAGGTCCTTCATTTCATCTCCCAATCACCCTACCATTACACATTAGCGTAAGTGCGTATAACCCGAACGGGTAGTAAGACGTGGTGCTAATAATAATAATTTTTGTACCGTTTTGTACCAGAAATAAAAAGTTTTGTACCCGTACCGTTTTTTATTAATTAGCACATACATGTGGTCACACTATTTTAATATATTTTGTTTTTATTTTGAATTTTAATATATTTTTTTTAAGTGCCAAAGTATATTTTATCAGTCTTTCTAAGTATATTTGTTTATTAATTTTGCTAAATGAATTAATCAATCATTAATTTTTTTATAATCATATTAACTTACTCGAGTTTGCCCACGGCTTCGCTCACATTTAAGTTGGGTAAATTATCTTATTTTTAGCAAATAATCTAAACCAGGTTTTCTCAAACTCTATACTCTTGAGCCTTATATGAACATAAAATTAATTGTTAAGACTCTTATTCTTAGAATAAAATAACTTTTTTACGTTAAAATACAAAAATGAGACATTTATTATTTAATTGATTTAATTATTTTCTGATAAGAGCTTTGTAGAAGTTTATAAAAATAGTAAGGTTTTGTAAGATATTAATTAATTTTATTGCTTCATAGGCCAAACAGAATATTAATTTTTTAGTCAATCATAATTTAGGCAAGTCGAAAGAAGTGAGAAATTGGTTCACTCCTCATCTGAAATCCCTTCGCGCCTCGCAGTTTGAGAAACCATGATCTAAACTACCAAAAATACAATTTCAGACACGTATGAGGCGAAAACTTTGTATGTTGATGAAGCCACAAATTAACTACTACCTATAAGAAGTAAAATCTATTTTATAAATATATATAATCTATTTTATAAATATATATATATATATATATATATATATATATATTTTATAAATATATATATATATATATATAATCTATTTTATATATATATGCAGTCTTTGCATCAATATTTGCTCGCTTACGCAGAGACATTGTTAAAATGAACACCAAAAGAAATAGTTTAAATTTACTAACTAAACATGAATTAATTTGAAAGAATCACTCTAGTACTAAGAACCTCAGCTTATCAAATAAATTGTTCTGTTAGTAATTGTTTCTATTGGTTTTTGAAAATTTTCCCTTCTCCTCCCCAATCATAATTTCTCTAACTCCCATTTAAACACATAGTTTTAAGAATACTTTCTTTATATATAGTTGTTCTTCTACCTGCCAGCCAAATTTCGATTTTAAACTATAGATAAAAGGTTTTTTATAACTCCCCCGCCCCTCCATTGATTTCATGCAGTTACATTTTAAAATGCTCAGACTTATTAGTTATTTGGAGTGGTGCATTTACGGGCATGCCAAAATTCAATTTTTAATGACACTGCACTGAGATGTAGTAGTTTCTATTAATTTTGTAGATTTTGGATTCCTTATTCCCAACCCACTTTGAGAAATTTAGAGTCTAACCTTATTTTGGCTATCTGGGATTTGATTTATCTTTATTTATCTGTCAAAATTTTATTTTTTTCCTAATCTCAAAAAGTTTTTTTCTCTATTATACTCCATCACCACTATTTCTCAGAATGCAATTTTAAATAATAATAATAATAATAATAATAATAATAATAATATTATTATTATTATTATTATTATTATTATTATTATGTAAATGTCTATTTGTATTGTTTCCCGTACCTAATTAATACATTTCAATTCTTTACAATACAGAGAAGTAATTAAATATATTAGTTTTTGAAAATGTTGACCTTCAAGCTCGCCTTCCTCCTGCAATTACTCAACTCACTGAGAAATTTCAAATTTTAAGGTTTATTTGGTCATCTTGATGGGTCCTTCCTTATACTAAGGCTACTAGAGTTGTAGGGTAGGCTCGTTCACTTTACCGGCCAGCACTCAGCTCTACCCTAACACGCAGCGCTGCTGTAACGTCTGCTCGTGAACTAGCCAAGCTTGCTTCTGTTCGGATCATGTGACTGTGTAGTGCAGCACTTTTTTTAAATTATTATTCAGCACCACGTCTTACTACCCGTTCGGGTTATACGCCTAAGTACTAATTACGCTAATGGATTAGGAATTGGGAATGTTGAATTAGTGGAAGTGAACCCGCATTTGCGTGGAGGGAGAGTGGAAAACCATTGAGGAAAAACCACCCCCAGTTCACCCGACCGAGTTCAAACCTCGATCTCCCCATCCTCAGCAGTTGAGCTCAACACGACTAGCGCGTTAGCTATCTACGCCACCGAGGCGGGTGCGCTCGTTACTAACTTCTTATTTATGTCAAGTATGCTTCCAAAGTCAATGTGAATAGTAAATGTTTGTATGTTTATTGTAAGCTTTCTTATTATTTATGCGTGAAGGGTTACGAAAAGTGTCATACCGATACTAAGAAAATGCCGGGTAAGCGTTGTATCGTTGCCGTATGCAATAAAAGTAATCTAAGAGATATGGTGTTATACACCATGACTTCCCTAAAGATTCTGATGTCAGGTGAAGATGTATTCCCTTCTGAACGAGATGGAAAATGGAGTCATGATTCATATTTTATTTGCTCAGAACATTTTTTCACCTAATGAATATGAACAAGACCTTCAGCCCTAACTGCTGTAATTTCCTTAAAAAAGCAAATTAAAACCGCCCTTATTTGTGATGTCTCCGAAAATGTTATCCAAGGAGAAAATATATCACCCGTGAATCTAGGCATTGTATTTGATTTACGAAACAAATAGTAAGTGATTTCATGGCGGGTAAACATGTCACCCCCAATAGTTTTACTTTATGGAAAAGTCCCCTTCTATAGTGAATTTAATTATTTGTTTAAATAGTTTACTTAACTGCAAGATTTCACATATGCATTTTATAACCTTATTATCCAAATCGATCTTGCTTCATTAATGTGGACAGTAGTCTGGAAGAGAAATCTCCCCATGCAAGGTGGATATAGTTTTATGATATCCGTGCCATCTTAAAACATACTTTAGAAACATTATTTCTAAATTTAATAAATCACGTGGCTGTTTGACACACATAAATATGTTTTGTACAAGAACATAGTTTATTGTAGTACATGAACAAATGTATATAGTACGCAAGTTAATGAAAGAATTAAGGTATTTGGTGACGTAAGTGTTACCTTAAATTATGTGTTAACTTTTCAATATAAATTTAATAACCCTCTTGTAAGTAGTCCTATTCATAAACCAATTTGTAGTATAGTGAAAGTCTTGAATTTATATTAATGTTCAAATGAGTGTGTCAAACTATATATTTAAAGGGTAATATTAGATTCAGCTACATTTATGTTATATAAGTTGGTAATAATATATGCCCCCCTCAAAGTTGGAGAAAATATGTGTGTCCTCCACCTATATCCCCCACCCGCCCCCCTCAGTTGGAAATAAAGTTGTCCTCTAAGATTGAAGTTCAAATCCCAGCCGGGTGTAACAAGGGTATTTTTCCCTAAAATGGTACCCCACTCTCAATATACGCAAATGTAGGTACATTCAATCTAAAATGTAACATTCCTCATTCCTGGTTCATTAGGGTAAATTGATGTATGTGTACTACTCAAACGGGTAGTAAATCACAATGGAAAAAAACCTATTGTGATGACTATCAAGAGTATCGGCGAAGCTTTATTAGTGTTGGGCGAGGTAGTTTGTAAAAACACTATTTTTAAGGAGTTTTTAGGTGATTGACTCCAAGCCAGTGGAAAATATTTGAAAATGGAATGTCACTAAAAGCTATTTGGGGTCTCCCTTAAGCACTTAGAAATAATAATAGATTGTTTTAGAATCTTTTTGAAGTTTGATGCAAACCATCTTTCAGCTTCAAATTCAAGTATATCAGAGGGAAGTTTAACAAACTGGAGGAAGGCACATTTCGATGGGGGGAGAAAAATTTGGTAATACCCCACCCTATCAACCCTTCCCTCTTTCCCAGTTCACGCTCAATGAGTGACACTCGATATAAAACTAGTGATAGACACACCGTAGAATGTAGATTATTTCCTCAGAGTCTGACAAACTAACTTAAATCTAGAACAAATAAACATCCAGCCCCCTGACAGTTAATTCATCATTGTGAAAGGGGAAAAGCACAGTCAACCAATGATACGTTTTTCGGACATTCCGGGAATCGAACCCGGGACATTTAGCTCAGTATACAAACACGCTACCAACTGAGATAAAGTGTCGGACTGTGTATTGAAATCAACATTTAGTACGGTTTATGTGTTGTTAGCAAAATAATTCTATATTACGTGATAAAATAATTACACCTCTGTACACAAATAAAAAACTGGTACGTTGGTATTAACGCTGTAAGCTACCTGGTCTCATAAGTCATCGCACTCAAAATATAACTTGTTTTTGAGTGACGCGGAGGTCGGGGTGTAGTGTAGTTCTTCTTTTATATTCATTCATGTATTAAATTATAAAAGACTTGTGAGATTTAAATGTATTTATTGAATGATCATAATACTAGTGTAAATATTTTTATGAGAGTTCGGCCATTCATTTTTTCTGGTACAAAGGCTCCTTCAGTCTAAAATGTGAGAACCCCTGGTCTAAGTCAATATATGTTAATGCGTTGAATAACACGCTCTGGTAGCTTTGTCAGTTCGAAGTACTTTAGTATTAATTTTAACCGAAATTGGGTGGGGTGCGAGTGATTCTGAAGTCTCTATAAGCGAGGTCCTCGGTGTAATAACCCATATCTTGTGTTAAGAGACTTAAAAACTAAAACGAACTTAACTACCAGAATGGTGGCTACTAGTTATATACATTTACTTGTATACAATGTATGGAAGCAACTATGGTTGTGCTTTTTTCAAATGAGAATATAAGTGGCACTTTTAATATGTGTGTGTTTTGAATATAAAGTCTTAAAAAGGAGCCTATGTATACGACTCATCTTCTGTGTCTAATGTTTTAGTTATAAAGTAAATAATTTATGTTTGTATTGAAATGATTAGGGGTTATGGGGGAAGGTGCCCCTTTTACTCCACCCATTGAGTGCGCCACTGGTTCTAAGTAAACGCTTAGTGAGAGGTCATTTTATCATAGATACAATTAATTTATAAAATATGATAGTTATTAAAATGGTTTTTATGAACTTATAATGCCCCTTTTTCTCGTCAAGTGAAAAAATCAAAAGTATATCCATTAGCTTTTATTTAATTAAAGGGTACTAAACTTTTAGTTCAAAACCCTTTTAAAAAGGCTTAGATTATATATATAATGTTAATAATGAATACTTTTTGAGCCAGTGTGTTAAAGAGTCTCTCATTTTATATTATTAAGTCAATATAGTAAGTATAGTATTTATCTTAAAAATGTTAAATAAAGTTTAAATGTAATTATAATTATACAAAAATGTACATTTGTTATATTTGAATATGATGTATTTTCACTGTCTAAAATATGTTTTTCAAGTAAATAGAGTAAGCTCTAGTAGTGTTGTTTTTTCATTGTATCTTCACGCCAGTCAATGCTTTCCACATTTAATAGCAATTAGAAGGTAGGTATGAGGAAGATAAAATTATGAGAAGTACCCTCGTTTGCGTGGAAAAACGGGAAACCATTTAGGAAAAATTACCTTAAGTACACCGTGTAATTGAGCTGGCGCGGTATGCACATTTTTGTCCTCGATTCATTATTTTATAGTAAAAATCTTTCTTTCAAAAATGAAGATGAAATACATATTTAAAAAAATTAGATATCACTAAACTTTACACAAAAATATACAAATCAATACATTATTTAGTCTATATAAAGCAAAGGATGAAGCAAGAGAGAGGTACCCGCCAACAACTCGTGAAACTCAAAACAAATTATGTTAGTGGGTTTGAAAAAGAACCAAAGGAAAGTTGCCGGGGAACAATGAATTTTTTTATGGTTTATTTCAAGGTCGTTTGCTATTATTAGGAATGGAGGGAGGAAAGGACTGCTGCCTAAACCCACCCTTCAAAGTCTCTTGTAGAGTGCGACGGAGAAGAGAGAAAGAGAAGATTTAGCCTGTTTGCCACGTAACTCAAGTTGGCCCGCCACATTGCTGAAAAAAAACTTTTTTGTCTAATCGTTTGTGCTCTATTTGTGCTCATATGTGCCCGAACATGAACATTTTTGCTGTGAAACTGGCCAATTTAGAAAATATTTAATGTGGTGGGCCAACTTGAGCTCAAGCTAGCCCACCACATATTGAAAAACACAACATAACAAAATTTATTTAAGTCAATCCATTGTGCTCCATTTGTGCTCATATGTGCCCGAAAATGAACATTTGTGCTTTAAAATTAGAAAATCTAAAGAACAATTAATGTGGCGGGCTAACTTGATTCTTCCTTATACCATAACCTGTAGAAAAAATTGAATTCAAGCTAGCCCGCCACATTTTTTAATATCAATGTAACAAAATTCTGTTTTCACCATTCGTTTGTTTTTCGTTTGTGCTCATATGTGCCCAAAAATGAGTATTTGTGCTCATATGTGCCCAAAAATGAGTATTTGCGCTCTATAATTAGAAAATCTAGAAAACAGTTAATGTGGTGGGCTAGCTTGAGCTCTAGTTGGATCGCCTTCATTAAATGTTATCTAAAAGGCCTAGATTCACAGCCCTAACGTTAATTTTCGGTCACATATGAGCACAAACTAAGAACAAACGAATCGTGAATACAGAATTTTGTTACATTGATATTTAAAAATGTGGCTGGCCAGCTTGAACTATATTTTTCTACAGTTTATGATATAGGAAGGTTCAAGTTAGCCCGCCACATTAAATGCTCTTTAGATTTTCTAATTTTAAAGCACAAATGTTCATTTTCGGGCACATATGAGCACAAATGGAACACAATGGATTGACTTAAATAAATTTTGTTATGTTGTGTTTTTCAATATGTGGCGGGCTAGCTTGAGCTCAAGTTGGCCCACCACATTAAATATTTTCTAAAATGGCCAGTTTAACAGCACAAATGTTCATGTTCGGGCACATATGAGCATAAATAGAGCACAAACGATTAGACAAAAAAATATTTTTTTTCGGCATAGTGGCGGGCCAACTTGAGTCACGTCTGTTTGCCTCTAGTCTATAAGAGTGTCACTTTTTGGAATGGGGGAACACAAGCGATCCTAGCGGTGAGATATTTTTACCAACCAAAGCTCATCAGATTTATCCCTCTGGCCTCTGCTGCATCCATTGGCATTTCGGAGGTCCACTTGCTTACATCGTACGTTTTTCTTACCCTAGGAAGTTATCATCCTGTAAAGGCTACCACATTTTGTATTTTTACGTTTTATGAAGACTTAAAAAAAGACCAACGACAATTCCATAAAATCTTTTGTATTTTTTTCACAAGTTGAAATAATTCCTGAGAATGCTTTGCAAATTACTAGGAGGGAAATTAGTATATAGTTTTTAAACAAAGGACCTATTGTGTTAACATAGCCCATGTTGTTAATAATATCACCGTAATAAAAATAGTTACACTGTTTGAAAAAAATAACTGTACTAATTGTATATAATAATAGTTATAATAATTCTAACAATAATAATAGAGTTAAGGATCTAGTCAAAACCATAATTTAAATTTATATATATATATATGACCATTGTAATATTTACTGGCAAAATTTATTTAATGCGTCACTATTATTTATATATTAATTATTAATACAATAGATTTAAAAAAATATGTTCATATATATCTCAGTAGCGCTAAACGAAAATCGGGCGTCACTTCAGACAAATTTAAAGTCGGTGGGTTGAATATTGGTTTCCACTTTCGTTTTGCCTTTCGGAATAAGTTGTCAAAAGTCCCCATAATTTGAATGTACGCATATAATTTTACCGAGCTTAAACGATGCTGAGAATAGGATTTTCTTATTGTTTTTCGTTAACTTTATGACCGTGAGATATATTAACAAGGAAATAATATCGGAAATCTATATATAAAAAAGGTGATATAGTGTTTTGTGAACTACTGATCTAGTTGTATGTAGGATATTGTCAATGTTTTTAGAAATATTGTAACTACCTTGCATCAGTTGTGCTATCTATATTCAGATGAAACAACTAACAGTACCTTTTACTTTCCGAAGATAACCGAAGGTTTTAAATTTACATTTTAGGCCAAATGACTTTAGGCCAACTGCCTTTTAGGCCAAATGCCTTTTAGGCCAACTGCCTTTAGGCCAAATGCCTTTAGGCCAAACGCCTTTTAGGCCAAATGCCTTTTAGGCCAAATGCCTTTAGGCCAAACGCCTTTAGGCCAAACGCCTTTTAGGCCAAATGCCTTTTAGGCCAAATGACTTTTGGTTTCATTTTTAGGCCAAATGCCTTTAGGCCAAATGCCTTTTAGGCCAACTGCCGCGTCCCCAACACAACACCAACTTTCATCAATGTTAAAAACTCCCTGTCAAAATGTTATAGCCTATTCATTCTAGGAGAAGCTTGCTGGCCGAATCACCTTATTCCTGTGAGCACGTTGTCCATTATTCCCGCAAACATGTTGTCAATTATTCCTACGAGCACGTTGTCTATTTTCCCGTGTGTATGTTGTGCACAGTGCATTATGCCTCTGGCAACATTGTCTATTATGCCTTGAATACGTTGTCTATTATTCTCGTGAGCATGTTGTCCACCATTCCAGCGAGAAAGATGTCCACAGTCCATCAAATCTTTGAGCAATTTGTCCGTTATACCACTGAGCACATTCTACACTATGTTGAACAATACTTTATTACCGTAAGCACGTTGTCCATTATGACCTTTAAAACGCTGTCCACTATTCCTATGAGCACTTATCCTTTATGTTCTTGAGCATGTTGTCCACTATGCCCTTGAGCACGCTGCCCATTATGCAGAGTTGTCTTTCTTATGCACTAAGCATGTGAAGGGAGAAACTGGCGTAAAATTAACAATTCAAACCCATCAAATAAGACCATGATTTTTTGAATATAAAGCAACCGTAGCAAATAAAACAACACGAAATAAAGATGACAGATTCCAATTAAATGTCTTAACAAGATGTTAAATAATGGCAGTGGAATTGTTCTTTTTGAAGGTCAGTATCGTTTGGACAGGACTAAGTCACGCTTTCACGCGCATGAAACATTTGATAATGTATTCATTTGGCCAGCAATCTGTTAGATTTAATGATAACGTATTTAAATAGAGTTTTTAAACGAATGTTTGAAAACCAAACATATCTAACTCTAGAACTTAAGTTGGGAAATATGTCCTTGGTTTTAAATATTTGAATAGATTTAGTTGTGTAAGGACATATAATAACTTACATTTAGTCCTGTAAGAAAATATCATAAATTTAGTCTTGTAAGGTCATGAAATATATTTAGTCCTTTAAGGACATTTAATATTTTTAGGTCTGTAAGGACATGTAATATATATTTTTAGTGATATGTTATATATTTGGTCCTGTGAGAATATGTAATATCCTTAGTCCTGTAAGAACATGCAATATATTTAATTCTTTATTCACATAATATTTTTAATCCTGTAAGGACATATAATATGTTTATTTATGTAAGGACGTGTCGTATATTTTGTCCTGTAAGGATGTTCTGAAAGCTCAATGCCAGGTCTGAAGTTGCGCAGCCCGTGCGTGTGCGAGGGAGGTGGAGCTTAGATGAATACGTCAGAGACAAGTCATCCAGTATAGAGAGGAAATACTCGGTGAACTGACAATCGCCTAGTCCTCTTTTACTCTGTCATTCTTTCTTCAAGAGACAACACTCTCGAGCACACAGAAGGGATGTGTAATTATCTTGGGGAGGACAGCAGTTTAAAGAAAGAAAAGAATAGTAAAACGGCATTGTACTCTTCGTTTGCTCTTTCGGGTTCTTACAGGCGCTGGACTGGTTGTCTTTGTTTAACCAAAGGTCTCGGCCCAAGCGTGGTCCTTTTTCTACCACCTAAGTAAAGTTGCCATTTTGTAGTTCATAAACGAACATATCTATTTTCAGAAAATAAAAATACTATATTTTATACCATTCACTAATCCATCTAGTAAAAGTAATATAACCTAGAGAAAAAAATGATTGAGACTTTATTTTGATGAAAGTGTTAGAATCTACATTAGGCCCCTATGCCCCCGTGTAACGATGCACCATCTATTTAACGTCACAAGTCTTGTTTCAATCGTGCGGGAAAACCAATAATTTTATGGCCGTTGTAGTAATAGTAAAAACGCTTTTAAAGTCTGAAATTGACATGTTTTACACGAAGTAAAAAAAAAAATTAAAATTGTAAAACCTCTTAAAAAACTTTTAGCAAAACATGAAACAGTCGACTAATGATTTAAAAAAAATATATTTTGAGTTAACAAGGGTTAATTATGTTAGATTACAAAAATCGTTCAAATTTAATTATATAAATAAATATATATATTGGTTAGAAGGCCCCTTTCCCTTGACACGTTGTGGCATTTTGAAGTGGTAGAGCATATGTCACGACTTCAGATCCGCATGATCTCGAGTGATTTTAGACAGTTGAATTGGTAGGTAACGTTGAAAACTGTACTCTAGACTAGGACAATGCCACCACATCTCGTCCAAACACAAATTTATAGTACATGTACAAAGTGTATTCAATTTTACATTCATATAATAACAAAAACAATTTTAGTTTCCTAGATTAAAAGGCTAGACAATGTTAAATTTTTTTAAATCTGGAACAGTCTTCAAGTCTTCATTACATCTTGTATTCATTGGTAATCAAGTTAAGATTTGAATTTCAGTCAAATTTATTTGAGGGAAGTTGTACACTTTAGAACAGCCGGTAGGTAACGCGTGTGCCTACTGACCTAGGGATCACGGGTTCTAATCCAGGCATGATTGAAAGTATATCATTGGTTAGTTATTATCGGCTGGAGAACTGGGTGATGTTTTTGCTCTAGACTTAGTTTAGTTTGTAGAAAAATCAGTGTGTTCATAAAATGTACGATAAAAAATCTTCAAATAAAAAATACTGTGGTCGTAATTTATAAAATAATTTTTTTCCATATTTTCATTCAATTGCTAGTGCACCTTCACTTTAAACCCTTCTCACCCTTACTCTATTATAGAAATGATTTAAATTAGTGAAAGATGCTGATATCGCAAAAAAAAACTTACGATAGGCCCAGCTTTGCTGAGCACCATTGAATTACACTACTGATAACAGTCAGGAATGTAAACTGTTATTATTATTAGCACCGTGTCTTACTACCCGTTCGGGTTATACGCACTTACGCTAATGTGTAGGCTAATGGTAGGGTGATTGTGAGATGAAATGAAGGACCTACAGTTTAACGTGGAATCCGAATCACGGTGGAGACCTGGCATTCCTCACATTCACAAGATGTCTTGTCAGAGGTGAAGGAAGGGTTTGGTAATCAGATAAATCTTTGCTGGGACCGAGGATTGAACCCCGGCCGCCAGCATAGAAGTCTGACACCTTACCCCTAGACCAATGTAAACTGATGTAGGCTTTTTCTTGAAAAAGCAAAGGTGATCTCTTTTAGCTAGAATATTAGTGTTGTGTTGTGTTCTTTATTTTAGTGAAATCATACATTCTGTTTAGGTTGTTTGTTTTATTTTATTTGTTTATCATCACACCTTACTACCCTTTAGGTATACATGCATGTGTATTAAATGTGCTAACTAGTTAGGGATAGGAATGGTTCAATTTAGAGGAAGTGGACTCACATTTGCGTGAAGGGAGAGTGAAAAAGTGTTTATGAATTACCACCCTCAGTACAACCAGCCAAAATGCGAACCCAAGTTCTGCATCTGCGGCAGTCCAGTTTATTTCAAGAGCGATGCCTTAAAGTTTAGACCATGCGGATACCAAAGCAGGTTGTTTGGTTGTTTTGGCAAGATTGTTATAGAATGTTTGATCGTAATCATATTCATGTTTTTCTATACTCAATAAATATTATTTATTTGATAATATTTAATGTTATCGTATATATTATTTCTGTTGTCAACATTCCTTTTTCTCAACTTACACACAGCCTACAGCGATGAATAAGGTCTCAGTGGATAGGATTTTTTTTTGCGACTTCTGTCATAGCATACTCAGTTTACGTTAAAACACATGTTTTTTTTAATGTGAGTTAAAATAAAGTTGCTTTTGCAATGACTATCAATATGTCTAAGGGATAGACGCTTCCAAGAGCTGGATTGTACTTGTCAAATGCTGTATTTACTCATGGGCAACTATATGTAGCTTTTTCAAGAGTCCTATATCTAACAATATTTTTATATTAATTACCGAAAATTAAGTAGATGCCTCTAACAGATGTTTGAAGTGATCTTCCACTGGCCAATTTTTAAAAATTAAAGGCTTTCAAAATCCATTAGTAGTAATTATAGCAAGAAAATTCTTCAAAATTACAACAATTTTAAACTTATCTCTAGTGGCCCTTGCCTCGATTTATTTATTTAGATGACCCTAGAAGCTATTAAGGTGAGGCAGAAGGGTGCGCGAGTAATTTTACAGTTTTTATAGAATTGAAAGTTTTTGGCCAAAAGAAATCAAATATTTCTCCAGTAGCAACATAGAGTTTAGTTTTCTGCACATGCTAATATCAACAGATCTTGAATATCTGTCAAGAGTGTCCTGGAATTTTGTCAAAACTTTTTCTCTTTATTTCAAAAGTTTTGACAAAATTCCAGGACACCCTTGACAGATATTCAAGATCTGTCGATATTAGCATGTGCAGAAAACTAAACTTTATGTTGCTACTGGAGAAATATTTGATTTATTTTGGCCAAAAACTTTCAATTCTATAAAAACTGTAAAAACACTTGCTATCCCTTCTACCTCACCTTAAGAGCGCTTCTAAACTGATTTTTTTCTTACAGTTACATTATTCTAGAAGCTATAGGGTGTGGTCTTCTCCAGTTAATTTTTGAAAATTTAATGCACATAGAAATCATTTTGAGTTCTATTTAAGGCAATCTTTTAGTTTAATATTCAATACTGTCGAAGTGTGTGAAATGTATCTAGGAGAGAGAAACTTCTTTCCATGGGGGGCTAATTCGTCCCATGGGCAGTGCCCCCCCTTACCCGTCGATTCCACCGCCACTGACCCAAATTTTTTATAAGAATATATTTAAATATAGCTTTTCTTTATGGAAGCTATTCAGAGTAGTCCATTCCTGGATTTTTTTTTCCATATCTTTATATTTTATTAAGAGCGATCAAATCATAAGACTCTGGAAGTTATTTAGAGCTATTTTTAAATTGTAATAAAAATTATATGCATCCTTCTCACACGAAGCAATGATTTCTTACAGCTGTGTGTGTGTGTGTGCGTGCCTGCCTGCCTCATTGAACATAATATTTGAAAGAACAAAAGGGGGGCCTACCTGTGCCCTTCTGTGGACACGTCTATGGAAAAAAAACTGGAAGTTTTAAAATGTCTCGGTAATTGTAAAATTGCGACTAAACTAGCTAAGAAGTTTGTAGTTGGAAAAGCATTAGTGACAGAAATGAAATTAATTCTAAAATGTAATTTTTTGGTTCCTCAACATTAATTTAATATCTGAATAGTCGTCGAACATTGAAATAGTAATTGTTTGCCAAGTTTAATGGGGCACTTTTTTTTGTGGCTAACTCATGAAATGGGTAAAGGAATGCCAATAAATGGCCCCCTAATCAGATTATCCGGAATCTCGGACTACCAGAGTTTTATTCTAATTGGTACAAGTCAATTAAAGTGTATTTAGGTTTGGCCTAGGATGTTTATATTAGTTTGCATAGTTTTAGATAAGTTCACTTACACAAAATAAATTTATTGAAATAATTTTTTTCTAGAGATAAAATATAAATAAATAAAAGTTAAAACTCCTAATTGTTTTGAAAATTATTACAAACATATGTTTATTTTATTTTAATATTTAGTGAAGAGCCAAATGTTTTGTTTAATGTTTTTATTTACGTATTGTTTAATATTACAAACAAAATGGCAATTTTCCATTTCCTATGAAAGTGACTTTAAGGTTACTTTACATAAGGATTAATTTCCAATTTTGATCATTTATCCGCTACTATTTGAGATATAAAAATACTTAGAACTGTATTTTTTTTGTACTGTTAAAAATAACAAATATTTTATTCGAAACATATTTCAAAAAACCAATAGTTTCTGAGATATAAGCAAATATAAAAACATAAATTTGGAGATCTTTTAAATATGAAATTTATTATGCTCTTTGGTGGACAAAGATGTTCCCCTTTTATTACATTTCTGCAAGTGTTCTGAATAATCTATTGCCATGGAGTAAGGAATTAAATAGCTTGCAGTGTATATTATTTCCTTTATGATCTTTGGTGGAGTGTTTCTGTAAAAATATGGGGAATCTATTATTTCGTTTCACAACTATTACAAGTTTTTAGTAAATCAGTCCATTTTAATATGAGAGATTGAGAAAGACTGTGTGGTGCACCGTCATCCGTACCGTTTATTATTAATAAGTAGAGTAACAATGTTGATTGTATAGGTGTGTATTTTTAAGGTTTATTTATTCTTCCAAATTCTAACATATTACCTAATTTTTAACAACTAAGATTATCTTCCATTATCTTTGAGAATATAATTAACGAGCTGGCTTGTGTTCTGAGTGACTCAAACGCTCAGCCAATCAGATGCCTTTATTCATCTGTTGCTACTTTTCGTATTTTTTACATTGGGTGAATCTACAAAAACACTATTTCAATCGCTGAAAAATTTATAAAGTCACCGGTGATTTTATAAAATTACCACCAGTCACTGGTTAATGTTAATAAGCTAAGTAAAGGTTTGATTAGTTTTGAGTTATGTTTTATAATATATTCAGCATAACTTATATGTTTTATAAAATCAATGGTAGATGTAGAAAATACCGTTGATGTTTCATACTTTCACCAAAGTGGATAGGTATATTAAAAAAATTACTGGTAAATTACTTTTACTTTTGGTGATTCTATACATTCACCAGTAATTTTATAAAATAATGAATTGAACACATTCGCATTAATATATTCAACATATTTCTCTTCATACTATAGTTATTATATGAGATTTAAAAACATAGTTGGATAAAAGTTTTTCGAAATGTCAATATACGCTCCGAAACAATCATTTACCCGCATTTGACCACTTAGAAATGTTGTGATTATTTTATTAATTAGTTAAAAAAATTGTTTTATATAATTTTATGGGAAGCAAATAGCAATTTATTTGACACACCCTTATATAGAACTCTATAAAACGATCACAATCACCATAGAATACAAGGCATTTGAGTTTAGGTAACTTTTCAACAAAAACAGTCGACAATTTTAATTTTATAACTATTCATAATTTTAGAGATTATATATTTTGTTTTTAGCACATAATCACGAAACAATTAAAAAACAAGTCAAAATTGAGGTAAGGGGAGTTTAGCTCTATATTTGCGTTTGGAAGCCTAATAACTAAAGCTTTCGCCTCACTTTAGGTTTTGAATTGGAATTCTCAAGGGCCATTGCCTTACATTTGTCAGCCTTTTGTTTGTCTTCAATAGCCTTTGTTATGTAAGGTGGATTTCTAATCGGCATGGATCGTCTGCGTCTTGGATTTACAAGCTCTGGCAGGAGACAATCTAGATAGAACTGGCTCAGTTTTTTCTCCATGTGGCTAGCCCAAAATGCATCGTCTCTGAAAATCTTCTCGACCTTTATACCCACATTTTTCCATAAAACAAAGAGGCAATAACTTCTCCTGGTCACGTGAAGTTGGCCTTTCACTTGATAGTAGTGTGTTTTTGTTAATGCGCGTAATTTCTCTTTTGTCCTTGCTTATGTTTCAAAAAGTAAACTTTCTTTTTAAAACAGCTTCTTCTGGTGTCATGTTCCTTGCTGAGGGTGGACACTTCACTTCAATAATGGTGTCAGATCCTATTAGACCATCGGGAGTTGCTCCCAAGTAAGATAATTCCGGATCAACAAAGAGCCCACAAGGCTCAACTTTAATATTCATTTTATTTTCAAGAGCCAATATACCATTCTTCTCATCATCTCTACCGTACAGCATTGCATCTGTGTCAAAATAATCATAGAGCATTCCTTGAACAGCCTTTTCGCAAGATGTGTGAGGAAGTCGTCGACAAACGGGTCCGAAGTTAGAGGCAGTGAGCAGCTTTCACCGTACTTCTTTCCATCGACCACTATTTCTTTGGAGAAGTGTCCCTCTTTCAAGCTCCTCACGTTGCTCTGATGTGCTTGGTAAAGTAGCAATAAATCTAATTTTCTCTCTATCAAATTTTTCCGTAACCATATCAGGCTTCTGAGCACAAGGCCCATAGTCTTTGTCATTATTAGACAACCTAGGTCTAAATGGGTTCTTTTTCTTCACTTTTGCAGGCAGACTTCTTGTTCTTTCAATTTGATGAAGTCTTCACATCTCCATCTTCTTAGTAAACTTCCCGGGACTAGCTTGGTACATTACTTTGTGTATTTTATATAGAGGAGTTTTAGTATTGTAAGAAACTACAGCAGCATGACTTCTAGAAGAGTAGGACATATTAAGGCAAAAATGAACCCTTTTCTCACGGATAAGGTAAGACAGTGGTGCACAACCCATGGCCCGCCATGCCATTTATTGCGGCCAACCAACTAAATGAAATTTGCAAAATAAATTCCTAGCATTCTCATATTACTTAGACTAGGTTGTCAGCGAAATATGATTAAAAGTTTTATTAAGGGACGAAAGCATTTAAAGTTTATGCTTAGTAAGTCTACCGATACTTCAACAGCAGCTATGACATCGAGTCCGTTTATTTATGGGGACTTTGTTAATAATTGTTTGATAGCCGTATCGTAAAAACCTTGTGTTAATTGCGTGAAGAAGTTTGAGTAAATATGTCTTGATTGAATATCTATGTAACGCAGTGTCACAGATATTGCACGTATTATTGCATCGACATTTTTGAAAATTTCAAAAAATTGACATCTATTTTTTCACTAGCCATATATGAGTTCTCTGACATAACATCAACCGTTCAAATGAGCATATTTGCTCCAGGTGTGACGTAAGAATTCTAAATTTATTAATAACTCGTCTTTCTGTACTCCATGGATGGACAGATCAAGGCTGCAAGGCATCAAAAAGGTATTTGTATAAATTTGTCTACAATGATTAGAGCAAACAATGGAATAGTGTCTCTCCTCACAAAGCATATGTGATAACTTTGCCACGCCAACACACTTATTGCATATCACTGCATTATAGGCTTACACCAGTAAAATTTGGTTGTAAAATATCTGGGCTAAAGAAATCTGATACGGACATTAGTGCAAACAGAGAACTTCATTAAATCAGAGGACTCAATCACCGACAATTCAAAGGATTCCTCAATGGAAACCGAGGCCAAATATGGTGACCGTGTTTACTGCAGCAGAGGCAAGGTTTTGAAAACTTTCAGAGGAAATCAAGAGAAAAATAATTACATCTCAGATTTAGCAAACAATGTATCAGTATTCCAGGCAAAGCTAAGATTATTATAATTTGAAGTTAAAAATGTACTAATTTCTGCGCTGTAAAGAAATGTTTCCCTCACATGAAATTTATTCCAGCTAGAAATATGCTGGGCACATCAGCCGAATCCAGGAAACTTTCTGAGAAGATTTGTGATTTAAATTGTGACAAATTCCTATTCAAGATATTTCCCAAACTCTTATTTTGATGTTAGGTTATGAAGGAGTTTGGGCAAGGGAAATGGTAGCGTTATTCTTTACAAAATTTAGCAAACAATGTATCAGTAACTCTTATTTTGATGTTAGGTTATGAAGAAGTTTGTCAAGGGAAATGGTAGCGTCATTCTTTACAAAATTAATGTAAGATATTATTTTCAATATTTTCGATATTTTTTCTTTCCGGGGGGGGGGGGGGGATCAACCCTATCGCCCCCTCCGGAATCCACCACTGTTTAAGATATGTTGATGATCGTGATTATGCTATTTTTAAGCACTACATATTATGTACGTATATATTTATTATATCTGGCCACCTTGCCCCGGAATAGTACTAGCCCCGTCTTTAAAACAAAGATACTATACTGTACATCACTTTTGTGCAAAGGAAGACTTATTTTTTATTACAAGGTTTTATTGCAATCTATTCAATATACAAATAAACTTATTTTCCTTTTGTAAAAATATTGATCTGATTACAAACGGTTTTTTTTTAAATAGTCATTGAGCTTATTTAAAGCTTGCTCATTCTTAGCTTGGTTTTATGATTTGCAATGGTAGATTCGGGTAAGAAGGGTTTTATATAAAATACACCAATTTTTTGTTGGTCAACATTGATAACATTTTAATTTATTACCAGTGTTAGTTTATAAGCAGGCCTATAATATGAATAGTCTGATAAACATAAAAAACCGTCTAAATGAACTATATTAAAATGTGTCTTTTGGATCCACCTACCTTTGTGGTTCTGTAAAAGCGCTATAATTATCCATATCAAAGTACTGTACTGATGGAACGGCATAACTAACATCATTCACAACTACAGTCTCAATAGATGTGATGTGTGGACTCTCAGTTAGATCCCCGTTATCTGCCTCCAGCAACTTTGGTTTTTTTCTATTACAATTAAAATCAGTTTGCAATTGTCTCCAAAATGCTCTTTAATGGTATGAAAAATTAAAATTGAAAAATACGGTAAAAAGTATTTTCTTTAACACTGCGTCTTACTACCCGTTCGGGTGTTATGCTTATGTACTAATTAAGCTAAGGGTTTTGGGATTAGGAAGGTTATATCAATATTAAGTATGCCCTCATTTACGTGGAGGGAGAGTAGTAAACCATTTTGGAAAACACCCTCAGTACACCCGACCTAGATTCGAACCTTAAACTCCCCGTCATCGACAGTCTATAGTCTATTGCGAGAGTAGAGCTTTAGATCACGCGGCCACCAAAGTGGGTGTATAAAAATAAAAAAGTCTCTTAGTGATTTTTGTAGGCACTGCAATTAATTCCCTAAGGTCCAATAATTTTGTAATTAATAAAAATTACCTTATTTTATTCTCGGGGTCTTAATACCTATCCGGGAAACATGCATTTTAATAAAGCTAATAGAGTTGGAATGGGTAAAGTAAAACTTAGTTAAAATGTACCCAAATTTTCAAGGAAGACGTGTATGGAAAACATTTTAAAAAATACCATAGCTACACCCGGCCGGGATTTGAACCCCGATGACTATGTCAACGGGAAACCACGTTAAATGAACTTAGCGTGTACGTCATTACAGTTTAGGTTTTTTTCACAAGTTTGTAATATACAGTTAGGATTCACGACAGCCTATAGTAGTCTTGGAAGAAAGATATGTTTAGAACAAATAAAGAAAGATACAGTATTTATATCTTTATTTATATAGGATTTTTTTAAATTGTCATTGATAGGATTTATCAAAAACAAAGTTGCAAGATATAAAAATAGTTTTTAAACCTGTCAAAGAATGGTTCTTTATGAATGTTTTTCAACACATTTTTGTTTTCACTGAGGTGTTCCCATATACACTACAGGCAAACGCTGGCATATTTGTTTCGATATCACCTTTAATATATCCCAAATCCTAAATTTAGTTTATTGGAATATTTCAATCGGGCATCGTTTAAAAAATCCCAATTTATTAGGAAGGTATTTGATATTTTCTCTAGCTGTAAATTATAATTTTATAGATTAATATATAAAATTCAGCTTTACATATTTTACTTGAAAAATAGATAATTAAATTGGAATTACATGTTCTAAATTAATAAATTTGTAGACTACCTTTGTTTCCAATATTATTTTAATTCTATTCCTCGTCTTTTCTTACGTGGGGCGCATAAATGTAGATGTGATTTATATATAGCCTCTTCTTCTGTCAAATCCCGAAGTATTCATTGTGACTTCTCAAGACAAACGTCAATACTACTGTAGCATAAATGTGCTAATGAGTTATTTCTGACTTCTCTTATCTGCCTTTAGCCCCAAGCACCAGGCTTGGGTCAGGCGGACACTATCCACATTCCTTTTGTGTTTACTTCCTTCAACAAACTCCCCTGCCCCCCTCCCCAAAACCATTTCCTCGTCCCTCGTTCGGGTAGTTCAGAGTCTTTCCTCCAGATATCAGAACAACCGTTAAAAAAATAATCGTTTTAAAATAATATTTATTCCGTTTTTTCTGTTGTGACTATGGATTTTTTTTATGGAAACGTCTTAGTTAGATAATATTGTATATATATAGCTTTTAAATTTTTATTATTTATTTCTGAATCACGATTTATTTTAAACGAATCTATTAAGGATTTATGAGCTTTTCAAACATATAATGAAATAGATTAAAACAAAGGTACGTCGCCATATTCTTACGCTCTTCAAAAATGCAAAATAATATATTTTAGATTTTTTTATTGTTTCGTAAACATGATTTCCCTAAGAGTCTGCACGGTCTACTTTGCCACATTTGGGAGCAATGGCGGTACAGGTCTAATATCCTCTTAAGGACATATAATATATTTAGTTCTGCAAGGACGTAAAGAGACAGGAAGGAAGTGAGACAGAGATGCTGTTAGTCACCCAGTCTGTTCAAATTTTTTGGAGAGTAAGCTGGTCAGAGAAGTTCAAAGAGGCACGTGACAATTTCAGGATAGAAGGACGCGTCATCAGCACAATAAAATATGTAGACGATCTAGCATTGTTGGCCAAAAATATATAAGAGAATTCAGGATATGATGGACCAGCTGGCGAAGATAGGAAGAGATATGGCATGGAGATCAATATTGAGCAGTCATAAGTGATGGTGATAAAAAAAAAAGAACCATTTAAAATCAAAATTGAAAACCAGTTGTTGGAAAATATAGAGCAGATTAAGTACCTGGGGAGTCTGCTGACAAGGGATGCCTACTGCAACAAGAAAACTAGGTCGAGGATTGGCGTGGCTAAGGAAGTTTTCAACAAGTAAAGGTTTCGGCTGAGCAGCAAGTTGAGTTTGTAACTGAGGAAGAAACTGATAAAACGTTTCATTTGGAGCATTGCAATGTATGGAGCTGAACCTTGGACTCTTATACTAAGATGGAAAAGTAATACTTGAAGTGGTAATGGAGCAGATTTGAGAAGATCAGGTGGACAGACAGGATGACAAATGCGGAAGTCCTAAGAAGAGTGGGTGAGAAAAGAACCATTTTGGATGTGATTCTTAGGTACAAAGCAATCTGAATTGGACACATCCTTAGGAGGGACTGTCTTCTGAATGACGTCGTAGAAGGAAAGATTTGGGAGGAAGAGGAGATTAGGAAGAAGAAGGATTCAAATATATAAGATTACTTGAAGGAAAAAGAAAATTTTGGGAGATGAAGGATGCAGAGGACAGTGGACATTGGCGGTCTAAGTTCAGTGACAAAAGGAATAGAACTGTCGTAAGACAGAACACCTAATAAAAGTAATAATAATACTGCCATTTAATAATATATTTAGTCATGTAAGGACATGCCATATAATTAGTCCTATAAGGACATGTAATATATTTAGCTTTGTTAGTACATGTAGTATATTAAGTCCTGTAGGGACTCCTAAAGTCTCCTTCAAGGAGATGTAATTTATTTAGTCTTGTAAGAAGGTGTCATATATCTGGTTCTTTAAGGATATGACATATAATTAGTCCTGTAAGGATATGTAATATTTAGTTCTGTTGGGACATGTAATACATTTAGTCATGAAAGTATGTACATAATGTATTTAGTATTCAAGGACATGTAATATACTTAGTCCTGTAAGAACATGTCATATGAAGCTCCTTAGTAAAATATTCATCATGGAATAGCTTAGATATTTCATCTTTGAAATTGAACTATTTTCCCGCGTCCCACTCATATCCACCCTAGCAGGATAGAGACTAGGAAGATAAAATTTGGAAGAAGTGTATCCCATTGGCGTGAAGGAAGGGTGGGAAACCATTTAAACAAAACCACCCTCAGACACCCAAAAACCATGAAGTGCTGTTAAAAGCAGAGTGGACCAACGTTTTTAATCCCCAGGGCCAAATATGATGACCAGTTTACACCGCGAGTTGATTATATAAATAGTAATACCATCAACTTAATATAGGACTACAAACAACACTTAATAAACTATTAATTTCAATAGTTGTAATAAATTGTACATTTGGTTGATAGAGTTCTTCCAATTTTACTGCAAATATAAGTTTATTAATTTTCTCAAAAATGTATTATAAAATAATATGAACACACTCACACTTTTACAAAAGAGCTTAACATTACAAATAGTATAATATTTACAGACACTTTTATTAATCAAATAATATATATATTAAGAAAAGTTTAATGGCTGTATATATGTATGTACATATCTGACTAGAGAATTTTTAATACTCGTCAATGAGAGAGAAATCTGAAATTTAGTGAAATTGTAGAGGAACCAATCAAAAGGTGCGCAAATATTTCAAACATAAAAACTGATCAAAAATAAAAATTGTATAAAAAATAAAAACGTGATTTATTTCATCATTTTAATTTTTGACATGCTATTTGCATTTCAAGAGCAAGTAGAACCTAAAATGTAAATTCCAATGTCAAATCCAAAGAGAAGTTACAGATTATAGAGTGAGCTGTGTTTATGGTTTGGTTGATTTGTATTCAGATTAGTTAGCGAAAAGTGTTTCTTACATAGCTTGTATGTATTCATACAAACTAATTACTACTCTAATTAAAATACAGTTAACACTGTAGAGTAACAAATGACATAGCCCTATAAATAAAAGTATTGTGTGATTGTTGGGCTGTGTGTTGTGGATATGACGTGATAATGCTATAACTACAAAACTTAAGGTGGGATTGAAGGAGAAGTGAGAAAAGGACAGTGTTTTTGCGCTTTTTATGACAAAACACTTTTTGGCAGTTCCATCAACAGTAGCATTATCTAACAAACTTTTTAAACGAAGAGAAAAAGTTGTCATTAAATTTCAGAACACTCTTGACATATATCCAATAAATTTTAAGGTCAACATGTGAAGAAAATTAAACTCTTTGTTTCTACTGAAGAAATATTTTATTTATTTTGGCCAAAAAATGTTTTACCATAAAAACTGCAAAAACACTGGCTTTTTCTTGCGTCCCCTTCAATCCCACCTTAACAATAATAATAATAATAATAATAATAATAATAATAATAATAATAATAATAATAATAATACTTAGCACCGCGTCTTACTACCCGTTCAAGTAATATCCTTAAGTACTAATTACTCTAATGAGTTAGGAATTGGGGAGGTTGAATATAGAGGAAGTGAACCCGCATTTGCGTGGTGGTAGGGTGGAAAACCATGTAGGGAAAGCCACCCTTAGTTCACCCGAGTGAGATTCGAACCTCGATCTCCCCGTCCTCGGCAGTCTAGCTTAACATGAAGCTAGCGCGTTAGATAACAACGCCACGGAGTCGGGCGGATCTCACCTTAACAGGAAATATCTTTTTTTTTTCAAGCTCCACGTTTCATTACCCCTTCGGGTTATAAGCCTTTGTACCAATTTCGCTAGTTAGTTAGGGATGAGGGAGGTTGCATTTTTGAGGGAGTGTATCTGCATTGGCGTGGAGGTAGAGTGGAAAACCACCCGCAGTATACCTGACGGGGATTCGAATCCCGATATCCCCACCATTGTCACTACCGTATATTGTGAGAGTGACGATTATCCTTTCCTGCAGCTACAAATTGAAGGTTCTATTTGGTTAGGTTGTGTAATATTGACATCAGCCGGTCACAGACAGGCTTAACAACTAGTGACAATATTTTTATTTGAATCATTCGCTATTTCACATCTGTCATAGAGAGATTCCCTTTAATTTACCTCCAGGATGTTGTGAGGGCCACATTTTCAGTGAGCGCTGGCCACACTTGACCCGCGGGTCACTATTTGAACTACAATGGTCTAGTGTGTAGACCAGCCGTGTCAAACTCGTTTGATCCTAAAGGTCACTTTGAACATTGAAAATAATGAAGGGGCTGCATTTTTAGAAAGTTCAATTGTCACCATCTTAAATGGTTAAATCTCAATAATTGTAAAAACCTTATTATAACAAATATAAAATTAAGATTAGATAAAATGTTGACCTATCCTATATATTTTTTTACCCCAAATTTGAAACTTTATATTTGCATCAAGTGTATGAGTGTCTTTAGATCTATTTTTGAAGTTACGTTCAAAAAATATGACAAATGTTATTGCTCGGGTGTTTGTTGCTTTTCTTGAGCGAAAATACACTTCCAGTTCACTTGCTGAGTTTCACCAAATAATGACCACTTTACAAATGCCATGATCTCAAATGTTGTATTCCTACAACGTTTATAAAATGAATCCTTGGGTCACATTGTACGTTGGTTTATCAGAAGATCCGCAGGCCGTACAAAGCCTTGAATCGAGCCACATGTGGTCCGCGGCCCGCAAACTTGACATACCTGGTGTAACGGAGTGATGGGAGTTAAGGATAGTCGATTCTAGCACTATAGCACTACTTTATTTTACAATGGTCAGGTGAAGGGGGTGGGTGATATCCTATTCACTTTTAGGAAAACCTTTCTAGAAGTAACTGAAACAGGATCACACGTTTGGAAAAGGTGAAATCATTTTGGTTGTGATTGTTTTGGCCTTCAGAGTGTATACATAATTAAAAAAACTATCACAATTGGACGTATAGTAGCCTGTATCCATTGTTTACTTACAAACCAATAAAGTGAAGTTAAAAAAAATTTCAAGCAAAGCTAATTAGGATTAGGTATTTTAAAATCAGTATAGCATACTTGGTCTTTTTTTTATGTCCGTGTGTAGTCTTTCTTTAATTTTATTACACTACAATTAAAAAGTTCGTCTGTAAAAATAATAGGAAGTAATAAACTTGTAGTACGCTTAACATTGAACTAACTAGCAATGCCTTGCCCGAAATTTCCGTTCTCACGCTTTTTGTGATAATGATCCATGGTCATATGATGTTGTGACGTCATGCAGCGGTAGTTTTAAATTGTCTGTGTGCGAGGAGGGAGGAAACAGTTTGTGTGAAACAGACGTCGTTCGGTGTTGAGGTGTAACTTCATCCAGGGTCACCCATGTGGCTCTCAAAGAAGGGAAGGAAAACGGCTCCGATTTGTAATGGCACAGACCAAGATAAATAAGAAAACGCGTTAACTTATAGTGAATTTCTGTGTTGGCGATGATTTGTTGATTAAAAAAAAATGGATCCAGTCAAGATTCTTAGACACAGTTTGTTTTGTTAAACTGGGTTCCGTAGCGCGTTTTCCCGGAGAAGACAGTAAGTGCTGTACATTTTAATATGTTATATTAGAGGATTATTTTTTACTTTCTCATTTAAAGAGAAAGTATTTTATCGTGAAACTTTTCAACCTTGAGATAATTATGAATATTTACATTTCACGTGTGTCCGAACCCAAAAAGATTGTATTTTACAAGTAGGTCTGTCCCTGGCGATAGATCTGAAACGGTTAGATGGCTTTCGTCCATATTTAATATCTAGACGTTATAGGGCAATACCTAATTTTATTTTTTATTTTGCACCCTAGCCCTCAAATCATGGTCGTTTAGTGATTGATTTTTTCTTAACTCAAAATGTTTTGAAAATGGTTAACGATTTTGTTTTAAAATCCATATCTAGGGAGTGTTCGACATGACGAATAACACTGTGTACTTGGTTTGTGCTTAAAAATTCGTTAAAAGGTACCTATTTTGCTGATGAGTCATTTTGGAAAATTTGAAACATTTTAAAATGCCTCTGACGATTTTGTTTAAAATATATGTATGGAAAGTGTTTGACATGGCAAATAAAATTCTGTACTTGAGAAATAATTTAGGGTAGCCTAGTTTACTGATTACTATTTTTTTTAATCTAAAATTTAAAATGAATGTTCTAGTGATTTTGTTAAAAATGGTTATATGTTAAGTTTTTTACATTATAAATAAATATAGATGTTTGTATTTTTTAAATGTATACGCCTATTAGGCTTACAGTCATGAATAATAAAGCTATAATAAATTTATGGGTTTGCGTAAACATAATATACTTTAATTAAGATGATAAATTAA